>CM060947.1:12723353-13428353 GCA_030765055.1 Mantis religiosa | reverse complement strand
GCCAGTCATGCCAACAATTCGCAATATTTTGCATACATTTCCGGAGAGAGAATGCGGCTCGCATAAATATTTGGTAAAGAATCTCCGTGTGGCTGAATGACATCACATTTTGGCTGCCAAACTATTCACGTAAAATCGTACGCCTAGAAAATGCTTAACGCGAGCACTGACCATAATACAAAATCGTTAAGGCTGCAGTCAATCACTCCACGAGACCTTCCGTGCCGTTGTGGTTGTCCTTAGTGATCTAAGATGCTATAAATCACGTAGAGCGGAACCTGTCCAGAAAGCATAATCGATAACATCACGAGGGAAAAATGATCACATGGAGTTTGAAAAGCGTTGTAACTTGTTATATTAAGTATTATTTTAGAAATGTCTTCACTAAACCTCAACGTGTACATTTTGTTGACGCCCACGTTATGTATATCTTTAAACAGCAATAACTTTGACTGGCTTTGCATAACTTTACAGAAGTTATTGCAGCTGTTGAGTCAACCGACGTAACATATCGATAATACCACAGTCGACTTTCACTGTTAGCGATTGCGGGTGAGACAAGGGTCATGCGGATGTTGCAAGCTTTTGGCCATCTGATTTATGAACAATATTTTTGTTTGTGGGCGTGGCTTTGTTTTATTTTCCACTCCATTTCCCATTTACTCCTTATATCCTTGCTCCATATCCTTTTGATCCTAATATCCTTTGATTTGAGTCACAAGCAATTATCATAAATTCCATGTATTTTGGAAATTGATTGTTTTTTTTTTCACACTAACTGTGTGGAGGACAAAGTATGGAAGGGTAGAGTCGGAATGAAAAATTCAATGGCATAGCCGGGATTTGAACCACGGATCTTCCGGTCTCCGTAAGGCATACACACGGCTAGTGTGAGAAAACAATTTATTTCCATTAATTGACCTAGTAGTGGTTTAACTATAAAGCCTGGTCCTTAAAGTACTCACAGCATAATAAATCGTTTTTTTTTTGTTTTTTTTTTTTTTGTAATTTACGTCCTCCAACGTTAAGTCATATCGGACGATGAATGGAATGGATGAGCCCAGGGTCCATAGAGCTTGAAATGATGCTCAAATGAGCCCATGGTTCATAGACCTTAGAATTACGCGACATTCGTATTTCACGCTAAGGAAAAAACTCCGGAAAAGACCTCAGGTAACTCGTCCTGACCGAGATTCGAACTCGGGATCTCTTGAACGTGAGGCAGACACGTTACCGGGGCGGGCTAAGCGCCATTAAGGTAGTTGTTTCATGTGTTTATGAGAACTTCTAGTGGTTTACGGAAATAACAGAGTCAGTTGGAGAATTTAATGTCATGCTGGCATGTTGACCATGGTAGCGCAATAGTTAAGAGCAGTCGGATGGAGAACGGGATATCCAAGGCTCAAATCCCGGCGGTGGCATTGAACCTTTCGGACTGATTCTACCCTTCCACCCAAGTATTTTCATAATCCAATACATGCATAAAATGTGTATACACATGTCTAAAAGTTTTAAAAAGTGGATATTTAGAAGTATGAATTTAAGGAGTTAATTTGATAAGTTATTTAGTTATGTTATCTCATATAAATTTGGTTTAAATTGAAGATACATTTTGAGATGGCTTGTTTTGAGAAATTATAGAATAGAATTATTTTTGATATAATTTTGTTGAAGATTTAGTAGATTTAATAGTTTAATAATGATAAATTGTGATATTTTTGTGTTAATAAGGTAAATAAATTAAAATTATAAATTAATTAAATCCAATTTTTTAGTTTGGAGAGTTTGAAGTTGTTTATTGTAACGGTTTAATTTTGAATTAATATGAAGGTTTTTGAATGTATGGTTATTGTTCGTTTAATATTTTTGAATTGTATTAAAATTGTTGAAGGTTATTATTATAGATGAATTATTTTATTGTTAATATTTGATATTTATATTCTTAATTTGATATAAAGTAAATTTAAAAATATTATTAATTTGAGTTGAAGTATGAATAATAATTGAAGTTATGTTTGTGTAAAATTGATATGATATATTTAAATTGTTTAAAGGATTCGGAGAAGTTTTAAACTTGTAAATTTTGTGATTCTTAGTAAAGTAAATTTTATGAATTACTTTTGTAAAAGTTTTTGGTTAAATTTTCGAAATTTTTTAAAAGTGTTTTATTAGTTTAAAAGGTAAATTGTTAAGTTTTAAATGTACTGGTTACCAGTTTCCGGTACTGTAGTTTATTTTGTAATTTTAGCTGGTTGCCAGTTATTTGTATACTGGATTCCAGTAAATTTTTATTAGTCCAAGTGTAAATTTGTAAATTGGTAGCTTTTGTATTTTTTGATTTAATTTGTTTTTTAGACTATTGCTTTTTTGCTATCTGAAAAAAAATTGTCTAATTTGTATTTTTTGTATTTATTTGGTTAGTTAGTAAGTTAGAATTTGGAAATCATGTTCCGGTATAAGAAATTAGATACCGGTATTAGATTTTCAGATGTTATTTATTTGTCTCTAAAAGTACGGGGCAGATGGCTTTGCTTTTTACTTTTCCGGATAACATTTTTCACGAGGATTTATTCGCAGAAACAGCGACTATAATAAAGTAAACCCAGAGTAGGATTCAACTAACAGTGAACCAAGACTATCCGGCTCTTGATGTTATTTTGAAACTGCTGTCATTTGGAACCAGAATTGCCAGGACGCTCCTATAATCTTACCCTTTTGATTCCAAGATTCTGAAAACTATTCCTGTAGATAATTAAGAAAGCAGAAATTATTTATTTCTCAAGACATACTCAAGGAATTGATTTGAAACTTAGATTTCTTAAAGAATATATAAACATGTATATAAAAGCATAGTTAATTGCTTAAAATAATACCTTAAAAGTTCAAAAATGTATTTATTTATTATCCAATTTTTTTTTCCTATTTTACCCAAAAGGTGTATTAGGAATATAGTTTACACATTTATGAATGCAATACAATTTACAAAAAACATAACAAATGCAATATCAAGCTGACAAGAAGTAAACATCAAGTTGAATTATTTAGCTTAAGAAATATTTTGTTTAAGAAAGCCATGAAATACTGAACGTTCACAAATTGTTCCCCAAAGAAAGCAATGCAAGGAATTTTAACATTTTCCCCACTTGAAACAAACATTCATCTGAACAAAGTTTCGTTATATTTTTTTCTCAAACATGGCTTAGCAGTTTCCATTAAAATATATACCTTCTATATAATAAGAGTGGTAAATACAATGAAAATTTTGAACATTACAGTAACAGTCTCTGGGGTCTTTCTGAATTTCAACTGGAAAACTATAAAACATTACTGTGAATAAATTCATACTTATTAAACTGCTTAATATCGTCGTCTTTGTGTACACAAAGAGCCTGGAGATAAGGAGTATGCCGGCACAAATAAATATAGCGCGAGATAAAAGACCTGCCGGCACAGATAGGGTTACGCTTCTGGAAGGTGACAGAACATTCGATTGCTGTTTGGTCCAGAAATCTCTCGAAATTATCAGTGACGTATTTAAGGGAGCGACGACTCACAAAGAGAGGTGGTAAGCAGAAGAGTAAACAGTTGTAAAACGAGAATGAGTCGCGAGAGGTAAGCAGAGAACAGCTGAGAATTGTTGTAAAGGCTTGTAACAAGAGTGTTGTAAACAGTGGAAATTGAGTAAGCTGTTTGTTATTGTCATCGACCTTGGTAGACCGATTGTGTACGTAACGTAATACTGCTGTAATCTATAAGAGTATTTCTACGAAAATAAAGGACATTTGGAATATCGGCAACTCAGCCTTTTAATTCTAATAATCTGTCCTTTGAATATTTTGGTGGTTTAACCAGTAGATGGATATTAATGTTAAGTGTTGGTTATTTTGTTTCTGTTGAGTTCATGCAAACAGTACACAATATTAAGTCGACATTTATAGACTTGCTTTTGCAACTTTATCTCAACCTTATGTAATCTTGTTTATAATGCGCAATGAATGTTTCCTCAGTGAATATTTATCACGAGCAACATAAAGCAGATAGAAAAACATGGCTTTTAATGAATAATCTGTAACCTTGCTATGAAAATTAATTATATTACACGGAGCAAGTCGTATGACTGAAACTTCAATAGGAAATGAAGGTAAACATTATACAGTACACCTGTATGAGAATCTTACGTGCTGATATGTATGCACTATTTGCCCATATGTTGAGCACGTAGAATGACGTCCGGTAAGATACGTGACCCGCCCTTAGCCCAGCCCGGCGCAATGTGGCGCTGACATCATCGCGTAATTACAGTGTTTTGTTTTCAAGTCGTCATCAGAGTGCGGTAACGTGTGTAATTGGACGCGGTTGCGTGATCTTATCGCGCCAAAACCGTGATAGCATGCGTGACTACTGCTGATTCAAAATAGGGTTGATTGGCCCAGCGCCTCTTCGGCTTTCCCGGATTGATATGCACCTCATGCAGCACTACCTACTTCAGAAATTATGACTGCCTTTCAGGTTCTGACTCCCTTTACTTTTCATTGATATAAACAGGGATGGGTTTTTCTCCATACTTCGATACTGCTATTTATACAGAATAGTATGTTGGGAGAACTGTGTAATGCAAATAAAATTAAATAGGTGCACATATTTAATGAGACAAAACCATCAGTGTACTTATTTTTAAACTCTACGTTAGACATTTAAAAGCAAAACTTTTATAAGTTTTTGTTTAAAAAAAAAAATACTAGCATTTTCAATATTTTGGTGTCAAGTCTACTTCCTCTTCTGTCACATATGAGTCTTACTTTGCTAAACAGTCTTTCAGAGAAAACTGTTGCAGGTGGAATACACCTTAATTTTTAAAAATTTTGATTTTTCTCTTCAGTAATCCAGTGCACTAGAAAGAGGTGACAAATCGTCACTGAGATATGCAGTGATTTCTTCTTGGAAACTGTTAACTGACAGTCAAACTGACACACGATTATCTTCAGTTACTGTACAGTGAAACAGTAGTCCTTGCTCCTGATAATCAAACATATGTTAAACAGTTAAATTAAAAAATTTGTCAACTATATGTATAAACAAGATCTTATATGTTTCCACATGTTAAAAAAGTTTTATTTCCCTTGTAAAGACTTTATGTATGTGTGTGTGCCAGTGCATGTGCGTGCGTGCTTATGTATGTATGTGTATGCATGTATGTCAGATTCAGGCAACATTCTGACCTGAGATATCAGGTAAACCAAAAAAAAAAAATTCGAACGAAGGTTATTCCCTTAAAAAAGATGTCATATGCATTCTTTCGACAGATCAATTTAAAAATACTTCCCGCAAAAATATAGAAAGGGATTTCGGCGGTTATGGATGACCAATAAGAGCACAGCTACACCACTCAACAACTGAATTTTACACAGTCGCTGCTGTATACGTGTGGGAGAGACCACGTCTGTTAGCGCGAAAAGTTCGCGCGGAATGTTACCCAGTAGCTGCCACATACGTGGAAGTGAAACCACGTTTATGAGCCCGAAAAGTTTCCGCGCGTGCATTTTGCGGGTTTTATAAGTTACACTAAAGTGGCGCGAGATATCGTGAATACAATAAGTTTATTTTTATAGTGCGGTCGTGAATTACGGATCTTTGTAGTACACGCTGAGAAGAGCATACTCAGTAAAGGAGAACTCTTTTGGTGACGCGAGGTCCACATAAAGTTCGTCGTGAGAAAGTTTGTAACCAAGAAAAATATAGGTGATTGCCATTACACAAGAAAACTGTGGTTCCTTCTACACCCAAGTGATCCACCCACACAACCTGAACCTCAAGAGATCATTGCTTGCAACCCAATCCCAAAACCATTTGATTTAGAACTTCCAGAGCAGCCGCTGGCGTCTTCGTTCTCACCATCATCGCAGAGGATGACGGAGGCGATTATCAGCGTCAGCAGGTAAGAGCGTCCCAGAGAACCAGGAGGCCCGAGGTGACGACGCCTCCAGCGTCATCGAATGGATGACGTCAGCGATCAATCTAAGCATTATCGCGAACCACCGTCACCCAAGGGAGCGTAACAACGACACAAATACCCCTTGCAACAGGTACCACATTCCTGGCAATTTCTCGGGTTTTGCAATGTTATACTCATGACTATAATATTTTGTGATTTTAAAATAACATTTGCAGATACACCGAAGTATCGAAAAAGTGGTCTGGTTGTACCGTCCTACCCGGACCAAGAGACGCTGCCCGAAGCTCCAGCAGCCATGGCAAGGACCGTACCGGGTGGTGAAGAGGATTAACGACGCGGTCTACCGCATCCAGAAGGTTCCCCGAGGGAAGATGTTGGTGGTACACCTGGATCGTCTAGCCCGCTACGCTGGAGCTATTCGGGACGACCAGCTTTGAGGAGGGAGCAGTGTGACCCAATTACCGGAACGCCAGACGAACGACAGCCGAGAAGGGACCAGAGGCAGCCGAGCCACACCCTCTCATTAATTTCAGTCACTGAGGGGACGATTAGGGGAGTGTCACTTGTCGCTGGCCGCCTCTTCCCCCTTCGCCTGCCATCTGGAATTTTCGCGGTGATTCACGGAAACCACAGACTTCTAGAAGACAATGATATTTCTATAAGAAGGGCTGGAATGAGTGGAGTCAGTCAGAGTTCTTGGCAAGCAGCGTAAGAGTGCAGTGCTAGTGTACGGACGAGAAGATTGTGTACGTGCATCGGAGGATTGTACGTAATCGCGGGAGGAAAGTGGAATTGTAACGGACGAACTGGTGAATCGTAATTGTGTGCATTACGTAATCCTGTGTAATTGGCAAGTGTTCAACCGTAAGTCGGTGGAAATAAAGAACATTCTTGAGTGGTGCAATTGGACTTTTCATTTCACGAACCCACAAAGTCACAATATGTATATGTGATAATTATATGATTAGGACCTGAGGCTTATTAAACATTGCGAATCATGTCCACAGTAATTAATATGCAAATAATCATACAGAAAAGCACGGCTGTGCAAACATAGTAAATAATGTTTATTTTAGAGAAACAAGATAGACAAATATTAGAACAGCTGATTGTGTTTCAATATATTTCAATTTACTTCTAGTATATAGTTTAGTTAACTTTAGTTGTTCTATTCATGTATGTGATAGAGATGTTATATTTATAGTATAGCTGAAGTTAAATATCTATCACATTCTAAAAAAAAAAAGTTTCAACATTATGCAATATGGAAGTGTATACATGCATTTTCTATAGTATTTATTGTATAGTAACACTTTGCAAAAGTGGCAAAGCGTGGAATCGTATCGGAAAATGTAACAGCGGAGTTGTTTACGTAAGTCTATCGCACATACACGGCAAGACAGTGTACCTATGTACACTCTTCAAGTGCAATCATGTCTTCTGGCCAGCAACGTGTCATACATATACTGGCAGGAGCGAGAAATCATATATAACTAATTGAATATTGCGACAAGCAGAAAGAAGAGAATAAAAATCCCTTTGTGCCAAGCGACAAAGCTGGTGGCTCTAATGGTAATTTACTTGTGTATATAATAATTAATTGGCTAACCTGTCATATCAGACACACAGCTCCCAAGTGCTCTATTTGTGTTCCGTCACTTACTGTACTCCAAGTTTACTATATTTCCACTTCTAGTAAACAAGAAAAAAAGGCGAATGCAGCGCTGTGTAACTGAAGGTCAATACAGTACAGCAGCTGGTCGTTGAATCTTCAAGACACTAGAACATTCTGTCACAGACAAAGGCACTTGACTCCAAAGTTTGGAGATCCTGTGGCCAACCAAAAAGGTTGTCCATTAAGATAATTCAGAGGCACTAAAGTTTTATGAGGCTGGAAATTAGACTACTAGAAAGTGGGATTAGCAAATTGTGCCAGGAAGAGAAGTAAGTGAGGTTTTAGAATTTGTATACCTCACGCTTCCATTATCACCAGTACACTACAAACACTTCACAGTGGATTGGTATTCCGCTTCAGACTTGGATTACATCAAGGGGATCCAAGGTTTATCTTTCTCTGAGATATATTACTTTTATTATTATTTGGGATTGCCTGAGGAAAGGTAGCTTTATTCCTTTATGATTTAAATCTGATTAACTAATTTACAATAATCTACATATACGAAGCTGGATTGTGTTTTGGAGCGTAACATTTGTTGGTTGGTTATGGCGTATCTCGATGTGTCTGCGTACTTGTCTGTATTTAGTTTTCGTTTTATGGTATCTTTTGTTACGTTTTATTGGTGGACTGTTCGGCTGTTCTACTCTTAATCTATTGCTGTTCTACACGGCCGGTGTTATCAGAAATCCTTATATTCGACCGTCTATAACAGACAGAACCACGATTCTTCGCCATCAGCAAGCTGACCATGCTTCCCGTTTCCGGCTATATACTGTCGATGCTGAGGTGTTAACGGGAAACAACGTAAGGGATGCGTGCACATAGTGGTCGATGCTGACACATATCCAATGTGGTCGACTGGAACCTTCTGGATGTATGTGAGAAACTTGATGTTACCCTGCTTCTGATTTTCAGTAGAGTTCAACTGGCGAGCAGTGTATTAAAATGACCAACCGGATGCTTGCAGTTCTAGATATGTTTTTTTTTCTCAATCTCTTTGTGATTAGAACAATTTAAACTGTAATCAAAGCATGCTGCAATAGTTCTTCAGACTAACAGTATGGTCTTATACTGCGTCTTGGTTTTTGAGAGCAGCTACTTAAGTGATCATCAGCCTTACAATAAATTGAGGGATGTGTCAGGGTATTAAGGTACATCGTGGCACCCCTCGCTTGCCTTAGGCGATGTCTTCGTGGTTGGCAATGCGTTTGGTGCATGGAAATGGAGCATATTTCTCCTTAACTTGTCAATTCTTTTTTTAAGGAAACGGTTAAAAATTTTCTGCTGAAAACCTTCTTTCCTCTACATCTCTTCGAGTGACTGGCCACCTAACATTAGTTGGCTCAACTTTTAAGGATTCCCCCAGAGCCTGCATTTTCCTGATATTTCCAGCAGCAAGATTAAAGCTAAATATAAATGCTGTTTGGTATGTGGTAAAATATTACTTGCTGCTCAAGGTGGCGATATTTTTTTTTTTCATTCACTAACATCTATAATAAGTAAATAAAGTCGACTTCACCCAAAAATTCGGTTAAGAGATTTCATATACAGCTTTGAGATTCCCCGAAAAAAATACTTTTTCTGAAGAAAAAAAGGATTTGTGAGCACGAGAACAGCCGAAGCTCGATGAATACGAAATTTATGGATGAATAAGAGTTTAACATCTTCCAAGAATGTCCCCACCACATGGATGTAAAATTTTTCGTAATATTTTACTCTCGCAAAATAACAATTTTATGTAATATATCCATGACCGCGCTCTGGCTGAGTGGTTAGACCACTTGGCTTTCACCTAGGCGGCCCGACTTCGATTCCAGGCGACCGCAAAGTGGGATTTGTGGTGGATAACATGGTGCTGGGGTGGATTTCCTCCGGGATCTCTGGTTTCCCCACTATCATTCCACCAATTGCTCCATGATTCATCTCTTCCTCATCCCAGGCGTTGGGCCGACCCCTCAACTCAGCTACCTCAGGTCAAATGCTTCGGCTCCCTCGCTCTGAGGGAACCCGAGCGACTCCTAACACCAGCATTGGTGACCAAGGGAGACATATCCTGTTATTATGTAAACATCCTCACAATAACGAATGATTAGAGCTAATTGTTCCTGGTCAGTGGCAACTTAATTTCTGGAAATGTTATAAGTACATTCTTAACACGGTATATGTTTTTAGAGACAATAAAAGCGTGATGTCGGTACATGAAAGATCATAAAACATTTTCAAAATAACCAAAGTCAGTTTAAAGTTTCTCAATATTTATTCACAACTTTCAGCAAATGCTTTGAAATGTTTTGTTTGTTGAATATACACAAGTATTTTTCTTTCTTTTTTCTTTTCAGTTTTCCCCACTTTACAGTAAATGCACCTTCCTGCAATCCTCACTGGTATGTAATAGCAGTGGGAAGCAAAATGTCATAGGTGCAGCCAAATTAACAACCCTCCCAATTTGAACTAAAACAAATATTTGAGTCTTTTGTAACTTGTTCCAAAATTCTCTCTCTTAAATGGTATAGAATACTTGAGTTCGATACAGCAGTTGCATGCTAGTATGAATATGACGTGAGACCTTGAAAACACCCGTTTCTCAAGTTCCAATAAAACAACCAGATTTAATTATACTAATAGTCTTGCGATACACCTGCGAAAGATAAATATCCAAGATGCATTCTGAAACACGTAATTATAATCATCAGCGTCGTGTAAACTGAAATATGATGACTACTGTGATGATGAACGCGAACATAATGTGCAAAACTGCTTTGTTCGTTGTCAAGGCAGCACAGCACTAACGTACACTTATATGAATACACGGAGCAAACACTGTTTCGAATTTTGCTTATGCCTCTGTTGCTCACACACGAACTCATGCTACTCGTAGCTTCTTGACACTCAAAGAACTACTCACTGCTCACAGGCTTAAAGTGATACTCCAACTAATTGCCGACCGTGACTGATGACTTTCACAAACTTTGCTGGCCAACTCTCTACTCTCGCAGGCTTTAGCGCTTATTTAATATCCCCGAATGACGGCTCTGGAATTGATAAATGGTACATTCTCGAAATAGAAATCTCTCGAAAAGCAGCAGAATAAAAAATTTACCTATTTCCGATTCGTGACGTCTTCAGCGATTGTCTTTAAACAGCCCCTTATTGCGATTCTTGGGCCGGCTATTAACAAACGCCTAGTGGTGCTAAAGCGTGATTCCCTTAATCCCTCTGTGACAGTTATTCACAGACTTAGTGAATAATCAGGACAGAATATCAGGACTTGTAAAAGAATCCGAATAGGCAGGAAACGGAAGAGTAGACAAAGGATATCTTATTGCTAATGCGCAAATACTGTGGAAGTGTCTGACTGTTTATTTTAAATTTAGTATTTGTTTTTAAAGTAAGGTTGAGTAATAGTAATTTTTCTATTTCTAAAGAGAAACGCGCACGAAGGCGGGCGGGTGCTTGTTGCACCGTAGCATTACTCTGAATCACGTGACCTATGCTCTCCTCTGAGATTCGTGAAAATATGAACACTAAATTAACATGGAAATGTATGAGCTTCACTGGCGTTAACAGCGATAAGCAGAATTATTATTACATTAAATTTGAAGCTATCTGAAATTAAATGACCACAACAAGAGAGCGCATCCATATTCAGCCGAATGAAGTAATAGTTCACACGTGCTCGAAGAACAATACTTTTTATCCTGCACTCGCTAAACGCACTCACTGACTTGCATCCTCAAATTAAATATTCGCAAAATATAACCATAGAAATTTTCCAAGTTCCAAAAAGTTCGAGATGCAGAAACACCCAGAAGATCTTATCTTTCAAATCGCCAACTGTAAAATACCAAAGTGACGTTCAGTTCCTATTCAAACCTGTTGAAGACTGTCATAATTTATAGTAGTAGACAAAGTGACTCATCTAGCTATAATCTATCTCAACCAAGTTTGATCCTGCTGTAAACATCTGGGTGCGAAGAGAGACCGAGACAGATATTGGAATACAAAGCGGTTAAGCTGTTGATTGGTTTAGCAAGTTAAAGGGCGTTTTCTTTTATTTGTATGCGTACGATAAACCCCTCCTTTAAGTACAGTACTGTACATAGGAGGGCTGTTCAATAAAGAATGATCATAATTTTTTTACGGTCATAATTTTTCGCACTAAAATTCAGTCTTATTATATTATGTTAGCTTAATGTGAAACTAATACGCCGTAGTAGTTTCATTGTTGGTACTCCTGGTTCCCGCCTGTGAGAACCAGGCAAGTTCAGACATGTTCAGTATCGCCTACCGGTGCAATGGAGGTAACACGCGAGCAACAATATGCGGCTTTGAAATTCTAATTTCGTCTTAACAAATCTTCAGTTGAGGCCTATACAATGTTACAGGAGGCCTATGGAGAGTCTGTTCTTCCCTACAGCACAGCTCGAAGGTGGTTTAAAATGTTTAAAGAAGGGATGCAATCAATTTCAAAGGAAGGTGAACTCGGTGCTCCAGTTACTGCTCTTACGGAAGAAAACAAACACTGCTGCTGCCGCCATTGTGAGACAGGATCAACTAATTACCTTAAGATCACTTTCTGAAATACTGAACATTTCATTGGGTGCCACTCACACGTTGGTGACAGAAACATTACACATAAGACGTGTTTGTGCGCGATGGGTTCCAAGACTCTTGATTCCCGAACAAAAGGACATTCGCATGCAGGTCTGCTTGCAGTTAAAGTTGATGTTAGAGGAAGATCCGGAGTTTCTTTCAAAAGTAATCACTGCTGATGAAACTTGGCTACATCATTTTGATCCTGAGAGCAAACAGCAAAACTCAGCGTGGAAATATCCTTCATCACCAACCCCCAAAAAAGCAAAAGTGGTTGCTTCTGCTGGGAAAGTTATGGTGATCTAATTCTTTGATATTCATGGAATGTTTTATCAGCATATAGTACCTGCACTCACATCAGTAACTGGACAATACTACAGCGATATTCCTGAAAACATTGCAAGTCCATATCAGGCGCAAAAGTCCACATTTCCGTGAAGCAGGCTGGATGCTGCACCACGATAATGCGCGGCCGCATATTGGCAATGTTGTTGCTGAATATCATGAAAACATCAACGTGAAGTGCATCCCTCGCCCTCCCTATACTCAGGATTTAGCCCCATGTGACTCTTTCCTATTCCCTAACTTGAAGAAATGCCTTCGTGGGAGACATTATCCATCATCAGAAGAAGTGGTGAAGGCTGCGGAGACGATTTTGAAGGATCTCTCAAAAAATGGTTTCCAGCATGTCTTTGAAGACTGGCAGAAACGCTGGGACAAGTGCATCGCATTCAGGGGAGACTATTTTGAGAAGGACCATCAAAATTATGAGGTTGAGTAAAGGTACGGTGTCAAAAAATGTGATCATTCTTTATTGAACAGCCGTCGTAGTTTTCTGATCACTGCTCTGCGCGAGCTAATTTCGCAGAGATAAAAGTATACAAATGTTTCGATTCTTATAAACGTAATAGTTCCACATTTTACCTTTCTGCTTCATATACCACATAGATGTGTTCTGTATCCTATATACAGATTAGACAGAAGACAGGAGAAATTATACACACTATTATTATGTTAAATTAAGCTGAAGTTTATTTAACAATTGCTAAAGCACACTGCTATTATATAATATTTTTGCATTCCTATACCAGACAACTCTCACAACGAGGTTTGTTTGGAGTTGAATGCTGATTAAGATGTTACTGTTTATAGGGTGGAGTTGCTATTTCCTGCACATCTCGCGTACCACACAAGCCCAAGAACACTTATGTATATGCAATTTAAAATCAGTAAGCTTTTCCTCATGGAGCAGGTCGGTGCTTCAGCCGAAATGAAACACAATCGAGGCAAACCTTTAAAAAGTGGCGAAAGGCGAATTATCGGGCATTGTTTCGCGGTGCTTACAGAAAGATACCCGGAATCGTCTATAAGAAACATTGAGAAAGAAACTGGTGATCTCCTTGATGTTTCGGCAAGTAATGTACATAGTGTTAGAATGGAACAGCAAGCATCCGGAACTCTAAGAACACCGGGAAAATCGCGTAAACGCAAATGGCGCGTGGGAAATACGACGATTTTACGAAAATTGCTATACGCAGTAATGTTCATTATTATTCTTTTTTTTTTTTTTCAGAAATAAACCAACTCGTAGATTTAATAAGTTAATGTGTAACCCAACTTTATTTATTGTCTAGAAGTTAGCGCTGCTATATATACTGCCAGTGTTGCAAAACTTAGGTGCGTGCATGTAGCGAGTTGAGTCAGCTCCGCCTTGTTGTTTACAGCAGGATTAAACTAGCCTGAGACAAGAGTATAGATGTTTATGATTTGTCGATTTAGATGATCCTCGCTGCTGCTCTCGACAGAACTACCTAGCTCATCGCAACACTCCTTCAATAACAGTTAATGAGGATGGTGAGTTATTCTTTTGATGATTTATAAAGTCGACTTTCACTTCAGTGAGCTTATTTGCGCATTGCTATTTTATTGATATCTGCAGTTTCTATTACTTCTACAGCTTTATAATGAATGGAGCGAAGATTAACGTCACAGATAAGGCCTCGATTTACACCTCATCAAATGATACTCTACGGTCGTGAGCAAACAAAATAAATGTGTACTTCTCGGAGACCGTTAGAATAGCGTGCAGTCACGTTCGACGTGAATTACGTAACCGTTATTGTTACAATTTAAAGGAACTAAGCTCATCGTGCAACCCTTGTGTTGTTCCCGGAAACAAACCAGATCAATCTGGCGATGACGTACCTACTTTTTTATGTATGATTAATGGCTGATGCACAACCCCTGTAATTCAGTCAGCTGATTTAGCTGACGTGTTCCTACTGTTTTCCTCGAACACGGTTGAGAGGATAGTCCTTGCTTTGAGGCATTTCTTCACACATTTTACTGCGTGGTTTCCTTCAGATGTCGACTTTCTGCGCACTATGTACAAATTGGAGATGGAAGACGTAATAAAATTGAAATAAATATTATGTTATAATAGAGTAACACGAGAAAAGCTACTAAAAGTGATGTCCATCTCATGACTTGATTGACGAGTCCATTTGCTTATGCTTCCATTACTGGGACCTTGGGAGCCCGCCGCGGTAGCGTGGTGGTAGCATGTCTGCCTCACTTCAAGAGGTCCCGAGTTCGAATCTCGGTCAGGGTGGGTTACCTGGATAAGGTTTTTCCGGGGTTTTCCCTTATCCTGAAAGACGAATGTCGGGTAACTCTAAGCTCCATGGACCCCGGGCTCATTTGAGCATCATTTCACCCATTCCATTCATCGTCCGATAAGACTTAACGTTGGAGGACATAAATGATATAAAAAACTGGGACCTTGGATTCTTTATGGCGCAGTACTTTCGAGAGTATTTTTCTCATCTTCTGCTGTAGCGCTAACTCCTCTTCATTTCTTTCTGCTCGTACATGTTGGCAGGATATTCAGCTGATATCTGATGTAGGGTTTCGGAATCTTGGGCAACCCAAAATGCATCATCGTCATCATCAACAAAGCCCGCCTCGGTAGCGTGATGGTAGCGTGTCTGCCTCATGTTCAAAAGGTCCCGAGTTCGAATCTCGGAAAGGGTGAGTTACCTGGATTAGGTTTTTCCGGGGTTTTCCCTTATCCTGAAAGACGAATGTCGGGTAACTCTAAGCTCCATGGACCCCGGGCTCATTTGAGCATCATTTCACCCATTCCATTCATCGTCCGATATGACTTAACGTTGGAGGACATAAATGATATAAAAAACTGGGACCTTGGATTCTTTATGGCGCAGTACTTTCGAGAGTATTTTTCTCATCTTCTGCTGTAGCGCTAACTCCTCTTCATTTCTTTCTGCTCGTACATGTTGGCAGGATATTCAGCTGGTATCTGATGTAGGGTTTCGGAATCTTGGGCAACCCAAAATGCATCATCGTCATCATCAACAAAGCCCGCCTCGGTAGCGTGATGGTAGCGTGTCTGCCTCATGTTCAAAAGGTCCCGAGTTCGAATCTCGGAAAGGGTGAGTTACCTGGATTAGGTTTTTCCGGGGTTTTCCCTTATTCTGAAAGACGATTGTCGGGTAACTCTAAACTCCATGGACCCTGGCCTCATTTGAGCATAATTTCACCCATTGCATTCGTCGTCCGATATGACTTAAAGTTGGAGGACGTAAATTATATAAAAAATCAACAAAACAGTTAATGGTTTAGGGGAGTGAGTGAGTGAGTGAGTGAGTGAGGAGATTTCTCCCGTTCCAACCTCAGATTTATAGGAAAACAAATAAAAAGTTCGAAGGTAGTGTTAAGTAACGGTGTTTGAACAGGTAGGAAAATTTAATTACTTGGGTTGTAATACAGCCCTTAAACCAAATAACGAAGAAATAAGTAATAAAGTAAGTAGACTTCCATGTATTTGTGGAATAACAGCTTGTACCTTAAAAATTACCCGAAAGGTTACAAATCTCAAGTTCTATAAGACAAAGACTGTTCCAGTTTTACTATATGGACTGGAGACATAGACTATTAAAATGAAAGAGTGGAGCTAAATACAAATAAAGTTACGTTTGAGCAGTAAAAATATGCACATGAGAAAATCATGTTAGTAATGAAGAAATAAAGGAAAAAATTATATATGTTTTCCTTGAAAGAAAATATACAGATAAATAGATGGAAATGGAAATGTCATTTGCAAAGTGAAACACTTTTAACTCAAACCCCAAAATATTGTTATTATTGTTATATTTGTTACCTTAAATTTATTTTAAAAATATTTAAACAGAAGTTATCATAAGTTTTTGGAAGTGAACGAGACTAAATATCGAGCGGAAGACAAACGTGATAGAGTGAGTTATGAAGAGGAGAGAATCAATGTTAATTATTTTTAACAACGTTATTATATGTTTGTCCTGCGCCGTGGCTAAGGCAGCATGCGTTGGTCCCTGGCCACGGTAAGTGTGCCGGGTTCGACCTCACCCATGGGGTGCGGATTTTAGCTCACGGATATAGGACCGGTGTCCACTCAGCATCGTGAGGACAGTTAGGAGCTTACGCTAGGTAAGCGGCCCTGGTCACGAAAACCAACATTCCGACTGGGGGATGCCGAGATGCTGACCACATTTCCCCGTATCGGTTGGATGATCGTCCACCTCTGCCGTGCGTAAGTGGGCGTGAGGCCGGCAGTCGGGTTGGTAGGCCTTGGCCCTCTAAGGGCTGTCGTGCCATGTGTTATTATTATATATTATATGTTTAAAATTATTTGAAATATACAGTGAAAAATAGAGTGTTAATTTAAGTTCTAAAAAAGAAATTATAAAATTAATTAAATATGGAATGATTGTATTGGTCGTTAAGCATGACGTGGCCAATAAGAAAATGTTTAATTGCCATGTGACGGTAACTTCATTCCACGAAGAGAGGAAGAAGAATCATTCCAGAGTCATTTGAATTTCACTACAAAAGAATGGTTAACTCCCATATTCCATTGCAGTCTTATAAATATAAACCTACTTACTGGTAGTAGAATAGAAAGACCAATAAAACGATGGAAAAAATGCGAGGCCCAAAAGGTATAAAAGAAAATATAACATTATAGGTAGGTACGCAGTTGTTCAGAGTATATAGGATTGTTGCATTTATACTGATCCATGTAGACACTTCAAATAATAACAAATACATCACCTGCCAAATATTTTATGTGTAAGTTTTTGCTCTGAATATTACGATCACTTTACTTATTTGTTTAAGCTTTTATTGTGTATCGGTATCACAGTAAGAATTATTACGTTGACTTATAAATAAAGTTGGGTTTTGATTTTGGTGTTTTTGAAAATTTACTGGGTTTCTTTAGTTTCACAATGCTATTTACAGGGTGTCATGGCTAGTGTTGCGTAAATTGCGAGCCGGTATCAGTCTTCAGTTGTTACAAATCACAAAAGTAGATAAAGTTTGAACTTAGATTTCTTCTAAAACACTACTGGAAACAGGATTATAAAGCCGCTATTGCAGCTCCAAGAATATATGAGGTGGAAGAAGGTTTCGTTAGTGAGCGTGTGACATAACGATGGTTCCCAAGTTTCAACAATGCAGACCAAAACATTGAAGATTTACCGCGTTCTGGAAGACCTGAAGTATGGAATTTTGAGGATACACGTCAATTTTTACAAGAAAATCCGCAAAAAAGTACCTTTCAGAAGAACTTGGTGCATCAAAAGATACCATACATGCCACATTATGACAGTTGGAAAATCATACAGAAGCTGTAGATCTGTACCTCAAGCTGAACGTAGAGTGGATAACTGTCGACCATCCATAATCCCATGGATGATGATACATCTGTCAGGGAATTCTCACTTGTGATTAAAGATGGTAATATTACCGAAACCCCGATGACTCGAAAAAGTAGCTTGATCCCCGCCAACCTACCGAAGTCGTGGTTAAAAAAATCAATTCGGTCCCAAAGTAATGTATGTCTAGCGGAATTTACAAGGTGTGATTCACTTGGAGTTTGTTCCAAACCAGCAGGCGACTGATATGGATCGTTATTCTTACCAATGGAACGAGTTCATGAAATTTTGAGACGGAGGTATCCAGCATTAGTTAACCGAAATAGAGTTCTATTGCAACAGGACAATGCAACACCCCATACTGCATGAAAAGCCATGGAAATTGGGAGGAATCGAACTGCTACCACACCCAGCATACAGCTCTGATCTCGCACCATTAGATTATCATTTTTTTTCGACCCACGGCCCATTTCCTACGTAGAAGAAATTTTGACAACTTTGAAGCAGTGCAAGTGGGTGTCACCGAATTCTTCGCATCAAAACCCAGACACTGGTACCATCGTGGAACAATAAAGCTCACTGAACGATGGCTCAAGACCATAGAATATAATGGTCTATACTCTGAAAATGGCTTAATTGCTTGTCAGAAGACATTTCAGTTTTTTAACGGCCATATCTATATGGTGCCTACAAAATGACTGTGAAGCTTTTACAGGAGCTTAAAAAATAAAGCTCATACTGATCTCCCCGAAAAAGTTTGGGGAATGATGTGTAGGGATGGGCACCTCTTTCTAATGTTACTTAATCTTTTTACATTACTCACAAGAAAATACGAAACAACACATTCACAAATAAAGGTTACTGTATCCTATTTTCAATGACTATATATTTCAGCGTTAAAACCGCAATCCAATGAAGTCACAAATGAAGATATATGTAGTTATGACGGAACTCAGCGGGCCCTTCAAAGGCTCAGACCTTCCTCAAACAGGAAGGTCGGTGCTTGTGTGTGTTTCACTAATTGCTTAATAAATAATACGCTAGCCAATCCCTGAGAATTTTATTTCGTGACAATGACATATGTGGAAATGACATAAGCCAAAATGTTACATAATGCAGAGAATCAGGATCTTCTTATCGACCTTTACGCAGACTGCGCAGTGATTTATATAGTGGGTGGTCTACAATCTTCACTATGTCACATTCCAAGAAAAAATATGATGTGACAGTCACACGACTTTCTTCAACCGTGACAACCTCAATACGTCATATAAAATACAATTCTGCTATGTATGTTATCTTATTCAGATATATTACTTTTTTCGCTAACAATAAGTAGAAAAAATATTGTACTTTCATCATAAAATTCGATACCAACATAATGACAGCACTTCATTTGAGAATTTCTGAATTAAAAAATAAATAAAAAGCGCTGCGTGTCTTAATTTCGGGTGGCTTTTACATGCTGGTAAACTTAAGAGATAGCCATCTTACTACACAATAATGTAGATTTGGTTAAAGCAGACAATTTACAACATTTTTTGGGAGGGGGGGTCGTTGGCTATTACTGACTATTATTAGTTATTAGTAAGTCGATATTTGCTTTTTACCGTGGCATACGATGAGCATGGAAATTCAAATCTATCATATAACGACCAGTTTTTTTCTTTTTTAATCTGACTGATTCACTCTAAGCTCTATGGACCATAGGCTCATTTGAGCAGCATTTTACCCACCTCATTTATCAACCGATATCACTTAACGTTGTAGAATGTAATTATATATACCTGACTGTCGGTTTAGCCTTCCTGTAAGGGAGGGTATCCGTCCCCTTCAGCTGCTGTGGTGCGAGCGCTGCGGACCCTTAGAATTCGTGGTACTTCTGACATCACTAGAAGTACACCGGGTCGAGAATCCGGGCCCCTCCCGTCGGGGAGTTGCTCGTTTGGGTAGGCTTCGTTGTGGCAGTGGTTCCCGATACCCGTGGGGCTCAGCCGGCAGACGGGGTTGAGGGCTGCCTAAAACGTTCCGGGTACTAGCCTGCAGAGCAAGGAGCATGGTATGCTGCATCCCTGGCGCCTCCACCGAGGCTATTCGGTAGTCGCGCGTAGGTGGAGTATCCACTTCAATCCTGTAAAGGGGGTGGGGGCTTTTTAGACTCCAGGTATTGTCCTAATTGAAAGACCCCCGGAGAATTGCCGTGGCGCTCTCGGGTTTCAAGAGGGAAAATACCGGTTTGTCCGGGCTTCCGGGTAGACCTCGATCATCATGTCGGTTTAACCTACTCTGTCTTTCTTAAAACAAAGTTAATACTTAATCGTTTTTTTATATTTTTTTATTTTTCCATTTAATTACAATGTTCATATTGGCGGCCTTTTGCCTTTAGAACTGTATTAATTCGTAGCCAGTTTTCTTTTAAGGGGCGTTTGTATATTAGATGGCAGGCAGTTTCATATTCCCATTCGTACTTCCAGACTCTGGAAAGGATAGAAAATAAACTGGATTGAGCTGAGAGTGTTTTGCTGTTTATTATAGAACGCCACCGCCGCCGTCGTCGTCATGCAGTTGGCGGACTGTCCCATATTCGTGTACCTGTCCTAGAAAGAACTTAACCACGTAATGACAGAAATAAGGGGTGTGCACGGGGACGGGTGAAATTTAGGTGGGGGGGAAGAAAGGAGGTAGCTCAAGCTGCTCAATGGCTGAGGAGACGATAGGCGTAAACAATCGACGCACTGCAGGCTCTTTAAAATATATGGTAACCTGTTTCGTAGACTCTCTCCAATGCGCGAGAGAAACCAGAGTTGCCAGGAAAATTGTGCCGTCAAAGGCGCACTAAAATATTTAACTTAGGTCTTCTTTTTCTTCTTCTTACATCCAGGGATTACGCTAAAAGCCTGTTCCATCTTCATTTCTAGGGTATCTAATGCCCCTCTTTCCTCTAGGCTTGTAATTACACACGATCCGTGGTAATCTTTTATTGTCCATTCCGCAGATATGGTCTTTCGAATTATGTTTATTCTCCATATTTTTTTTTCATGTAACTCAAATATCTTTAGCTCTTTCCGTATACTCTCATTTCTTATTTTATTCCTCCTTGTACAACTTTTTACCTTCCTTAAAAATCACATTTCAGTAGCCTGTATCTTTCTTTTATTGTTCTGTCGTTATATCCACGATTCACTCACACACGAGCACAGGTACAGTCATTGTCTTGTAGAGTTACAGTTATGTATCTCACCGTCTTTTACTGTTTATTGCTCCACATATGTGTTGAAATTTATTAATTCTGTTTTTATATCACTATCCACAGTAGCACTTCAGTCACATCCTAAATATTTGCAGTGGAAGACCAGCTCTACACATATTCCTTCAATACCTACGTATCTTCGATCTGACAGGATACTTGCCTTAGTGTGCCATTATTTTCGCTTTATTTGCAGATACTTCTAAGTTACATTCTTTGCCTAATTGATATAATCTGAGTACTGATCGCTGCAGATTCTCTTCGCTATCTTGTATAATTATAACGTCATCGGCATCCAACATGATATTCCATAGCTTAATTCCTAGGTAAGATCATCTTTCCATTGTTTTAGATCATCTAACTATATATTGAAGAGAATCGAAGCCGGACTGCCTCCCATTTTTCTAATTAATTTCTTCTGTTTTTGTTCCGTTTAGATTCAGTACTATATAACCATTTCAATGTCCTAACTTATTGTAGATGCTCGAAATATTGACTTGCTCTCATAGAGGCAGCATATTTCGTAAAAATACTGTCGCTTACTCACCTAAGTACAACAGTAATCCTTGTACATAATTTCTTGCATGATGTTAAAGGATTAGGATAGCACTAGATAGGCCACCATGCTGGGCCCACTGTGCCTAAGTCCCAAGAAGGGTACGTCCGCCTCGGTAGGGTAGATGGTAGCCTGTCTGCCTCACGTTCAAGAGGTCCCAAGTTCGAATCTCGGTCAAGGTGAGTTACCTGGATAAGACTTTTTCCGGTGTTTTCCTTTATTCTGAAAGGCGAATTCCGAGTAACTCAAAGCTCCATGGACCCCGGACTCATTTGAGCATCATTTCACCTTTTCATTCATCGTCCGATATGACTTAATGTTGGAGGACGTAAATTACAAAAAAGTGGGGTACTCCCGGGAGGAAGGTTGAAGTGAAATGAGACAGAGGGCGGCCGACTGAAGGAGCCACGACAGTGCAGAGGGCAGGGTCCATATAGTTTATGTTATAGCTAAGTTCTTGTAGTGTACGTGTATTAGAACGATGCACTTTATCTCTCAAAGAACACATTTGAAACTTCGAGTTTGGTGCTCAATACTGGACAACAAACATGATACTGCAAGAAATCAGTTTTTAACAGAAAATAAACTAGATTAAATAGGTGCCGCTTTATAGCTATCGCCTGGAGAGTCACTAAGGAAATTAGCTCGACAAACAAGCTTCCGTCTTCTACAAGAAATGCTACAGGTCTCTTAAATCCTATCGCTATACTCGAGTACTAGCTGAAATTAAATATGACTCGATTCCTACCAGCTGGAAGTGGGTAGCTACGCATTCTATGAAGAATGTGACGATCAAGCAGAGGCATTAGAATTGCTTTCCCACGTGTAGTGAACCACGTGATAGGGGTTGGTTTTGCTCCACTGCTGTGGGCAACTTATTTACGATGTTACTCTAATTATAAAATGGACCACACTTAACACTGACAAAGATTACTTACGTTATTTAAAAATACGGAATATGCTTCAAAAAGTATAAACGAATGACACTCCGTTAAAAAGGAATATCCTTGCAGTAATAATACGACCTAGGGATACTGATAGTATAAAACATTTCAGCAGCTTTTAACAAACATTCAAAAATAGTAGCGCTATTGCGATTTCTACATTGTAAAATCGTATTTTGCAGCGATGTTGACATATAGGTATTTAAATGTCTAGCTCCAGGTTTTGGTATTTAATTCTGGCGCTCAGGCGTGAAAGTTTATCAGATGAAGTGCTAATGCCTGACGTCACGTGGCAGATATACTGCGATGACGTGCAATAGATAGTACGCGCATCAAGTCCTTAATTGGCTCATTAACCAACGAGTTACCGTGCACATTGCTAGATAATGCAGTCTAAGGAGGGACAAGGGTTCGATCCTTCTGAGTTAACGTCGACAATCTAAACCAAAGCCTGCAAGTTGTAATTCAGCTGCGTTTTAAAGCCTTTGAAGAAACTAAAATTCACATAATTTGCACAGCAATCTAAGAATATATTTATTTTAAAAGAAATGGTCATTTTTATTTTAAAAAATCACAATCGTTTATTTCCCCCCTCCATTTCATTAAAATAATTATAAATATCTACCTTGAAAAATTCTCTCCTTTACACATAAAGGAAAGGTTTTGCATTCCATCCAAAATCTCAATAACAAGATTACATTGGAAATATACGTTTTGAGGTACAAACCTAAAAAATATCATTTATTTTAGAAAAAAAAAAAACTGTCCATATATGTGCGTGTCTGTGTAGAGCAAAATTCAAAACCGAAATGTCGGTTAAATAACAAACTTTGTATGTAGTTCATCTTTCAAAGATGCGATACGAATTTTTGTAGGAAAATCTCCCCCCCCCCCTCCTCCTCGGATTAGTCTTGTAGGGTTAGGATTTCATTCCGGAGGGTATTCGGTATGTAGGCCACCATGCTGGGCCCATTGTTCCTCTGTCGCCAAATGGTGGCACCCCCGGGAGGAAGGATGAGGCGAAGGAGACCGTGGGCGGCCGACCCAAGGAGCCGCGATACTACAGAGGGCAGGGTTCCTAGAGTTTACTTGGATAGACTTCTTCCGACAGAGCAGGACACGGACACGCTCCCCTACTGCAGGACGGCAACGAGCCCAGCAGCTGAGCCCCGAAGATCCCAGGCAGGCGATCCGAGCCCCAAAGGTCCCTGGTCCCGAAATGGTCCCAGTAGAGGAGCGGAGACCGGCAACCGACCTACCGCAGGAGGAAGTAGTTTCCTCAGAGCATATCATCCTGCCATGCACCGCCGAGACACCCGCCGGCACTTCTACCCTGAAAGAGAAATTCGGAGGATGTAATTAACCTACCCAGCATTCAACTAGTGACCCGGGAAGTGTCCACGTGTATTTAAAAAAACGGAATTTCCTATCTGGTCCCAGTTCTGAAAAAAAAAGGTGTTATAACTCGAAGGCACCTCGTACCTAATGAAAATAGTATAATAAAACGACGTCAACGAAATTTATCTCGATTTACACGACTTACAAGACTAAACAAGAATACTTTATTCGAAACTAGGTAGAGAAAATCTTGTGCATAAAAGACAGTGGGCATATATAAGCTGCAATGCAGGAAATCGCCTTTTGTGGTTTCCTGGGGTTCAGGACACATTAAAGCAGTGTTACGCGGAAAACAAATGTCAAAGTTTTGGCAATACTGTATCAATATTTTATCTAGGGGGAGGAGATCCTAATAGTCAAGACATTTCAGAATGCTTCTCAAGAACCGGAAATGTTTAACCCACAGAATTCCAGCAGAGGTTAGCTAGCATCATATTATGCAAATTAAATGTAAGTAGGTATCATTATGGGTTAAAAGATTTAATTTAGGTCTTAGACTGTATCTCTACGGCCAAGTGCAATTCTGTAACCATACCATTAGTTTTAACTGCTTGGAGGGGAAAAAAATAAATAAATAAAACTGACTTGACGAATCAAGGTAATTTCTCTCCAATGACAGGCAAATCCGTGTGTATCCTTTATACGAGAACCATCAGAACGTTTGTATAAAATAACTTTTGCCTACTCATTTTTTGGCAGTTGCTATGTTTAGTTTTTCTGGAAAATATTACAAGTTAATAAGAGCTAAGTTACACAACACAGGCGAAAGCAACATTCAAACATTGAGTCGCGAGAACAAGCACTTGATAAATAAATAAGGAAAGAAAATATCAACTTAGCAGCATATCCATTTTTGACTTATTTCAGAAAATGTTATCCTGAAAAAAATACTATTTAAAATTGTTAGCGTTACGAGAAAGAGATAGCAACACAAATGACATATTTTGGAGTTTTAAATGCTAAGTCTTTGTCTGTTATAGTTTACCAAATGCTCAATCAGTGTGAAGAGAAATTAATTGCTCTTTCACACTAGCCGTGTGTAGGCCAAAGTATGGAAAGGTAGTCAGACTGAAAAGTTCAGGTTGTTCTTAACCATTGAGCTACTATGGTCAACATGCCAGCATGACATTAAATTCTCCAACTGACTCGAGTTTTTCCCGGTAAACCACAAGGAGTTGGCATGTTGGTCATGGTAGCTCAATGGTTAAGACCAGCCTGACGGTGACCTGAAGACACGTAGTTCAAATCCCGGCTATGGCACTGCATTTTTCAGTCTGACTCTACGTTTCCATTGTATGAAAAGAACTTCACAGGCTGTTCACAGAAAATGCAACGTAGACATGTAATTTGTTATATTAATATCTCAAATATATTCTATTTTAACTGAAATCGTTATGGTCATTTAGGAAAAACTTATAAGAAATGATGTTTTTTTTTTAATGTAAAGTGTTAATTTTGTGTGGCATGCCAAAGAAGAATCTGAATGGAAGTTAAAATTGGATTAATTCGACTTTTCCTTCTTGAGACCTTTCAGCAGCCAGACTTGGGCATCTTTTCCCCTACTAACGCTTCTCTCTTTAGTTCAGCGCATTCCAAAACATGTACCTCAGATTGAATCTTGGCTTTAAATTTTTAAGTGAAGTACTTCCTCTACTTTCTAAAGTAGGAGATAGACCGCGATATTTCAACCTACATTACATTATCTACGATACGCTTTTACCTGCAAGTGATTTCCAATTAAGTATTCGTATGTTATTTAAATGTAACCACGGAGTTCTGGAAATGGCAGATCCCAACTCCGCTCCCCTTTTTGTATCTTTTTAACTACCTTTTAATCCTCTACAGCGCGAATTTGTTTACTACGATGGCAAAAATGCTTTTCTACAGTATTATTGTTTAAGTTTCATTACGAAACTTACAAGCATTTGTCAAATTAAAAGACGTAATTTTAATCAAAAATAATATTTTGTTATCTTCCTAATCTGAATCTTCCTAATTCTAAAGAAAACATTTTAACCAAAGAAAACCCACTGACTTTTGAACCAATTAATATTCAATAAGATTTACAACAAATAGTTACAAAATCTAAAACTTCCAAACCTGTACTAAAAGCACTAGCATTAGAAACTGTGAACAATAGCTACCCACCTGAAGAATGCTTACATATCTACACAGATAGATCTAACTTGGACAACTCAGGAGCAGGAATTAAGTGTCCACTGTTCTCATTCTACCAACCAGCAGGATACCACACAACAAATTTTGATGCAGAAGTAACGGCTATTCATATTTCACTCCAACACCTTCTATACAGAATAGATAAATTCAAAAATGCTGTCATACTTTCTGATTCTAAAGCAGAATTATGTGCAATAAGTTCAAATAAAATGAGGTCAATCCAAATTAAAGAATGTCACAAAATGATCCAACAACTTCAAAAACTACAGAAAAGAATTATATTACAGTGGATACCTGCACATTGTGGAATTGCTGGAAATGAATTAGCTGATTTTCTTGCCAAAAAGGTGCAAATTTAATTCAGAACAAAAGTAAAAACTTACTCTTTACATCCATAAAAAGATTAATCAAAAGAAAATATAAAAACAAACAAAACCAATCAATATCTGACAAAGCCAAAGATAAAAAATGGAACATTTTAATTAAAAATCCAGAAATTATTCCATAAATCCCACGCAAAGCTGCAGTAGCAAATTTTAGATTACTTACGGAACATGATTATTTGGCCAAACACTTACACAGAATAGGAATTTATACAAGTCCAAATTGTCCTCTGTGCAACAAAGAAGAGGAAATGAATGAAGAACATCTAACCTGTGAAGTCCTACCTGCCAGACCCACTACACAGAAATATTGGAGAGCAAGAGAGCTAATGGCTTCATTGCCAAAGTCTAGCATTTGAAAACAACATATTTTATTACTTTGAAGTCACAATGGGCAACAAAGGCTATAGCAGAAATTAATTAAGGCATTACATATAGAGGAATCAAAGTAAAAACTATACTCTATAACTAGACTATACAATAACTAGTTTTTTACTGTCCTTTTCTCTGTAAAATTCAAAACAACGTACTAAATCATAAAATTACAATTGTGTATACGCTATTACAACATTTATGAAAAGAAAGACAATGCATTCTAGATCTGGGACATATGAATATAAGAAAACATCATATGAAGTGTATAATCTCTTTTGTAACATTTGAGCTGTTGACTGGATTATTTTGAACACTTTTGACAACAAATCGAAGAAAGAAAATTTTCGTCAACAAATTTTTCAAAATAGTGTATTGGTGGCTGTAGAGAATCAGAATCTGCAAATAACAGCCCTTTCCATGGAAGTATTGGTTGCACCAATCGGTCTCTTGAAGTTCTCCACATCATATTATTATAGTTTGTTTTAGAAATATCTCAATCTCTTTCTTCAACATCTGGGACAGGAGAGGCAGAGAAGCTGCTTCATTTACACATAACTCATCAGCTGATTCAGCCTCACTTTCTGATAAAATTGTGTTGGCACTAGCAGCTTGAATCCCCTTTTCTTCATCACAGTCAGATACAAGAACTGAGTCATTTGACTCATATCCATTTATTGGGCGAGCAGTTATATTATTTTTATTCTTCATGCCATAAAAAATATGACGATGATAATAATTGACCTAAAACGAAATTGATTTTGAAAGCTTCATTTTGGTCACGAAGTGTAGCTATCAAATATGGTGTATGTCAGAAATATAATTACAAACATTTATGCTTTGTATACAAAAGAGAGATAACTATAAGGAATGTTAGTATGAAATTTTGGACAAATACTCTAATACTCCAGTGTGCACCCATAACCTAACTTATTATGGTGACTATTGTGGTCCACCGTAACTTTCAGGTAACGTAACTATTTTGTTTGAAATAATAAATGGTATACATTTCTCTATGATGTTTAGTGCCTTAAACTATAACTTTACTCTTACCCGTGGTGCCTGAGAGTTTTCTTTCAAATTATATTGCAAAGATATATAAAATAAATTTGTTAAAAGTGTCACTAGTAAGATGAAAATGCAAAGTGGCTGTATGTGTTGCTTTAGCTTCAACCGGTGAAGTACACTATTAACTACATAACCAAGCAAGCCACATACATGACGTCTATGTTGTGACTTTCAGGTTACAAATGTCCACAATGGAAAATTTTCCTCATAGAATAACAAAAGAGCGCTAAAAGTGGTTGTTACTTCAAAGTCACATTGGGCCATAGAGGGTTAACGTTCATTAGTGACTTTCTAGCATTAAGATGGCGACAAGCGCTGTTCACTTGTTGCTACACTGCGCCTGCGCCCGTACTACATCCTAATGCGCGATATTGATGTACCTGGAATTGCATTGACTCCTACGCATCCAAACAAGCGATTTTGTCGACAGCCCAATGTACACATTGCGCGATTAACAAACGACTGTCGTTTCACATCAGCACACTCTTTTGTAGTGAGAATGACATACAGACTTCCTTATGGAAGAATAAGCTGCAATTTTGGAATGGTGCCTGTCATATAAAATCGGTTTGAGAATGCGTAGAGTTAATGGAGGCGCCATTAGTCAGTCCGCCCCCCCCTCACAACACCTGGAAAACAAATTTCTTAAAAATATTACAGATTTTCCTGGACATTTCGATACACAATTTACTAAAAGTGTTTTATGAATACCCTATGATACTGAAAACACAATATACACAACGCGATTCATCTTGTGGGCGTGGCTCCTGGCTGTAACTGTGCTTGACAGATAAACTACAAATATTTAAAGATAGAGTCAGACTGAAAAATTCAATGCCATAGCCGGGATTTGAACCACGGATCTTCTGGTCTCCGTCCAGCCGCTTTAACCCTTGAGCTACTATGACCAACGTGCCAACATGCCAACTGACTCGGGTTTTAAAGTACTTACACGTTGTAAGTCGCCATTAACGTAGTTGTCTCATGTGTTTATGAGAACTCCCAACTGGTTTACCGGGAGAAACACGAGTCAGTTGGAGAATTTAATGTCATGTCGGCACGTTGGCCATAGTAGCTCAACGGTCAGAGCGGCTGGACGGCAACCAGAAGATCCGTGGTTCAAATCCCGGCTATGGCATTGAATTTTTCAGTCTGACACTATCTTTCCATACTTTAGCCTACACACGGCCAGTGTGAAAGAACAATTAATTTCCAAAACTACAAATATGTTTGGTTTTGAATTTTCTATTCGAAAAGTAGCTCAGACAAAAGGGATCTTGCAGATGAGATGGTGAAGGATTAAGGACATTACGTTATGAACCATCTCTAGAAAAGTAACATCTTTACAAAACGTTTTCCCTAAGTTTGATGTTTGCAAGTTGTGCTACCTTTTCTTCTCAGCAAACATCCAAGCTAGGACACATTTTTATCAACAATGAATATTACTATATAATGATATAATTATGGAAATTTTGCAACTTTTAATTTGTGAGAAACTTATGGCTAAAATATTGCTAATGTTTCTTGCCAAAATATTAGTTTAGAAAAACAAATGTTTCAGTAAACAAAATATAAACGTTAATGTTCTTTATTTACAGACGCTCTTAAAAGAAGTTCAAACTACCTTCATTGAAAATTTTTATTTAAATGAAAACTAGGTTCTCATTAAGTACCTTTTATTTTGGACTTTTATTATGTATTTTGTTTTAATTCTGTACTTTTACTATGTTGTGTAATTTATTTCTAAAAATTAGTTTAGGTTTGTGATTTATGACATTAGTAATTTTAATAGGTTTGGTAAGCCTTCTTTGTGTAATAATTGTAGTACCTTGTCGTTTTTTTTCTAACCAATACTGCAACCAATTAACACATGCTCTATGTAACCTACATATCTCTCCACAACATGAATCATCCATCTTTACTTTTGTACAGTAGTAAGGAAGTTAAGGCTGTTAGTAATGTCACCGACGGCATTGTTGTGTTGTCGCGACAATCGGGAGCCGGGCAGGAGAGCTGGAGACTTGCCAAGAGAAAGAAAGACAGAGAGAGACTCCGGAATTTTCTGTCTTTCTCTTGCCGCCGCGAATGTTCTCGGAATGTCTACGGCATTCTAAAAACAATGACTGGAGGTATAAATACCGGCAAAGTGTTAGAAGCACCAGTTGTGTGATGGTTATGCGACAGTGAACGTTTGAAGTGTACCACAGTGATTTCTTTCATTTTTTTACATGCTGCGGGGCACCGAGTCGAGCTTGAAGACAGCTGACTGTCAATTTCAGGTCTTTTTACTGCAATAGAGATCTAAATGTCTGCAAACCAGACTTTTGATACTACGTAATCCTAGCAGTCACGGTAATCTAATCTTAAAAATGTGTTGCAGAACTTCTCTAGCAGAAAAAAAAATCTTAGAGCTGTATTTATTTCATTTATCCAAGATCTTCAAGGTTTTCACTTATTCATTCCCTTTTACTTATTTCTTTAATTTGGCATGCATATCTTGACAAGTGAGTTGAATACACTCATTTCTTGCCTACTTTGTTAACAAATCTACTTTACAGTTTGCAATGATATTGCTGTGTCCAGGAATCCAGATTTGATACTCAAGCGTGATCAGCCATGTAAATTTTCTGTTTTATTTACATCTCTGTTACATTAAAATCTGCTTCATAACTGGTTCCTTTTAATTTACTCAAAACGCTAGAATTTGTCTGTTAAAAAGAGGATGCTAGACGTAAGGGTCAAATCTGTCAAATATTGACATTGGATAGGTAGGGCTGGCTCCCAATAATATAGAATGGACAGTGTTGTCTCTCTGGCTTTGATATGCCGACAATGCAGACATGTTACCTGTGCTCGCATCTTTATGGTCGAGTGGTTTCGCTGACACGCGATTGGCGCGGTGTCATATATGTACGAGGTCTTATCATTATTAAACTTTCCCTGAACACTGAACCAAAATGACAAAGTGAAAGTTCGTTTTACACCACTCTTGTCACATTCAGGATGTGACCGGCAGTGACGTAGATATCTAGCCGCCCATTGTGCCGGTCAATGCTGCCCACACAACTTCCGTCCCACGCGGCTGGATCCTCTCAAACAATTATTATTTACATACAGCGGCCTGTTTGTGTTAAGTGGTCCATTCACACCTCGCTTGCCTGCCTACATTGGAGGGAGACCAAAAAGAGAGTCTGGGGTATATAGGAGCAAAAAAATACCGTGGCATTGAAAACGTTATAGCTGCAGTTTTACCTTATGTAGTACATACCTAAGGTAGAGGAAGCTTCGATTACGATCTCCAAATTTTAGTGGAAACCAGCATATTTCAAGGATGCAACATGAAGCTTTTCAAGAGAATCACCACACCATAAACTACCCTTTGCATGGATATGTTGCAAGGACAGTTAGTTTTAACGGTCTCAAATTTATCTTAGGGATTTTGACATGCTTTTAGGATATTTCTATAATAATAAAAGTCATAACTTGAGCTTTCTGCGAGTGACCCGCAGTCTTCTTTATTCTAAATGTTCTAACTAGTAGTTTTTTTGTTTCATTTATACCCCGCCTTTAACTGCAGTGGTAATATCAGCGGCCGTCCTCCTTTAGAACATATCGATGGTGTTAACTCGTATTCGTTGGGTTGTATCATTAGATCACGTACACAATCACACTCTCATTCATACTTCCAGACTCTGGGGAAGATAGGGAATCACCTTGGTTGGAGAAAAATCCCAATCCCTAGCCGGGAATCGAACCAGGGACTCCTAGCACGGCAGGCAGGTGCTGTACCGACTGAGCTACGGGACCAGCCACTAGTAGTTTTACCAATGCTAACTCGAAAAACTGGAAAACTATGGACACAAACTTGACCCTAAAAAGTTCCGACTTCGTTCAAGTGCGCAAATGTCATCAATGATTTCCAAAACATTTTGTATCATTTGTTTCAATTTTTAAAACACTTTATTAAATAATTTTAAATGCTAAATCACCATTATTTTGCTTCTTCCTATGTCATGCAAACTGTATGAATTTCAAAGGCATCATACAGCGACCTATTTAAAAAAAGACTATCCATTTAGACTCCTGTATCACTTGTACCTACAACAAAACGTGGAATCAAACAATTCCCACATTTTTATGTCGGTTAACATGAAGTAGATGATAAACAAAGCATTTGTAGCAAAAATTTACAATAGCGGAGAGACAAGAGTCATTTAAATAAAACACGTGTTTTTCAAGAAGCTTTAAGAATCTAATCAAAGCATTGAAGTTACGTTTAGGTGAGTCCGGGGGACAGTGACCTGTGTGTTTCCCGACATTTGTCTCATGAGGTTAAGGGATTTTTTTTTCTTTTGTAAATTAAGTCCTTCAAAGTTGTCATATCGGACGATGAATGAAATGGGTGGCGTGGTGCTCAAATTAGTCCGGAGTTCATGGAGCTTAGAGTTACCTATCATTCGTCTATCAAGATAAGGGAAAACAGCGGAGAAAACCGTATCCAGGTAACTCTCACTAACCGAGATTTGATCTCGGGACCTCTTGAACGTGAGGCAGACACACTATCATCTACGCTACCGAGGCCGGCGTTAAGGGAAAACGTACTTAAAATAAACTTTATGTAGGTAGCTCACAAACCGAGATTCAAATTCAGAGCCTGCAAGTTTGAAGGTAGACACGTTCTTTCCCACAGATGTTGTGTGTGGGAGAATAGCATGTTTATATTTAAGTTAGGCACTTATTAAAGATTGAAGGCGAAGCGATGCAATTCCGTTATTGCTTTATTTAGTATGTATGACATTCCAGCCAAAGTTCGATACCGGTAACTGGTTATATACATTTTTGAAAAATACAAACATTAGAACAGCGTATGGGAACATTAATTCAAATTAAATAGCAAAATTAGTACATACGTTCAACGCTTTCAAAGATGCTAATCGAAATTCTCAAAAGGAAAAAAAGGGGGGGGGGAGAAAAAATACCCTACCAAAACTTCTCTTGATTTAAAAGTTTTCCCTAGGTTTTTTTTTTTTTTTTTTTTTTTTTCAGAATTGGCCCTAACGATTTTGGTTAAAATACTATGTTTCAACCATTTGCATGATAAATGAAAAGTAGCATGAATTTCATTCTGAGTGGCATTTGCCTAAATGGTAAACTCTAAGACAGATACAAAAGCTTCTTCTTCTTCTCTACTGGCTCTACAGCCCTTGGTGGGCTTTGGCCTCCTGCACGATCCTCCTCCATACTTCTCTGTCTTCCGATTTACTTTTCCAGACTCTGATTCCTATCGTTCTTAGGTCCTCCATTACATCATCTAACCACCTTCCTTTTTTCTTCTTCTATTATACAATCTTCCTTTCAATATTTTTTTTTGGTATTCTATCTTCCGTCATTCTCTCTATATGCCCTAGCCATCTTATCCTTTGTGCTTTTATAAATTTCACAATATCTTGCTTATTTATTAATTCTTTTATTTCATGATTATATATTATTCTCCATTGATCTTTACCTTTTACAGGTCCAAAGATTCGTCTTAATATTTTCCTTTAAAATCTTCCAAGTATTTCTTCTTCTGCATTGTTTAGGGTCCAAGTTTCAGCAGCATATGCTACTATTGGTCTTATCAGGGTTTTATAAATCTTGCATTTTGTCCCTCTACTAATAAACCTATTTTTAATAGTGATAAATTTGCATAATATGCTGCATTTCCACTTTGGATTCTTTCTTTTATGCACTCGTTTATATTATTATCATTGTTTACAACTGCTCCTAAATATCTAAATTTGGATACCCCTTCAAATGTTTTGTCTCTAACTACTAGATTTGAAATTATTCTTTTGCTTTTATCTGCTGTCATTTTTATGTATTTAGTTTTTTTCTCGTTTACTTCTAATCCTATTTCTTTAGACCTTCTTTCTAATTCTTCATAAACTTCAACTAACGTTCTTTTGTCTCTTGTCACGATCACTACGTCATCTGCATATGCACATATTTGACTGGACTTAAAGAATATCGTACCTTTAGAATCAAGTTTTTCTATTGCTCTGTGCAGGGCTAGGTTGAATAGAGTTGCAGACAGTCCATCACCTTGTCTTACTCCTGCATTATAATCAAAACCTGGACTCATTTTATTCATTACTTTCACTTTGGCTTTTGTATTTTCCATTGTCATTTATATTAGCCTTATTATTTTGGTTGCATTTTAAAACATTGCAGAGTTTTATAGAGGGCTCCTCTATCAATTGAATCAAATGCATGCTTGAAGTCAATAAACAGGAAGTGTAAGTCTATACCATGCTCGTAGAATTTTTCCATTATTTGTCTTATTACAAATATCTGGTCTATTGTGCTCTTGTCACTTCTAAATCCACATTGGTACTCACCTAATACACTTTCTATATGCTTTTTAGCTTTATCATTTAAAATACTTGAAAATATTTTATATACTACATTGAGTTATGTAATGTAATTCCCCTATAATTATGGCATTGATATTTATTACCCTTTTTGTATATTGGGCATATTACGCTTGTCTTCCAACTTTCAGGCATCTGTTCTTTCCTCCATATTTCTATTATTAACTTATGTATTGCTTTCATAAGATACAACAGCGTACTATATAAAAATGTGGATCTTAATGCACACTATGACTGTGAAATAACATTATTGGGTCGTTGAACATTTCCAAGACATTCGTCGCTGTTAATTTGTTCTTGCAAATACCTACTCTTTTCAAAAGGAAAAGTAGCCAGTCATTTTTTCCACGAGATCATGCAGAGGGCATGGCATTTCAAAGCCACTGCATAACAATCCGCCTTTTAAAATTCTGGCTCTCGCTTTAAGTCTACTGGATCCTTCTTTAAAAAATTAAACGTATAATGAAAAGTTTATCTGGATCAACAAGAAACAGAGCAAACACAGGGAAAGAATATGAACACAACACAATTTTTTTTTTTTTTTTTGCCTGATATGACTCCCATGTCGATTACTATGTCTATATTCGCACAAAGATCGTTGTTGTAATTTACGTCCTCCAACATTAAGTCATATCGGACAATGAATGGGATGGATGAAATGATGCTCAAATGAGCCCAGGGTCCACAGAGCTTAGAGCTAACCGACATTCGTCTTTCAGGATAAGGGAAAACCTCGGAAAACCTTATCCAGGTAACTCACCGCGACCGAGATTCAAACTCGGGACCTCTTGAGCGTGAGGCAGACACGCTGCCACCACGCTACCGAGGTGGGCTATATGCACCTAGATTTTCCTGTAAACAGTATATGATATGAATTTCCTATTTCACGTGATTTCAAAGCTATACCGCTGTACAGCTAATACTGGAACTTCATCTATGTGTATTTCAGTTTCGTTCTTAAGGGAACGTACCCCTAAGCTACATCTATTAAAAATGCATCAAAATTATATCTAGAAATTTGCAAATTATTCGAGATCATGTTTTTAAGAAGTTGTAAAACGTTAAAAATATTGAAATGTTTGCATTTGGTTCCCTTCATCAGGATTATATTACCAGAGGGGAGAAATAATTATTACAATAATACCGTCCACAACGTTATACCGCAATGAATAAACAATTGAAATGTTGAGAACCACAAGGGCCCAAATCACAGAAAAATAGTTTTGAAAAAATAAGTGTTGAACCAAAATTTTCATTACGTCGTACTACTTGCCAATGTGATGTAAAGAGTAAATTATTGTCGCGAAGCCATTGTTGTGACGGGCGCATCCGACGAGCACAAAGAGACAGATAGTGCAACGCGGAGATATAAAGCTTGCCGAAACAGGCTCGTCTTTCTAGTGCCATCTTGATGGTTGGAGAACATTCCACAAATTTCTAGGCCAATGAGTGGAGCTATAAAAGAAGCCACGGTTCGCCAGTTGAGTCAGTCGTAATCGGAACTTGATAGTCGTGCGCGTGCAGCTGTGTTTTGAAAGTGAACTCTTTTGTTTGTGGTCGACGACCTTGAAGAGTGTATTTGTGTACGTTACGTAATTACTGTAAGGATTGACCAAAGTATGTTTCTAAGGAAATAGAGAGCATTTTGGAATTTCTGTAAACTGGACTTTTAATTCTACGAAACCACAAAGTTACATTATGTTGGCAATACTAGATAAAAATTGAACAGTGCAGAGCAAACAAAATGATACTTTATGCTTTCGGGTCTTTATGTAAGTGAATATCAGGAAAAACTGGTGAGCCAGCTTCTTATGAATGTTTCATTGAATCAAAGAGGGCCTAAAGCACAGCTACAGCTCGTTGAACACATGGTTGGCAAATGTCAGGAGCATGCTTACATGCTAAAATCTCAAAATCAACGAAATTGTGGTTTAGACCCTTATGGTTCTAAGCGCCTCAATTAAGGTAGTCCAAAGTTTCATCTAATTTGATAAAAAACGCTCCATGGTTCATCCGTAATCAGCAGCTCAATCATGAATTAGGACTGTACCTCTTCACGACTACATTCGCAGGATCGCTCGTCGTTTCTTTTCCACACTGCAAGAAGTTTTAGGAGCTGTGCATTATAACATCGGCGTCCGCACGCGCCAGCCCTCACGCTTGAAGAGGAGACTACCACAGGACCTGCTTCAAGTGATACATCTGATTCGAGTGATTCTAGTGCTTGATGTCTGTCTTACATCTTCAATATTAATTTCTCAGAGAGTATTATTGGAGTTCTAACTTAATGTAGTTAGGGGGCGGCCTGCTAGCCTAGCCCTGAGTGCTATTGTTCTTATTGTACTGTTACCTTCTTTTCACTCTGATCTGTAAAGCATTGTACTGCTGATCGATCAATAAAAAATTAAAAAAAAATTGATAAATAATGCATTTATTTATTTTGAAATTATGTCGCAGCATGGTTCCTTCCTGTATGACAGGATATGAATGGGTTTATTAACAAGCATTGTTAAAACCTCCATAGATGGCTTAAGCATCAGCATCTGTGCCTCGCATTCGAAAAGTGGTGGGTTCAAATCTGGCACACTGGATAATCTCATTATTTTCATTCCGGTTCTCGCAGCTACAGGATGAATTCCGGATCGTGTATTTAAATCCATGATGCTCGCCGAACAAAACAAATAAGAATAAAAATAAATGGCACAGGAAGGCTTAGTCATCTGCAGTGCATTAGAATGATTAGGTGTGCATTCATGGAACAGCTCGCAGTTCACAAATATTCAATATCAACAAAATAAATGGAGCACGCAACTGCGGTGATCAGCAAGGCTCGGATTTTTGCAAACCTGCATGTTTTATTCCTTAATAGTCAAACATATGCAAATAATAAGTTTATTCCATATTGTAAGGAGCTTATTACCGAAGTTTTATAGAGCATCTAAATGCATATTTAAGGGGTTAGTACATAATTAACAAATTTGTGTATATTTATGCATATATTTTACTTTTTCAGCAATGATTCCTATTTTTTCCACCCCGATACTTTAAGAAGAAGAGAAGGATACGATGAAATTGATGTTATTGCTCTGTTTGTGCAGGACTATTAGCTATCGTGTTTCTAAATCTATAAAAGATCGCCGAAAAATCAGAATGTAGCTATCAACAATGAGCGCTTCCTGATATAAAAATTTGCCGCTCAACTTAAACTAAATAGCGTTAAACAATCATGCCGTAAAACTTTAAAGTTCGGTGCAGCCTTTGCATTATAATATCGTATAGGTTTGTATTATTGCAAACGAAATCGTCTGCCGCAACGATATCTCCAACAATTAAAAAGCCTCATTTTCACTTAACTTTTACTAATGCTCTGCTAATTGCAATTTCTAAAGTGTGAGCAAGTAGGAAGGGGAATATTAACAATGCTGAAGGAGAAGACCAGTAAAGCTTACTTGCTTACAATAAATTCTACTATTAACAGATGGAAATAAGTAGTGTGCCAACTGCATAACAAAGTTTACTTTTGTATTTTCAGAATATTTTAAAATTCAATGTGATTTTTGAGTTAATGATTGTTGTTTTTATTAAACCAAAATAAGCCCATATTATTTTTATATAACTATTATAGGTGCCCTGGGACAAAAATGTATAGATTACACATCTACAAACACCTGTTCATAGAAATGCTGGCTTCCAAGACCCAAACAACCTTACCAACAGCATTTACTGTAAGTAGAAGTGGAAATGATGGCAATGGTTAATTTTTTGAAAGCTATCTGTAAACATTGGTTTCAGCTAGCATCCCTCTGAATAAGCTAAACAGTGCAGCATTTCGAAATTTCGTGGAAAAATATTCTGGACGAATAGCTCCTCATGAATCAATAGTGTCATGGCAACAGGCATAAAAGTTTCGACACAAATAAGAAAACAGTCGGCGGATAAAGTTTCATGGTAATAATGAGCATTGCTAAGCTGTTAATGATAGCGCGGCTATTGTAAACAAGCGCCGGCAAGCAAAGATAACTGAGGTAAAGGACTTGCCGGCATAGATTAAGTTACGCTTCTGGAATGTGATAGAATATTTGGTTTCTTTATTCTTCCAGAAATTTCTGGACTGATAGAGATTGTTCGGGTTCTGGTTTATTTTAGAACAATCCAGAATTACGAATTAGGTATTTAAGGACGTGACAGCTCGCTAAGTGAGTAGTTGTAAACAGAGTAAGCAGAGAGAACAGCTGAGAGTGTTGTGTAACAAGAGTGTTGTAAAGAGAGCTGAACTGGACGCTGTTAACATCGACCTTGGAAGATCGTGTTATGTGATGTAATGTTGTTACGTGAGAATTGAACAGTGTATCTCTACGTAAATAAAAGAACATTTAAAATTTCGGTAAATTGTACTTTCAATTCTACGAACACACAAAGTCACAATAATAAGCAAAAACCTTGACAAAGTTTATGAAGAGGTAATATAATGGAATTAGTTTATCAATACCCCAACCTGCTCGCTTTATAAAAACTTGTCAATTATTTACAATTTTTAAATGTATTATACAAAAATATTTTCAAATGGAAGCAAAATTATGCATGGCCTCTAGTGCCAAGTAGTTTTATTTATTTAGCTTATGATCAACATTAGACCCCGTATTACTCCCCCTGATCTTTACTAATTTAAATTAAAATAATTCCATTCAGATAATGCAAGGAATAAGAGACGATATCAGCGAAAATGAGAAAAAACTCGGGTTTATGTTACAGATGCAACAGCGTACATGCTTAAGGCTATTTAAAGGTCTGCAAGCATTTTATTGCACGGCTAAAACATATGACGTTCTAGCATATTTTCTCCCCTAGCTGGCAGAGTAAATTCAAGCGAATTTTCAAGTAAATGCCTGAGTTTTCTCTATGAAAAACGTGTTTGTGGAGGCACCATCAATAGTGAAACTATTTACTGGTACGATGAAAGATGCTTGTCTATTCCTAGAGCTAATTACGTACCAGAAGAAATAGGAAGGTGTCTTCATAACAAAACCGAGTAAATTGTAGCAAGGAATCCAGGTTTAATGTTTCTTCTTAAGGTGAATAAGATGCTACAAGATGCATCTGAGAAAGAACTTACGTAATGCTTATTCTTTAAGTGACAAAGACTCTTTTAGATACTGCCCTGTAGCTTTCTGTGGAGTAGAGGATTTTTTACTGCATATGAAAACATTTTAAGCGACAGAAGAAAATGGTGTCTTACAGAGAACAATACAAAAATCTGTTAATTGGAATACAAACTACTAACGCTACTATTGGCTGAAAGAGAGACTACTAAATGTTAATGCTGTTAATGCCTGAACTTAAGAATAAACTCACAAGTTGATTAATTCATCAACATTAATAAATGTGAGAAAGTTGAAATAATGTACCTTATGTTAAATGCACATTGTTAAGTTTTTAGAGCATATTTACCAGACGTTTAGTGAATAGATGCATGCATATATTAATACTTGATGAATACAAATCCGAGTTTTAGTGATCAGTATCGCATACAATGGTTTAGGTGAATGTGCGATACTATAGTATATAAATACCGTGATATGACAAGTTAATGTGTCCTTTAGTTAAAATACATTCAAAGGAAAACAATACTACAATTACTGCAATTAAAGTTATGTATCATCGAAATCCTGCGCGTTATATGAAGAGGTGTATAAAAATGTGGAAGGCTAGTGCACAGACTGGAATAGAGAAAGTTAAATGGATGTAAACATAAGACTTTAGAAACCAGAGCAGGCCAATAGCCTAAACAGGCCGCAGACAGTTAGTCATTAGTTGCTGAAACCCATCCAAGGAAAGCATCGCCACGCGGTGACACCCAGAGACGGCGTTCCCACGCAAGACAAGAAGACATTTGGGATCAGGTCCAGTTAGGCAGGTACCCCCACGTACGTGAAAATGTCCTTATTATTCCAATGATAGGCGTCCTTCCATGGCTACAGTAACACTAGACCTTAGTGCACTTGAGCAAATTAGCATTTCTAACAGTGCTTAAAGTAGTTTTTGTAATAAAGGCTACATTTATGCTCGTTGTGCTGAACTGCAGGTTCTTTAAGCTAAGGCTTCAGGTACCACATTACAATCCATCATCAAACATCTGGCCACGTAAGTTGCACTTAGAATGCCAAACAATAGGATAGCTAAAATAGTTATACATTTTAAGCCACAAGGTAGAAGGAAACTAGGAGGACCAAAGAAACGATGGTATCAACAAGCAGGAGCCGGAGCGGCCTGAAACCCAACGGTTCCGGCCTGCTTCTCTTTCTATTGGTCTTGTAATGCTGCTGCTTCTTCCGAACGTCTGGTAACACTAGGCAGGATTTAATATAACCGTTATAATCTTACATGCTGGTGGTTTGGAAATCAAAAATAAATATAACAATTAATTCTATTCCGACACAAGCGGTGAGTAGGCTTAAGTTGGAACGGCAGAATCAAACTGCCAAATTTAATACTATATCCTAGAATATGTTTCTCGGGCTTGTGGGCCGTGGTCCAGAGGATGAAAATTCTCCTGACATTTCGCTCATAACAGAAGTTTATCCGACAAGCATCTTTAGAGGATTCTATCTGGGTATTGCTGGAATGTACCAGCAACTACTCAGCTAGAATCCTCTGAAGATGCTCGTCGGAGATATGAGGGAAATGTCAGGAGAATTTTCATCCTCTGGACCACGGCCCACAAGCCTGAAAACACATTCTATTGGATTAACGCCGGCCGTGAAAGCCTAAGCATGTACTATATCCTAGATCTAAACCATGGATAGGATAGGTTAGAATGTCCGGAGGGGATTCAGAACTGCGACTAGGCTTGATCTATTGTACTTATGTCCCACGTGCGACACCCGGGAGGAACGATAAGGCGAAAGGAGATAGACAGCGTCCGACACCAAGAAATCACGACAATATAGAGGGCAGGGGTTCTACCAATTAACAGTTTGAGACACTCCGGAAATTCAGTACAACCATGGAGAGTCGACCACAATTAAAATTGTCAGTAACTGGCCTTATACCACATTGGGATTTAAAACACTTATGATATAATTCGCAACTGGGGAATCTCCAAAATCAATTTTAGAATTCCAAGAAAAATATCAGTTTAATGTCGTAGTGTATATGGATATATTACTATGACAGATCATAGCTGTGACTTAACACGAATTAGCTCGTCATACTCTGTAGATTTTGTGATGCATTCCACATGTCCTGCTGTTCCCTTTAACCACTCGTCTTTAATTTTTATTTTCTCAAAATCTCATAAATCTGAGTTTTCCCCACTTTAAACAACACAGTTAATTCTTTAGCTGGACGTTTGTTCTTTTCGTGTTCTTCAATAACTTTGCTTTTTTGCTCCAATGATAATGTTTTACGTTTTGAGCTCATTTTACACAATTTCTGTACACACAAACTTTTTTTTAAAAAAACACCAAAGTTCACAGTTTTCTTCCACTTGCACTTGATCACTTGATCACACACTACAAAACAGTTGTACACCTACCATGTGTGTTGGAAGAGAGTTGAAAGAGCTAATGGTTTGTTTTCCCTTTTCCTCGAAGGATTTTTTATGACTTTATGCTTCACAGAACTTCGGTACAAGTACAGTCGCCCTCAAAATTATTGCACTTTTTAAAATACGTACGTCGTAACCCATTATACATAGAGTAATAATCAGGTTATTTATAGAAACGGTTCCCGAAAAATATTTCCGTTTCCACGTTAGGTAGTTTTTCGGCTTTTTCACATGGGAAATGACTCCGTTCCAAAATTTATTTCCCATTTTCCCAGGTTTCCGGCAATTAAGGGATTCGTTTTAGGCAGGTTTTATATATTAAGTATAAAAGTACAGCGCACTTTATGATTGAATATATAACCAAGTTTTAAAACTCAAAACGTTAACTATCGCAATGGACTGCCATATTACAGAAAAAAAATTTAAATATTAAATTAAAAACAATTTGCATTGTGCACAAAACGTGCATTTAGAATTCGCCTTAGGAAGTTCTTGGATACTCTTCACCCCGATGTAATATAAATAAAGCAATAAAGGAAGTATCTTGTAAATTGTGGAAGTACCAATTCTACTGAAGACTGGAGACTTGGCAGACTAGAGTGCTCAACTTTGCAGGGGTCAAGCACGTCCTTAACATTAATATCCCCGCAGTGAAAGCATTTGGAAACTTGCTCTGAATGCTTTTAAACTCCTTGACAGCAGCAAAACACGCTTTCGTGTACACATGTCATAAAATGTTTGAAGTTCCCCATGAACTCGGTCCTTATTTCTGAAACAGTGTGCGTTAACCCAATGAGATACGGCTGCCTGCACAGGTCATTTGCAAATATTAGTTACCGAATTAAAACCGGCTTCTGTTTGAATCGTAAAATAGCGTAGATTTATTTCTTGGGCTGGCTATAATTCAGCTGTCTAAATGGTCTAAGTTCCAAACTGCTAAACATGCTGGCAAGGCAAGACGTGGAGTGAGTTAAAATGTAACAGAGGAATACGAGTATCCCATTCAATAACAAGGGAAAATTACTGACGGAGTGTGGAAATCTACTACCATGGTAAAAATTCAAAACGCACGGAATCCAAGAATCTCAGCTTCCAGCATGATAATATTATTGGGAAATGGAGTGGGGGGAAAGGAAAAAGGGGGGGAAACACACAAAACACACACTGCCGTGGCAAAAATATTTTCGGCCACAATGAAAGATGTGACGAATCGAATCCTTCTGACGTCCTTCTAATGAACCGGTGTTCTGATAGCGGTTAGAAAACGATATGGGATGAGGCGAAAGAACATTTCATCAGTCGTTTTGTAACTATAAAGTTTGGGCTTATTAAATTATATTAACATTGCATTACCTGTCTAACGAATGAGTGCAGTTGTTTCGGAATGTTGCTGCTGTAGCGTAGCTCTGGGTAGAGAGGTCCGAGAAGGCGGGAATATAGTGCAGTATATAGTCTAACCATCAAAGCATTACACAGTTTTGCATTTAGGAAATCCATATCCCATGACTTTTAAGTACTCTACAGAACGAGTCCTTCTACTTTCAAAATGGATATTTTCTCTAAGAGCATTCATGAATTTGCGTACTGTAGGAATTTCTCTTCTCTGTGCGCAAAACTCGAGAAATGTTCTCTGGGGAACATATATTTCAAATTCATCAAGTTTTAATTAAGCCTCTTGGATGTAGACGATGCTTACCAGGTGTTCAGAGGTTTTCTCCCGTACCCTTTGAATTTTGAACCTCTTTCACTATATTATAGACAGTTCATTCATGCTTCCCCACTGTTGTTATTTAGTATTATTTAAACGTAATAATTACGTACACATTTCGCTTCTCTTCTTTACAATACTGTAAAGCATTGACTACTTTCTACTTTGTGGGCGTATGACTTTGAGCGACGGTGTTCGCATTTTGGCTTAATTCGAGCCGAACGGTACAGGGAATTATGACATAATACCACTTATCTGTTTGTGTTTACGCAAGCTTCCAGGTAACAGTATACATTCATTTTTTTAGACAGGTTGTACATACTGATTGTCCAGGACAAGAAGGCAAGCTAGAGGAATGTGCAACGTCATCACATTTGCTGTCTCCTGGAGGTGTATGCTCGTCATCCGAGTATGACAAGGATGGCAGGCTCGTTTAAAATACAAAAGTGTTGTCACATAACTCACCTATACATAATACCTATCGCTGCAACAAACATTAGATCTGGCAGCATGGGTGACTCATATGCACTCTCATTCACTCATTTCCTATACTGGTCGCCAAACTAGAATGTGATTGACAGTTAGTAGCCACATGGAATAACGGTCTAAATAAATGGGAGGGGATGAGTACGTCATAACGGTGTCATAGTAACGATTAAAATGACCAATTAAGAGTCGAGACGTTTCCATGACAACGTTAGACGCTAAACCTTGGTTGCCGATATTCTAACACGTGCTTAGGCCCAAATGACCTTGTTGTCGACGGGCCCTTAAACACTACACTACTACAACACGTGCTTAGCATGACTTGCGGGCGAGCGAGTTACGCAAACGCAGCAGTAATCATAATACCTTGGTGTTTGTTTGTCTTGACGATAACGCTGCATAAACAGAATGCCTGACGTATGCAACAGTTAGAAATCCTGTACTGGCAAGGTACTCTGCATTTTATTTGTGGCAATTGCCTTGGTTTACGTGCGCCTGAGTCCGTGTATATGAGCGCGTGTTGTGATCATTTACAGTTGTGTTTAATGAATGTTTAATTATGTCAAAATATAGTGACAAGCGAAAACCTGAACGTGCTCGGGAACCAAATAAAACTGTATTTGGTAAATGTATTCCAATTAACGGACATACATGGAAATAATATGCTCTGTGAGAGAATACTCCGATGAGGATAAATTGAAAGGGAGTCTAGTATTGCATTCTCTAAGTGCTTGATAGGACTTCCCGTGCTGTAGGTATCAGTAAGGGCATTAAGGTTAAGATTGGGAAAGAAAAGTATTTTAAAGAAGAAAGTTAGACACTGGGGTTAAATTAGAAATTCCCGGAAAAAAGTATGTAAGCGGCATTTTCCCACTTCAATAAGCATCAAGATGTCACAGGTATACCTCTTTTGTTACGGTGATCTTTACATTGATGTGTTCTTGCATATTCTAGCGTTTGCATGTAGATCCACGACTGCACTATTGTATTTGTGTACAACATAATAAATAATTAATAATAACAATAATAATAAAATACCCATTGCAGTCGCAACTGAATCACCTTCGCACGCTTAATGCTATCGCGCTCTCCACGTGGCAGCAGTAAGCGGCAACGTCGCCTCTCTCTGCGTACGAAATGTCAATCACTTTCTAGATTGGCGACCAGTATAGTAAAACAGATCCGCTACCGGAGCAGATGAACAGTTCAAGCTCCTCTGCCCTTCATATCCCTCTAGCCTTCTTGTCGCGTGCATACAGTACACACTGCCTTTGTTTGCCTAAAAATTAACCAAATATTTTCTTAAACTGTAAAAATAGCATTTTGATGTTTATTCAAACTTTGGCTATCCGGAATAACTTGCACCCCGTTTGTTCCGATTAACATAGATTCTACTGTAGATGATAAATCAAAATCTATGTAAGTATAACGGTGTTTTGAAATATCTGAAGTGACAAGAACCAGTATTTGTTTTCCCTCTTTTGCCTTATTAAGATATAGCTGCCTAATGAATGAGAACATGCTCATCCTGTTGTCTTTGACAATATCGGTATTCATCCTGCTGCTGCATTGGACTATCAAAACACTTAATTTAGATTTAGTAATTTAAAAAAAAGCAAACTTGACTTTATTTTATTTTGAGTTACACTATTCAGATACACCGCACAAATATACAACTTTATATATAAGCCGGACGTCATTCAAACAAATAAAAATGTTCTAAAAATACTCCCACTGCAACAACTTTTTCAATGAACCGAGCTTGCTGTTTTTCTCAGATTCCTACTGTCTCTAACGGCTTCCAACTTTATATATTATAGATATCATGAAAAATAAAATATATTTCTGGAATTTCCTGTAAATAGCTAAACAAGACCTCAATATTCGATTGAATGTTACACAGCCAAGTCGTACGATTAAAATGTTAAGTGTTGGTAAGAGTTCCAGAAAGAGTGTTATTTAATCCACCATCAAATAGTTGCTATTTTTCTCAAGAGCTATGTAATTATAAGAAAACGTGTGCAAATCATGGTGCCATACTGAAACTATTTCAATGGGCGTATGTGTTTATCAGAAATACACTGTCTTTTGCATGAATAATTTGTAGAACAGCTTAAACAACACTGGGAGTAGAGAAAAACATAAAATCAAAGGAACTAGATTCTTTGGAGTACAGCTCATCAGTCATTTTCATTACATTTCACAGAAGTATTAACTGTATATGGTGGCGAATGACTCTCAACAAACTCCTACATCTTCAGCGCCGTAAAAACACTGCTGCCAATTTTGGAAAGTTGTCATGGCCAGTGTCAGTCTTTTTTGGCATGTTTGAGGATTATCCTCTTCGCTGCTTCTAATACTCGGTCAAGTTGCCTGGATCCATTTATGGGTAGACATTGTGAGACCAGTTTAAGATGTGCAGTGTGCTGGAAGTTCATTTCCTCACAATGTGCTCCAAGCACATCACATAGTAATCGGTGTCTGCCCTTATCTCAAAGGCCATCACCAAAAGATTTACTGGCAGACACCTCTTTGTTAGTCACCGAATCTTTGCGGTCAACTCAAGTGGATCTAATCAGGTCGTTTGCTTACAATTCCACATACAGATCGAGGTCTGTCCCTTCACAGGATCTGCTCTTTCCTTAATGTGGTGAGAAGAGTCTCACTGATGGTTGTCCAGAGGGAGATTTATCTTCTAGGCGTGTGTTCTCCTCATTTAATTGTCTGAACCAGTTTGATACTAGCCTACAACTGACCACACCTTGCCCCTTAACTGCGCATATATCTTCTAACGTTCACTTCACACTCATTACCTTCCTTTTAGTCGAAACGACGAAACACTCAAATAACGTGTTTAATATAAGATACCGAATTAATGGGGTTTACAACAAGCTGCTTTTATGTTAATGTTTATATTCTGCGAGGTATTTCAACACACTAAACAAATCTTTATATCTGATATGAGCACTTTTTGACAAATAAATTAAGCTATAACAGACATGGAATGGAAAAAAGAGAAAATACGAGTGGAACCTCTGGAGATACGGAATTTTCGGAGAAATAAGGAATTTGAAGACCTAAAGAAACGTGAAAGAGTCTGTTAAAAGTGACAAGACTTGAAAGGAATAACAGAGAGGGAATACAAGGTGTTTTGAGGCAAACAACATAGCGATTAATAAGTTAGTGGAGAAGACACGCCGGTGGTCCAAAATAACCAGCAAGCATCAAATGTTCCATTGGTGCTGGTGTGAAAATGCATGTAAATAACTGCAGTGCAAGTTTTATGGAGATATAGCTATATCGTATTAGCACTTCTTTAAAGTCAAAGCAATTGACAGCTTTTAAAAATAACGTGAGCTACTAAAGGCGAATAAAATGAGCAATCATTTTTATTGCATAAACAACAGATTAGCTGCCAAGCCGTAAATATAACAAACATTAATTACAATTAATATTATAACCTTGTTAATGAAGTTAAAATAATATAGAGACATAAATGAGTTATTTTTAACTCATCACTTCATATGACAATTTTTCTATGCAAACATGATACATGAAGTGCTTATTTCTTATCCTGATGTGGTAAAACGTCTAGAGGAGGAGCAAAATCGCAACTGACTGCTTCAGAAGCATAATTTAACTATGTCAAATTGGAGGATTAAGCTAGATAAATATTTCCCACAGTATACTCGGTGCAACAATTGTAAGTTGTTTTATTAACGCCATTCAACGTTAAGTCACATCAGACGATGAATGAAGTGGGTAAAATGTTGTTCAAATGAGACCATTTGAACTTAAGAGTTCAATAGAGGTTTATAGAGCTTAGAGTTATACGATATTCATCTTTGAGGATAAGGGAAACCCCAGTAAAATCTTAACCAGATTATTCACCCTGACCCAGATTCGAACTTGTGCTCTCTTGAACGTGAGACAGAAACGCTACCACCTAGCTACAGTGGTGGCCGATTTATGAGGTGGCTTATAAAACAGTAAGATAGTATATATACAGATACTTCAAAAAGTATTCGTCTAATCATAGCATGTAGAATATAACAAGCACAATCAGAAAAATATAGATTAGAAACGAACAATAACTATTTCCTTACATCGGCTGATATCTATACTTAAAAATAAAACACAATGTGGGTTCATATATTGCTTAATTAGTGAACAGCTCTACCTTATTTAAAATCATGTCCCATTTAATGTCAAACAAGTATTGGTCTAGTAAACAAGATCCCAGGTATGCTGCCTCGCTGACACTTTTCTTATGCATTTGTGTTTCATCCCCTGTAGTTGACAGTTCCATATCTGTTTTCAAAGCCGTTAACTACTATTTAAGTAGTATGGGTCGGAAACGTCGTGAAACTACAAAAGACGAGAGAGAAATTTGCAACAGGTTATTTAAAAAGCAACATCTTTTCAAGAAAGTGGAGAAACCATTGGAAGACCTACCAGTACAGTGAAGACTATTATATACAGGTTTGATCAGAACAATACTAACAAAAATAAATCAAGAAGCAGTCGTCCTGCAGTTCTATCCGAGATGGACAAAAGACAGTTACTTAGATAAGTCAAGAAAAGTCCTAAACTAAGTGCTCCAAAACTTGCTATTGTAGTTCACACACAGGAAAGTCCGTTTCAGCAAAAACTATAAGAATTGTGTTTTATGAAGCTGGGTATGGAGGCCGAACAGCCCTTAGAAAACCATACATAAGTAAAGTCAACAGAAAGAAGCAAGCTGCTTTTGCAAAAGAACATAAATACGATGGATTTGATTTCTGGAAGAAGGTTGTATTTACTGACGAGTCAATTTGAGCTCTTTAACTCAAAAAAGGCAAGTAATAGTGTGGAGAAAAAAGAATTGTGGGCTTGAGGAGAAAAATATAACATCTTATGTTACACATGGAGACGGTTCAGTACTTGTCTGGGGCTGCAAGAGTACAAATAGTGTGGTGGATTTGTGTTTTATTGATGGAATTATGAACCACAAGGTCTATATAAACATCCTAAAAACCCATCTGCCCAGAAGTACGAATAATATGGATCTTTCTGAGGATTATATTTTCACACAAGATAATGATCCAAAACACACAGCTCTCTAGATGCAAGGCTATGGTTGTTGTATAATACTCCACGATGGATGCCGACAACACCGCAATCCTCAAACATGAATCCAATAGAGAATTTGTGGAGTATACTGGACAAAAATATTAGAAATCATCAGATATCTAATATAAAGGATCTAAAGAACGCTGCACTACAGGAATGGCGTAAAATTACAGTGGAAACAACACAATCTTTGGCGTAATCCACGCCAAGGAGATTGCAAGAGATTATAAAGAGGAATGGAGGGCCTACTAAGTACCAACCGTAACATTCTACACCATTTTCAGTATGCAGAAGAATACTTATTTTGCATCCTATATTGCATATCTTTAACTATGTTTATGTGAATAGATTCTATGTGTTTCTTTACTGCATTCTCTTTTTCACTAATCAATAAATAAGACAGTATCCCTGGTGTACTTTATTATAATGATTTTCTGCTACATCCTTAAACATAAACTCATGCATTAGACGAATACTTTTTGGAGTAACTGTATATATGCCCGGATCGGTAGCGTGGTGGTAGCATGTCTGCCTCGGGTTCAAGAGGTACCTAGTTCGAATCTCGGTCAGGGTGGGTTATCTGGATAAGGTTTTTCCGGGGTTTTCCCTTATCCTGAAAAAACGAATGTCGGGTAACTCTAAGTCCCATGGACCCCGGACTCATTTGAGCATCATTTCACCCATTCCATTCATCGTCCGATATGACAACGTAAATTACACACAAAACTGTATATATACAGATATTCACGTGGACGGAGCTGAGGATTAACCCGGTGGTCTGTTAATTTCTCTTGACATTTATAAGACTTCAATCTGTATACAATACTGACTGCCTATTATCCAAATTACGAAAGTGTAATTCAGTTTTACTTGTTTGACTGACTTAATGTGTATAAAATATCGAGTCTATGGTGCTCTGAAATGTTGTCAGATTTTAAAAGCGAGTTGTATACATTGGTATTATGAAGATGGATGCTTTTGAGGCTATGCAACAAACTGCTATAAGAGGATCGCGTCACAAATGAAGACGGACAAGTTCCTTCTAATGATGTGTGTTGGGTAATATCAGACGAATTCCTCAGCTGTTGGCAAATAAGACCACGCATCTGCTTCTCACACCAAAACCACAGCAATCGGGTAATTTTGGTTACACAATCTTTGTACCTTACTCTGTAGCCGAAATAATCACGATTTGGGTTTCATTCACGGAATTTGCTTCTGAAATGATATTCCAGCCTACACCTCTGATACCCGTTTTGGAGTACCGCCAACAGCGCCGAAATCACAACACAGCTACACCCTTTTCTTCTCATTTTAATGCCAGTTTCGGACACAACGCGAGACTTCTGGGACAAGAACTCGAGATGTCGTGGTATAATGCGGACATATGGGACATTACTATGCATTAAAGTGCGTGCCAATCTATTAAGCAAGAGGGCGACCATTAATTTACAGTCCATCCTTTTCCGATTGCAGCTCGTCTGGCAGTCGGGTCACGTGATCAGCTTCACATCATTGCCCATTTTAACTGCACCAAGGTTTGGCACTATTTCAAACCCAGCGGCGTATCTTCGCACCCCACAAGCGCCTACGAAAGTAGTAGTGGTGGGGCTTTAGGGCGCACAACTGCTATGGTCATTAGCGCCCATTAAAAAACAATAACGTTAAAAGGTTAAAACGGATTTCTCAGCTAAAAGACTAAAAACTTTAAAATAGTAAAAAAGGTCACCAATACAGTGCCAAATACTGTATTAATACAAAAGAGACAATAAAACTGATAAAACAACCCGTTTAAAAGGCGAACAGTCAGATAAAAGTTCAATTATGGAGGTCATACACTGGTGCCCAGTCCACTGCGGTCAATAAAACGTAAAACACGATCCACTGCACGTGAAGTGTCTGCCAGCACTTCGGGCAGGGTCATCGGCAGGTCCAAGGACACACGCAGCTGGGTTAAGAACTGGCACTGAACTAAAACATGCCGCACCGACATGGGCTCATGACAATGCGAACAGAGCGGTGCAGCATCTGAAGATAAAAGGTGACCATGGCTAAAACGGCAGTGCCCGATACGCAGTCTTGCTAAAATAACCTCTTCGCGACGAGAGGTGCGCGACGAAGTGCTCCAGATGATCGGGAGGGGCTTCACCGCTCTAAGTTTGTTCCCCCGACGGGCTTGCCAATGCCTGCTCCACATTGATAGGATGGCGAGACGTAAATAGGAGTTAAAATCATCTGAGGGAACACTAGACCTAAAACATCTGGGAGCTAAAACAGCTGCTTTCGCGGCAGCGTCGGCAGCCTCGTTTCCAGGTATGCCTACGTGTCCAGGTACCCACACTAAGGATACGCAAGTGCCTGCACTGGCGAGAGTGTGAAGGCAGTCCTGGATCCGCTGTACGAGTGGATGATAGGTGTACAGCATCCGTAGGCTCTGGAGGGCACTCAGGGAATCGGAGCAGATAACCCAAGACTGTAATGCTTGCCGACGAATATATAAAAGAGCTTGGTAAATACCAAACAGCTCTGCCGTAAAAATCGAGCACTGCGGTAAAAGACGAAAGCTAAAACTCTTCCGACCGTGAATAAAAGCACATCCCACTCCCGTATTATCCTTCGAACCATCAGTGTAAATAAAACTACAGGGTCGGTACTGCGCCTGAACTTCTAAAAAGCCCGAACGAAGGATGGAATCTGGCGTCGACAATTTCGGCATGGACAGCAGGCTTAAATTTACATGGATCTCGGAGCGGAGCCATGGGGGAAATCGAGTTTCTCCTTTGCGGAATAGCACAGGCAAATGGACGTCCAACAGCCGAAGCAGAGAGCGAAACCGAACGCCAGGAGGAAGGAGGGCCAGGGAGCGCGCTGAGTATTGACGGTCCAGGGAATCATCAAAGAACGAGCTAAACGACGGATGTTCCGGCAAACTAAGAAGCCGGCAAGCGTAACTACACAGGAGGACATCACGCCGATAGCGAAGCGGAGGTTCAGCGGCTTCCGCACAAAGGCTCATGACTGGACTTGTTGGAAAGGCGCCAATACTCAAACGGATACCACGGTGGTGAACAGGGTCTAGGCGTTTTAAAATCGAAGGTCGAGCTGACGAATACACAATACAGCCGTAGTCTAGTTTGGATCGGATAAGAGAGCGATAGAGTCTTAAAAGAACTGTCCGATCTGCTCCCCAGGATGTGCCACATAAAACACGTAAAACACTAAGAGAACGTTCACACCTGGCCTTTAAATACGAGATATGAGAAGACCAACTAAGCTTCCTATCGAGGACCAATCCCAAGAATTTTGTCTCGTCTGCGTAAGGAAGGGCATCAGCTCCGAGATGTAGAGGAGGTGACGGAAATACTTTCCGGCGCCAGAAGTTTACGCAGACGGTCTTCTCGGCGGAGAACTTAAAGCCGTTTTCCACACTCCATGTGAAGAGGCGATCAAGGCACAGTTGGAGGCGGCGTTGTAGGAGAGAAGTCCGCCGAGAACTACTGTAAATGGCGAAGTCGTCCACGAACAAGGAAGAAGAAATGCCCGACGGGACGCACTCCGCAATGGGATCGATGGCAATAGCAAATAGTGTGACACTAAGTACCGAGCCCTGCGGTACTCCGTTCTCTTGGCTAAAAGCACGAGATAAAACCGAACCCACACGTACCCGAAACACCCTATCTCGCATGAACTCTCGAATAAAAAGCGGCAGTCTTCCACGAATGCCCCATTTATGGAGGGTACGGAGAATTCCGTATCTCCAGCAAGTGTCATAAGCCTTCTCCAGGTCAAAGAACACAGCTACCGTTTGGCTCTTACGTAGAAAGCCATCCATAATTTGCGTTGACAACGAGACCAGGTGGTCGACCGTTGAACGGTAGCGACGAAAACCACACTGAACGTTAGATAGAAGGTGTTGTGATTCTAGCCACCATGTCAATCGCCCGTTTATCATACGCTCCATCACCTTGCAAAGGCAACTGGTGAGGGAGATCGGACGATAGCTGGAAGGGAGATGGGGATCCTTTCCAGGTTTTAAGATAGGGACAACGGTGGCCTCGCGCCAAGCGGACGGAAATGTTGCTGTGCGCCAGATTAGGTTATATACTTGCAAAAGAAAATGCTTACCTGACGAAGACAGGCGCTGCAGCATTAGGATGTGTATTCCATCCGGCCCCGGTGCGGAGGGCCTGGAACAGACCAGGGCCCGCTCCAGCTCTTGCATGGTGAAGAAGGCGTTATAACACTCACGGTTCAAGGAGTGGAAGGAGAGTTCATGAGTCTCAGCCCGGTGTTTGATGGGTAGAAAGTCCGCGGAATAATGGGAGGAGCGAGAGACCTCAGCAAAGGCGCCTCCCAGGGCATCAGCGACCGCTCTAGGGGAAACTACGATGTCGTTGTTAACCCGCAGGCCAGGCACGGCAACACGAGAAACTTTGCCGGCCACGCGTCGCAGCTTGTTCCAGATCACTGATGATGGTGTGAAGCGGTTAAATGTCTCCACAAAGCGCTGCCAGGATGTCCTCTTGCTAGCCTGAATGACGCGACGGGCTTTGGCTCGTAAGCGCTTAAAGGTGACCAAGTTATCCAGAGTAGGATGGCGCTTAAATGCCCGCAGTGCTGCCCGGCGTGCACGCACCGCCACCCGGCATTCGTCGGTCCACCAGGGAACGGGTAAACGCCGAGGTTGGCCTGACGAGCGAGGTATAGCACGTTCGGCGGCAGAGGTGATCACAGATGTAACGTGCTCTACCATCTCGTCAACGTCTTCCGATACACGGGAGTCGAAAATAGCCAGGCTACAAAAAAGAGGCCAGTTTGCTTTGTGTAGCTGCCAGGTGGGTACACGAGACGATGGTGTATAGTTCGAGAGCAGGCTTATCAGGCAGGGGAGGTGATCGCTGGAGAATGTGTCCGAGACGACGTTCCACTCAAAACGATGAGCAAGCTGTGCCGAGCAAACAGATAGGTCCAGGTGAGAGAGAGTGCTGGTTGAATCAGAAATAAATGTAGGTTCGCCTGTGTTGAGAAGAGAGAGGTGATTCTGAAGAAAGAATTCAGCTAGGTGCTTCCCCCTTACGCAAGCCCTAGGCGATCCCCAAAGAGGGTGATGGGCATTGAAGTCTCCCAACAACAAGAAGGGTGTCGGGAGCTGGGACATTAGATCTGAGAGGTCCGCAATGGCGAAGGGAGAAGACGGCGGTAGATAAACAGAACATAGAGTAAATGAAAGGCCAGGAAATCTAAGAGTAATAGCTACAGCTTGCAGCGTACTAGCGAGAGGAAGAGGTTGAAAGAAAACGTCATCCCGGATTAAAAGCATAACACCCCCATGTGCAGGAGAACCGGGCTCCGGTGGGAGGTCAAATCGCACCGGAGTAAAACCAGGAAAGGTGAAGGTATCCTGTTGGTGAAGTTTCGTCTCCTGCAGGCAGAAAATACTGGGGGACAGCGAATTTGCCAACAGTTGGAGTTCAGGTTTACGCCTGCGCACGCCACGCGTATTCCACTGGAGGATGGACATCCAGGTTTAGATGGCGAAAGCTGGTCGCTTAGTTCACTTGGCTGGCGGCTGACGCTTCAATTTGCCTTTATGGTTACGCATGGGACTCGGGCTTTTGGGAGCACTTGGCTCGTGCTCCATAGGCTCCTCATCTGGAAGAGGGTCAGGGTCGCTGGAGATCGAGGTCAGGGGCAAATAACTGTTTCCGATACTTAAGGGTGGAGGAGAAAGCCCCTTCATGCGACTGCGCCCCCTAGTGTCCTGGGAGCGAGAGCGACGAGGAGGTGAAGGAGAACTGGCCGGAACTGAACACTTCCCACTGGTAGACGCCGGAGGGTTTTTGAGGAAGTCTGCTCTCTTAGGTGTCGTTTTAAATTTGCGGGTCTCAGTACTTACAGTTACGGTTTTGGAGCCAATGGTATCGGTAGTAGGCACAGCGACGCGAGGAGTAGCCATGGTGGACGGTATAGGGCAAGTTTGAGTGCCCACGTCGCGCTTCGGTACTGGTTTTGATACCATGGAACTAAAAGTACCGAACTTCAGGAGAGAAGGCTGTCGAGCTTGATGGCGTTTGCGGGCTTCAGAGAAGGATAGACGCTCCTTCACCCGCAGCTCCTGGATGGCCTTCTCGTCCTGGTATCGCGGACAATTTCGGGAGTTCGCCGGATGTTCACCTTGGCAGTTCACGCAACTGGGAGTAGTTGTACACGCTCCATCATGACCGTCCTTACCACAGTTAACACACACCGCGACAGCAGCCTTACAGGAGGTCTTAGTATGGCCATAACGTTGGCACTGGTAACAACGCATTGGTCGCGGAATATACGGTCGCACAGGGATAACTTCATAGCCTGCCTTGATCTTTTGAGGCAGGTCGAGCAGATCAAAAGTAATGAAGAGCGTGCGGCTGGGAACCAGTACGCCGTCACGCTTGACTCGAACACGGCAAACGTCCGTGACACCCTGGTCAGCCAGATACCCTTGTATCTCCTCCTCCGGCATACCGTCTAGCAGGGGGCTGGTGATGACGCCCTTTGAAGAGTTGAGGCTCCTGTGTTTCTCTACACGGATGGGGTATCCGTGTAGGAGTTTTGCCTTCGTTAACTTCTCGAATTGCGTGGCACTGTAACTCTCGACTAAGAGTGAACCGGAACGTAGGCGAGTACAGGATTTAACTGGACCGGCGATTTTATCTAGACCCGACTGAATAATAAATGGATTTACCTTAAGGAAGGACTGACCCTCTTCAGTACGGTGTATTACTAGGTAACGCGCAGATGACGACACGTGTACCTCTTTTTCATCAATTACCTGTTTACGTTTTTTTGGAGTGAGTGTAGCCATAAGTAGCTAAAAGTAAATTTCATCCCCCAGTACTCCCCACCCACCACGGAGCCCAACAAGGGGTCATCCCACTGGGATGACAGGGCTATACAGGGGATATAGCGGGCGCGCCGTCCCACTCACCCTGGAGTTCAGTGTAACACCTTGTCCTGGCCGATTGACTAGGGGTGGGTTAGTCCCTAGCCTCCCGTTTAGGTGGAGCAGTAGCCAAAGTGGTGTATTAGCAATGCGCACCCTCCCCGAATTCAGAAAAAATACTGGAACGAGCTCAGATGCGCACCCCTCAACCACCAGGACAAACCTTTCCACCGACACGGGTCTCCACGCACGGCCTACACGTGGGTGGGCCTGTTGACCATCTCCCTCAACCACGAAGAGGAGCCCACTTGAGGGAGACTGTTGGCTCGGGACCCCGGGTTCGCCAAGCCCGTACCTACCGAAGTAGGCCCCTGGGGGGCGCCTACGAAAGAACTAAACCCAGCGAAAAATTAAATTAAAGTAAGATAAACCCGCCACTATTCTAGTTCAAGGGCTCCGCTATAGCACCTGTTCGATGCTTAATTACCAACTGACCTGGGAAAACGATAAAGTTTAAATGTGAGCCCTCACAAGCTTATCTGCCCATATACTTACACATACAAAAAGTGATTCCAAAATCGACGTTACCTGACTCATTACTTTCCCAAGTTAGCTGTACTAGTAATAAACATCATTATGGATGGTAATATAACGATGAGGAATCACTGAATTCCAACTAAAACTTCCATAGAGATATTTGTATGTCCTGAGATGCCCCGAATAAAAAAGTATTTTTTTACGTCCTCCAATGTTAAGTAATATCGGACGATGAATGGAATGGGTGAAATGATACTTAAATGAGCCCAGGGTCCATGGAGCTTACAGTTACCCGACATTCGCCTTTTTAGGATAAGGGAAAACCTCGGAAATGTGTAGTGTTTAACGCCCGCTTTTACTACATACGGCACCGCAGGCGATGACACTGATGATACATGAGATGAAGATGGAGCACCGATGGAATGAGATGGCGGGGAAAAGCGGAGATCCCGGAGAAAACCCGCCCCAGCGCCGTGTTGTCCACCACAAATCTCACTTTGCGGTCGCCTGGGATCGAACCCGGGTCGCCTTGGTGAGAGCCAAGCGGTCTAACGACTGAGCCACGGCGTGGCCGAAAACCTCGGAAAATAACTTATCCAGGTAACTCATCCTGACCGAACTCCAGACCTTTTAAACGTGAGGCAGATATGCTACCATCTACGCTTCCGAGGCGTACTTTAGAAAACGAAACGTTGTATTTGTACATCTTTTTTGTAATTTACATCCTTTAAGTTTTAAAATGACGCTCAAATGAGCCCAGGATCCATGGGGCTTAGAGTTACCCAACATTCGTCTTTTAGGATAAGGGAAAACCCCGGAAAAACCTCACCCTGACCGAGATTCGAACTCGGGACCTCTTGAACGTGAGACAGAAATGCTACCATCTACGCTACCGAGGCGGGCTGTACATTTTTTAAAATACATTTTGAATGTTACGACGCTGTCGATTTCCACGGTTATATCGCCGGAATTTCTTCCTGCAAAGAGGTCTTTTGTATACCAGAAAATCTACTGACATAGGGCTGCCGCTTTTAAGTGCCTCTTAAAACCCATCACTCTGGACCAGATGTGAATCTGCGACCTTGGGATCAGTAGCCCAGCGCCAAACCAACCATCATGTGTGTGTGTGTGAGTGTGTGTGTGTGTGTGTGTGTGTGTGTGTGTGTGTGTGTGTGAACAATAACTCAAAAACGAAACTTTGTATAAGCTCAAACCTTCTAAGGACGTGACACAAAATTTTTCAAAAAATCTTCCACCCCAAATTACCTTCGACAGTGAATATTTTTCAAAAATTTTGATCTCTTTCTGTTTAATGGCTCTAGCGATTTTCATTAAAATACCACACATATGCCTTACGTGGTTAAAGAAAAGATACGGCATTAAACCAAAGTTGTGTAAGTTGTGTTCACATAATTTTTTCGAGCACTATCGTTAATTTTACATATCTATTACAAACTATTCTCACACATTCTTTTATTTTTCTATTAATTTCAACGCAAAAGGTACAGTCATGCTGAAAAATTCAATGACATATTTGGGATTTGAACCACGGTTCTGCATCCGTTGCTCTAACCATTGAACTACCACAGTAACGTGCCAGCATGACATTAAATTCTCTGTCTGTCTCCTATTTTTTCCGGAAAACTAATAGGGGTTCTCATATGAAATGAGATACGTACATTTTGTGGTGAGTTGCTATGATGTAATTACTTAAGGCCCAGGTTTCCTGGTTCAGACCACTATTAGATCAATTAATTTCCAATTTCAACTCAGTCGAGATAAACGTTTACAGAAATGGTTCTATTACACTTCTTCCTCACTTGTTTATTTTATTTGTTTAAGTTATGGATACTTTCTGCTATGCTTCTTAGCACCCAACTCTATAACAAGCTATCTGGACGTGAAGGGTCCTTTAATGCTTCTCATTGACGTCTATCAGACTTCAGGTTCTGAATCCACCACACGGGCCCACCAACTTTATTTCCCTTCTGCGGGAAGCCATATCAAGGGGTTTTGTGCCCGTAAAATACCTATCGCCTCCTTCGGATTTGAACCCGCAACTTCGGGAGCTAGTGGTTAGAATGATACTACTGGACCACGGATAAACAACATTCTACGTTACCTTATTGGTTTAAGAGGGGTATGGGAGGCTGAAGAGTCAAACGTAGGTCACAAGTACTAGTCTGCCCAGCACAAGAAGGCAAGGCAGAGGATTGTGTAACGTAATCACTTTTGTCCCCCCCCCTTTCCGGATGCGATACCATGCTAGGCCCATCTAAAATATAGAGTTTTTTTTTTAATTTACATCCTCCAACGTTAAGTGATATCTGACGATGAATGGACAGGGTGAAATGATGCTCAAATGAGTCCGGGGGTCCATGGAGCCTAGAGCTACCAGACATTCGTCTTTCAGGATAAGGGAAAGCCCGGAAAACCTTATCCAGGTAACTCACCCTGACCGAGATTCGAACTCGGGACCTCTTGAACGTAAGGCAGACACGCTACCAAGTACGCTACCGAAGCGGGCTAAAAATATAGTGTGTTGTACAGAGGATTTATACAGAACTGACACATTTCTTCCAATAATTGTTTCAAAACAAATTGTGCTAGTGACAACTTATACCTAAAATGTAGAGGAATTTTGGAAGATTATTTACCTCTATAGCAAATGTTGAAAATGTCCTCCATCCTGCATAAGGCATAACTTAACACGTCGTTCCATGTTATTGGCCACTCGTTGGAGGACTCTGTTGTTAATAGCTTCAGTGTCCTGTGTGATGCTGTGCTTCAGATCGTCCAATGTCTGGAGACGTGTGGCGTAAACCTTGTCTTCTAAGTAACCCCATAGAAAGAAAACCGGCGATGTCAAATCCGGAGATCTCGGTGGCCACAGATTCCTAGAAATTATCCAGTCGTCAAAGAAACTTGCAATTAGTTCCATGGATTCTTTTGATGTATGGCTTGTAGCGCCATCTTGCTGAAAATATCCTTGACTCAGCTCTACATCCACGAAAATCACTCGGTACTGTGCAGTGTTCACAGTCTGGTTAAAAAAAAATGACCTCACTATTCTCTGTGCGGATATTGCGCACCAAAATCCAATTTTAACCGGGTGCATACATGTTTCATGGATGACATGTGGATTTTCGATGACCGAATGGCGTGAGCGCTGTGAGTTCACATAACTGGATAAATGGAACCAGCCTTCATCTGCGAACCATGTGGTTGACAATATAGCACGATTTTTCACAATGAACGTCTGAAACCAACGACAATAATTCAATCTTTTATCGTTATCTGGTTGCTGTAGCTGAAGAACAACAGTAACCCTATATGACCTTAGGCCTGAACTTTCCGCAGTTCTCTGACACATTGAGTAGGTGTACACTGTCTCCTGCGACAAACGTCTTAATGATTTTTTGGGTGACTGCTCCAGTCGTGCTCTTACATCAACTATGGGAAGCCTAGATGAACGATGCTTACCTTTTTCACTCCCAGAGATCCAGTTGTTTCCATTTTGTTTACCAGTCCAAGTTTGTGTTTCTCTTGGGAGGATTGTGAACACCAAACTCTCTGTGATATGCCCTTTGAGAAGCTGTAATTGAATTTGTAATCCAGTATTGCCTCACAAGGAAGAGTGGTTGATTTAATTGTGTACTGCATTTTCACACTGACCATAACAAAATGTCGAAAACAGCTGCCTACAATAGCAATTAGGATTAAAACAAACATCTGTGCATCTGGTGACAAGGAAACGAAACTCCAGAAAATTCTGCTTAATTTCGTGCTAAAGTTGGGTCATTTAATGACTTTCCAACGGAATAATTAAAGAAAGATATGTGTCAGTTCTATATAAATTACTCTGCAGTTTTGTCACGTAACTCACCTAGATATAATACTTACCACTGCAGTTACTGAAACGAGCATTAGATCTGGCAGCATGACAGTTCAAACCCCTGGTGGACAGAGAGTACTGTTTTTGAAATTCCACTCTTTGCTTTACCTCGTTATAACAGAATGGCAATTTATTAACTAATGCCTTGCAAATAGTACACGCTATACAAATATGTACTGAGCAGTGGCGTAACGTTAGGGCCTGCAGGGCCTGCAATGCCGGTGGGCCGGTATTTTAGGGGCCGCAGAAAAAGACGAAAAGCATATTATTCTTATTAATGAATATAACAATTTGAATGTATACAGATATAAATTCTGAAATATATATATATATATATATATATATATATATATATATATATATATATATACATCATAAATAGTAAAGTTTAATGTCAGTATGCATACGAGGGTCCTTCAATAAATAACCGAACTAATTTAATTGTATTTAAATAAACTGCCCTGGAGTACCATGGCTGCAGGCGAATCCTTCCTCTAGCAGTGCTGTGAGTGCCAGTCATGCAGAGTCAATCAGTTGGTAGTTAGCGCCCGATATGTGAGGTCGTGTTTACTGCAGCCACCATGGAACTGAAATTCCTGCAACGCGCATCAATTAAGTTTTGTGTTCTTTTAGACAAAACTCCTACAAAAACCTATGAAATGGTGCAGCAAGCATAAAAGGACCAAGCTTTAGGCAAAACACAAGTCTTTGAGTGGTATAAACGTTTCAAAGGGGGTCATGAAGACCTTCAAAATTCTCCGCGCCTTGGAAGACCCGAACAGCAAAAACGGAAGTCAACATTAACACAATTGAGGCAATTGTGTTGGACATAATGCATTTGTCTGTTGGAAGTGTAGACGACATAATTCGCAATGATCTTGGCTCTCGAAAAGTTGCAGCGAAATGGGTTCGTGCTGAAGGACGAACAGAAAGCTCACCGCGTCATGACGTGTCTAGAAGGCTCGGAAGTTTACGACGGGAGCCAGACTTTCTGAATAGGCTCATCGCTTGTGAGGAGAGTTGGTTCCACCATTACGACCCGTTAAAAAAACAGGAGAGTTCGCAGTGGAAACATTCATCGAGCTCTAGGCCTAAGAAAGCAAAAGTTCAGAAAAGTGCAGGAGAGGTTACGCATCTCGTATTCTTTGACAAACAGGGCATTCTGTATGATCATGTTGTAACTAATCAACGCACAGCAACTGCTTACTGTTGTGACGTACTGAAGGGACCACTGCAGAAGAATCACCGAAAAGCGACCACACCTCGCAAGGAGAGAATGGATCTTGCATCAGAATAATGTCCCTGCACATCGAGCTCGTGCAACTCAAGATATCGCAGAAATGGGGATTGAGATCATGCCTCATCCACCTTATTCTCCGCATCTCGCACGATGCGATTTTCACCTCTTCCCTGAAGTAAAACAGGAGCTTCGTGGTCGTCATTTACAAAGGGATAAGGAGTTGAACAATGTTGCCATGGGTATCCTAAACAGAGTGTCCAAAAATGGGTTCAATGAGTGTTTCGAACAATGGGTAAATCGTTGGAATAATTGTATTTCATCAGAGGGAGAATACTTCGAAAGCGTGTAGGTAAATGTTAAGAGAAATAAAGCCATTATATGTTAATTAAAATTTAGTTCGGTTATTTTTTGAAGGACCCTCGTAGAAAGTTAATGGTCAGATCATTCCAAACGGTTTCCTAGAACCGGTCAACGTTTAGTTGAGTTTAGCACAGCTGTGTGTGTTAACAATGCTGCTTGTCCTTCACTACGAATTTTCTGATAACACTGGTTTGCATCATGTTTCTCTGTCGTCACAAACAAGCGGCGCATAGTTACAACAATGATTATGAATACCAAAATATCATATGCACAAAGTTATTCTTTATTGATGTGTAGAGTTCGTGTTATTGTAATATGCACATTTGTTTCTAAACGTTTAACTTGTCACACTTCTCATTCGACAAAAATGTCAATTATACATTAAGATGTGAATAACTGGCAGGTCAGTCAACAGCCAACTCTGTTCCAAACCAGCTTTCTTCCCGCGAACTAGGTGCATCGTAAAAGGTGGTGTGATATTTTCAAAACTTTACTGGTTAAAAGTTTAACTTTTTCTATTTAACTGTGTACTTTTTCAGTAAAATGAAACCTTTCAAAGTACGAACATCTCAGTGGTGCACAAAAATGAAAGAAGACGCGTGAATTAGAAAAAGAAACAAATTAATGAAAATAAGTTATTTTTTTCTCCTCCTAGTAATAGTAGTACCAGCAGTTACAGAAGTTTGCAGTGTCACAAGTGAGGGCATTTTTGAACTGAACAACAATAATAGTTCTGAAAGTAAAAACGAAATAGCAAACGCCATAAATATAATTAGACCGATCACAGACAATTCAAATGATCGTGCAGATTGTCAATTAGATGCAGATAATGAAACTAAAAAGTTCCTTGTTAGACAAAATCCTTGTCAGCCAGCGGGCCCATTCCCCAAAGATGCTAAGCAGGAAAACAGGTCCTTCTCCACTAAATATTAGGAAAAGTTAACTTTGGAGAGAATGGTTGTGTTATTCATCTAAAAATGACTGTTTACTGTAAACCATGTTGGCTGCTTGGAGGGAAGGAGTTCGAGATTGAATGTGCCTAACCAAAAGTATATTGCGACACGAAACTAATTATGCACATTTGAACGCATAAGTCTCTTTCAATTCCTGGCGTAAGGAAAACACAGTTGACGCGGGTAAGAATTCAGAACTAAAGAAAAGTAAGAACATATGGATACAGGACCTTGAGCTTATTGTAACTCTGGCATCCAATAATATAACTGTAATTGAAGTTATGTCAGATAGTTACTGATCGGTTATACCAGGGGCGGCTTCCGAGGCAGTGCCGATGTGCCATGACACCATCTGTATGAAAACGAAAGAAAGAGATGTGTATAGGAATTGCGCAAAAAAGATTGTTTCTGAGTATCTGCTCCCTTGTGCAAATAGGCGCGTTAAACGCAAGCGCTCTGTCCTGATTGTTTTCCGTGGCTTGGTGCCGATTCCCCAACGGCACCGTATACGCTCATAAGCGCCTGTGTTAAGGGCTAGGATGTCTACTTATACACGGCTTCTTATGGAAAAAGGTGGTGCCGAGATTTCTCTGGCGCATAACTTAGTTTTATCCGCTAGAGTGCAGTAAAGCACGGGACTTAAGATACCTGTCTGTCAGGAAATCGTACACAAACCTTCTTATCACATTCTCCCTGAATTGTATTATCAAACTTTTACTGTGATCGTTACACCTGTGTGTAACAAGAGTACGGATGTAATAAATATCTATTTCCGTTTAGCTGTAGATTCTGTTTGGTACAGTATATTATAAAATAGGATGGCTTATTGATAATTTTACCTAAATCGTTCGAAATTGGTACACATATTTATATTTTAACAACCCTTATTTGTTTATTTTTATTTATTTATTCATTCATTCCTTTATTATTTATGTATTCATTCATTTATTATTTATTTATTTATTCATTCATTTATTATTTATTTATCTATTTATTCATTTGTTTGTTTATTTATGTATTTATTTAATTTATGTATTCATTCGTTCCTTCATTCATTTATTTATTTATGGCACCGCCAGTACAATGCCTCACCAGCCGCCCCTGGGCTATACATTATATTTTAGGGGGCCCGGATTTTAATTTTTGCAGGCGGGCCCGTGCTGCATACGTTACGCCTCTGGTACTGAGTATAAATTTTGCCACTCTATATTAATGAGGTAGCAGCTTTTTGCTTATGGTTTATAGATTAAACAAAATCAGACAAAATTTAATTAGAGTAAACAGATTTTCATCAGCTTTTCGCAGCTTTTCCTACACACGGCTAGTGTGAAAGAACAATTAATTGTACCTAATAGTGGTCCAAACTATAAAGCCCGGGTCTTAAAGTACTTACAGCATAGTAAGGCACCACTAAGGTAGTTGTCTCATGTGTTTATGAGAACTCCTGGTGGTTTACCGGGAGAAACACGAGTCAGTTGTGGGATTTAATGTCATGTTGGCACGTTGGCCATAGTAGCTCAAATGGTTAGAGCGGCTGGACGGAAACCAGAAGATCCGTGGTTCAAATCCCGACTATGAAATTGAATTTTTCAGTCTGAACTTTTCGCAGAAAGTTAAGCAAGTGCGTTTTATTAGTAAAACAAGTATCTTAAACATGCGCTGCTTAATAAACAAACTAATTAGAGCCATATCTAGTACATAAAATAGAAAAAAAAATGTACTTTGGGACAGTGAATTTTATTGGATGAGCAGAAATATATATGTATTTCCGGTGAAAGCTCAATTTTTAAAAATATATTACGTTTACCACCTAACATGAGTAAGCCGTACAGAAAGTAGAAATCATACATATAGGTAGTTTACTGAGAATAAAGGGGTTTGAAAGGCCTGTCGTACAATGTCAGGAAGCAGTAGTGGGCGCGGTTTACTATTACGTTTGTGCTCACGTTGCGCTTGTCATTGATGCAATTTTCCTCATAAAGAGAAACAAATGAAGTACAATTTAAGTGGCCGTGCGTCACGTCCATTACAGTCATTTAAATTACACATCGTTTGCTCTGTACACTCACAGGGAGATTTCATTATGCAGTGCACCTTCTAGATATTTTCCAATCAGCTTAAGTAAACTTGCACACTCATCAAACAGGAAGTGCACAAGATAAAACTAACTTACAGATGGTTCAGTACGAAAAGCTTCTAGTTCGTTGTATAAAATTTTGGTTTCTAATTTATGCAAATGCTACAAAGATATGGATTGTAGAATGTATTTGAAAATCTATTTCCTCCATTCATATTTAGACTTTTTCCGGAAAATCTGGGTGATGTTAGTGATGGATAAGGGGAACGGTTTCATCAGAGCATTTCCATTATGGTGAGAAGGTCAACGAGGTCGTATGACCAATAACGCTGAGAGGTTTATTGTTGGTTTCTTGTGAAAGAAAGCAAATTGGAGTATGAGAGGCAATCACATGCTACCAAGCACTTTTAAACATATTTATATGTATATCCGTTAAATATAGTGCGATCCATATAAACCTGAACCATTTCGATAGCCCATAGCTTTTGAACCAATAGGAAAATGCTGTCACGAGGTCTTCCAGAAAGTCCGAGGACTCCGGGCTCTGTCAAATCGGGAGCGATGAAAAACTCCGGGGGTCTTTCCTTGGGGCAACACCTGGAGTCTAAAAAGCCTCCCCCGCCATCGACAACAACGTCAAGACGGGTGGAAGTAGATACGCCACTTGCGCGCGTCAACCCTGCAGGGAAGACTTCCGAATAACCTCGGTGGAGCCGCCTGGAGATCTAGCACACTTTCTACTAGCTCTGCAGGCTAGTACCCGGGACATTTTAGGCAACCCTCTGCCCTCTCCGAGCGGCCGAAGCCTGGCCGGAGGTACCCGATCTTCCGCGGGTAACGGGAACACACTGCCCCCTCGAGTCCAACCCAATCCGAACAACTCCCATTCAGGGAGGGGCTCGAATGTTCGGCCCGAGGTTCCTCTGGTAACGGCAGAGGTACCACGAGTGCTTAGGTTCCGTAGCGCTCGCACCACAGCAGCTAAAGGGGACGGATCCCCCCTCCTACAGGGTGGGAGAATATAATACACAAGTGGGAGATTAGATTACACTATTTAGATCTCAGAGAAAATGTTGGAAGTGTCCTCCACCAACATCTGTACATGTTTGCACTCGTCTCACCATATTCTCTGAAGTTTTAAGGAGAGTATTGTGACTTTGTGGGTTCGTAGAATTAAAAGACCGAGTTGCAGAAATTAAAAATTTCCTTTATTTTCGTAGAGACACACTGTTCAATGCTCACGTAACAACATTACATCACCAATACAACACAATCTTCCAAGGTCGATCACAATAACAAACAGTGACAGCAGATTACATCTCTAGCTCTCCTTACACAGCTGGCTGTCTCTCATTTCACAACACTGTTTCAACTAACTTGCAGCTCACTCTGTTTACAACTGATGTTTTACAACTGTTCTGCTGGCGTGTCACAATCCCTTACATATCACATTCATGATTATCCAGACTGTGCTGTCAATCACTAGATGTTTCTGGAAAACAAGGCATCTAATGACGTAATCCGAATATTCTATCACCTTCAAGAAACGTAACTTAATCTATGCCGGCCAGGCCTTTACCTTAGTTATCTTGCTTGCCGGCGCTTGTTTACAATATCCGCGCTATCATTATGCTTAGCAAGGCTCGTTATTACCATGAAACTTTGTCCGCCGACTGTTTTCTTATTTGTGCCGAAACTTTTATGCCTGTTGCCGTGACAATATCATCGCCATTGTTACTTATTTCGGTTCGAATGGATTCCTTGAGAACATCAATTGTCATTGGTCTATTCTTATACACCCTATTTTTAGATATCCCCACAAGAAAAAATCCGCTGAGGTTAGGTCAGGGAATCATGGGGTCACAGACATTTTGAGATTCTTCGATTATCAAAGAAACGTACAAGAGAGAGTGTACAAGAACAGGCCACGGATAACTGATGTTCTCAAGGAATCCATTCGAACGAAATAAGTAACATTGTCGAGGATACTCTTCATAAAACTTCAGAGAATATGATGAACGAGTGCAAACATGTATAGATGCTGGTGGAATACACTTCCAACATTTTCTCTGAGATGTAAATAATGTAATCTCCCAATTGTGTATTATATTCTCCCAAAGTTGCAAGTGTGTCTTATTATTGATTTAAAAGTTATGGCCTATTGAAATGGTTCAGGTTTATATGAATCGCACTATTATATAGTCCAAAAGTATTTGCATTCGTGTAAACCATTCTGAATTAATCCTAGTTCACCATGATATATGGTAATATACCATAAGCATTAGATCACACTAATAAATGTAACATATCTTATCTGAAACCTCTTAGAGGAGAACTTAAATGTATTTATATCTTTTTAACCTGACGGGATAGGAGATTTTTGTGACAATTTGTAAAATCAGCACATATTTTTCCTTAAGAATCATCTACTCTTATTGTAGGCCACGCCGTGGCTGAGTGGTTAGACCGCTTGGCTCTCACCAAGGTGGCCCGGGTTCGATCCCAGGCGACCGCAAAGTGAGATTTGTGGTGGACAACGCGGCGTTGGGGCGGGTTTTCTCCGGGACCTCCGGTTTCCCCCGCCATCTCATTCCACCGGTGCTCCATCTTCATCTCATGTATCATCAGTGTCACCGCCTGCGGTGCCGTATGTAGTAAAAGCGGGCGTTAAACACTACACATTTCATTTACTCTTATTGCGGAGGTATGAAAAAAGTTATCTTTTTGGGTAGTGTAATTATGATTAAAATGCCACATGTTTAAAATATTTCTATTTATATTAGGTCCTGAATTCTTTTGTAGATAGTATGAGGTCTATTTTGTTCTGAATGAATTTTGAAAACATGGGGAATCATAGCAGACAAAAACTTTCTGCACAAAAATTCAAGTAGATACTTGTTAAAAGAGCCACAACTGGTGCCTATATGTCTCATTAAAAGAATTAATTCATGCTGATTGGTCTAATAGATGAATCCCAGGAATTATATTTTGAAGACTGTATGTTGGGATATGCCATCTCTAGATAATTTTCAGAATACCTTGTATGTAGTTAAAGGGCAAAACTGAGCCCGTTGAGCTGGTATGTTTCCATTGTGGTTCATTTGGAGGGAGCAGTGGTACGATAAACAGAAGATCCGTGGTTTAAATTTCACTGTTGCCCTTACTATTCGTGTCCAGGAGTGATTATCACATTTTAAAACTATTTTATATTTAATTTCAGTGTGTAGCTGTCACTTATCCCCCCCCCCCTTGGATCCCATGTTACACCCATGTAAGATATATATGAACTTTACCAAGCATTTCTCAGATCTCAGTACTTACATAACTTGTGTTAAACATCAAGAAATGTTTGAACGAGTTAATGCACTCCAGAAGTTTTCAAATTACTGCTGTATTTATAAATATTTGAGAAACAGCCCATGTGCCAAGATTTACAATCGTAGCGATAGAGTAATGGTTTAATTTTAGCTGGTTTGGGAAATTCCGTGCCATGTTTCCTTTGTAGCAAACAAAGGAACAATGGCAAGATAAATATAATCTTGATGTAATGTGTTGAGATACGATACGATACACCAACTCCTTTGACCCAGCATGTCAACGTCTGTATTTCTTTGCGGTATCTTAAGTGCTTCCTAGATCCTCAAAACAAGATAAATAACTTAAAAAGTGCTCTGCATTCGAGGCTTTTCTATCGCATCTGGAGCAATGTTTTGATCACTGGAGGGTCAACGACTGCCCTCTTCTAAGATGCTATGGAGAATAACAATTTTGAGCTGACATAAAGATATAAAAGTTTTAATGAAAAGATTTGGTGCCACAATTTTTCTATTCACTTTCGAGTGATTTGCAAAAGATGAAAGGCTTATTCTGTAAACACTGCACTTAAGCTCGCCAATTTATGATAATAATGAATCAATTTTGCTTTATTGTGCTCAGAAGGAAATAAAAAAAATATATTTTCACAAACTAGCTTAGTGACCGGAAATTAGGAAACTGGGTAATAAAAAGTTATGTATATATTATCATGCTTTGATTTATAGAAAAGATAGACCATCATTTTAAGGCCAATCTGCTTAGGTATATGAATTACAAATGTCAATTTTTGCCTTTTTGAGATCAGCTTAAAAGATAACCAAATAAGTGCTATGCTGACAATGTTAAATTCGTCAAATTTATGATCCATTACCTCAGATACTATTTAGTATATCAGATGTGCTTTTAGCAGCACCTAGGAGCATCCCTTTCAGGTTCACTTGTCTATTTTTACAGAATAATTTGGTTTTTCTTAATGAAACAAGTTTTACATTAAAATTTACTAGGGATTAATTTTTAAAAGATAATAACCAACTTAATGGCAACAAAGGAGGTTATAACAGTAAGCTATTCATGTATCATTTTAACGCGTTCTATTAGCTGACTGTATGTACGTGGCATATATGTACATAAATATAATATGTGGGAGGATGGGTGGATAGGTGGATGAAATATGTGTGTGTGTGTAGTGTTTAACGCCCGATTTTACTACATACGGCACCGCAGGCGGTGACACTGATGATACATGAGATGAAGATGGAGTACCGGTGGAATGAGATGGCGGTGGAAACCGGAGGTCCCGGAGAAAACCCGCCCAGCGCCGTGTTGTCCATCACAAAGCTCACTCTGCGGTAGCCTGGGATCGAACCCGGGCCGCCTTGGTGAGAGCCAAGCAGTCTAACCAGTGAGTCACGGCGCGGCCATAGGTGGATGAATGAATGAACGGTCGGTGCTTATTGTATACACACTACCGTTCATTAATTTCAACACACAGTTATCGGACGTTTCACACATGAACGCAATTTAAACTCTATTTCTCCAAAATTATTTTTTTACACTGGCGCGACAGCCCTATTTAGAGGGCCAAGGCCTATCAACCCGACTGCCGGCCTCACGCCCACTTACACAAGGTAGAGTTGGGCGATCATTCAACTGATGCGGGGAGGAGATGTGGCCAGCATTTCGGCAGCCCCCAGCCGGAACGTTGGTTTTCTTGGCCAGGTTTGGTTTTTGTAAGTTCCTCACTTTCCTCACGATGCTGAGTGGGCAACGGTCCTATACCTGCTGCCTTAGCCCGCTGCACCACGGCGCAGGACTCTCCAAAATTATTAGTACATAAAATGTATGCATACCTATATAATCCAAACAAGATAATTATATTTTACTTTTATCAAATATCCTATCTTGGATTAAATGACTCCCTCACAAACTCGAGCCACGTGGCCAATGAGTTGCACACATCATTAACAACGTTTCAGGCATGTTTTTTTGCTGAATATCTGAACTTTCCTGATACGTCCGTTCACTTCATCCCAGGCCATTTCTATAACAATCAGGGCTTTGGGATGGCCAAAGCATTTCTTTCAGTACTTTTTTTCTTTAATGAAATATACGTGCTGCAGAACGCTGACCGATGTTTTGAGCCATTATGCTGTTGAACAGTGAACCCTTTCCCTGTATGTGCAATCCACATGGTATGATACTGAAAGACAGCGGTGCTTGCGATCCATACATTCTTCTGTTTTCACAATATCCAGCTCTATCTGTAAAGCACCCCAAACCCTAAAAGAATCCCCATCGTGTTTAAATGTACGTAGAACACACTACTAGGTCACCGTTCCTCCTTCACATCGGCGAACAAATATGCTGCTTCTGGTTTTAAAAATCTGGAACCTCGGTTCACCTATGAATAACTCTTCCACTCTTGAGACGTCCAATTAGCCCAGTGAATCTCTTCTTTTTATTGTAGGCTTCAAAGAGGGTTTTCTTGCTGCCACACATCCTTTCAAGCCGGCTTCAATTAGAATCTTTTTTTACCGTTGCAAAAGATATATTTACTTCCCCCTCTTTTCTATGCGAATTTGTGGTATTATTTTACATCTATTTCTGTAATTAGTAGTTCTGATAAATTTAGTTGTTTTACGAGGTCGTGGTATGTGTAATAGCATTTCGCTATAGACACGCTACATTGTTGTACAATATAGTGAATTAAACTGAAATTGCAGCACGTTTTTCCCTAAGGAATGACACTCGGATTCATGGGGATATGAACAGTGTCTATACCTCTGTATGCCTGACGGCTGAAGACTGCTCCGATATACGCCCGAGGCCTTAGTACTAGGAAACTGTCATTAAATGAAGTGAAAACGCAATTGACTGAAAATCCGTTACGTACTACAAATATTTATAACCGCGGTATTGTCATACTATCTTGAGAAACAATGCAATTCCCTTCGTAATGATGTGTTACTTAGACTCGGCGTTAAAAAAACAACAACTTTGCGCCCAGTCGATCTATCCAAAAAAAAAAAAAAAGGAATGTAATTTTATTACTGATTAACAGTCACTAAGTAAACAGTTACTTACGTAATAGCTATATTACTGTAGTCATATTTACTTTCCACTACAATATTATAACTATTACTAAGTGAACACCTACTTTGGTAAATATTGTAATAGTGCATTACTTCTTTATTTTCTGTCCCGGTTTTCTGTATTACTAAGTAAAGAGTTATTTTTGCAAATGGTATATTAATGCAAGCGCTTCGTTACTTCTGTCGTGTTACTTTTGTAAGTCATTTAGATCTATGAAAACCAGGGCGGCTGCTGTTTAGGAGCTTAAGAGCACGTGAACGCCCAATATTTATTTGTCTTGTAGAAGCCTTTTTCATCTTTTCATTCGTTATTTGTATTTACCGCGCTCACTCCTTTAGAATGTGTACTGTCCGGCCGTTGTATCTCCGGCTCTGACGTTTTGCGACTGTAAAAGGTGGAAGGGGAAACCTAATAGTACCAACATACAGTAATGAGCAATTGAAAACATATCCTCAAAATTATCTTTAGAATGAAAATATAGGACTATATTAACTTTAAAACACTGAAATACAATTTACAATTTCATCGTAATGCAAGATATTTATTACAACACCACTCTATTCGAATACTTCATTCACACCTTTCACACACACACTAACTGCATCTGTTGGTAGTTCTGGGAGTCTCTACATGAGACGCGGTCAGGAAGTTAAAACTGTCTGCTAGCGCCAATCAGCATTGTCGCTGAACCCAACACCGTGTTGCCAGCTTAAATTTGTTTCAGCCACGTGGCCTAATAGCGGCTTGCGCTGGCGAACTTTCTTTGGTATATTTTTCGTGCGTGAATTCCGATGTTTAGTGTTCGTAAGTCCTATTATTATCGCTATTATAATAATATGGCTACTGGTTCGTGAAATATGCAAATACATGAAATATTTAAAATACGCATTATTCCTCTGCTTGAAATTCCCGCTAAAGAACTGGCAACAGCCTGCTTCCCCCTCTCGAGAAATGTCAGAGCCGGAGATAGAACGGCCGAGGTATAGTAATCTGACGGCGATAGCATGAGTATGTGGCAACGTTGCAGCTAGCACACGTCCCTTCTGCTAGCACATCATGTAGCGTTTAAAGCTCTGCGCATGCGTAGACCACAAATACTACAGATAGGCATTGGTTGAGTACTCCCAGATTACAATTACGATGTGCACTTTAATTCACATTGGCAACGCCAGAGTTCTTGGTCATCTCTGGAAAGTGCTACTATCTATAGAGTTTAACTGCAACGATCTTCAAATACAAATAATGTTTACAACTCCTAGCGTTATTAGCTATTGTTGCTTTGAATACGGTGTGTTATTGCGGTCCAGTTTCTAAACAGATGTTTTGTTTTAAACATTGTGATAAACTTGGAATATGTATGTGATCAGCAGATGAGACAATTGTGAGTTTCCTAGTACATCAAGTACAACTAGTGCTTTAGAGTAAAACAATTATTCTTTACTGTGTGCAGCGACTGACTATGAGGTTTTCGAATCTTTGTGCCCGTTGAACTTCTCTCAAGAGGTAGCTATGAAGTCGGTGGATTCCATTTTAAGAAGTAAAATAGATAAACTGTTGTAATAAGTCGTAATAAAGTGACTAAGAGGTCCGCAACCCAATGTGACAGTTGAGCGTGTTACAAAAATCAGAAGTGGGACTACAGGCGCAAATTTAACGATGTATACACAACCTGCAAATGTCTTTGCGATTGCTGTATTAGAAGTGCGCCTTTTTGCTTTCCGTGCCTTATGTTTAGCTCTGAAGTGAGTAATTGTACAAAAGTAGGAGGTGCCGACTTGGCACATTTTAGTGAAAAGATCAACAAGCACGGAAATTCACACTCACACAAGAATGCATGTATTCAGTTCGCCATATTTAGTCCTGCGAATATTAGTGCTCAGCTGGACAGCGCTTACAGACAGTCAGTAAGACGACACAGTGGGCAAGTTGATAGGAATAGATATATTCTTTCTGAGCTAATAGAATGTATAAAATTTTGTGGGGCGTTTGAGCTAGCACTCACTAGTAGTGGTGATGGTAGCAGTAGCAGATAGTGCTAGTGCGCATTTTAAGAGTAGCTCTTGTGAACACCCACAATTTTATTTTAGTTAATTGATGGAAATTAATCATTTCTCCACACTAGCCGTATATAGGCTATGGTTTGTGATAGAGTCAACATGAAAAATTCAATGTCATGGTATGGATTTGAACCACGGATCTCCTGGTTTCCGTCCAGTCGCTCCAACCCATTGAGCTACCATGGTCAACGTGCCGTCCTGACATTAAATTATCCATTTGACTCGTATATTTCCCGGTAAACCACTAGGGGCTCTCGCATCCGAGATACACGGTTTGTGGCGACTTACTATCGTAAGTACTTAAGTCCCAGGCTTCATCATTTAGTTCAATGGTAGCTCAATGGGTATTGGAGCAAATATCTTGTGTGTGCAGTGTCGAGATTGTTAAGAGCTCTGAACGCTATGAATTCTTCCTCCCCTAGGACAGCTGACCGCAACCATAAATCTTAGGCTCGCACCCCGCGTTTGCTTTCAAACATCGTTTGACAGGAAGGGGACATCTTAGATGGTCTAAAGTGATATTCTCGTAACTGGGACTCCATATGTGTTCTACCGACCAACTAATTAAAAATAATGAGCTGAAGGGGGAAGCGGAGTGTCATATGGCCTAGCCGGGAGCAAATAGATATCTAAAGTTCAGTCGCTAGCTGGGGGTCGGGCTAGATCGTCGTGCGGCAGCACGAAGTCAGATATCACGCTCTTTAAGGAACGGACGAGGAAGCTAAAGAAATCGCGTTCGATTATGGCTAGTTAGTAACAGGGTGCTAATCCGACGACTTGTGTTATAGACACGGGAGTGCAACTACGCCCGCGCGAAGCCTACCATTCAGAGTTCGCCTAATTAACATGTATTTCGAGAGTAATTGAAATACAATCGATAGTCATAAGAGAATTAACCTGTGTTTCTTTCCAAGTACCCTAATTCATCCACCCAAAACGCCCTGTATCAAGATATCCTTGCCACTGATCCTAAATATTAGGACAACTCCGAGAGCAGCCGAGGACTTCGATATTCTTCAAATTCTATTAGCGATGCTGACAACCCTAGGAGTCACGCCCTTGCCAAATAATTGAGCCGAACTGCGCGGCACTACTCCCCCGACACCCCGACCTGCCCCATGATGAAAACAGTTATACAAACGTTACAAACATATATTATGTTTTGTCCCATATCTTCCATTACCGTTTCTCAGTAAGCAGTTACTATGTATACGTTATATTGCAACCGCTACGTTTCCAAACCTGTGACCTCTGTAGCTGTTACTGAGTTTGCCGTGGAACAGCAACAGTTACTGGGGAATCAGTTACTTATGTAAGCGTTGGAGTAATGTAGCTGCTACATTACTTTCTACGTAACTGTTACCGAATAAGCAGTTAGGTACCCCCACGTTGTGATACAACGATGCAACCGCTTCGCCCCTTTCTGCCGTATAGCTTCTACAGTTTTGGAGTAAGCAGCTGCTTATGTAAACATTACTGTAATGTTACCGGTACATTATGTTCAGCCCTGTTAACTTCTGTAACCGTTACTGGGTAATCACTTACTTTTATAAACGTTTTAATACGGTAATCGCTACATTAACTTCTTCCCGTAACTTCTGTAACCGTTACTAAACGAGCAGTAACTTATGCGACCATTAAAATGATATATTTTTACCCATCCCCACAACTGCTGGAGAATCCCATGCGTCGTTTTATGTGGTTATTTCTGCAATGGTAAGTAACCCACACTTAACGACTGAGAGTAACGCCCTATCTATTCTTTGCAATGTTGTAACACACCATGTGGCTTTGTCCAGGAACAGCAGAACAAGGTGATGTCATCCCTGCACTTGGGACCGTGGTAGATACACTTTTGGTACACAATGAGGGGACCAGTGGCGTCACTCTGCATTTAACTTGCACATTACAGAGTCTAACAGAAAATGTACGAGCATTATTACATTTTCATATCTCTCTTATTATTTGAAACAAGAATATTTATTATAGCAACTGGATATAGAATAACTCAATTTACGTCTATTATCTTCACATTAGAACTTCAATAATCACAAATTTTCGAAAGCGCAACAAAGCATTGAAAAGGAGAGAAAGAAAAGAGAAAGAAGATACTTTCCAACAACTTTGTCTACCAATGACAAATACATTATATCATCTAGGTTCATATAAACATTTATTACAGACCGATAGCGTCTGAGTCTCGCATTCCGAGTTCTAATCTCCTGTATCAGACAACCTAAGCGTTTTACTACGAGATTGGGCTCTTTTGCGAAGTAAACACCACGACTGAAAAGAAGAAATAACACTAGAAGGTACAGGAACGCAAGTGAGCAACTAAGGCCGTCTATTACATCTTCCTCAAGTAGGTGGTACACCAAGGCGACTATGCAACTATCTCTCAAGCAAGCAAGCATTGAGTCAACCAAACAACCTAAAGTATAGCCGCGCTGGTGAAACACTTACCATGGATTTATCTTTGTTAATAGAAACCTCTCAGATAACGCACTGATTATGCTTATAAGAGTGAGAGGGGTACTGACGCGCCTCCCGTTCGTGTGCTAAGCACCAATGAACGCATCACTTCACTCAATGAAATTTGCAGGAATCACAAATGACAGATATGTGTTCACTCCACGTGGAGTAATCAGTGCGTTATCCGAGAGGTATCTATTACCATGGTAACCGTTCCAACAGCGAGACAATGACTGCCGCGATATGACAAAGAAGTTAAAGCTGATGTATATATAGCTATATCCATATATGCATAATTTCTATGTATGTTATATAGCTACATATTTCTAACTAGGAACGATTTCAATTATGTTTGAAGGATTAGTTACAAAGTTACAGCATACAGAAACAGTATTAAGTGTTTCAGTATTCGTATTAACACATAAATGGAAAGAAAATCAAGGAGTGAGACAAAACATCGTAAACTTGCAAACATGTGTTTGATACAGTTTGGGAGAGTAAGGAATTAGGCAAGTTTTGACCTGTACTTTAATATTTCCTTATTAATAAAATTATACAACATTCAATTAAATAAGGGAGTACTTCACGAAAAAAAGATCAATATATACATTTGGTTTTTCATCCCAATAAGTCAAACCCATTATATTTGAAACAAATGCAGTCACCCTGCGGAGAATCTAGGCTACAGCACAACGAGGTGTTTCAAACCGATACCTTTTACTTCACGATCCGGCGGCCGCAGTTGCGTTATTCACGATAAACCCGTACAAGTAGTTTTGGAACAATAAAATATTTTAGTATGTAGAAGTACTACTTTTTAAACAAAAATTCTAGATAAAGGTTTCATTATATTTTTAGATATCCGCAGAAATATATTTAAGGAAAAAAAAATGTTCACGCGCGTGTGTGAACAATATAAATACCAAATTTCGTATTTAAGTTAGCATCTCCCAAGGAGGTTTCACAGAAAGTGCATCTCAAGCTACATTTACATGACAAAATTGTATTTACCGTTTCCTTTCACAAAAACACGACTTTGATTAAACCAAAACATGTTTACGATATGACAAATAAAAGTGCATGCTTGCATTTTCTGCAGATAATCTGTGAACTCAACTTCGTTCTGGATGCTAGTAAACTAAGAGATGGTTATAAAATGATTGCTACTAAAAGCATTTTTAATCAGATTTTTTAGAAACGCAACTTATTAGAAATAATGTTTTTGATTCATAGGCCATTTTCTATATATTCATTGTTATTGACCTGGATTTTTAATTATTTTTTCATGTTTAAAGTGCTGTACTTCACATTTTGGCGTACATAAGAGTATAACAACATAAATACGTTGAATTTGGAGAATAGAATTAGATTTCAAATTCGGATGAATCTCCCTTTAAGTCAATGTATTTATTTTGAAGTTCAAAACCTCCAATGTTCTGCATTGTTTTAAAATATACGAAACGTTGTAACTTAAAATTCAGGAGAGGATTTGATTTCAGGCAAGATATTTTATCAACTAGAATTATTCTCATGGACATGTACAACGGATACCGGAAGAACGGTGCCCAAACAAGTCTAAAGTGGGAAGTACCAGACAGAAGAAAGCGGGGAAGAGCCAGAAGACCGTGGCACGAGGAACTATATGGCCATATGAAGAAGAGGGGATTGGAAGAAGGACAATGGAACGACAGGAATCTCTGGAAAGCAGGAACAAAAGTGAACTGCTGTAAAGTGGAAAACGCATAAATAAATAAACGAACGAACAAACAAATAAACAAATACATAAATGCGTAAGTGAATAACTCAATAACTAACTAAATAAAGATACAAATAAATAAACAAATCAACAAATAAATACATAAATAAACAAATACATAAATAAGTACATAAAGAAATAAAAAGAATTATTCTCCATCCTCCCTAGAATAAGTAAGTCCATTGTTTTTAGTAGAACTAAGGGCAAAATTGTTAACTATCACATGGGAGGGGTGCAAATTCCACAGGTGGACAGCTGCAAATACTTGGGAGTGTACCTGGCAAGTAATGCTGGATGGGACGAACAAGTAAATTCCACATCTAGGAATGCGTGGAAGGCATTACATTTCGTAATGAGAATATTGAAAAAGGGGAGCGCTAGGTCCAGGGAAATTGCCTACAAGGCCTTAGTGCGGCCGGTTATGGAATATGGAGTAGCATGCTGGGAACCGTATAGAGCTAAACAAATCGATCCATTAGAAAAAATACAGAAGAGGGCAATAAAATTCATAAAAAGAGGCAAGTATTTTGGGCCTATAAAATGAGATGAGACTAAATGGGAGGAATTAAGAATTAGGCGTAAAAAAACATAGGTTGGTTCAAAGCTAATGCTGGTGTAAAGGCATGGGTGGACGTTATTGTAAGGTTAGATAATCCGGATTATTATGGACGAAACGATCATAGGTATAAAATTAAGGGTAGAAGATACAGAACCGACGTAGGAAAATTTTCTTTTGTTAATAGAACCATTGAAGAATGGAATGAATTGCCTGTAGCAGTCTTTCAGGGCTGTCCCCTGTCGCTGAAGAAATTTAGAAAATATCTAGATGGTTTATAGTTTAACTTTTGAATTATAATGGTATATATGTAAATAGAGAAGTAATTAGATATGTTTTAAGTGACTAAAGTTAAATAATATCATGTTTGTATTGTTTACTGTGTTATTGTTGTAAATCTAGTAATTGTAATTTGATCTGTATTCTTAACTCTGCCACCGGGTAGTACCCAATTGCAGTCAATAAATACATACACATACATACATATGGAAGTATAAATGGGAGTGAGAATGTGTGTGTGCGTGCGCGTGCGTGTGTGCGTGTGCATGTGCGTGCGTGTGTGCGTGTGCATGTGCGTGTGTGTAACAACCAAAAGTAACTACCAACTCACTGACATCTTAGCTTCTGCAAAATATTCTAAAGAAAGCTTATTTTTTTCTATTTTAATGATTATCGCGAAAAATATTTTTAGAATTAGTATGACAATTTTATAATAGATACAAGGCGAATAGAGAAATCCGAAGCGATAACAAGTTGTTTAAAAGCTAGTCGCTAAATATTCTTACAAATACGATACACAACTGAGTAACAAAAGAACTTTAAAAAGGTTACTAAGTACTGGATTGGACTGGATTGGATTATGCTGAGGAGGGGACTCGGCACGAAGTACCAGTCTTGGTCTATTGCACCTATGCCCCAAGTGGGGCATCCCTGGGAGGTAGGATGAGGTGAGAGCAGACAGAGGGCGGCCGTCCCAAGAAGTCAGGCAGTGCAGAGAGCAGGGTCTCGACTCGGCAGGCCAGTACCACTGGCATCCTTCGTGTCGTGGTCTGAAATGACACACTAGGCCAGCCCGAAGACCTACCGGAGGAAAAAATGTTAGCCAGCAGCAAAGCATCCTGCCATGCACCGCCGAGACTTCTCCCGACACTTCTACCCGACACTGAAAGAGACCACCAGGTAAGAGACGATATCAAATGATAATGGAGATGAAATGTAGGGATAGGGTGATATAATTAACCTAGTCAGCTACAAAGTACTGAAAAATGAAATTAATAACAACCGACTCTCGATAATGGCCGCTATCACAAAAAGGTTGACATGAAATGTGTATTTTAAACATCTCTGCATTTTTGGTGAAGTACCTATGTCTTTTCCTTCTTTATGGTTTATCCGACATACAAAAGTCATTCTGAATGAGGAGGGAAAAAATTTAAGAAATGCCATTTATTTTACATTCTGTATACTTTAATCAAAATCCTTAGCCTTTAAAAAAAATCGAACATTTTTCGACGATAAGGATAATTTAGAATGGGAGATTTTCTTGAAAATCTAGTGTTGCTTCTTATCAAGAAATTGAATTTAAAATACCAGGTTTAGTATTTATCAAATATTTTGTGTTAGTCATGCTGTTTACTGTCTCACATATGCCCTACAAAATATATACGGGGTGGGGGCGGGGTGAGGCGCCACCATGCGACCTCGGCACGCATGTGGCACGTGAAAGATGTTGTCTATTGTTTTTATAGAAATAAATTTGCACGCTTCTCTTATTATGAGGTTGAGTGGATGTCAAACGTGCCGAGTGTCCAATGTGCAGCTGTTTCCGGAACCGAGATGGAATTTATTGCGATGGCCTGCCAACAACTGGCGCGGATTTGCTTAAAATAACGCGGCGTCGATTTAAAGTAACTCGCTATGGCGACCATCCAGTGGCGTATTTACGGAAGGCACTGTTTACTTCTCCTTGGAGAAAGCTTCCAGTGCACATAGGCCAAGCGTTTTGATGATGATGATGATGATGATAATAATAATAATAATAATAATAATAATAATAATAATAATAATAATAATAATAATAATAATAATAATAATAATAATAATAATAATAATAAATAATTAATAATAATTAATAATAAACAATAAATTTAAGTAATTCTAATAAAAATAACCGAATAATTTAATTTAAATTGCAATAATAATATTAAATATATACATATGGTGAACATTAAGAAGAATGTAGTTAATAAGAAAATTAAAATATGCATAATATTATTATAAATAAATGCTATTTAAATAAATAATGCTATTTGTATAAATAAATTATAAAAAAATATAAATTACAGAAATATAAACATAAATTAACAATAGAAAAAGCAATTGAATTTTAACTATTTAAATAATGAATTTTAAGAAAATAAAAGGAAGTAAAATAAAGCCCAGTGTTATCAGTACATCTTTCTTGCTGGGTACCAGTACATGTAGTTTGTAAGAGGCATGTTACTAGTTGCTTTGGTTATTGGTTACCAGCAACAGAAGTTATATAGAAAATTGTAATCTATATTCTTCTGTTACACTTATACTCTAATACTTATGATTCCACTTAACATGTACTTGTATTTACTTTGTTATGTCTTCCTTCCTCACCAATGCTGGTGTTTGGAGTCGCTTAGGTCCCCTCAGAGCGAGGGAGATTAAGCATATGACCTGATAGATGAGATCAGGGCTGAGGGATCGGCCCAACGCCTGGGATGAATGAATGGTGGAGCAATTGGTGGAAAGATGATGGGGAAAACCGGAGGACTCGGAGGAAACCCACCCCCGCGCCGTGTTGTTCACGACAAATCTCACTTTGCGATCGTCTGGGATCGAACCCTGGCCACCTAGGTGAGAGCCAAGCGGTCTAACCACTCAGCCAGACATATTTATATATAAAAATTAAAGGGTCGATGTTTGCTATAATAAAAAATGTTGAAGTGTGAATATATGTCTTTGTTCCATTTATAACCCGCCTTTAACTGCTATGGTCATAACGACGGCCGATCTCCTTTGGTGTTAACTTGTATTCGTTGGCCTTTAATCATTAGATCACACACACATTCACACTCTCATTCATACTTACAGATTCTGGGGAAGATGAGGAATTATCTTGGTCGGACCTAGGTACCAGGATACCATAATCAGAATTTATTTATTATTTATATTATTTTGTTCATTTAGGGATTAATTATGTCATAGATAGCGCTGAAAAAGGAAGTAATGTGAAATGCTAATTTAAGGAAAATGGAGCATTTTGAGTCATACTATTATTTGAATTTTTTTTTCCTAAATTAGAATCTTTGCTTTAACTTAGCGTATTCTTGGTTTTAGAGAGAGATTTCAGACACACCCTACAAGTACACTTTAAAAATATGTATTGCAATTTAAACGACAGACAGAGAGAAACAATCCATCGATTTTCGCAATTAAAAAGCACTGTTCTTACAAACCGAGTTACTCTAAAATTTTAAAACTGAATGGTTTAAGAAGGAGGATTACATATTTAGGTCATCCAATTTTTTATGTTATTTTGTTGAATATGAACATCAAAGGATACTTTTATTAATTCATTATGAATATAGCAGATTTTTAAATGACTCAATCCAAGGGAGGTTTAAAATTTACTAAAACGGAGTTACATGAGAGCGTTGCATATGGTCGCCAAATTTCCATTATATATATATATATATATATATATATATTTTACAAAACTTGGTACTTAATTTCACTTTCTGCTTAAAATGATAAACTACCCTGCAACAAAATGGTCGCTACCGCATCATACAAATCAATATTCTTTTGCAACATTTGTGAACTTATATTACCGGGCCCAAAGAAAAGTACAGGCTACCTTACAACTTTAAAAAATTAGCTCTGTCAGTTTTTCGAACTCTTTTGTAGAAGTCTGCACCGTTTAATCCACAGGATAAAATAATGTAAAATTATATTACAAGTTCTGATAAAATTCAGAAGTCTATTTCCAACTTCCACAAATTTGCAGTATATTTATAATTAGCATAACATTGTTTTAAAAACTACTCTCATCTTCCAGCTACTTATAGAAAATCGTATTGCTTGTCCAATCAAAGTACACATTTGAGTTATAGAACCTGAAGCTTAAAGCATAGGTTAGAACCTCAACCCCTGATCATAAGAGGGTCGGCACATAAGTCAGCCTCACAAAATTGGGTATTTTTCCTTTACTGCTAATTAATAGAAAATTTCAGTTTCTATAATGGCGCCACTGGACCAGTTTGACGGATAGCACCATACAGTATAACTCTAGAATAACGTGTATCCGTAGTTACAGGTAAAAGTTGTTTAGTTTTTCAATGACAAGTGTACAGGTTTCACGAAAATGGAGGATTTGGAAAACCTAGCAGTGATTAAATACTTCCATTTGAAAGGCTAAACCTCTAAATAAATCAAGGAGGTAATGGACAGTACCTACATTGAAAGTCTCTGCCCCTTCATATACAAAGATTTAAAAGGTGGGTTGCAGAGTTAGAAATGGGACGTACGAGCAATAGTGATGAGCCTGTCTTTGGATGCTCTGTGGAAGTTACAACTCCAGAGATCATCGTTTAGTACTGGAGTACAGCAGATTAAAGTTGAGATAGCAAAGGCTTTGAGAATATCAAAAGAACGTACAGGATATTTAAGTAAAGTTTTGGGCTTTCACAAGGACTGTGCAAGTTGGCTAACGTCTTTGTTGAACCCGATCAAAAATTGCAAAGAAAAACAGTTTCTATTAAGAATTTGGAGCTCTACTGCAAGAATCCCAGTGAATTTTTGAGACGGTTTATTACCCTGGATGAAACTTGGATACATTACTACACTCCAGAAAGTAAATCACAGTCAAAACAGTGGATTCACCATGTGAAGCAACTCCAATATTGTCAGTTAACAAGGTTATGGTGATTGTTATCTGGGTTGCACAGGAATTTTTTTTATTGATTACTTTGAAAAGTTTAAAGGTATCACTGATGAATACTACGCAAAATTACCGCAACGTTTAAGCGATGAGATGAAAAAAAGACGTCATTTGGAAGAGAAAAAACAATCTTCTTTCTTCGCGACAATGCTCCGGCCCTTTGTTCAGTCATTTCAATGGGAAAAATGTGCAAATTAAAATTCCAATTGCTTGAACATCCACCCTATTTGCCAGATCTAGCACCCAGTGACTACCACCTGTTCCCGAACCTCAAAGGAGGAAGATTTCACAGCAACGAGAAGGTCAATGATGCGGTAAACAGCTATTTTGAGGACCATGATAAATCATACTACAGAGATGGTTTAATTAAATTAGAACACCAATATGACAAATGTATTCTAGAGATTATGTTGAGAAATAAAGAAAAACAATTTTTTTGTGAGACCCAGGACATATCAGCCGACCGTCGTATGTATATCAATAAATTCGGCCAAAGTAGATTTCCTTCGCTTTCACTGTACCGTTAATTTACGACATTCATTTGCGGTACTGTAACCTGCATTTTTGCGGATATGCAATGGTATCCTTCGGTTAGTTTTATGCAAATGGCATACACCCAGCAAAACAACATAATCCATAATTCTTCCTTGCAACTTGCAACACCTTTGTCAACCATTACAAACATGGCGTGCAAGATGAGCGTGTTAATTTAATCAGCTTTATAGTCGAGTATGAGATTAATTAACGCGCTTCCAGAATTAATTGCTTCATTACACGGCTGTTAATTAATAACAAACCTAGTCACGAAACCGTTCACTGGCAAAGCTATCAATCACTCTCTAATATTTGACCCATTTCCACTTTCTCTTGCATTATTTACAAATTTGAACCAAAATTGCTGGAAGCAATAAATGAAGCCGGTACTCCAGGTGTCAAGTGAAGGGACAACAGCATGTCATGGCTCTATGCCAAATGATTTGTTATATCTCACACCCACTCTGTGTTTTAACGTCCCACTTTACATTCTGGTTTTTAAACTGCGTTGGCAGCACAAGGTAGAGATGGCCATCTGCCCATCTCTGGAAAACACAAAGTCAGCTAAATTACTGTTGTTGCTTTTACTACAACATTTCATTCACAATACGGTTCCTCGGTAATGCACGCAACACACAAGTCACTGTGATGCCTCTGTCATCGATGTATCTAACAATGACAATCAATATTACAAAACACAATACGGTTCCCAGCGGGAAAACACATCATCGGTAATGCACATAACTAGGGAGCGGATTTATAGGCACTAAAATGTGTGAAACAGGCAGGCAAAAAGGCACTAAAATGAGCAAAATAGGGCTTAAGTAGGCACTAACAATTTGCTAAGTAAACACTTAGAAATACTCAATTTTAGTAAAATGGCTCTTAAACTGCATTATAGCTAATAGTACAAATTATACAAAATTAAAAATTAGTGTTAAAACGTAGAGTCAGACTGAAAAATTCAATGCAATAGCCGGGATTTGAACCACGGATGTTCTGGTATCCTTCCAGCCGCTCTAACCATTGAGCTACTATGGACAAAGTGCCAGTCAGTTGGAGAATTTAATGTCATATCGGCACGTTGGCCATAGTAGCTCAATGGTTAGAGCGGCTGGAAGGATACCAGAAGATCCGTGGTTCAAATCCCGGCTATGGCATTGAATTTTTCAGTCTGACTACGTTTCGACAATTTAGCCTACACACGGCCAGTGTGAAAGAACAATTAATTTCCATTAAAAATTTGTGCTTGTGGTACAAGTTTCTGCACCCATTTTAACCTATTAATGACCTGTAGCTATGTGAAATATTTGTCTTCGCCATATCAATGAACAGAAAAATAATCATACCTATTTAACAAGTTTTATTTTCCTAAGCGCTTAAGTAAGCATTATAATGCTTTTCCATACAAATAAATAAACACAACAATGTTAATGGGTACACTTAATATGCAGTTGCCCTTACAGCCATGTTTAAAATTTCATACAGATTAACAGAAAACTGCATCTGTGGAACATTTTGAAGTTAGAAAAATGTAGAAAATATAGAATCTGAGAAATATGAGGTTAAAATTACGTAATAGCAGCTACGATACAGTTATAGGGGTCTTTAAATAGTCATGTGACGTTTTCTGTAGTGCCGCAAGGGAAAAAAAAAAAAAAAACTTTACATCATTGAAGTTAATTTTAAGACAGAAAAAACTAAATTTTGGATTCTTGTAAGTTTTGGACCAATTTGCACAGATGTGTCTCCTTAGTAGAAACGATTGTTGGAAAGATAAGAAATACAAAGGCCCATCACAGCAATTTTAAGATCACTTAAAATGATGTCACGATGTGTCAGAAAGACACAACGCACAGTTAATTAAATCCTAAAGCTACAGAATCCTAGTTCTTGTAATAAAAACCATAAATGGTAGAGCCAGACTGAAAAATTCAATGCCATAGCCGGGATTTGAACCCCCGATCCTCTGGCCCGAACTATAAAGCCCGGGCCTTAAAGTACTTACAGCATAGTAAGTCGCCATTAAGGTAGTTGTCTCATGTGTTTATGAGAACTCCTAGTGGTTTACTATAAAGCCCGGACCTTAAAGTACTTACAGCATAGTAAGTCGTCATTAAGGTAGTTGTCTCATGTGTTTATGAGAACTCCTAGTGGTTTACTATAAAGCCCGGACCTTAAAGTACTTACAGCATAGTAAGTCGTCATTAAGGTAGTTGTCTCATGTGTTTATGAGAACTCCTAGTGGTTTACTATAAAGCCCGGGCCTTAAAGTACTTACAGCATAGTAAGTCGTCATTAAGGTAGTTGTCTCATGTGTTTATGAGAACTCCTAGTGGTTTACTATAAAGCCCGGACCTTAAAGTACTTACAGCATAGTAAGTCGCCATTAAGGTAGTTGTCTCATGTGTTTATGAGAACTACTAGTGATTTACCGGGAAAAACACGAGTCACTTGGAGAATTTAATGTCATGTTGGCACGTTGGCCATAGTAGCTCAGTGGTTAGAGCGGCTGGACGGAGACCAGAAGATCCGTGGTTCAAATCCCGGCTATGGCATTGAATTTTTGAGTCTGGCTCTACCCTTTCATAGCGCGTCCTACACACGGCTAGTCTGTAAGAACAATTAATTTCCAAAAACCCTAAATGCCTCATTGTCGACTAAGAACAAATAATAAAGCACAGCCTTTTAGTGAGCGTTTCCCGTTTATTCAAACAGAATTACAGCAATTACGGCATCGCGTAAAGGCATTTCTGTAAAATTTTACACAAACCATTAAGTGTCATTGTGTCATTGTAGTGTTGGAAACAACACCGGAAGTCTCCAAGCAATCGATTTCATGACACCTTGAGGAACATGTAGAAAAACGTAAGCATGAGGAAATCACAATTGTTTCATATATCTGTGACGGCAGATACCTAACCAGCTAAACCTCTTGTACATCCAATGTGCAGGAGTAAGAAATTTCTCTTCCCCGAAAACTTCACGTTGAAACCAACAAATGTAAAAGCTTTTGTCACAAATTACAAGCAGAAGAAATTGGCTAAAAAGGCAGCTTTAGGCAATAATAAACAGAATAGGCACAAACGTATGGAATAGGCATTTATAGGCACTATAAAAGTAAGAAATTAGGCTAATAATTGTAGGAAACGTGCTTATAATTTAAAAGCCTACGTTACTGAACAAAGGAATAAAATAGGCAAATAGGGAAAAATCCGCCCCTACACATAACACACAGGTCATTGACGATTCAGTCATTGATATATCAAGAATTTACAGTCGATATCACAACAAATTCAGTCCGCTGCATGAAAATGGTTCCTCTATTACATGCAACGCACAGTTTATTGTTGGTCTGCCATCGATGTAATTAGAAGTTTCAATCGATATCACAGAACACAATACAGCCCGCCGCTAGAAAACGGTCCTTGGTTAGTGCACCTAACACAGGCCACTATTGATGCCTCACTATTGTGAAGTTGCAGTCAAGTTACAGAACACAGCGAAGTCCCCCGTGTGAAAATTCTCCATTAATGAACATAATACAGAGGACAATGTCAACGTCTCAACTATCGATATATCGAGATGTTTAATATCGATATTGCAAAAGGGAATATAGACTCGGTAATGCACGCGACGCGATGTCACTGACAACGTCTCGATATTATAGGGAAAATACACTGCATGTAAATCTCCTAAATGGGACACAATGTTATATTCGATATTTGAAAAATCGATGTATCGAAAAGTTATCTTGGACTTGTCGCATACGATATCTTCAACATGATTATATCGGAAAGTACAATCGATGTTACACACGACTCAATATCCGTTGCACAAATAGTAATAATTTTTTTTTCTCTTGCACCATCGATATTTTAACCATCGTCAGAGGGAGTGCTCCGACACGTCTCTTCATTTTCATGTGTTGTACACTCGTATTATCAGGGGCGTACTGGCACTTTAGAAAGTAATAATCGTAACTTTCACATTTGAAGTAAAAGGCCATAAATATCTCAAATTACTTGTTTAGGATATCACCGCTTGCTCTAAATATTTCGGTGTACTTCATTAACATCCTGTAAATACACCGCGTGAGTAACAAGTATGGAACAATCAATGCCTGTAAACCCGCTGTTGCAACTATATTTATATATTTTTTTAGAAAAGCTGTAAGATATTAACATGCCCTAGAATTACTAGTAATTAGTAATTTATTTCTCATCTTTCCTTTTACATCAACAAATGGAAATACAAAATCAAGATTACAATTATAAAATCCATACTGTAATATGCCATATATTCCTAAATCCTGGAAATCCTATCATGTTGCTTGCCATTGAATAATAGTTCGGTCCCCATACACCTAACTCTAGGTTTTTGTGTATTGGAGGTCCTCTACTCCCTTTTACACTTTCTGCCATTTCACCTAACCCACTCTACATTTTTCTCTTAATTGTTCTTAGCCATCTCTATTTAACTTTCCCTAAATAATTCCCTATATTTCTACTGTTCTTTCCCCTTTTACTGACAACATTTTTCTAATTACTACTTCAGCCCCCAAATTGTCCCATTTACGAAGCCAGGCCTGCTCTCTCCATATCTTTGTTTGACTACAATTTAATATACAATGGAAATCTGCATTCTCTTCTCCACACAATGGGCATTTATCTAGCTTCCTCTCTTGATCTATCTATACTTCTCAATTTTCTCACTCCTGTTCTCGCCCTAGCTTATTACATATATCTATATATCCTTCCCTCCCCTAGGTTTTTTCATTTCTCTATATAATCTCAGTGAGCTTTTGTCACTTTTATTGGCGAAAATGTCTTGTCTGTCAATATCTTCTAATTAGAATTACTATGATTATGAATAAAGGATGAGAATTTATTTACATATTTATTTGTTAAATGGCAACATATTTGAAGTGGATGGTTCACAAGGACCGACCAAGAGATCGTGAAGAGTTAAAGCGAAGAATATGACAAGAAATGCAGTTGATCAGGGGAACAGTGTTGCTGGCAGCATTAATTTCAAATACAAACTTTGGTATTGTGTGGCAGTAAATGGAGGACATTTTGCACACCTTTTGAAGTGAATTCATCATGTGTTAACAACAAAGCACCACTAATTTTGTTATGAATGAATTTTGTTGATTTAAATTTCATATGCTGTAATACGTCCTAATAAATTTAAATTGCAGTTCAAAAAAGCATTTACCTGTAAATTTCTGAGGACCTGAAGGAAAAAAATGGCGAAGAAAAGGTTGCCATTAAAATAAATAATGGGAAAGATGTAATTTTTTTCAATATATATTTATTTAGATAATTGTCAGGGATTTTGTCGTTTATTTAGTGTAGTGAGGATTTCCATTCATTGGGCACAAAGGATGGCGTCTAGGGGTAACGGAAGATTCTGTAGTGTCTAGGGTGTCTGAAAAAAATAAATAATTTATTTTTCACTTCAATTACCAGTGTAAGGGAGCTCAAATCGGGCGACGTAAGGCTCCATGGAACCGCTGAGGCCAGAAATAAATATTGATTATCTTAGAACTTTTCTAAAAATAATCACTTCACAAAGGTATAACAAAAAGGTTAGAAGCATTGTTCCATACCTTTTACTCCCCAGTAGGGGAGGGGATTCGTCCCCTTCAGCTGTCGTGGTGCGGGCGCTGCGGACCCTTAGCATTCGTGGTACCTCTGACGTTACTAGAGGAACCTCGGGCCAAACATTCGAGTCTCTTCCTGATTGGGAGTTGTTCGGATTGGGTTGGACTCGAGGGGGCAGTGGTTCCCGATACCCGTGGGAGATCGGGTACGTCTCTGGACGGGGTTGAGGGAAGCCATATATTCCAACGTACTAGCAAGCATAGCTAGTAGAAGGTGTGCTACATCACCAGGCGGCCCCACCGAGGTTAATCGGGCGCCCACGGAGACGCTGGGCGCCCTTTTGGGACAGCTCAGTAACTCCCTGGTCATTAGAGGGGAGGCCAGTTTTCACTTTGTGTGGATTGCCCTGGTAGATACCCTCGAGGTATATATATAAAGTTAATAGCTATAAGACAAAACAATTTAGGTGCTCATTTATTCATTTATTCATAGCCATTAAACGAGGTGAATTTGCAAAAAATGAGCGCCCAAAGGTTCCTTGTTAACGCACACAATTCGTTGCGTTTTTCTGGAGTGTTTGAAAAATTGAAGAAATTTGGAGCTACCAATACCACGAATTAACTCCCTATCTTCAATAATCCAATGTTGAAGATTTTAAACATACATTAGGTTTAGAATGCGTATGAGTAATACAGAGACAAAACACGAGTATATCTTCACATTTGTATTGAGCCAAACGCTACTGATACTGAGTGTGTGTGTACGTGTGTGTGGTGTTTAACGCCCACTTTTACTACATACAGCACCCTTAAAAGTTAGTTAAGGGGCATCTACTCCCATTAGTCCTGAACCCGTAGGACCAGGACTCGGGCCTCCTACCTACCCGGGAGCGATGGATACTCCGGAGCTCTTTCCATAGGGCGATACCTGGTTTCCCAAAAGCCCCCGCTCCCGCTGAACACAACGTCAAGACGGATACGCCACTTACGCGCGGCAACCCCGCAGGGAAGACTACCGAAAATCTAGCACACCTTCTACTAGCTCTGCAGGCTAGTACCCGGGACTTATGAGGCAACCCTCTACCCCCTCCGGGCAGCCGTAGCCTGGTCGGAAGTACCCAATTCCCCGTGGGTGTCGGGAACACACTGCCCCTCGAGTCCAACCCAATCCGAACAATTCCCCTACGGGAGTGGCTCGGCAGTTCGGCCCGAGGTTCCTCTAGTAACGTCAGGATGATGATACATGAGATGAAGATGGAGCACCAGTGGAATGAGATGGCGGGGGAAACCGGAGAAAACTCGCCCACCGCCGTGTTTTCCACCACAAATCTCACTTTGCGGTCGCCTGGGATCGAACCCGGGCCGCCTTGGTGACAACCAAGCGGTCTAACCACTAAGCCACGGCGCGGCCGCTGATACTGAGTGAAGTAAATATCAAACTTCCTTCAAAGCTTCTAATTTCACAACTTTTGAAACATCTTATAATCTAAGTCGTTGGCAAGCATAGCACTTAACAACGGTGAACGGACTAATAAAATTGGTTGAAGGGATTTCGATATTACTGAGCGTACAGGCACAACGTACACATATGTTCTTGTCTTTGTACGGTTAACAAAATTAACCAAAACCAGCGGTTTACTTCAATTCATACCTGGAAAGTATTCTGCTCTGACACCGTTCGAAAAAAAGGGGGGCATTTATTTGTTGTGGTGCTTCTTGAGCACCCTGTATTTCAATGCGTGAGAAATATCACGCGAGGGATCCGTTAGTACATACCGTGACATTGTTCATTTAAGCGCTTGGAGCAATGTGCTATTTAATGACAAATATTTGCCCTTTGCAATTTCGTGACAAAGTAGTGACGCAGCCTTCCTAAGCTATTAATGTAAATCAAGACTGTCCAACTTCACGACGAGTGGATTTACAAAAGGAGTGGGCCTACGGCATGACGCAATAGCAACACTTCGTTCAAAACCAGTCCCCAAAGAATTAAAATATTAAATCTTCTAAGAAGTTTTTTTTTTATGTCTGTCTTTCTTGTTGTTTTATTTCTTGGGCTTCCCCTTCTCTCGTTCTTCCTCTTTTTGTCCTAACGCCTGTTTGTAAGGCAAATTAATCAAAAACTCTGCTTAGAACGTATATGATAATATAGTATTATAAACGGAATGTACATAATTTATGCATAACAGTTTAATACTTCGTCGTCAGTCTGTCTAATGTACGAATGTATTTTTGCAGCGTTGTTATCATAAACGTCTCTCTTTCCCGGAACGGCTGAAGTGGTTACCAAATGTTTTTTGTAAAATTTTGAGGTGGCTTCCAAACAGAAGATATTAATAGAAATAATAATCTTTTCCACACTAGCCGTGTGTAGACTGTTTGGATGAGTAGACCCAGACTGAAAAATTCAATGCCATAGCCAGGATTTGAACCACAGATCTGCCGCTCTCCGTCCTGTTGCTGTTAACCATTGAACTACTATGGCCAACATGCCGACATGACAGTAAATTCTCCAACTGACTCGTATGTTTCCCGGTAGACCACTAAGAGTTCTCATATGCTGTAAGTACTTAAGTCATATAAGAGTCATTTGGAGAATTTAATGTCATGTCGGCATGTTGGCCATAGTAGCTCAGTGGTCTAGAACAATCGCACGGAGAGCGGGAGATCGGTGGTTCAAATCCCGGCTATGGCAGTGAATTTTTAGTCTGGCTCTAGACATCCAGAAGATATTAAGCTGAGTAATAATCGAAGTAGATCTGGAATAAAAGGTTATAAACAACCAACAATTGTCTCGAATCTCAAAACAATTTTTCTAAAGGAGGAAACAACGCGTATTTCGTTTGATGTAAGAACACATCCATAACAGATCCAAGATTGTAAAGTTACAAGAGAGTTTTCTGTGTTGACACCGATGATCTAGTGTCACAACAGGCCTATCTATGATCACCTTGTGGATTTATGTGATTATATTCTTGCCAATTATGTGAATACTGGTTTTCTGCAAATGATGTGAACTGAACTTAGAAGGAACTTAGAAGGAACTCAGGAGGAACTCAGAAGCTTCACAGCTTATATCCTGATATCCAGAGATGTAATGAAGGAAGCACTAGAGACGTATGAATGTGTTCGGTAGGAAGAGGAACTAAACATTGCGAAGCAGGCAGGCGGGTCACCGGAAACGCAGTCAGGCAAAGAAAATATCTACAGTTCTGAGTTGCATTTACCAGTGACGCTGAGGCTTGGGGATGTAGTTTCATTGTTCAATTGTACATTCCCACTTGTCACCTTGGCCTTCAATTTCCTCTAATCGCTAGCACTGATGATGTTATGCATTGTCTACAAAACAGTGGCGCTCTCCTCCAATTGCACTCATATTACGAGGGCTGTTCAATAAAGAATGATCATAATTTGTTACGGTCATAATTTTTCGCACTAAAATTCAATCTTATTATATTGTGTTAGCTTAATGTGTAGTAGTAGTAGTAGTTTCACTGTTGGTACTCCTGGTTCCCACCTGTGAGAACCAGGCAAGTTCAGACATGTTCAGTATCACCTACCACTGCTATGGAGGTAACATGCAGTTAAAGTTGATGTTAGAGGAAGATCCGGAGTTTCTTTCAAACGTTATCACTGCTGATGAAACTTGGTTACATCATTTTGATCCTGAGAGCAAACAGCAAAGCTCAGTGAGGAAATCTCCTTCATCACCAACCCCCCAAAAAGCAAAAGTGGTTGCTTCCGCTGGGAAAGTTATGGTCATCTCATTCTTTGATATTCATGGAATGGTTTATCAGCATGTTGTACCTGCACACACATCAGTAACTGGACAATACTACAAGAATGTCCTGAAAACATTGCAAGTCCATATCAGGTGCAAAAGACCACATTTCCATGAAGCAGGCTGGATGCTGCACTACGATAATGCGTGGCCGCATATTGCCATAGTTGTTGCTGAATATCTGGCAAAAATCAACGTGAAGTGCATCCCTCACCCTCCCTATAGTCCGGATACAGCCACACGTGACTTTTTTCTATTCCCTAACTTGAAGAAACGCCTTCGTAGGAGGCATTATCTATCATTAGAAGCAGCGGTGAAGGCTGCGGAGGCGATTTTGAAGGCTCTCTCGAAAGATGGTTTCAGCATGTCTTTGAAGACTGGCAGAAACGCTGGGACAAGTGCATCGCATTCAGGGGCGACTATTTTGAGAAGGATCATCAAAATTATGAGGATGAGTAAAGATACGTAAAAGAAAATGTGTTCATTCTTCATTGAACCGTCGTATAACCGACTAGTACAGGTAACTTATGTCCAAATTATGAACTGGATAAACAGAAGAAATATGCGATATATATATAAGGATAAACAACGATTTGTACAAGCAGATATTAATACATTTAAAAGTGGCACAGATCCTTGACTTATGTACTTACGTCATACATGCTACAAATGTAACGGTCGTAAATAATGTTAGCCTAATCATAAATATGACCATAAGCTACGATGTTATACAATGTAAATAATAAATTTGGAGACAATATACAAATTCTTATTTTTTACGTTTATTTATAAATATCTCTTTTGGTATCAAACTTAGATACTGTGACTCTGCGGGTTCATAGAATGTGAACTAACCGCGGCTTCCTTTTATACGACCATTCATGATTTCAGACATTTCTGGAATGTTCTGTAACAAACAAGACATCGAACTTACCAGTCAGCTATCTCTCTTTATCTGTTTCGGCAAGCTTTTATCTCCGCGCCGTACTATCTGTCCCTTTGTACGCCCGGCCGCAATAATGCTCAGCAATACTAATTGTAAATCACAGAGTTCTGTTTTGATAGGATTCAGATTAACAAGTTAAACAGTTTATGCACAAAAATTTTAAAAAGTTATATACACATCATAAGTAACAAGAAATGGAGGAAAGAAGCAAAAATGTTACCATCAAGTCATTTTCCCGGTTTATTTTCCTTCTACAAATAATAAAATGTACTACTTTACACTAGACATTGGCTACAAACATATAAATTCATTTCACAAATCATGAAATATTGCAACGAATTACAAAGCTATCCCACAAAATTCAACATTTACATTCCATTTGTCATAAACATATTTCAAATATTACGGTATTTTAATAAAAATCGTTAGTCATTTTTGAGAAAATATAACTTGTCAAAAAAAGGAAGTGAGGTTTTCTTGAAAATCTTTCTGTCATATCCTTGGAAGAATATGAGTGCCAATTTTGTAAGTTTTGCTGTTTTCAGATAAACAGAGACAAACAGATGCGCGGAGAGGGACGCACGCACGCAGCCCCCCCCCCCCACACACACAAGGACACAGGTAGATGATTTGGGATGGATTTTGAAATCCCATCAAAGCCTGACTACCTGCTACATGTTCTTCACTGCACTGTCTATATCAGAAGTAAAATTGATAAAACATAAGACACCTGGACTTTTCGATGTTTCTGTTCTCGTGGTGCTCCTCCAAAGTCACCCCGAAAGTACAACAAATTTGATACAATCATTACTTCTACAAAGTGAATATATTTTTCCGCTATACAGCTCACTGTACTTCACTATTTCGTCATTATAGGCACGACGTAATATTGTTGCAAAATTAGCATTATTTAATGCATAAAATCAAGTGGGCTCTTTATATGCTTATTATTTGCTGAATTTTACTTTATAAATGCATTAATGCGCTTATGATCTGTCACTATCCTGTTAAATCAAACATCACTCCCCAGTTCAACTTATTTTCATACAAATTTGCATCAAATTTCTTTCTTTCTTTGTTTCTTTCTCTCTTTTTTCTTGTAATTTACGTCCTCCGACGTTAAGTCATACCGGACGATGAATGAAATGTGTGAAATGAGTTCGGGGTCCATGTAGCTTAGAGTTACCCGACATTCGTCTTTCACGATAAGGGAAAACCTCGGAAAAAAACCTTATCCAGTAAACTCACCCGGACCGAGATTCGAACTCGGGACCTCTTGAACGTGAGGCAGACAAGCTACCATCTGCGCTAACGAGGCTGGCACAGATTTCTTCCTATACCCACTTTTTATATTTGGAATATATCTTAATTTAGGTCTACCTAGCTCTTTAATTCTCAACTTTTAATCCAAGGAACTGCTTGAATCGGGCCCCTTTCATAGATCTTCAAAATTTGCCATGTTGCTTGCACAACAGAATATATAGACCTGAAAGCCTGCCTCTGTAGCGTGACTGCCTCGCGCTCAAGAGGTCCGAATTCGAATCTCGGTCAGGGTGTGTTATCCGTATAAGGTTTTTCGGGGGTTCTCCCTTATTCTGAAAGACGAAAGTTTAGTAACTCTAAGCTCTTTGGATCCTGGGCTCATTTGAACAGCATATCATTCATCGTTCGATATGATTTAACGTTGGAGAACTTAAATATAACAAATGTGGACTTAAACAAATTTGGCGTTTACCATAGTAGCTTAAAATCAATACTAGACTCACGAGTGGCTATGTGAATCTTAACACAACAATTGGCAAGGTGAAAAGCACAACAGAGCATACGTAGTCGAAATTTTACCGTAACGTGTCCCCGAATTTCCTGTACCTCCATTTCACCTCCATTATCATTTCATATCATCTGGTGGTCTTTCTCAGGGTAGAAGTGTTGGCGGGAGTCTCGGCGGTGCATGGCGAGATGAGTTGCTCTAAGTGAACCATTTCCTTCTCCGGTAAGTCGGTTGCTGGTCTCCGAACCGACAGCTGGGACCATCTCCAAACCACAGTTAGGGGGAATGTCCGTTGTCCTCAACTGTGGGGGGAGGTTTCCATCTAAGTAAAATGTAGGGACCCTGACTTCTACACTGTACAGTGGCTTCTTGGGACGGCTACCCTGTCTCCTCTCGCCTTAACCTTCCTCCCGCGGATGCCCCATTTGGAGGCATAAGGTACAATAGACCATAACCGGTCGCAGTGCCGAATCCCCTTCGAAAAAAAAAGTATCCCTTGTCAGACTGAAATCAAGAAGTTGAAATACACTCAGCTCTTGATACCCGACTTCGTTTCGTTGTGGCGATTCGTGATATTCCGGAGACAGTGATATGCAGAGGATCTATGCAAAAGTCCAAAGACCTTAGCTTCCATCAACCCGGGAGCGATGAATAACTCCATAGAGCAATACCTGATTTCTTAAAAAGCCCCCCCCCCCCCGTTGACAACAACGTCAAGACGGGATGGAAGTGGATACGCCACCTACGCGCGTCATCCCCGCAGGAAGATTACCGAAAACCTCGGTGGGGCCGCCTGGTGATCTAACACACCTTCTACTAGCTCTGGAGGCTAATACCCGGGACTTATGAGGCAATCCTCTACCCCTTCCGGGCGGCCGTAGCCTGGCCGGAGGTACCCAATTTCCCATGAGTGTCGGAACACACTGCCCTCTCGAGTCCAACCCAATCTGAACAACTCCCCGACGAGAGGGGCTCGGCAGTTCGGCCCGAGGTTCCTCTAGTAATGTCAGAGGTACCACGAGTGCTAAGGGTCCGCAGCGTCCGCACCACGGCAGCTGAAGGGGACGGATACCCTCCCCTACGGGAATATTCCGGAGACAGAGCTACAAACATATTTCCGTCCCTTTTTTGTTTACCTACTGTCTTGCACATTAGAAACGTGTAATATTGGTACAATTGATCATCGGCCGCCGGCGCTTTTATCTCACCAGATTTTTCTGTTTGGACGACCCTGCGCTACATAATATCGAGAGACAGTCAAGGCTAGCCTAATGTGACTTATATTCATTTAATTTGCAGCGATATCTCGCATGAGATCTCCGCTATTGTTCCTAAACGGCTGTCGCAGTGAAAGCTTCTGTAATATACATTACGTGCGAAGGGGCTATACATTTAAGTGACCGTTGCATAACGTGGGTGTGGCGAGGTTCGAAACACTTAAAGCAACGTTCGTGTTTTCTTGTAGTTTGGCGCTTCTTCACTAAGTGATGCTGTCAGATGTATCAAACACTGTAGCAATTCACAATCATGTTTCTGTAGATTTTAGCCAAATGTAAGACTGTTGGAGGATTGCGAAGTCTAGCAGTCAGAGTACCTTCATATAAACGTTCGTCCACATATCCGCACCTTGATGAACACGCTTAAAGAAAATGTCGCCAACAAACAACTAACTTTCTAGATGAAAAGAAACAAATGCTTTACCTGACTGATTTGATTGATTGATCGCTGCTCTCCACTACGTGTGGACATCAACAAACCACAAATTATTGCATTACTATTAACAAACTATTGTTATAAGAACCTATTCTTGTCTTTCAGAAATGATTAACATATTTGTATGTGCAATGCAAATACGAGGAATACAATAGGCTCAAGAAAGGATCGCCATATGAAACCTTAAAAATACCCCTCTCTTTGCATTATGGAACAGGATTCCAAATGGGATGGTGAGATGAGATGATCTCTGCATGGATTATCTCGGAGCCCCAGATTGGGAAGCCATTTGGAACAGGTATTTCATATGGGATGGTGCAATTCTGCCCCTGCTGTTGAGCCACTTTTCAAAATATTTATTCTGCTACCCTTTGCTGCAACAGTCGACGCACGAAGATGATAATATATCTCATGGCGTGGTGTCGGACAGATCTTTCGAAATGTTTTACCATAACTAAAATAAACTATTCAATTCACAATTAAACATACTGCTTTTAATTCAGGTTCAAAATGAACAAAATACGTTGTAACATAATTGAACGAATAACTTTATAAACGACGGTTTCCTTCAAAATATTAACTTGAAATCGAGTTCCTTCGCACTAATAGGCAAACTCGACGACGTCCGTACACAGAATGATGCTAACTCTGGTTAGTCTAAAATTATTGAATTTGCCGTTGCTATGACAATTCAATAATTTCTCATTGGTTTACGCCGTCTTCGCTGAATCACTTTTCATTACCATATTAGGTAATTTACACAACCTTTTGTTTAAATCATATTTAAACAATTTAACATTCCAATATTTTTATAATTTTTACTACTATTATCATCGTTAAGCACATTAATATTCTTTTCCCTTCATTTCTACATATTTAATTACAAGTTCACCTTCAATTGTTTCTTAATCTCGTTCACTTTTCACTTTCAACGATTTCTCTTGAATAGTAATGGATATTTTAAACTCTAAGGCCCGATTTCACCAACAGATGTTAAAATCGACGTTAACAAATGTAACGTAACAATTGTAATAGGGCTAACAATTTTTTGCATTTCACCAACCTGTTTTCTGAAAATGTTAAACAAACACGTGCTAACGCCAAGAAACTTGTAAATATTACAGTTATAAAAGGCTGTGGATGAGTCGTATTATTTTCTGAACGTACTACGATGCGCTTTTGTTTTCATTTTCGTCTGCAACGCAGTCTGCACACAGCTAAACAAATGGCGGATAAACAAAATCATAAACAAAAGCAATGAAACAAATTTCTCATAAATGGAGAAATGACTGTTAATTGAATCGGTGACGAAGTATAACGATATCGTGGAAAATAGGACGGATGCGGTGAATGTAAAAGAGAAAGATCTCACACGGGGAAAAATTGGAAACAAACTTAATTCAAATGCATGTGTCATTACTACAAACGAAACGTATTACGTAAATTTAAAACGAGCTGCGAAGAAGTACAAGTGACGAGTGACATGCACGTTTCAAGAAGGGAGGTGGACAGTGTATTATCCACAGTGAATTATAAAATCGCAAAGTTATTAATACTTGATGCAAAGGCGAGATCGGCATATTCCTTTCGATGCATGTTCTAATTCATTATTACGTAAATTTAAAGCGAGGAGCGAAGGGCAAGTTACTTGAACGTCTCAATACGGGAGGTGGATAATGTATTATCTACACAATTCAGTGAATTATAAAATCGCATGGTTATTAATACTTGAAGCAAAGGCGAGGTCGCCATATTCCTTTTGATGCATGTTCTAACCTCTCTTGTACTTCCGCAGTAACCTTCATAGCAGCATGTTTCGACAGTGTATACCTCCGTAAAATTTTTTCTTCGGATAGTTCCTCAAAATAATTTCTCCTCATAGGCCGTACTCTATTACGAATGCCGTTTAGACGGTCTTAAATATAGCAAATCGACATCAACAGCTGAGTTCATGCTCGCTATCTTGACTATTTGCAATTGTAAAGGACTTAACATCAGAAATTTGGCGTGTTAGTTTAACAAGAGATTTAATACGAGTGTTACGCTAACACTTGGTGAAATGCAATTTTTGTTTTAACTATTGCTAAACTCGTGTTAAGTCTTAACATCTGTTGGTGAAATCGGGCATAAGTGCCGTTACCAAACAAAAAAATATTTTTTTTCGGAGCCAGATTAAAACAACTATTACAATTAGTACTGCAAAACAGCAAAGGACGACATTGCAGTTGAACATGTATACAGAATTTGACAATTCAAACTAATACTACAGAATAACTCGATATTAATGCCACAAAAGTTTCTATAGGAATTTGAATAATTTAACCAAATATAAATTTTTATAGCAATTTCGTTTTATCTCTCTTACGGTTTACAAGTTATAAAGATTTATTCAGAATTTATTTATTTATTCAGAATGAAGAAGTCTTTCCAGACTATTACAAGTAATTCAAGATATATATTTTGTCATGCAAATAACTTACACATGCGTTGTTTCTTTTTTTTTTCTGTTCTGCCTTTAACTGCAGTGGACTTATGGGCGGCCGTTCTCCTTTGGAACATAACGATGGTGCTAACTCGTAAGGCAGGTGCTCCACCGTTGCGTTGTTTTGATAAACATTGCAGCCATTTTTTAGTATCCCATGTATATGATAGTTCTCAATGGTGAGATTTTCTTAAAAACCTTCGTCTCCCATCTGTGACATATACATAACGCAACTACCAAGTTTGGTATTCATCAACTTTTTGTTTATGACTTACACAAACTTAGACACAGACACACAGACACACACACAGAGACACACAGACACACACACACACACAGACACACACAGAGAGACACACACATACACACACAGACACACACAGACAGACACACACAGACAGACACACACAGACAGACACACACAGACACACACACAGACACACACACAGACACACACGCAAACAGACACAGACACACACAGACACACACACAGACACACACACACATACACAGAGTATGCTTTATAACACTGCATTTACCTTTTCGATTCAAGGTGTCTCAAAACACACTTTCCACGAAATGTCGTTATGGAATTTTTGGATAGAAAGCAATACTTTGTCTATTTATAAGCAAATAGCACAGGAACTAAACAGCCTACAGCGCTGCAGAAGTTACTGAGTAATATTGGATATGAATATTAAAGTATTGTATTCTTCTATTATTACTGTTATAATGATCTTATTTTCATTGCAGTGAAGCTCACGTAAATTAAAGCTCGTTGTGCAAGTTACTTATTCAATTTTGAATCTATATTAATTTAAAGAAATGAAGGATTTTTTGGGTTGTGCAAAACAATAAAACTAACAATATTTTAATGAACCGCAAAGACTTTTTCATAGACTCTGACGCCTGTTCACCACAGATGGTGAAGACTGATGCTATTTGAAACTGTATTATAATTGGGAAAGAAAATTTGGGAAGGAAACTTCCAGACCAAAATGCAGGATATTTCCCCAGCATTTACCATTTAGGAGAACTGAAGCAAAAATCCAGTCAGAGAAGACACTCCTGGAAGGATTAGAATCACAGTCCTTGACGAATACCTGTCTTAACGACCTCGACAGTCTTTCCTTGAAATATATATGTACTAAATAATAAAACTGACAGTTACAGAGTTACGGGAGCTTTTGGTTTTAGGATTATGCTGGATACAAATAAACATACAAACGTTTCCCAAAAGTACACTTCTGGAATCAAGAGGGCTTGAAGACGTGTACACTCGATGCATTGTAATTCTTTTTCTATACTAGAAAAACGGCGCACAAAATAAAGTCTTCAAAATGTAGTGACCCCCACTGTATATTATTAGCCGATTACTGCGTGGAGAATTATAAACTCTAAAAACTTGAAAATATTCAAGAATACAAACAAGGGCCCAAATGAGCGCTTAGTTAAAAAATGCGCTAATGTCTTAGGAGCTGATATACTTTCCGTAATGTAAGACAGAAAAAAGTGTAAAAGCAAATATTTTAACTCACTGGGCTTAAAGAAAAAATGACATTTAAAAATCTTACTGTACATTTAAGAATATATGAAACCATGGCGATATTTTCTTCAATATTCAACTACCTTCTATATTTCTAATTACATATTTACTTGTATTTTTCTTCTTTTGGTATAGGACAGAACCCTGTTAATTTATGATCCTGTACCCCTTATGACATTTTAGGCGTCGGATGAGGGAGTCACAACTATGGATCAGAGAGAGAAATCCAGCGACGGGTGAGCAGCCCGGTCCCCGGAATAAGACTGAGGGAAGTAGATGAAAGCAAAAATGATAATGGAGCAATTGGTGGAATGATGGCGGGGTAAACGAGTCCAGGAAAAAACCTGCCCCAGAACCGTGTTGTCCACCACAAATCTCACCTCACTTTGCGGTCGCTTGGGATCGAACACGGGCCGCCTTGATGACAGTCAAGCGCGACCACTTGTATTCTCAAAAGATAAATTTAAGACAAAACTAGCAAATCACTGTGATTCACAAAAACAACACAGTGATTCCTCTGAGAAAGGAAGTAGATTTTCGAGGCCACTGTTTTTAGTGACGATTCCATTAATACTTGTATCACGCCTACATCTTTCCTACCACCTTTTGCATTTCGTTACGGAGACTACCTGACATATCCACTTTGTACTTTATAACCCCCCAGGGACCTACTTCGGTAGGTACGGGTTTGGCGCACCCGGGGTCCCGAGCCAACAGTCTCCCTCGTGTGGGCTCCTCTTCGTGGTTGAGGGAGACGGTCAACAGGCCCACCCACGTGTAGGCCGTGCGTGGAGACCCGTGAAGGTTTTTAGATTCTTGTGTAGTTTAGCGTTTAGGATTGAGTGAACGAAATTTTTAGTAGGTTTTGATTGATGTTTTATAACATTTTCGACGAGGCTGTAACCAACTCTAACTACAGTTTCGAATCCCGTTTATGGAGAGGGAAGTATTTAAGTGGAAAGCAATATGGATGGATCTCTTCAAAGACCGTACATTTAATATCAATTAGCATTTAATTAAAAATTCACTTTTGCCAAAATTTCCCTTCAAACTTACACACAAAATAACAATATTCTCCAAAACATGTACAAATATAAACTTGAGTCATCTAAAGAGTATAATTACTATGCTTGTTGCTACATGCACACTCTTAATATTTCTCAGCAGTATCTACTTCAATGCAGCACACCTCTGAGCAGTAGGGCTGAGAGAAATTCATCTCCAACCGTTCTACAAATGCAGATGAAAACCTGACCACGACTTGATCCACCCAGAACTTGAACAGGTGTCCGTTTTACTTTTAGCAAGTAAGCCCAGCTAATATTTCAATGTATGTCAAATGAGATAATGGAAAACGCTAATAAAAAGTGCTCGATGTATATCTTGTTTGGCATGTCCCGAACGTTGGAAAAGTTTTTTCTCCCTCGATGTGGCTGGCAGCCAAAAATACTGGCAAGGCCAAACCAGTGAATGGACTATAATTATCCAAGTTCAGCGGTGACTACGGTTTCCTAAGCTACGGAATTACGACATGGCATAACCAGACACTTTTGCCTGGCCAGGGATCAACTCATGACCTATGCGGAAGGGGGAGGTGCACCCTAAATGGACGTTATCTACTCCAGACAATACCATTGTATCGATGTTAGTACGATATTTTCGTTGCCAAGGTTTATTCCACCAACAATTAGCTGACTAATGAAATTTTACATGAGCGAGAAAATAACAAACATACAAAGGAGCGTTTGCAGGAGAGTTCTGCAACTAAAAGCAAGCGTTGATAAAATACCTCCCAGCAATGAGTGAATCTGGCCAAGTAACAACGCCTTGACCAATCCCAATGTTTGAAGCAAGTAAGCAGTTTAACTTGCCCCACTCCTTATGGGACAACAGCCAATATACAGCACCACGAGTTATTTAATCTATACGCTCATGTCTCTCGACAAGTGAATACTTTTTCTATTTGGGGAAGACTGTTTATATCTTTGTTTTAATCATTTTATAATTAAACAGGATACGCTATAATATTTTTTACAATTAACAAAGCAATACAAATTGGCATAATATGAAGTATTGCTTGAATAATAATTGTGCTTCCAGCAGAAATTCCATTTCTAGATAAAAGGACGGACGGAAACAGCGAAGATTTATCTGGAGCCGAAACTCCCATGGCACTGCACCACCGAGAGATCCAAAGAGTTTTCGATTAGGCCAATTCCTAGAGTTTAACCCCACACTTGTGCAAGAAAGGAAGCTGGGGGTTGACACGTGTTAGGCCACTAGAAGAGTTTTAACTCGGTATGGCCGACAACGTCCTGGCTCACCATCTTCCAGCTCTCTAGGAGACATCTGGGAGGGGGTGTTATAACCCTGCCAAGTCCAACCCAATCCGAATAACCCTGTTTCGTGGAGGGCTTAGACGTTCTGCCCGCAGTGCATCTTTTAATGTCAGAAGTATTATGAAGGGAAGGTAGCACATCCACTACGGAGAGGTATAAGGACAGTGGGTTAGAAAAGGAGATTAGGCATTGCGCCTCCCAGATCTCCTGGAGGAAGAGATAACACAAGGAAATATGAAGGTTAGTCAGATCTTATGGTGTCAGGCGCAGAATATCCGGGTTCCCAAAGTTTCCAGATGAACATTCTTTGGAAACTCCTTCCTATAAGGCTCAAACAGAAGTAATTATATCCTCTCATTCATCCTACCCTCTTAACTCTACTTTCCTTTATGTTAAAAGCAAAAGGTTTCTACAAAATGTCCATATCGATTTTAACTGTCCCTTGCTCGATGATGTCTGATTTCTGATCCTCATGTCTGTTTAGTTTGATTTCAATACTTAAATCCGACATTTTAAAATGGTAAAATGATTGTATAAAATAACTTATAGGGAAAGTACTTTTTAAACGCACGAAAGGCAAAAGATCGATAGGAAGACCAAGGACACAAGCGTTGGAATTTCGTACAAATTGCATTGGATCGGTTTGGAATTAATATCTGGGAGGAGTTAATATAAATGGAATAAAAACCATGAAAGAGATTAAGTCTCACTTGCACTGCATGGCCAACAAAGAAAACAGAATTGCCATACTGTTCTGTTTAATAGTAAAATCTACTTGTGAACTTTAATATTGTGACGAAGGCGACTGCTATCACTAAGGTGGATTTCAGACTGTGTTGGAGCTGTTTGGTTGGTTTTTGAAAGGAAGGGGAGACAAGTGTCTACTTTCTGAAGTAAATTCCAGGAACGCCTTCAAGAGGCAGCGAGTTTCTTCTGGATGCCACTTCCTCTGCCTCCAGCGAACTCTAAAGCTGCTACGGCTATATGTGGGCTCGCAGCATTTATGGGTTGCTCATTTAACGTAAACTACGTGTGTCCTACAAGTCAGTTGGTTACTATGACGTGCAGCACGTGATGCTCTGCGTGCTACAAAAAGTTATGTGTTCAACGTTCCAGTGCATGAAGCCGAAGTAAAGGCTACTTCGCGCCCTCTTGGTTACACCAAGGGAACGTGAGGTGACAGTAAAAACTGAACCATATTGCATCAGAAAATTAAAAACTGGACTACATTAGTTAAGTGAACATTAAATTAATTATACCCCAAAATACCAATGGTATTTTATCATGTTTCAGTCAATATATAAATGTTTAGTATGAAAGAGTAGCATTTGTGTCTCAGTGAAGGAGGAAGTGAGCGCTATCGGATTGAGAACTGATCGGGCAACTGATCATTCTGTATTTTGGAATTAGAAATAAATTGCATTCAACAAGAAAGACATGACATACTACAGATGAATTACGGCCTAGTCATTATGTATTATCTTGCTTCTGTGAGAATCTGCTCCAGGGATATTGTCTATCTTTTATCGAGGTTTGGTTCAATTCTTGATCTCATCAACTTGTTTGGTTAGAGAGCAATACTAGTTCAGTTCATTTTCGACAATATTCATTAGACTTATCCCCATCAACTGCAACGGCTTATAACACATCACATGTGTTTGGCAACAATAAGACCTTCGGAAGCCTTAAAGCTCCTTTGTAAGGCTATCAGTGAGTGACTTCTCATCAAGGACAATGACGCCCGCCTCCTATCATTATAACTCTATAGAACAATAACGCATAATGGATGTACACATTATTAAAATGTGCGTTCTCGACCTTGATGTTGGTCAAATTATGAGCTGGGTGTTACACGTTTAAAACCGCATTACTGAGCATAAAATTAGCGGCACCTATGAACATGGTAACTTAAGGATGACGCGGAAGAGCTGGCTAAGAGCTCCTCTAAACGGAGACTATATGTTGTACTGAGCTGTTCGTGTCAAAGAGGGCATAAAAAGGAAATGAGAAAAGTGGGCCTATCTCTTAGCAAGTCCCAACGCTGCTAGTTGTCAGCTTTCCTCTCCCGTAAACACGAATTGTGTTGTATCATATGGTGATGAGTGTTAATAATACATTGGAAAGAGAATTGTTTAAGCCATCACTGAGGTGTCAAGCTTACATTTTATTCATAAGATGAAGACAGCTTTTCCAACTAACTTCTCGTTTCAGATTGACATTGCAAACGTTCCCGCTTCAGGGTTAGTAATCGCGAACCCTTTGATGCCTGAATTGCCGTTTACTTCCTTGAAGTTGGAATTACAGGCAATACAAAACTCAATTGAAAAGTGGTTCGGTGGATTCTCTGAAGGGCTATTATTTTTCTCCGCTATATAGTTTTAACTGCACTTATTTACTGTCGCTTATACCAGAAAACTACCTCAAGATTTGTCTTCTATAGCAGCTGTTTATTTCTACTGACCAATTTTAAAACTCTTGGCATATCCATAACACTCTTACTTACACATTCCACTTTCTCTCAGCCCTTATATGAAGACTGGAGTTCAATAATATGTATATCAACTGGGCATTTGATTGTGAACCACGGTAGATTCTGTCGCCTTAATTAGAACCAGGGGTTTAATCGTAATACCTGCTCCAAATAGAGATTGACAAGGACATCTCACGATTATGGAATCGCAAATTATACTGGAATTTCAGGAGAGTAAAAATAGGCAAATGTATGTTCAAGAATTATTTCCATTGATTCTGATGAATAAGGCCTTATAAAATACACAGTTCAGCCCAACCGACAGTTCATTTGATGGCGTGGGCTTCAAATTCAACATTCAAATCACTCAATTATTTCTCAAATTATGCCTGAAGTATCTCTCTCTCTCTCTCTACCTCCATCCCTGTCCCTCAAATTTTCTTATTGCGGGAACCAATGCTGTAATTAAATGTGGATTTTTGAAAAAGAGCAGGCTTACCCAGGGGAAAGCAGAAGAAAGTGCGTATAACTTATCGCAAGGTTCAGAATTAAATACAACTCTAACATCACCAAGCCCAGGGGATGCTGGAGAGCCTTTTTTTCTGGCTTACTTCGGTCCTCATAACAACAAATGCAAAGGTGTCCTAAACTTTGTCCTGGAACGTTTCTTTCCCAAATTTATTTTCCTAATTATCACTTCATGGATTACCAGTGTCACCGCCTCTGCAGCCGCATACGATAAGAACAGTCATTAAACACTTCTAAAAACCCCATCTTGTATCAAATGTGGCTCAAACATTTAACTTGCATCAAAAACATAAATACATTATGTTTGTCTTAAGGCAAGGCTACACTGAATATTCGCCGAAAATGTTGAAAATCATGGAATTTTTTTTTTTTTTTTTTTTTTTTGCGTTTTTGGTAACTTAGTAATAGATGGAACGCTATTTTTGTAATTTACACCATTTTATGCCACCACATGACAATTTAAAGAGACCTTCAACGATTGTTAACACTCATTACTTTAAAATTAAGTTTCTGAGAAACTTTTTTCTAACACTTTTCAGTATATAAAATGCCTCACTTTTCAAAGTTTTTCATTTAATTTGATGAAAATTACAGGATAGGTCCATGTAAATAAGAAACTTGACATTCCCTTACTTTTTTGTTAATGCTCATGTTCTGAAAATTATATGGTGTTAAGGAATAAAAAAAAAAAGTTAACATTTTCAAAATTCTGAGAGCTAATACATGGAAAATATTTTAGAACAAATGCTACAAGAATATTCTAAAAGATAAGAATGTGGGTGTTTTAAAATTGCTCTTACTAGCCGAAAACAAAAATTCAATTTAAAAGCTCAAAATTTTTGACGGGTAGAACATTTCATATAGTAAGTAATTTTTACAATATTTTCACAAAAATAATTAATAACACTGGGCAACAATGAAAATGTTTCGGGGTTAAAAATAGTGAATTTATATTATTTCCATCTGCTGAATTCAATAATCACCATAAAATGACAGGTTAGCTCTTGTTTTGAAGAAAAAGTGGCATTTTATTTTTTAGAGTGAAAATTTTAAATTTGGGGAATTTTTTTGGAGTTGGCACACCTGTCAAATAACAAAACACAATCGGAGAGAAATTTTGGAAATTAAAAGATGCAAAAGTTAAGGAAGGCATTTTTGTCGGACCACAAATAAGAGAACTTGTAAAGGATCCTGCAGTTGACCAAATTTTGGAGGGAAAAGAAAAGAAAGCTTGGGAAGCCTTCAAGGGTGTTGTTCATGGATTTTTAGGCAACAAAAGAGATGTCAACTACAAGCATTTGGTGACAGTGCTCCTGCAAAAATACCGTAACCTTGGATGCAGCATGTCCCTTAACATCCATTTTCTCCACTCCCACCTAGACTTTTTCCCTCCTAGTTGTGAAGCTGTTAGTGATGAACATGGGGAGAGATTCCATCAGGACATTTCTGTTATGGAACAAATATATCAGGGCCGTTGGAATGAAATAATGCTTGCGGATTACTGTTGGTCTTTGTATAGGGATTCTGCGGAACTCCATCACAAGAGGCAAGCTAAAAGACGACGAAGTCAATAGGCTACCACATGATTCTCTTCAGACACGACTATCTGCGAAGTATTTTTCCAGCAGTTTAGAACTCTTAGCATGTAATTACCAGTCAAAAAAATCAAATGCACTTTCATTGTTGTTAGCATGTATCCTTTTCTCTCAATCCGTTAATATGTAATACTTCCACCTTGTGTATATCATAGAAACTAGAGATAATAAAAAATTTTCATTGTCATATTTGTTTTTCTCAACCCAAAATTAGTAGGAATTGCCTCATGAAGTGCTCGAAACATTCACAAATTATTTTGTTGTTGTTGTTGTGCAGTGTAATTAATCAACTATTTAGTGTAGCAACATGAAAATTTGCATGGATGTTTAAAATGATACTCTAATTATGCGGCAAAATATTCACGATAGGTTTATTACAGAAATTGGAATTTTCAGTGTAGCCTTGCCTTATTGTTGACTTGGAATTTTTAGTCAAACCACCAAACAGTAGTAAGCTTCTGTTGCAATGCACTTCCTTCACTCACGCATTCAAGAGTAAAACTGCGAACCATACAAGAAAAGATTGATTCGAAGTACTTAAAAGGTGTCGCTCGAGTTCTAAAGAGGAGCAAAATGCACCGTACTGATTTTTATTTTCCTTCAGTAGTTTAGACATAGCGTTTTAAATGAATTGCTTTCTGTCTTTGGTTCCAAGAACCACAAAGTTTTATGACGCTGGCAAGCGATCCAGTCTTAGTAATAAAATAACTAAGGTTGCGATTTGTCTTCGTTCTTCACCTTACACCGCTGGTGGTCCTTTAATTAAAAGGAAAACCGCCTTTCATACCTTAAGTTTTCGTCCGTTCCTTCATTAGTTTAACTCATTTATAACTTCACCCATTAATTCGGAATATCCAGTGAGAGCTTCCTTGTTTACTGCAGCAAATCTGGTATTTGATTGATGCACATTGCGACCTTGCTCTTAAACCAAGAAAATTAAATGTCTGTGTTTTGGCGCTCTGAGTAGAGAAAATTCAGCAGAGATTTTGCTTAGAGAAAAGAGTAAACAGCAGCGAAAATTTACCACCAGCTCAACTAACATAACTTAAAAAGAAACGGAAGTAGAACGCTTAACTCTACAGAAGCATTTAAAAACCAGGCACTTTATGCAATTTAGAATGGTATTTGCCTGTGCACCACGAGTCCAGAGAATCAAATCACATTAAAAGCGTTTGTATGTTTCTCACTGTATATTCAAGATGGCAGTACCCATTGCTGTGCAGTTTTCATATTCATATTTATTGCAACTTAATACAGTGTTTGAACACAACTAAGCTATGTCATTTGTAATACATACTCTCTATTAAACGTAAACGATTAGAAATGTCAAAAAAATTGTCATTCATCTTCTCTCTTTCAAAATCATCAAAGTTGTCATCAAAATATTCATCTACACTGTAACAAACTCTGCTTAACAAGAATTTAGTCAGTTTAGATTTAAAGTTAGCAGCTGACACAGTATTTTTTAGGCTTTCCGGAAGTTTATTAAGTAGTTTTGGACCAAAGTATTGGGGCTTATGTTCAAAAAGTTTTAGCCTGTGACCTTTAACTATATAATTATTCTTTCCCCTTGTTTCATGTGTGTGGACATCGGAATTTGTGGAGGTTATATTCCTGTTATGTACAAAAAGTATTGTTCGCAGAATAAATACACAGGGAAGAGTAAGTATGTTTAATTTTTTTAAAATACGGCCTGCATGAACTCGTACGTGTTATTTTTGCCAGGCATCTGATAGCTCTTTTCTGTAGGAGAAAAATTTTGTTTAAGTTTAATTTGGAAGCGTATCCCCACAGCACGATGCCATAAGAAATGTGTGAATATATTAATGCAAAATATACTAACTTACTAGTATATACTGAGAGAAAATTGGCTAAATATCGCAACACAAAAAGTCCTGAGCTTAATTTACTTTCTGGTTTTTCAGTGTGTTTGTTCCAAGTTAACTTGTCATCAAGGATTAAACCTAAAATATTTACACTTTTTACATATTAAGCTGTTTTAGAAGCGGTGAAACATAATTTTAAAGATTTAAATATTTCTTTCAGCCAAAGAAACATAGTATATTGCGAATAGGAACTCTAATTGGTATTCATCAGATCATGCCCGCCTCGGTAGCGTAGATGGTAGCGTGCCTGCCTCACGTTCAAGAGGTCCCGTGTTCGAATCTCGGTCAGGGTGAGTTACCTAGATAAGGTTTTTCAGGGGTTTTCCTTATCCATCAAAACGAATGTCGGGTAACTAAGGTCAATGGACCCCGGACACATTTGAGCATCATTTCACCCATTTCATTCATCGTCCGATAAGACTTAACGTTGGAGGACGTAAATTACAGCCAAAGAAAAAGAAACATCAGATCGTAGTTGGCCAATTACTTTCTGCAATACTTGAAAAACAGCAAAAAGGAATAATAAATCAAAACTGCTAATATTCTGTTCGGCGTTACGTCATCTCCTATTGGCACCGTAAGTATTATGCTGTTGTGTGTTACGCCGCTTCCTACTGGTATCGTAAGTATTGATGACAGGTAAAACTAGAACCATAAGTATTAATAAGTGTTTCATCCTTGTTGCAATGAACTGACAAATGTATTGTAAATTTAGCTTACGCAGCAAGAAAGGGATTTATTCTCTGAAATGAAATATGCAGTGTTTAACGCCCGCTTTTATTACATACGGCACCGCAGGCAGTAACAATGATAATACATGAAATGAAGATGAAGCACCGATGGATGTCATGAGATGGCGGGAAAAACCGGAGATCCCGGAGAAAACCCGCCCCAGCGCCGTGTTGTCGACCACAGATCTCACTTTGCTGTCACCTGAGATCGAACACGGGCCACCTTGGTGAGAATCCAGCGGTCTAACCACTCAGCCACAGCGCGGGCCATTTATTTTCTGAGATCGTTTGCCATAGCAGATCCACGAAGAGCGTTGCTTCGGAAATTCTTCGCATTTCAGGAGCGTTCCTAACATTTTCTGATCCGTTTCCTGGTATTTACTGCACATTTTAGGGATCTAAAGAATTATTTGATGATTTCAAATTATTTTCTATACCACTTATTCAAAAACTGTTATTAAAACTAATATTAATACGTCTATGTGTTACGTATTATTGGGTATAGGGCTACTATCTCCACTGCCGGCCTCACACCCACTTAACCACTGCAGAAGTGGATCATCACTCATCTGCCTATCGTAGATCCTCACTTTTCTCACGGTGCTGACACTATATCCTGTGGGTGTAATCGATCCCAGTCACAATTCGTGGCTAGGAACCGCAACTGCACTCTCCTGCTCTCAGCTCCACGAAGAAGGGCGTGTTGTTGTTGTAATTTACGTCCTCCAACGTTAAGTCATATCGTACGATGAATGGAATGGGTCAAATGATGCTCAAATGAGCCCAGGATCCATAGAGCATAGTTGCCCGACATTCGTCTTTCGGAATAAGGGAAAACCTCGGAAAAAACCTTATCCAGGTAACTCACCCTAACCGAGATTCGAACTCGGGGCCTCTTGAACGTGAGGCAGACACTCTACCACCATGCTACCGAGGTGGGCTTTAAGCGTGCGCTGCTATAAGACAGCTTCTCTCTACATAAATACGAAAACAAACGAACAGCAATTTTGTAATTCAAACCACTAATAGAGTATATAGAAACGACGTTTTTATTTGGCATAAACGGTGTGATTTAACTATACAGTTTTGTAAAGTACGACTTTAACAATCTCTTTCGGTTTAAAACACACAAAAGGTTCATTCCAAAGGAAAGGATTTCACAGGCTATTCCATTAAAATGAAAGATATGCATCTCATTTGTCACGCCCATAACTTTCACATACGCGTATTATCAATCAAACTAGTCGTGATTCATACCTTGATAATATAAAAAATAACGAACATTTAAATCATTCATAGTTATTATTTGTGCACATACGTGCAAAAACGGTCCTTGATAGAAAACTCAACGTATATTTAAAAATTTAAAAGTTTAAAGAATAAATTCAATAAAATAAAAAAAAAATTACTTTTCATGTAAAAATATCCTTACACGTTGCTGATTGCCTCTCTATGTAAATTTTGTCAATTTCTTTAAATTTTTAGTACACATTCTTTGAAGACATTCTTAAGAAGCATTCTAAAGAATCCTTTTAATAAAAGATTTGCGGCCGTAATAGTATAACGTATAATCGATTTTTAGAGACTTAACATTTTATATATTTTATTTTTTGAAGGCTTAGTTTTAATATTAAAATCTTTGATTTGAAATAATTATATCCGATATATGTATGTATACCAACACTCCCTTCGGGGTAATCTCGCCCCACCACGTGATGACCGGACCCATTTCTCAGGCGGAGGCAGCCAGAAGGCGGTGTCCATTACCCCAGGATGACAGCGAAGATGCCGGTGAGACGAGTGGAACTACAGGTTTTACCATTGGGCATAGGAGACACTTCAGATGAGCTAGACAGAGGTGAAGGCGCGGATAGGGTCGACTTAAAATCGCCACCCCAGAGCCAGGAATCGAACTCGGACCCTCAGCATGAGAGTTGGGAACGAAACCACTGCGCTAGCCTGCCGCCATATCCGATATATAATGCGCAGCATGTTAAAAGTATACATTTTTAGATGTTCATCATAGTCGACATTTTATTCACTAAAAAAAAAAAAAAAACATTGGATTCTACTAGACCTTGGTACAAATTTTTGTATATGTTTTATTATGTTTAAAAAGGAGTATATAACTATACATTATATATGAATTGCCTAGATTATTTATGTAAATTAATACGTATGTATTTTTTTAAAGATTTTTATTTTGAAAATGATTGTTACGGTGAAAGAACTGCTAGCTTGCGAAACGAGAATGAAACAATATTAATTGTAGCCTTTCAACTGGAACAGCATTATATACTCTATTTTATCTTTATAAAGTCTACAAGGGTTTGTAAATGGATTGAATTAATCCTGCTCTTTAAATTTGTCCAGAACAAGTAGTAACAGAGATATGATCTGGGGATTGGAGGCCATTCAATGTCTCCATTTATCGAAATCACTTAATTTCCAAAACAACCGAGGCACAGCTTTCATGAAAATTGTAGAAATGTATACTATGGCAGCATTTTTGGCTACTCACAGATAATTTATCCTATTCCAGTCAAAATTTTACAAAAATCGCTGAACGATATACATCGTAGGTTGTCATATCTTATCAGAAATGGAGACTACTTGCGGGCCATAAAAGTTCAAGAAATTAAATGTTTCCTTGTGATTAGGATTAGGACTTCACTACAGAGGGGTTTCGTTACGTAGACCACCATGCTGGGCCCATTGTACCTATGCCCCCGGGAGGAAGGATGAGGCGAGAGGAGACAGAGGGCGGAAGACCCAAGGAGCCACGACAGTGCAGAGGGCAGGGTTCCCACAGTTTAACTGAAGCCTTCCCCCGACAGGCCAGGACAACGGACACGCTCCCCTACTACGGGACAGCAACGAGCCCAGCAGTCGAGTCCCAGAGGTCCCTAGCAGGCGATCCGAGCCCCAAAGGTTCCATGCTGGCGGTCACGAAATGGTCCCAGCAGAGGCGCGGAGACCTGCAACCGACCTACTGGAGGAGGAAGTAGTTTTCCTCACAGCATATCATCCTGCCATGCACCGCCGAGACACCCGCTGACACTTCTAACCTGAAAGAAACCACCAGATGAGATAGGTGAAATGATAATGGAGATGAAATGAAGGGACAAGAAATTCGGGGGATGTAATTAACCTACCCAACATTCGCCTAGTGACCCGGCAAAACCCCGAAAAAACCCATGGGTCAGGTAGGTCGGCGATGGGAATTGAATGCGGGCCTCCCCAATGCGGGCCACACACGAAACCTCGTGAGCCATCCAGCTCCGTTTCCTTATAATTAGTTTCACGTTAATTCACATAAACAATATCGATAACGTTTACTTAGAAATTTGGTTTCATTGAATCATCCTGTATTGCGATCTGAAGGACAAATTATTCAACGGCACGTACCTGTTTATTATTTCTCTTAAATAATAACTTGAGGTGCAAAGGTCAACCCGGCCATGAAATTCGAGGTGACATTGAACTTAAAGCAGGAGTATGATCTCACTTTTACTGCAGGTTGATTAAAAATGAATTAGGAGAGGGTTTCCCGAGAACTCTAGCTTTATATGTACATGACGTTTACGGCACAAGCTTGATGCCTGTCTGGTTGATTATATCATTATCTGATTCTTACATGCCGCGTATCTGTTTGACTAATAAAAGGAAAGAAACGTTGAATTTCAAACAATCGTGACTGTTTATCGCTACCAATTTATCTTTGTGATTATTCATCTTTTGCTTGTGCAATCGAGTCCAATGAAATTGTCATGCATCTTTAAAGTTTAAAGACTGTCAAAATGCGGTAGACAGTAAATATAGTCCGAATTAAGTTTTAAAGACGCACACTTAACTTATCTTTTATGTTAGATAGAGTCAACATGAAAAATCCAATGCCATGGCCGGGATTTGAACCACGGATCTCCTGGTTTCCGTCCAGTCGCTCAAACCCATTGAGCTACCATGGCCAACGTGCCGTGCTGACATTAAATTCTCTATTTGACTCGTATATTTTCCCGGTAGACCACTAGGGGCTCTCGCATCCGAGATACACTGTTTGTGGCGACTTACTATAAGTACTTAAGTCCCAGGCTTCATCATTTAACTCTTATTATTTTAGTTAATTGATGGAAATTGATCATTTCTTCATACTAGCCGTATATAGGCTAAGGTCTTTGATAGAGTCAACATGAAAAATTCAATGCAATGGCCGGGATTTGAACCACTGATCTCCTGGTTTCTGTCCAGTCGAAACTGGATTCCGGCCATGACATTGAATTTTTCATGTTGACTCAACCTATCAAAGACCTTAGTGAAGAAATGATTAATTTCCATCAATTAACTAAAATATACTTTATGTGTTTGTCTCATTTGTAAATATTCTTTAACATCTCTGATCATATGTTTACTGAACAGTGATCCCTTGACGTTGATTTTATCAGTTATTTTTATTATTAAATAGGTTCAAATTCACCTTCTAGGCTTAGGATATACGGAATATCTCTGTTTAAATAAAAATAACTCACACCAGCAGGGAATCAAACTGAAACCTATATTACGAATTATGATTACAAGTTATTAAAATGTTATGATTTTGAAATATCCGATGTGACCACAAAAAATTTCTCTACCAATTAAAATTCCTTTACATATTATAAGATTCATATAGAAAGTGCTTCTTGTATTCAGGTTACATTTTTAAGCACACATCTCACACATACGGTACACAAAACGTAACTGTCAGCGGATCATGAGTGAGGTTCTGTTGCGGGAAAAAATCTAAGGTGTATTCACACCAGTTTCTCTAAACATTCATCAACAAATTATTCATACAAAAACACATTTTTCTATTTACTTTGAAGCTGTTGTTTCTGTTTGGCCCCAAAACAAATATTGTTTATAGATTTTGTGGTGTTGCTGAGGATTTAAAAAGAGAGAAAAATGGTTTTAAAATGTTAAAATAGGAACGTGTCACACATCGGCATAAGTGAGAGATCATTTATATAATGTGACTGAATATAGTGATAAGGAGAAAGAAGAGGGAATCAAAATCCCTCTATGTCAAGCAACAGAATGGTCGGCTGCAATGGCAGTTTACATTTGCGTGTAGTAATTATCTAACCTTGCATATCAGATACACAACTCCCAAGTGCTCTATTTGTGTCTCACAAGCGATTGCAGCGGTTGTCACTGAAGGTCACTTCGCCGCAACCCTCTGTCATGTACTAAGAAACTAGATTTGTAATTTTAAGGACCAAAATGCTGTTGACAAAACCGGTTCACTCCGCCAAGCAGACAGTAACATGCATTCCACTCTGCTGGCCACGAAAATTACAAACCTAGTAACATCATCCGTGACGCTACAGGCACCCTGTATATGATGCCTTCATTCTCTAAGGTCAAGTTTGTTTCCTAAGCTATCTAAAGCGTCAGGAACGCATCTAAAGCACCCGCTAAGGTCACTAATGACCTTGATGAAGTACTGTTATGTCTTTCTCTTGGTCGCGCTCTGGTGATTGCGATGTTTGTGATGAAACTCCACATAGACAGGTTTTTCCATTAAACGCTTCTCTCATAAAAATTTTCAACTGGATAAGCATTCTTGCAGAAACAAAGGAATCATTCTCTGAGAACACCGCGCCCGATGACTGCATTCTCGCCTTGACTCAGTGAATGAGATCAGCTGATTCCGAAGTATGTCACCGTGACAGCTGGCACGTGTTATTAGGAGCAGTTATCGCATAGATACCAATGACATTCACAGTTTAAATACGAGTTTCATCTTAGTATTTTAGTTGTATAAACAAAGCATCATCATCATCATGGTTTGGTGGCAAACTGACATATAACCAATTATACGCGGGTGGTCTGAAAAGTTTTCAACCTAATAAAGATACAAAACATTTTTCAGAATTGTTTTTACAATATAACTCTCCTTCTAACTCTTCCAGCGAAGCTCCCATCTCTGTAACCCGTCCAAATAGTGCTCGGCGTTATTACCTGCAAAATAATTGTTCACAAACGTGATTGCCTCTTCATTTGATGAAAATCTCTGTCCTCCGCGCGCAATTTTCAGATGAGGGAACAAATAGAAGTCGCTTGGGGCTACATCTGGTGAGTGAGGCAGATGTCAAGCAGTTCAAACCATAATTCGTTGATTTACTCCATTGCAACCGCTGAGGTGTGGGACGGTGCGTTGTCTTGACGAAACAGGATTTTCTTTTTCTGCAAATATGGCCGTTTTTCCGCAAGTTCTGATGCGCAGTATGCTCCAATAATGGCTTTACCTTTTTGAAAATAATCGATTAAAATAACTCCATGACTATCCCAAAAAGCAGTCGCCATCACTTTCCCAGCCGTTAGTTTTTTTAAACCGGTTTCCCATTTGCAGTCCAATGTTTGGACTGTATTTTTTCTTTCGGGCGTATAATGGTGTATCCAAGTTTCCTTTACAGTAGTAACTCGTATTTATTGCGCCTAAACTGCACCAACAGAGCGTTGGAAATGTTCATGCGAACACATTTTTGGTCTAACGTGAGCAAACGCGGCACCCAACGCGCGGAAAACTTTCTCATGTCTAAATGTTGATTTAATATGTGACAAACACGTTCTTTTGACATATCCATAGCCTCAGCTATCTCTCTCACTTTAATTCGGCGGTCGTCTAGCACCATTTTGTTAACTTTGGCGATGTTTTCGTCGGTAGTTGCAGCCTTTTGGACGTTCCGAACGTTCATCGTCTCTCAAGCTCTTACGGCCACGTTTAAGTTAAGCTACCCAAAATTTCACTGTTGTAAATGATGGTGCAGAGTCCCCATACGCAGAATCCAACTCATCTTTGATTTGCGTAGGCGTATTTCCTTTCAAAAACAAATATTTAATGACAGCTCGATACTCGATTTCGTCCATTTTCATGAAAACACTCATATCAACTCACTCAAACGACTGTTACATAACAACTGAGCGTCCAAAGTGGCTGAAAATTTGGTGAGCAACTGTCAACAGATAAACAACTAAATTTACTAGCTTTTATTTACGAGTGCTGCCATCTTCATGTTAAGGTCGGAAACCTTTCAGACCACCCTCGTATGTTCTTCCAAAATTTTTCTCGAAATAGAATGAAGAGAATTAAACAGTTTCAATATGCTTCTGGTATCACTTTATAATACAATCCTGACGTGGATCGCTCGTGTTCAAGCGCTTTTTATGTTAATAGTCCTCGTCAGGAACGAAGGCGGTAAACGACAGTTGTAATGAGGAGAGGGGATCGTATTCGCAAGTATATGAGTGTATGACCCGAACCGTTGTTAACAATTGCTTTGTTAATGTATCTCAATGTACAATAGTCTGCCGCCATATGAATGCACTTAACGGGAAGCAGAACAGTTAAGGGGGAAAATGGGCGAGGCATCGGAGTGCAGTCAGTTGCATTTACTGGTGAAGCTGAGTCTGGAAATGCGGTAATGCTTTTACTGTGCAAGTGCACGCCTTCCCTTTACTGTATTCTGACTGGAAGTTTTGATGACAACTAAGTGAACAAAACAACGGCACCATCTATTTTATTTTATTCTTCGTCCTTACTAACTTACTCCGAAGAGATTTGCATAAAGGAGCCAATTTTTAATTCAAAAATATGTAACGGCACTGATAAACCGCAAACAACTTCACGCAAACGCATTCTGAAACAGATTTCCACTTCTTTTTTAACATCCGTTAAAACTGAAAACAATGAGTCAGTTAAATACCAATCTTAAAGAATGCAACACGAATATTTTCAGGAAGATCCTACCACCCGGAACTATCCTTTATATACGGAAAATGTATTCCCTATTTCTGAATTTCTTAAAAATGTCTACACCGATTTTGATTAATATATCATGATTTAAAATATTTACATGACACCTAAATGGTATATTTTAATGTTTTGTGAACAAGTGTTTACTCATAATTACGTAAAAAATGAAGCTAGCTACAGTAAAGCAACAAATACTACACAAATTTGTAACAGTAACTTCAGTTAAGACCTGAAGCTTTCCTGGCGACGAATATGCTCAATTTCTTCTCGGGCAGCAAGAAGAGAACGATGGAACCCTTCCATTCCTGGACATTCTAGTTTCAAAAACCAGCGACGGTACACTGGCGCATGCCTACACACACGGGTCTCTATCTGAACGCTCATAGTTTTCATCATAAGTCTCAACGACTGGGAGTTCTCAATACACTGGCCCACAGAGCTTTGTCTATCTCTGATCCCAGCCACTTGAAGCCTGAATTAAAGCATCTGAGATTCACTTTCCGTCAAAACGGCTACTGCGAATATGACGTTGAAGCCTCGATCACCAAAGCTAAGAAAGCGAAACCTGTAATACAGCAAGCGTCAGATAAGCCTACCGCTACAGCCTACATCTCGTTTACCGGCAATCTATCCGGCAGAATCAGCAGAATTCTCGCCAAATACAACCACGAGCTAGCCCGCTTCGGTAGCATGTCTGCCTCACGTTCAAGAGGTCCCGGGTTCGAATTTCGGTCAGGATGAGTTACCTGGATAAGGTTTTTCAGTTTTTTTTTTTCCTTATTCTTCAAGACGAATGTAGGGTAACTCTAAGCTCCATGGACCCTGGACTCATTTGAGCATTTCACCGAATTCATTCACCGTCCGATATGACTTAACGTTGGAGGACGTAAATTACAAAAAACAACAAAAAAATCCACGAGTCACCTCCGAAGATTAAACAACTGAGACCAGTGAAAGATAAACTGGACTTCCAAGTTCCTGGAGTGTACCGCATTCCCTGTGAATGTGGGACACCGTATATAGGACAAACCTGAAGGACCATCGCTACCAGAATAAACGAACATGAACGGAGCATTCGTTTAATGCATCCTGAGAAGTCTGGACTGGCAGAGCATTGTTTTGATAACGACCATTGAGCCAATTTTCTGGAGACGACCATCTTGGTAATATGCAACAGTTACTGGGAGTGGAGAAGTAAGAAGGCTTTGGCCATTTCCTCGGAAAGGGGCAGGCTTAATCGTGATGCTGTATTTCCGTTCAGCTCCTCTTGGAATCAGGCCTTAAAATGGAAATCCGTCGACTTAAGAAGCGCAGATCAATATAACTTGATAATCAAGTTAAGTAGTTGCGTTCCTTTGACACAGTTTTCTATACTCACGCCATCTCCTGACCTGGCATTTAATTTACGGAAAACAGTCTTTTGTTCAGTAATGCGAATTTTGATAGTGTTTTGTCTTTATTTATAACGGTGTTATATTCAGTGTTTCATTTGCCTTATAACATTTAATAAATATCCTGATGATGGGAGAGATGCACACTCCCGAAACGTCGATTACTAATCGTCTTTACATCTGGCTTGCTGCCCGAGAATAAATTAAATAACTTCACTTATCTTAAGAGAAAATGATGTACATTTTTCACATTAATTGCTGAGATCGATTTCGTAAACACTTGTTCACATCTTCAGTCACAAACAACTGCGTTGTCAACCATACCATCACTAGTCACTATGTATTTGCCAATATTACCAAAATCCGAAAATGAAATGAAATTAAAAACATAATGGAGTGTAATAATATAAACATATTATTCATACTGCTTTACTTAATGATTTTAATGAAGACTTTATACACAAAAAGATTGAACAATTTAAATATAAAAAACTGCTAATGATGTTTCTACCCATAAAAATAAAAGACCATTACAATTTTTAAAAATGTTCTTACCCACCTTGGGTTAATAAACTTTTGCAAAACAGTTTTAAAGAGTTTGGTATAGCTTAAGCTCCTCAAAGTAAATGCAGTATTAAAAATTTACTACACTTCTCTAAAAAAGATAAAATTCCTAAAGTAAAAAGTCTGGTATTTATCGATTTAATTGTTTAGATTGTGATCAGGTTTATATTGGAAAGACTAAACGTAATTTGAAAACCAGAATGAAAGAACATTTACGTAACATTAAATATAAAAATCGACAAATCGGCCGTAGCAGATCATCTTTGGTCATTTAACCATGAAATAAATCCAGAAGTTAAATTATTAAAACTGTTAAATGGTCCTATATGTTTAATGGTTTGGGGGGAAAATATTTATGTTAAAAAACAAACATCGCATAATGAATTTTGAAATACCGGCAGTGGATTCTGTTTTTAAGTATATTTCATTTTCAAATTTTGGTAATACTGGCAAAAACGTAGTGACTTCTAGTGACGGTAGCGTTGACATCGCAGTTGTTTTGGACTAAAGATGTAAACAAGTGTTTGCGAAATCGATCTCAACAATTAATAAGAAAAAATTACATCATTTTCTTTTAAGATAAGAGAAGTTACTGTTACAAATAGTTATATTTGTGTACTAAGTGTTTACTCATTTTCCTTCTGACTCACTTCTGTATAGATAGTTTCGTATGGCTGGTAGATAAATCAGCGAGATACAAATCCCGTTAAAATAAACAATTTATATCACACAATGGTTTTATGCCATTAGCTACTTTCTGGATATTGGTTGTTACTGGATTAAGTTTTCATATATTTAATACAATTTTTATGTAAACAACCATTCATTTACGAGGGCTATACAATAAAGAATGATCACAATTTTTTTTTGACAACGTACCTTTACTCAACCTCATAATTTTGATGGTCCTTCTCAAAATAGTCTCCCCTGAATGCGATGCACTTGTCACAGCGTTTCTGCCAGTCTTCAAAGACATGCTGGAAACCAATTTTGAGAGAACCTTCAAAATCGCCTCCGCAGCCTTCACCACTGCTTCTGATGCTGGATAATGCCTCCCACGAAGGCGTTTCTTCAAGTTAGGGAATAGGAAAAGGTCACATGGGGCTAAATCCGGACTATAGGGAGGGTGACGGATGCACTTCACGTTGATTCTTGCAAGATATTCGTCAACAACATTGGCAATATGTGGCCGCGCATTATAGTGGTGCAGCATCAAGCCTGCTTCACGGAAATGTGGTCTTTTGTGCCTGATATGGACTTTCAATGTTTTCAGGACATCCCTGTAGTATTGTCCAGTTACTGATGTGTGTCCAGTACAACATGCTGATAAACCATTCCATGAATATCAAAGAATGAGATGACCATAACTTTCCCAGCAGAAGCAACCACTTTTGCTTTTTTGGTGGTTGGTGATGGAGATTTCCACACTGAGCTTTGCTGTTTGCTTTCAGGACCAAAATGACGTAGCCAAGTTTCATTAGCAGTGATTACGTTTAAAAGAAACTCCGGACCTTCCTCTAACATCAACTTTAACTGCATGCAGACCTGCATGCGAATGTCCTTTTGTTCGAGAATCAACATTCTTGGAACCCATCGCGCGCTAACAGGGCTCATGTGTAATGTTTCTGTCACCAACGTGTGGGTGGCACCCAATGAAATGTTCAGTATTTCAGAAAGTGATCGTAAGGTAATTCGTCTATCCTCTCTCACAATGGCAGCAGCAGTGTTGATGTTTTCTTCCGTAAGAGCAGTAACTGGAGCACCGGGTCCACCTTCCTATGAAATTGATTGTCTGCCCCTCTTTAAACATTTTAAAGCACCTTCGAGCTGTGCTGTAGGGAAGAACAGACTCTCCATAGGTCGCCTGTAACATTGTATAGGAGTCAACTGAAGATTTGTTGAGACGAAAGCAGAATTTCAAAGCAGCATATTGTTCCTCGCGTGGTAACTCCATTGCATCGGTAGGCGCTACTGAACATGTCTGAACATGCCTGGTTCTCACAGGCGGGAACCAGGAGTAGCAACAATGAAACTACTACGGCGTGTTTGTTTCACATTAAGCTAACAGAATATAATAAGTTTGAATTTTACTGCGAAAAATTATGACCGTAAAAGGATTATGATCATTCTCTATTGAACAGCCTTCGTATTTCTCGTATTCATGTAAAAAGTAGAATTTCAACGTAACATAGAGTGACTTATTTTTTAAAGACATAACTGTCATTTGTATTTTAAATAAATCTTGCATCTTAAAAGGATACATGAAATTATATAATTTCTATAAATGTTTATCGATTAACGTGAAATAAATAGAATAAGCTTTTGTAAAATAATAATCATTTGTGGAAAAAACGTAAAGAATGTCATGTGAATGTAACACATCTGACATAGATGTGACGGAAATTTAAATTTGTTGGTTCATCAAATTTGTTCTATTGATGTACGCAAAATAATTTTATAAACGACATGTATAAGTTAAAATCAGAGGGATTTTGAAACAATTATAAAATTAATTAACTACAGAATCTTGAAAAAGTAACAGAATAAGTAAGCCGAAATATAACTTCTTCTTTCAGCATATCTTTAATCGGCTGCAAAAAGATTTATCATGAAGAGAAGTCGTTAGCCAATGTCGTCTACACGCTTAAGGAACAGGGTGCTGTGTATCGATAGAGACCGACAAAGGTCACACACACATTCCCGGAAACCGCTAGCATTTTCACTTCAGATAGAAGCAATATATTACTTTTTACATTCCAGTTAGCTTACGTCAGATGTCCCTGCAGCTATAAGCAACACCCATCAGGTTGGTTATGTTCAAGGTTTGTTGATGTTGATGTTCCCACCTGTCACCGTATCAGCGCCAGCGTCGCCATCCACACTACACTTAGGCCCTGCCATTTATTTCATTAACTTCAAGGTTTTTCAAATGTAGCCCCCAGCTAAGTATTACCTCATCATAGATTGAAGTATCACTAGCAATCTCAAAAATCATGTAAAAATACTCACCATTATGTAAACACATAATCATCATTGTAGAAGACAGCCAAAACATTTACACTAAATTTACTGCTGGTTAAAAGAAAATATACGGAATCGTAAATGTCTGTCGATTAAAAGTAGAAAATATAATACATGAGATGTATTAAGTTATATTGTATAAGTAAGGGATCTGTAAATCTTTGAGATTCTTCAAGGTTTTATCTACTTTTAGTGGCAGCTTTATCACCATTTTAATTCTTGAATTATTATATTACCGGGTGCACAAGATCACTGGTAATTCCGAACGGATTCATAGTTAATTGTCCCAAGAAGTTAAAAAAGAACTCAATACAGGTGTGCGTCTTCCTAGCGGAGAAGTCATGAAAAAAGTGAATAAATTTAAAGAAACCGGTTCGGTTCTTGATAGGGAACGAAGGATAAAGTTGCGGTTATGTACTGAGGAGAAATTACACGAAGTTGGGGAACGATTATAACATAGTCAAAAATATCTTAAATACGTTCACATGAAACAGAAATTTCTTATTATTTCAGTAAGATCAGCCTAGAGAATTACTGAACTCCTAAACTCTTCGTCGTACGAGAGGCGGCCATATTGAATTTTGAAGAGTGTTAAGGATGGCGTAAATGATTAGAATTTAATAATGTCAATAGAGGACAAATTTTGTGCATTAACGAGATGTGCATCCTTTGTGTGGTAGTAATATTTTGTCTATCATATAGAAGATGACTTCAGCAGCTATTCCTAGAAACATCAAGATATGCATTTTATTCATAATAAAACACCCTAAACATATGTATTTTAATCTAAATTTATAAAGACTTTTTCCGAAAATTAACATTTTCGAAAAATATTCCGTGTAAAGAGTAGTGTGTGGTGGAGGAATTTTCTTGAAAGTCTTCCTGTCACGTCTCTCTCTCTCTCTCTCTCTCTCTCTCTCTCTCTCTCTCTCTCTCTCTCTCTCTCTCTCTCTCTCTCTGGCTCCTTAAAATACAATTTTCCTATCAGCAGATCTCAAAAGATAGAGAATTATAAATAGTCAACCTGAAAAATACAATGTCATTTGAACCACAGATCTCCTGGTTTCCGTCCAGTCGCTCTTACCCATTGAGCTACCATGTCCAACGTACCGTACTGACATTGAATTCTTCAATTTACTTATATTTTTTGCGGTAAACCATTAGGGACTCTCGCATCCGAGATACACCGATTGTGGCGACTTACTATCGTAAGTAAATAAGTCCCAGGCTTCATCACTGAACTCTTATTATTTAAGTTAATTGATGGAAATTAATCATTTCTTCACACTAGCCGTATATAGGTTAAGGTTTTTGATAGAATCCACCTGAAAAATTCAATGCCATGGCCGGGATTTGAACCACGGATCTCCTATTTTCCGTCCAGTCGCTCTTACTCATTGAGCTACCATGGACAACGTGTCGTCCTGACATTAGAAATAATTAACTTCCATCAATTAACTTAAATATAGAGAATCATGTAAAATCTGAAGAGCATTACAATGTATTGAAAAAAACTCTTTTTTGACTTTCTAAGATGTAATTTTTTTGCCGTATTGAAGGTGAAATATTTTACTAGATCTAAAGTAAACCTAAAGCTGTTCACATTATGCCCAAACAATAAAACGACATCCACGCTTGCAAATCTAACTGAAACCACGTGAATGGATTTAATGCATATGCGGCATTGAGTTTCTTTATCACTAACTGAAGTCTCAAATGCCTTCTTAAATTTTTAGTATTAGTTTCATTAGATGCAATTATTTTTATTATAGTTTTGTTGATTTAGAACAAGCTTATGGGAGTTATTAAAAGGAAATGCGCCAATTTATTTACGAGGTACTACTACATCTTCCCGCCTAGCGCCTATTACTATCCAAGGTTAGCAGGGGCTAGTGCGCCTACGGTGCTAGGCAACCCAACTAACGGTACTGACATGTAGCCTGCATATACACCTACAGCTGAGGCGGCGTGCATTTGTCACGTCGCCTACTGCAAGGCAAATTTCGCAGGTGATTTAAACTACACCTGCTTTGAATTTATAAATAGAAACGCAGTCTGCTGTTCTGGATTAAATTAATGACGAGAGAAGTATGAAAAATAAATGGACTATTGTTTCAGTACTGCAATGCGACACAAATACGGCAAGGCAGTCTCCAGAACCGAAAAGACGACATGCAATTGAGACACTGTGCAATGCGTCTATATTTGGCTAGTACATCTTACCCTTCGTTGGGATGTGTGCAAGCTGTGGCATTAAGCTTTACTATTTTAAACGGATCTATTTTTAAATTATATATTGGAGAACATACGTATAAGGTGTTTCCCTCTTACCTTTAAATTCCTTACAAGTTTTAAATGCCCAGACGATGCACACAAACATTTACGGCGTTTTTTATTTCTGTATTTATATTTCTATCTGTTAGTCTAAATTTTAAATTACTTTAATCAATATAGCTGCTTTATTACAAGTGAACTATTCTAACACTATTTAGAATACAGTACTAATTTTAAAGTAGAACATATAAATATTATGATAATTTACGAAGCATGTCTCACATGGGAGATTTTTACCTGCTTCATCCTTACCCAGACATATACTAAACGACCAAAATAAATTTTCTCTAACTTGAAAATTTCAGGAACTGTTAAGAACATATTGTTATATATTTAGCCCACCTCTGTAGCGTAGATGGTAGAGTGTCTGCCTCAGGTTCAAGAGGTCCCGAGTTCAAATCTCGGTCAGGGTGAGTTACCTGGATAAGGTTTTTTCCGGGGTTTTCCCTTATCCTGAAAGTAAAATGTCGGGTAGCTCTAGGCTCCATGGACCCTGGACACATTTGAGCATCATTTCCCCCATTTCATTTACCGTGCGATATGACAACGTTGGAGGACGAAAAATTACAAATATATATATATATATATATATATATATATATATATATTTGGAAATAGAATAGTAAGATTTCTTTAATTACATTTTGATTCATATTGTAACGCGGGCACTGGAGCACCCTGTGAACCAGCTGCGAACGGAAGGCAGGGGGAAGGACCGCGTTAGCCACACCTCCCCTCGTTTGTCTTATAGTGGTGACAGGGGCGACTGGGGAAAGAAACATAATTGGGAGGTCTGTTTCTCTTCCACCTGGTTCCAGAAATTACGGGATCTTTCATCATCTGGAAACGTCTAGAAGACGGCGAGATGCTTATAAAAAGGGCTGCAGCTAGTTAGTTAGTCAGTCAGTTGTTGGTTGAGTTGGTCAATCAGTTGGTTAGTGAGGACAGTTCTTGGTGTAAGAAGGCAGTGTTAGTCGGTGACGTGTTAATGAACGAAAGGGTTGTGCAACGGAAGACTGTACAAACTGTGAATGTGTACCGGAGCTTATGTAATCGCGAGTACAAGTGAAGTTGTAACGGACGAACTGGTAAATTGTGATTGTGTGCAGTAAGTAATTCTGTGTAATTGGCAAGTGTTAAACTGTAAGTCGGTGGAAATAAAGAACATCTTTTGGGTGGTGTAATTGGACTTTTCATTTCACGAACCCACAAAGTCACACTGGTGTCAGGAAGCGGGAAAACAACATCACCGAACATTACAACCATGGACGCGGCATTGGAAAAATTTTTGGAGAAGATGATGGAAATGAAGGCCGAACTAATCGGGAAGATGGAAGAAATGAAGGCCGAATTAACAACGGAAATAGAAGCGGCAAATAACAACCTGGCCGCAAAGATGGAAGAAATGCAGGCCGAATTAACAGAGAAGCTGGAGACTAGAAATAACCTGGCCGCGGAACTGAAACTAATCAGGACGGCTAGGGACAACATCGCCGAGAAGATGGAACAAGTGAAGGCCGAGTTAACCACGGAAATGAGAGCAGCGAATGACGGTCCGGCTACCGAAATGAAGGTGGCGAACGAGGCTTTCGCCGCAAAGTTTGAGGAACAGTTGGCCGGCGTGAGGGAGGACGTCACGGGACTCGGCAAGCGGAAGGGTCAAGTAGACGACCGCCTTAATGATTTAGAGGAAAAGGCCGACAACATCGCAAAACCCCTCACCCACCTGACGGAGGAAAACCGGCCTTATGTGTGGACGGAGGACGCCGAAGACGCTTTCCAGCACCCGAAGGGGACCCTGTGCAGTGCTTCAATTTTGGGTTTCCCACAACCGGGTGGCGCCTTCATTGTGGACACCGACGCCAGCGACCATTGCATTGGAGGTGTCCTATCGCAGATCCAGGACGGCCACGAGCGCACAAGAGTGGAAGAGGAGGAGCGTGCCGCAGCAGTCCGAGTAGTTGTGGCAGTGCCTGCTGAAGGCTGGGATAGCGCAGGCCTGAGGAGGGAGCAGCTGGCGGACGCAGACTTGGGGCCACTCTTGAGGGAAGTGGACGCAGGGACGAGACCGACCTGGGAGAACATCGCACCGAGGAGCGCCACCTACAAGTCGCACTGGGCCCAATGGGACTCGTTGAAGACCAGAGAGGGCGTGCTGTTCCGGGTATGGGAGTCACCCGATGGGAAGGCGCAGAGAGGACAGTTGGTACTTCCCCGGAGCAAGGTCCCGGAAGTCTTGGAGGAAGTGCACGCCGGTACTTCAGGAGGACACCTGGGAGCGAACCGAATGATTCACAAACTACGGCAGCGCTACTTCTGGCTCAGACTCCGGGCAGATGCTGGTGGTACACCTGGACCGCCTCGCACGCTACGATGGGGCTGTTCGTGGGCGAACAGCTTTGAGGAGGGAGCAGTGTAACGCGGGCACTGGAGCACCCTGTGAACCAGCTGCGAACGGAAGGCAGGGGGAAGGACCGCGTTAGCCACACCTCCCCTCGTTTGTCTTATAGTGGTGACAGGGGCGACTGGGGAAAGAAACATAATTGGGAGGTCTGTTTCTCTTCCACCTGGTTCCAGAAATTACGGGATCTTTCATCATCTGGAAACGTCTAGAAGACGGCGAGATGCTTATAAAAAGGGCTGCAGCTAGTTAGTTAGTCAGTCAGTTGTTGGTTGAGTTGGTCAATCAGTTGGTTAGTGAGGACAGTTCTTGGTGTAAGAAGGCAGTGTTAGTCGGTGACGTGTTAATGAACGAAAGGGTTGTGCAACGGAAGACTGTACAAACTGTGAATGTGTACCGGAGCTTATGTAATCGCGAGTACAAGTGAAGTTGTAACGGACGAACTGGTAAATTGTGATTGTGTGCAGTAAGTAATTCTGTGTAATTGGCAAGTGTTAAACTGTAAGTCGGTGGAAATAAAGAACATCTTTTGGGTGGTGTAATTGGACTTTTTATTCCACGAACCCACAAAGTCACAATATGTTGTATTAGGAAAAATGGCCGCCCCATGGCTGAGTGGTTAGACCGCTTGGATCTCACCAAGGCAGTCCGGGTTCGATCCCAGGAGACCGCAAAGTGAGTTTCGTGATGGACAACATGGCGCTGGGGCAGGTTTTCTCCGGGATCTCCGGTTTCCCCCACCAGTATTCCACCATTCGTCATCTTTTCTATCACCTGATCTCTCGTACTTCCACTTCCGGCGTCGGGCTGATCCCTCATCCGGGAATATCTCTAATGAGGAAACCTCTAATTCTCTACCCGTTGCCTACGGCCCTCAAGGTTGCGCGGTTGAGAAGGCCCTATGTTCCACTTAAGGAATTACAGGAAATCATTCATTCATCCAGGAAAAATACTTAGCTTTGATTATATGAAATTCATATTAATAGATGTATATGAATGAATGTAGTTCAGCGAACTTACAACTCACATAACGATCACTTGTTTTTTTCAAATAGAATGCATACTTTATAATTTCAGTTAAGGATTTCTTACAACAAAGTGCATTAATATTAAAAAAGAGTATAACGTTTGCAGCAAACAGTCTAACTATGGATTTTTCAGTGTATTTTTCCAATAATATACAATTCATAATATCTCTACATACAAAAATTAAAGAATAAATAAAATACTGTATACACTACTCTAACCACCAGAAGAGGACAACCGCCCTGACGTAGAATAGGAGAACTGAACTGAAAATCTGCTCATCAGTCGACTTGTTTACTACGAAATATGTGTTGCAACATATGAATTACCCATGCTGCCAGATCAAATACTTGTTTGTAACTACTGAGAGAGTACGTATTACACCTATATCAGACCACACTGTATATTGTGCATCATACTATGTTATATGCATATCCTCAGGCGTTAACACGGTGGGAACGATAGAAAATCTTTACATACTACATACATGTAACTCGCCTTCATCTAATAGACAGTGTATAAGAAAACATCACACATAAAAATAAGTACTATATCCCTAAAATTCTGGGTGTTCACATTAACATGGGACCTCTAATATTTGCTATATTTACATCTTCTCTACAAATTACTGTAACAAAAGCGTCTCTTTCTATGCAGAAATGGTTTAATTGCATATTTTATTATATTACAGGAGGGATGTAGTAGACTGATTGGCTATGAACATAATAACTCCAAAACAAAAGGACATCATTTCAAGAATTCGATTTTAAATAGTGGGTACACAAATGTGAAAAGCTTGGGCGACGCTGAACATGGTGGGCTTAGTTCCTAAGTAACTTCGGATTCAAGTGAGAGCACATTGCTGCACTTCTTACCTTGTGACGTGACCAAATACTCTGATGGACATGGCATTCGTGCCTCAACCTGCCCGCCTCTCCACCTGCAATCGAAGGAAAAGCTTCTTTAATGTGAAATTGTCAAAGCAATAGCATATATCATATCAATAAACAACACATCACTTAAATAAAATTTTACGAGCAGTTCAGTCAATGACATCACAACAGTAGCATTTAAAATCAATAATGTAACAGCTTAAACATTATTTAAGCAAATATTGTTATTCTCTGCTTTGGCTTGCTTAGGCAGAAACGTTTACCAACCCAAGTCATTAGTTGCAATATATTTTAAAATTTCCTTATCGTTTAATTCAATGGTTACGTTAAAAAATGGACCACTTTTCGGTGATTCAACTTAGGGATAGGGATTGTTTAAAAAAAATTACGCCCTTCAAAATTAACTCATACCAGACGATGAATAAAATAAATGAAATGATGCTCAAATAAGCCTAGGGTCCATAGAATATAGAGTTGACTGACATTCATCTTCCACGATAAGAAAAACACTCGGAAAAACCTTATCCACATGACTCATTGTGAACAAGATTCGAACTCGGGACCTCTTGAACGTGAGGCAGACACGCTACCATCCTAAGCTACACTGACGGGCGGGATGGCAATTAATAGAATGTAGCAGTTACATTAATAACTATTAAGTTCAATTATACCGTTTTTAAAACAGATTTCAAAATAAGAATGAGCGAAAAGAAAGCGTTATATTATTGTCACCGGTGGCATTGTTGGTTGCTGCCGCAGGCCAGAGCCGGGCGCGTGGAAAGGAGAGAAAGAGACAGAGAGAGGCTCCAGAGCGTTCGGTCCATTGTCGTTGCCGAGAAATTTCTCGGAAGGTCTGCGGTATTCTAGAAACAATAGTTAGGGGGTATAAATACCCCGCAAGGTGTTAGAAGCGGCAGTTGTTTATTGGTTATTGAGACATTTATGCACAGAGGATCTACCCAAAAGTCCGAAGGCCCTGGCCTCCATCTACCCGGGAGCGATGGAAAACTCCGGGGCATTTTACATAGGACAATACATGGTTTCCTAAAAAGCTCCCCCCACCTCCATCGACAAAACGTCAAGACGGGATGGAAGTGGATTCGCCCCTTACGCGCGTCAACTCTCGCAGGGAAGATTACCGAAAAACCTCGGTAGGGCCGCCTGATGATCTAGCACACCTTCTACTAGCTCTGCAGGCTAGTACCCGGGACTTATTGGGCAGCCCTCTATCCCTTCCGGGTGGCCGGAAGTACCCGATTTCCCGCGGGTGTCGGGAACACACTGTCCCCTCGAGTCAAACCCAATCCGAACAACTCCCCTACGGGAGGGGCTCGAATGTGCGGCCCGAGGTTCCTCTAGTAACGTCAGAGGTACCACGAGTACTAAGGGTCCGCAGCGCTCGCACCACAGCAGCTGAAGGGGACGGATCAACTCCCCTACGCGATGGTTATTGCGATAGTCGACGATTGGAGTGTATTACAGTGATTTCTTACATTTCTTTCTTTTCTCCGTGCGGCGGAGCACCGAGTCGGCCTTGAAGACAGCTGTCAATTTCACGTCCTTTTACTGCAGCAAAAGTTGTTTTAAATTTCTGCAAACCGGATTTCGGAATCTACGTAACCCACGCAGTCACATTATCATATAACAGTTACCTCACAAATATAATATGCAGCATCCCAAAGCGTTCCTGCTTTCAATAAAGAGCGACACGTACTAGGAATGTTCCAACCAATGACGTTTAATTGTCTATCGCTCTCCTGTGATACACATTGAATAACGTTTTCGAACATGTAACCATTAGCATCATGGAAAATGATACACTACAATTGCGAAGTCGATGATGATGGTTATGAATTTCAAAAAATATAATAAGATTACACTGTTAACATATGAAATTGTACGAGCTTGGTGGAACGGAGAGGAGTATCGTGTTCCGTATAACAACGAAGGGTCACGATTTCTTGCGAAAGAACACGAATCAGCCCAGCAAGAGTATCGCTGCTAAATATGACCCACGTTTCCATCTCAACTCGTTGCATTAAAGTAGGTTAGTTTTTATATATAAATGAACAAAGGTCACAGTCTGAGGAGTTATTAATTTGCTTGATTCCACATCAACACAGTTGCAACGAAACCACCAAAGTGTGCACATCTATTTGATGCTCTTTCCGCAACCGAAGTAGTAGCTAAACAAAACAGACCTCAAACCTATTTTTGTTGTTTGTGCAATAAAACAAAATAATATAAAGGAATCAACATAGTCATATAACTAACTTATTATCAGAAATAACAAGTCTGTATGGTTCCCAAATATTGCCAACCTAAAAAAATTGTGCAGCTGAATATTTAAATCATACGCTGATATAGAAATGTTTGTAATTTCTTCATATAGTGTAGGATTATGTCGAACTCCTTCTTTTTCTTATATTTAAATATAAATTATTATTCCTGTTTATATATATTGATGTCTCGCAAAAACTCGAGAATGACTGAATTGATTTGCCTAATTTTGGTTTAGAAATATTTGTGTAAGTCCAAGGAAGGTTTAAAAGGTGAGGAAAAAACAACTTGAAGTGATAATGGACCGGGTTGTTAGATAAATATAAAAGTATTTGTAACAAAAATAGCATAACAAAGTACAAAGATATTTCACTCCTTACCAAAGTCTTCAAAGAATTTTTCACAAGTCCCCGACATAAAGTCGCCATTGACACCCCGACCGGATTAATTACACTACCAACAGATTTCTGTCACTTCACAGACTCGAAAAAAAAGCTTATTCAGCGTGCTTTTTTCTGATTTAACAAGCAATATTTGCGGCAAAAAAAGGAGATGTAGATGATCTCAGTGCGACCATACAGGATTTTCTTCCGGGGGAGTTGTTTTCTTACAAATATGTTGACACAGTTATAAAACAGGATGACGTAGTCAACTATACCGCAGAGTTGTAAAATTAATCAGAATGTCCTGGACTCCCACCTCAAAATTTAAAATTAAAAGCAGGATCAGTTCTGATCATACTGTGTAAGATACCATATTACGTTGGCCTTTGTGATGAGCATAAATAAAACACAAGCGCAGTCGTTAGAAGTTTGCGGAATCAACTTTGAGGTTCCCTGTTTCTCTCATGGACAACTGTTCACGCGTCGGAAAACCACCATCTTAATATATCTACGCCCCCCCCCACACACACACACACACACACACACGCACACACACACACGCACGCACACACACGCACGCACACACGCACACACGCACACACACGCACACACACGCACACACACACACACGCACACACACACGCACACACACACGCACACACACACACACGCACACACACACACGCACACACACACGCACACACACACACACGCACACACACACGCACACACACACAGCTTATCAGGAAGCTTTACATTGAAATTTAATTGTAACTGTATTGTATTTAAATTTCACGCACAATTGCAGAATAAATAACTAATCCGAATTTGTTTTATTTATACACATAAGTTCACACAACTTTTATTACTGATACAAAGTTCGCCGGGTCACCTAGTTCTCTATATTTTCTTTCACTAAGAACGAGCAAAAGCAGAAGTAATTGTAGTAGTTTCACTTTGGCCAGTCCAATCAATGTCACTGTGTATATCCCCCACGTATAACTTTTTCAATAGTCTTTCTGACTGACGTAGCGCTGTCCGATTCTCACTGCAAATAAAGGAGTAAAGGGGACAAGGTTACAAAGTGGGGAAGAGGTGACCTTGAGTAGACTGGTCAAAATGAAAACACTATAAATACGAGGGCTCTTCAATAAAGAATGATCATAATTTTTTACGGTCATAATTCAATCTTATTATATTCTGTTAGCTTAATGTGAAACAAACACGCCGTAGTAGTTTCATTGTTGGTACTCCTGGTTCCTGCCTGTCAGAACCAGGCAAACTCAGACATGTTCAGTATAGCCTACCACTGCAATGGAGGTAAGACGCGAGGAACAATATGCGGCTTTGAAATTCTGCTTTCGTCTCAATAAATCTTCGGTTGAGGCCTATACAATGTTACAGGAGGCCTATAGAGAGTCTGTTCTTCCCTACAGCACAGCTCGAAGGTGGTTTAAAATCTTTAAAGAGGGGAGACAATTTCAAAGGAAGGTTGACCTGGTGCTCACGTTACTGATCTTACGGAAGAAAACATCAACACTGCTGCTGCCATTGTAAGAGAGGATCGACGAATTACCTTAAGATCACTTTCTGAAATACTGAACATTTCATTAGGTGCCACCCACACGTTGGTGACTGAAACATTACACATGAGCCCTGTTAGCGCGCGATGGGTTCCAAGAATGTTGATTCTCGAACAAAAGGACATTCGCATGCACGTCTGCATACAGTTAAAGCTGATGTTAGAGGAAAATCCGGAGTTTCTTTCAAACATAATCACTGCTGATGAAACTTGGCTACATCATTTTGATCCTGAGAGCAAACAGCATCATCACCAACCCCCGTTTGCTTCTGCTGGGAAAGTTGTGGTCATCTGATTCTTTGATATTCATGGAATGGTTTATCAGCATGTTGTACCTGCACACACATCAGTAACTGGACAATACTACAGGGAAGTCCTGAAAACATTGCAAGTCCATATCAGGCGCAAAAGACCACATTTCCGTGAAGCAGGCTGGATGCTGCACCACGATATTGCGCGGCCGTATATTGCCAATGTTGTTGCTGAATATCTTGCAAAAATCAACGTAAAGTGCATCCCTCACCCTCCCTATAGTCCGGATTTAGCCCCATGTGACATTTTTCCATTCCCTAACTTGAAGAAACGCCTTCGTGGGAGGCATTATCCATCATCAGAAGCAGTGGTGAAGTCTGCGGAGGCGATTTTGAAGATTCTCTCAAAATTGATTTCCAGCATGTCTTTGAAGTCTGGCAGAAACGCTGGGACAAGTGCATCGCATTCAGGGGAGACTATTTTGAGAAGGACCATCAAAATTATGAGGATGAGTAAGTGTACGTTGTCAAAAAAAAAAAAAAAAAAAAAAAATGGTAATCATTCTTTATTGAACAGCCCTCGTAAATCAAAGAGCTAGCAAAATAAATAAAATTCCCACCATTTCTTTGGTAGACTATATACAGAGAAAAGGAGAATATTTCCCATACTTAAGGAAATAACTGAAGCGCAGCTGCAAGCTCTGCTAGTGTTTGATCTTTTTAAAATATATGACCGTGCAAAAAGTATTGCACAGTACACATTTGTAATGTTTTATAGAAATTGGGACATTCAACTAGCTTTTCTTGTTAATGTCAAAAATTATGATTAATTCTTTAATATCTTTAAATAAATACTTAATTGTACGATTCGTTTATGTACGATTAGCATCTTCAGGATTTGCACTAACTCTCACTGCCCAGGTTCCACTTAAGCGACGATGAACAATGTGCAGAAATCCATTTGTTCGAATAAAGACAACTCAATTACTTAGCCGATAAAAAGCGCTGACTCAATGTTGATGTCATTACACCGAACACCAGTGGCGAGTATCTATTTTTTGCGCTCCTGCATAGTCTGTTGTTTTTTCCGCTTCTGCAGGGAATGACGAATGGTTTCTGTCTCTACATGCAAAGATGCCCTCCATTGTCAACAATCTCGCTCTAAAATTTCACATTTCAAATAGAAAGCGCTTTAGCAGTTTTAAAATGATTTTCCACTGCCTACTTATAGTCATTTTAAACTTCCTGATATTACACAAAATTGATTCTTCCATCCGGACATGATAAATATTTGCCTTGGAAAGATATCACATTAAGAAATAATACCTTTTTCGACTGCATGAGGTCATAATTAGTGTTGTTAATCAGGCATTGTCACTTCTGAAGTTAAATGTTTTATTACACCTGGCTGGGAAGCAAGATTAAAGGTGAATTTATTATTGGTCCCATTGTTGATAACTGACTCTACCACTCGACTTAATTTTCTAAACTCGTTTACAATATTTTCATTTATTTTGCTATATTTCCGATATGAAAACTTAGGTTTGAGTTTTAAATTTATATTTTTAATGCTTAGGGCCTGAGTTTCATGATCTGATACTCCATTAGGTTTTAATACGACACAAAATTTACTTCTACCTGAATTTACAAATATATTATCCATACCTACATCTTGACAAATAATTAACATTTATATCACTAAGTATGACTATTTCTCTTTTTTGTTTTACTTAAAAGTTTAGAACATGTTCGAGTTGGTTTCTAAATATTTAAAAATTGCCTATGGGAGATCGATAAAATGCTACTGCGATTAAATTCATTTGACTCAGATTTAATTGAACTGCACAGAATTCAAGATATTGTTCATTACAAAACTTGGATAAAACTAAAACTTTATATGTCAAATCATTTCTAACATTTACATAAACTCCAGATTTAAATGCATTTTTTCTAAAACAGTTGGCTCTTAAAGAGTATCCATAGAGTGAAATTGGTTGGAATTCCAGTTGTGTTAAGTGATATTCGAAAATGCATAAAATATGTAGTGGTAGCCTTAGGAACAGCAAGTTCCTCCACTTTATATCTTAGCCTCTTATATTTTGATGAAATATAGGAATTGTATTTATTATTATTATTATTATTATTATTATTATTATTATTATTATTATTATTATTATTATTATTATTATTATTATTATTATTATTATTATTATTATTATTATTATTAAAGATCAGGCGAATACTCACTAAAATTACAAATAGTAAGTGCAGAAAGTTCTAGAATGTATTAACAGCTGTAATCTTTGAATCCAGGAAATGATAATAATTAAGAACAACGTTCGGTTTTCTTACTACTTCCTACCGGCACTTACCGCACGTGGGTTTTCGTATCGTGCGTGAACGAAGTGCATTCTCCCCGTAAAAAGGCACCGTATAGCCTGCCAGAAAGTCGACAAGTTTGAAATAGTCCGCACATGAAATCAGAACCTTGCTTCAAAACCATCCAGGACATATTTGCATGGGATGGCTTAAAGGACACAATGGAATTTTAGGTAACGAGAGAGCTGATAGCTTGGCTAAGAAGGCTGCAGAATCCAATCTTCCTGTTACATACTCTTTATGTCCTATTTCTACTGTAAGGAGAATAATACATCAACATATTCTTGAAGAATGGAACCAACAATGGCTAACAACTCAAAATGGAAGTTTAACAAAAACATTATTTTTCCCTAATGTATATGACAGGGGAAAATGTGAAACTCTTGCACCAAATTTTCTTTTGACACAATTTTTAAGTGGACATGGTAAATTTGGTGAATACTTATCACGCTTTCACTTAACATCCAACCCCGAGTGCATGTGTGGTGAAGAATTTCAAACTGTGGTTCATCTCCTTTTCTGTTGTCCCATTTTCTGGAGAGAAAGACAAGAATTAATATTCATGCTAGACTCTCTAGGAACTGAATTTTCTGCTCCGCTCACATCTTTGCTAATGAAGCCACAACAGTAGAAGTACTTCATGATGTTTATAAACTCAGTGTTTAAACGTCTGAAATAGTTTAAATTAATATGCATCAGATTAAAACATCATTTCTTCCTTCTAGTATTTAAAATATTTTTGTTAAAATTGTATATTTTTATGTATAAACTCTAACCCTAATATACCACTGTAAAATAGGGTGCAATAAATCTGGATAGATAAAAAAAAAATAATTCGCACTGTATGCATATTAAATTTAAAGGATTCTGTGCACGTGTTTCAACGAAATATGAATTATGGAATTCTGGATGACATGCAAAGTGGACTAGACTGACTAAGTCTACGGAGGGGATTCGGCACGGAGGACTAAACTTGGTCTATTGTACCTATGCCCCAAAAGGAGAACACCCGGGAGGAAGGATGAAGTGAGAGACAAGTCGGCCGTCCCAAGGAGCCACGACAGTGCAGAGGACAGGGTCCCTACAATCTACCAGTTGGAAACTTCCCGGCTGGCCAGTACAACCGGCAGCCCAACCCACTGTGGTCCAGAAACGGCCCCAGCAGACCGGGTTCGAAGACAGGAAACCTCCCACCAGAGAAGGAAGTTTTACCTAGAGCATATCCTCCCATGCAACTTCGAAAGATCCGCCGACACTTCTACCCTGAAAGTGACCACCAGATGAGAGATGTCAAATAATTGATATGAAATGGAGGGACAGGAAATTCGGGGGATGTAATTAACCTACCCAGCATTCGCCTCGCGACCCGGTAACCCCCCCCCCCCCAAAGAACTGATGGCTGTGAATCGAACCCGGACCACAGACGAAACCGTCTGCGCCACTCGGTAATATTTATACTAGTTAAGATAGCCAATATATATGGCCACAAAAAGAGTTAGGGATAGAAAACTGTAGTCTTAGGCAGAATAACTTCGTAATATCAAATTAAGTATGTCTGGCACATGTTTAGCCTTCTTTGGAACGGCAGTAAAAGTTCATATCCGTTTCAGGCATGTGAAATAAAACAGTAAACAAACATAAATATGCCTGCGATCGGAAGTCATTAACAGCCATGAACTGCAGTAAAATGTCCTCCAGCAGTGTTTATTTGCCACTTGATTTATCAATATGAAACAGATGTGAGCTTAGTTCAACCAAGCACATCAGCAGCGTTGCATAAAACATGCTTGGTTAATGTCGTGCATAATAAAACATACAAATATCAGGGAGGTTGTGTTAGTTCCACCCGAATGCTCGAAACATGGTCGTGGTCTGTATTTTCACGTGTGCACTGATTCACACTGAATTTCTGTGTGTATTCCTGCAGCAAAATTGAGCACATCCAGTTGAACCGTATAATAGCAGCGCTGAGGGAACTTGCAAGTAGTAATAATGCATTGGCCTACCTACCTGATCATGGATTCTTTCGGGGGTTTTCCTGGCTCACCAGGCGAATGCTGCTTAGGTTATTTACATCCCCCGAATTGCCCGCCTCGGTAGCGTAGATGGTAGCATGTCTGCCTCACGTTCAGGAGGTCCCGAGTTCGAATCTCGGTCAGGGTGAGTTATCTGGATAAGGTTTTTTTCCGGGGTTTTCCCTTATCCTTCAAGACGAATGTCTGATAACTCTAAGCTCCATGGACCCTGGAATCATTTGAGCATCATTTCATCCAATTCATTCACCGTCCGATATGACTTAACGTTGGAGGACGTAAATTAAAAAAAAAAAAAAAAAAAAATCCCCCGAATTTACTGTCCCTCCATTTCATCTCCATTATCATTTCACTTCATCTCTCATCTGGTAGTCGTTTTCAGGGTAGAAGTGTCAGCGGGAGTCTCGGCGCTGCATGACAGGATGATATGCTCCCGGTAAACACCCCCTCCTTCGGTAGGACGGTCTCCCGTATCCGAGCCCAGTCTAGTGGGGCCGTTTTCAGACCGCATTCGGATGAGCTGCCGGTTGTGAAATCCTACCGTTGAGTTTCCAACTGATAAAGTGTAGGGACCCTGCCCTCTGCTCTGCCGTGACTCTTTGGAACGGCACCCTTGTCTCTTATGGCCTCATCCTTCCTCTCGAGGATGCACCACCTGGGGCTTAGATAGGTACAATACACCAAGATTGGTCGCAATGCCGAATCCTCTCCTTACTGTGATCAATCCAGCTCAATAATACATTCATTTTAAGGTTATTTAGGATATATGTAAGAAAAAATCAAACTCACTTTTCTAATCTAGTGTTTTAGAGACAGTAAAAGATATCTCATTTCTCTGCCAATGACAAATTGATACATATTTATTTTATATGTATATATACATACATACCCGAGTTGGCGATTTTCCTTTAATCAGAATCTTTCTGTGCATTCAGAGTTGTATGCCCCAGAGACAAATTTGAGTGTTTCCAATTAGAATTCATTAAAATTCAAAGTTAATCTACAAAACAAAGCAAAATAGTTTTGGGGAATGAAAAGAAAAAAGGAGGAATTACAAGCTTTCGTTAATTTCATTAGATGCGCTTGGGAAAAATCTTAACTTTAAACTTGACATACATGAAATACTTAAAAAACGGCTAATGCTACTAAAAATATTCACAGTGTTTATTTTTATTCGTTATTTCCCGCCCTCCGATAGAGCAACAATGACGTCATAGTTGACTGACGAGATAGTGCCCTTTAACTAGAAGAAGCGGTGATGTTTGTGGAACAGTAAGCAAATTACAGTGCTGAGTGTGGTTGCGTTGATAACTATTACAACCAGCCACCCGTTCTATCCCTCCTACGGTACTCGTGATTAACGTAGTTCGTGCAGCATATAATTTAAACCGCTGCATAGAGGAGTTTATTTAACGCTATCCAGCATTCAGACAAGTCCCTCGGAGCGTAATGTTGTCAAAAGTGTCCAGGTACCGTCAAATTTACATACTTTTGTTTGCACCATAAACGTCTTACCTTTTATCAGTATAGGATATAATTTTTTTGTCATTCTCACGCTTAATTATTTTTTTACTAATGTTAGTGTCCTTATGTCTTTTAAAACCATTAGGTCCATCAAACATTTCCAAGATACAGGATCAGTAACTCGCAAAAAGAAAGACACTGGACGCTATATAGTGACTGGTCTCTATCTAGAAGTAATGAATATAAGAAATAAATATTATAGATATATAATATAAATAATATGTTTCTTTCCTGCCTCCGTGATGTGAGGTAGCGTGTGTGCCTCACACTCAAGAGGTCGCGAGTTCGAATCTCGGTAAGGATGAGTTACCTGGATAAGGTTTTTCCCACGGTTTTCTCTTATCCTACAAAGACGAATGTTGGGTAACTCTGAGCCCTATGGACCCTGGACTCATTTGAGTATTATATCACCCGTTTCATTCATTAATTTATTCATTCACCGTTCGATATGACGTGCACTGTTGAAAGGAAAAAAAAGTGTGTTTCTTTACTAAAATGTTTTGAAAATAATACTGTTATTAATTAGGCATTCCTTTATTAAATTATATTAAGTTCTATATCTTCACAGAGAAGCACCAAATTACAAGATATTGTTTGTATTTATCGTCATATAGGCAATAGTGTGATACCGAAATTAAGGGATACGGTGTATAAAGAATCGTAATGGATTTCAAAGTAATGTATATTTGTGTGGAACGCGTGCAGGTGCAGTTGGGTTGAATAGCAACGGAGTAAGAATCCTGAATGAATAGCACTTGACTTTGTTTGTAAAGGCATTCTTCGGACCCTTAATAATGGCCTGACAAAATAGTCACAAAGGGAATCTTTGTGTGTATAAAGGGCTTCGAGAAAGTGAAAGCTACACACCCACGTGCAGCTGTGACCAGTAGGGACTTTCAGTTCGTGGCTGGCAAGCCATTAAGAAAGTCAACTCTTCTGTCTTGGTCGAGGGCAGACCAGAAGTGATGAGAGAAGATATTTGTCGGTTTATACGTAACTAATTAAGTATTATCGAGTAATAAGCATTCCGCCTTCAGTACTCTAAACAGTGATATTGGTAACACTTGGTCGGCAACTTCAAGTTTGATGTTTTGATAAAAGAATCAGTCAATAAACCAGCTTGAAACGGGCATTCCAATGTTATTTAAACTATCCTTCACATACATATCCACGCATACCCAGAGATAAACCTCATTGCTTTACCCTGAGCTAAACACCATTTGCTTCAAAACGTCGCCCCAAGTGGAACTCTTTGCTCGCCAATATATTTGCTTCAAGTGTTCACATTCTTTAATACGGACTACAACAGTTACCGTATCTACGCACCAGGCGAAATTACGCATCTTTATATTACGCGTGCATGAACCACCTCTCAAATTGTAGAGAGAGGCCCCAAAGCTGTTGTCAGCACACCAAGTACAATCTCAAGTCACTAAGGGAATTTATATTAACTCGCTCGGTCAGCGATGCTATTGTTGACGTCAAATTTTGCGCGGTAAAATCACAAATACAAATGAACACCATGTAAAAACTGTGTATTTTAATGAGATGTACATTGATCCTGTTGTAAGTTTGTGTTTATCACCTGTATATAACCAGTTCCATAATTTTTTGACAAATAAAATAGATTTTACAGGCTATTCATGGAAACTATATATGCATTTTTTTAGTCACAGCTTTTCTCTATCTGTTATGGTATACCAGTTATACAAAATGCACCAAATTTAATTATGAATGAAACGGACTTCGTAGGTTGTTCACTGGATTCAAGACTTTATTTTATTATGTATTTAAATAACCTAAATATATTGTAATCGAAATAGTTTGAACTGCTTTTGAGTAAATCAAAAATAACGAAAATGTTTCTAGTAAAGGGTAGTTTCAAACAGGGGATAATATTATTTTTGCATGCTTGAAAGATGCTCATTATAAATATGACGCTTGCAACTTAGCTGGTTTTCGGTGATTGAGTAAAAACTGCCACCATGGGACATTTTTCTAAAGTACATTTTAGGGATTCGCGGTGCATTTCTGGTGATATCTGGATATCAATTTGGATGGAATGCAATAAATGGTTCCTCAAATAAAAACAGTTACAGAAAAAAAGGATTATTATTATTACACTTGTAGCAATACTGCGTACCGCCACTGACTTCGTAGTCAGGTGTCGCCCATTCATTCTTCAAGCTGTTTCGTATGTAAACATCCGGAAACTACAGTTATGCTACGACAGACATATTATACAGCTTTCGTCGGTCGGGGAATATCGACATAGTCTGTAATAACATTGCCACTATTTCGGTTGTGTTTGTAGGTATGTACGCACACTATGGTGGAAATCTGCCAAACTTACCTGCGACACACACTTTTTATTCTTATCTGCCTACGGAAATTTGCATCCATTACACAAAATCTTCGCTTGTAGTTGAAGACACATTCATCACTTAGTTTATAATGAAGCTATACTGAAGCTATACTTAGAAAATCTCATGTGTTTCACTGAGTGATACCTTAAGTAGCATTTCTTAGCATTACCAGGGAAGAAAAAAGGAAAGGAAAAAAAAAAAAAAGAATATCGACTTAAGCACTTAAATAGTATTGGCATTTAAACAACTCAACCAATAACAAAGAACATTTCCAAAGTGGCTTATGTTACAAAAACGTATAGGTTTTTATGTGCCTTAACAAGGTTTATAGTTATTCATAATGCAAAATCTGTAGCATAGGTGAGTCTACCTCACGTCCAGGGAACCGAGTTCGAATCTCGGTCAGGATGAGTTATCTGGATTAGGTCTTTTTGCGGGGTTTTCCCTTATCCTGGAAGATGAATATCTAAGTTCTGTGAACCCCAGGCTCATTTGGGCATTATTTTACTCATTTCATTCACATTCCTATATAACCTAACTGGTTAAAAGGACGTTAAACTTTTCTAAATTTGTTTAGGATGAAGTGGACTCAGATTATTCCCATTATTATGGATTTTCTTTGTAATCTGCTCGCCTCGGTAACGTAGATGGTAACGTGTCTGCCTCACATTCAAGAGATCCCGAGTTCGAATCTTGGTGACGGTGAGTTACCTGGATAAGGTTTTTTCCGGAGTTTTCCCTATCTTGGAAGATCAATGTCGGGTAACTATAAGCTCCATGGACCCGGGGCTCATTTGAACACCATTTCACGCATTCCATTCATCGTCCAATATGACTTAACGTTGGAGGACGTAAACTACAAAAAAACTTTGTAATGCAAATCTCATAAACTTAAGCATTTTAATCAAAATCGTTAGGGACGCGAGAAAATAAAATAACGAAGCATACATTTTCTATGTAAAGGGTACTTAAGGATGGAGAATTTTTGTTTCAAAATTATGTCACACCCTTGAAACATGCAACTTAAAGTATTCAATCGGCTCTTAGTTTTTTAGTTATGGTGTCCACGAAACATCCACGCGCGCATATGCGGACCTTTGGTGATTATGATTTTTTGAATTCATTGGCCTCAAAACGTGTATTTCGATGAAATCTCGGTAACCAACTTTTGGAAGGAATGACTTACAACTTACTGATGGTAAACAGCAGAGAAAGTAAACCCTCATGACTGGGAAGTTCGAAAACTCGTTTCAAACTTCAAAGCGGAAGTAATTTCTAATACAAACCTCGGAAACAAACGAAAGCACCAACGAGCTTCGGTCACGAGAAGAGATGACCCAGGTGCATGTGGCTCAGTTTTGTGAGTTCGCGGGTTTAAATTCAAGTATCCACCAACATTTTTGTGGCTTTTCTCACGGTAATGAAACAAAATTTATCTAAATAATTTAATAAAAGCTATATATTTTTAAATAAATTCCAAATACGCTTTGTGCTTTTGACTCCGTTCTTATTTTAATGTTGTCTTTTTAACTGCTCTTATAAAATTTATTTTCTAATAACAGGGAAGAGATTGGATGACAAAAATTATTGCGAAAGTCAATACGAGGTGCGTTCAAGTTTCAACACCTATTTTTTTTTCGGGACAGGGATCAGATAGGAACTTCTGTTTTTTTTAATACACGTGGACTCTTTGTGAATGCCTGACAGAGATGTCAGCACTGTAGAGTGCATACAACTCTAGTGGCAGCGACGATAGGACTGTTTTTGATACTTAAAATGGCGACGTTTTCATTGCAAGAACAGCGTGTAATCATTTGTTTTCTCCATTTTCATGGTGTGACACCTTTTAAAATTCATCGCCAGTTGAGTGAGGCATGTGGTGATGGTTCCATTTAAAAGTAAATAGTTCCATTTGAAAGGCTTAACACCTAAAGAAATCAAGGAGAAAATGGACAGTACATTGACAGACCCTGCCCCTTCATGTACAATGACTAAAATGTAGGTTTCAGAGTTTAAAATGGGACGTACGAGCACTAGTGATGAGCCTCGCTCTGAACGCCCTGTGGAAGTCACAACTCCAGAAACCATTGAAAAAAAAAAATCATCGTTTAGTACTGGAAGACCGCAGCAGAGGCTCTAAACATTTCAAAAGAACGTACACGTAATATTTTAAGTAATGTTTTGGACATTCACAGGAACTGTGCAAGATGGGCGCCGAGTTTGTTGACCTGATCAAAAGTCGCAAAGGAATGCTGTTTTTGTTAAGAATTTGGAACTCTGCCGTAAAAATCCCAATGAATTTTTGAGACGGCTTATTACCATGGATGAAACTTGGATACATCACTACACTCCAGAAATTAAATCACAATCAAAACAGTGAATTGTGCCAGGTGAACCAACTCCAAAAAAAAAGGCAAAGTCAATTTTGTCAGCTAACAAGTTTATGGCGAGTGTTTTCTAGAATGCACAGGAAATTATGTTTATTGATTACTTGGGTACGAGTAAAAGTATCACTGGTGACTACTACCCAAGCTTACTGCAACCTTTGAGTGAAGAGATAAAAAGAAACAGACCTCATTTGGCAAAGAAAGAAATCTTGTTTCTTCACACAATGCTACGGCCCATCGTTCAGTCATTGCAATAGCAAAAATGTGCGAATTGCTTGAACATCCACCCTTATCGCCAGATCTAGCAACCAGTTGTTCCCGAACCTTAAAATTTCTTGGAGGACGAAGATTTAACAGCAACGAGGTCATTGATGCGGTAATCAGCTATTTTGAGGACCATGGTAAATCACATTACAGAGATGGTTTAATTAGATTAGAACACCGATATCACAAATGTATTAACCTCTCTAGAGATTACTGTGTTGAGAAATAAAGGGAAAAATGTTTTTTTTTTATTGTGAGGCCCGGGACTTATCAGGTAATCCTCTCGTACAATGAGATACATGCCTTTGGTGTTGACTGATAATGCTGTACTCAGGTCCCAAGCTTCTTAGTTTAGACCAATATTAGGTTAATCGATGGAAATTAATAATCAGTTGGAGAATTTAATGTCATGCTGGCACGTTGCCATGGTAGCTCAATGATCAAAAGCAACCGGACGGAAACGGGGAGATCTGTGGTTCAAAACCCGGCTATGGCATTGAATTTTTCAGTCTATCTTTAACGCTGCTTTGTTTATTTTTTATTTATTCATTTATTTTATTTATTTATTTATTTGCAATTTACGTCCTCCAATGTTAAGTCATATCGGACGATGAATGAAATGGGTGAAATGCTGCTCAAATGAGTTCGGGGTCCATGGAACTTTGAGTTACCCGACATTCGTCTAACCGCGGAAAAAACCTTATCCAGGTAACTCACCCTGACCGAGATTCGAGCTCGGGACCTCTTGCTGCTTGTTTAACAATACATATGCACATACATATTCATTGTACCCTACATAGCTAATTAATTAGAAATGAACATTATTTAAAAGTGACTATCGGAAACTAAAACCACAAAAAAGCTTTCAAAACAATGTTCCAGCAATTTAAAATTTGGAAAAACTACGACGATTTCACAGAGAGTCACAAAACTGTCAACTCTACAACTTCTTATTCTTCTTCTTTTTGTTTTTTGTTTTAATACGTCGTCCTCTTGACCATATCGCCACTATTGCTGTAAGTTCGCTGTTTCAGCTGACAATCTATGCCGGACCGCTAGCCTGCGGTAGTTGCCTAAACACTTTCTTTCGTGTATCATTTATTTGTATTTTCATTTATTTGTGCTTTGGTGGTGGAAATTTTTAGTTGTGATAATAAATATCCAATGTGGTATTTACATCGAAAATGAGGACTACGAATATATTTGTTACTTCAATTAAAACAAGATCTGACGATGCAATTAAATGAATTTCGAAACTAGTCCTGTGAACTGTGAAGAACTTCTAATTTTTTTTAAAACATAGGTGTAACAAAGTTTGTAACAAATTATCTTTTATTGCAATATTGGTATTATTTCACTGTTATTAGCTTCAGATTTTTAACTGTTAACTGCATATATCTAAATCATATAAAAAATTTAATAAACAGTTAGAGCTCTTTTTTAAGAAACAAAACACAAATTTGTGTTTAGATAGGGAGAGGATATTTCCTAAAATTTTCGTCTGAAAATCTGATTTCTGTCCCTAATTTATAAATTCCTCACTAATAATGTTTCACTAACTGAAATATTATTTTCCCATTAAATTGGTTCTGTACACTTTGATAACATAAACAGTTTTGTAAATTAAGCTGTCAGAGTAGATGTTTACAAGGATCAGGTAGCCATTACATTTTTTTTTTCTTCAGAACAGGCGAACAGTTTTTGCACGGCCAGTAGAAAGCGACATGCTAGGTCTGTTGATGTCATGTCTTAAAATAAACGAGGGACTCCCTCCTTTCTCTGGCGGAGTCGCAGAAAACTCAGTAATGCATTTGAATTTTTCCATCTGTCTACATTAAATTTATCAAGGTGCCGCCAGTTGCTTGTTGTTGTTTGAAAACAAGTGGAAGTCTACTTTGGTCTAGAGTTTAGTGCACATTTCATGTCTGTATCCCACAGCTGGAGGATTTCAAATACTACTGCACGTTATCATATTGACGTTGTACATTATATACCCGATTGGTCATTATACAGGGTTTGAACATGATCAATTTTCAGTCCAAATAACTGGTTAAACATGTCCATTTACATACCAAGAAAAAAAACTCACATCTGTTGCACTCACATGACTTTCTCCATTCTTACACAAACAATTCTCACAGACATATCCCTCAGCCTATTTCATGTTAATTAGGGGTGGGTCGAAACCAGGTTTTCTCGATACTCGATAACGTCATTTCTACTTCTAGAACATGTTTCCATACAAAATAGGATGTGTAACGCCAGTGAAATTAGGTGCACATATTTAATGGGACAAAATTTAATACCATCTGTGTACTTATTTAAAAGGCTACATTAGACATTTAAAAGCAAAATGCATTTATGCTTAATCATTCCAAACTTTAGTATTTATACGACTGGTAGCAGTACTTTAATGGGTCTCATTAAAATACACCTGTTAATTGAATTATTGATATTCGACCGATTAGAAGTGGCCACGTAACATTATGACAGCGTAAGTATAGATTATTCTCGTTTCGATCGACAACGCTGCTAGCGCCAGTTTAGAAAAAGGTCAAAATGTCTGACACTAATAACAGTGACAATGAACTTCCCCTCCCCCCATTTATACCCCGCCTTTAACTGCTATGGTCATATCGGCGGCCGTTCTCCTTTGGAACATATCGAAGGTGTTAACTCGTATTCGTTGGGCTTTAATTATTACATCACGCACACATTCGCACTCTCATTCATACTTCCAGACTCTGGGGAAGATGAGGAATTATCTTGGGGAATCGAACCCGGGACCTCCAGTACGGCAGGCAGGTGCTCTACCGACTGAGCTACGGGGCCAGCCACAAGAAAGCTTCTATTTGTTATGAGCAATGAACTTTAACTGAATCGACATTTTTTGTGCAGTAAGATTTTAAGATTCACGAATTTTGAAATTTTATCTTGAATGAAGAGGACTTCAGAAATGCTCGCCTCTGTAGCGTAAGTGGTAGCAAGTCTACCTCACGTTGAAGAGGTCTGAATTCGATTCTTGGTCTGGGTTAGTTATCTGGATAAGGCTTTTTTCGAGGTTTTCCCTTAACCTTAAGATAAATGTCGGGTAACTCTAAGGTCTATGGACTCTAGGAACATTTGAGCATTATTTCACTCATTTCCTTATCGTCCGATATGACTTAACTTTAAAGGACATAAAAAACTGAATATATACTATTCATTTGTCATGAAAAATACCCTTAAACATAGAACAAATCAAAACAAAATCGCCAAGAGCAATGTTCAGGAAAATGAACATTTCCAAAACGTTTTCATGCAAAAGGGTTTGGGGTGGGAGTATTTTCTTAAAATTTTAAAAATTCTTCTTAAAATTTTAAAACTTTTCATGTCGCATTCTTGAAAAATGGTCAACTTAAACATTAAGGGGTAGAGCCAGACTGAAAAATTCAATGCCATAGCCGGGATTTGAAATACGGATCTTCTGGTCTCCGCCCAGCCGCTCTAAACCATTGAGCTACTATGACCAACGTGCCAACGTGACATTAAATTCTCCACCTGACTCGTGTTTCTCCCGCTAAACCACTAGGAGCTCTCATAAACACATGAGACAACTACCTTAATGGCGACTTACTATGCTGTAAGTACTTTAAGGTCCGGGCTTTATAGTTCGGACCACTATTAGGTACAATTAATGGAAATTAATTGTTCTTTCACACTAGCGTGTGCAGGATGCACTATGAAGGGGCAGAGCCAGATTGAAAAGTCCAATGCCATAGCCGGGATTTGAACCACGGATCTTCTGGTTTCCTTCCAGCCGCTCTAAACCATTGAGCTATTATGGCCAACGTGCCAACAGGACATTAAATTCTCCAACTGACTCGTATTTTTCCCGGTAAACCACTTAGGAGTTCTCATAAACACATGAGACAACTACCTTAATGGCGACTTAGTATGCTGTAAGTACTTTAAGGCCCGGGCTTTATAGTTCGGACCACTATTAGGTACAATTAATTTCCATTAAACATTAAGTTTCGTATTTGATAGACTTGTCGTTTTTAGGTTATGCTGTTCACACATGTGTGTGTAAAAATTCATGACAACATTTTGTTTTATTTATCCTATATTTCCACTGCAATTTCAGTACTAAATTTTTGGTTGCAATGCAATACTTTTGTTCCTTACTTTGGGTACATAAGCAGTAAAGAAGTCAGCCTCGCTGGTACACGTGATTTTACGTAACTCGCGACCTTGCATCGACGCTACCGCCTGAGCCACCTCGCACGGTTGTTTATGACCTACACTGAGCACGAGGCCATGGAAGTGCTAAGCTGGTACACGGTGTGGGTTTTGTATACCAATGTTCTTCAGTGTTGCTATTTCGAATGAAAGGAAAGAGGTTAATATCGCTTCAGCGAAGTATAAAATGAGCGTTAAATTAGAATCAGGTCTCTGCTAGTGAATCAAATACGAAGGTTGTGTCGAAGATTTGGGTCAGTATTACATTGCCTTTGTGTCAGTGGCAACCTTGTGGTTCCTGGGAAATATTGACTGCGTTTCTAGGAATACTTCCTTCGTTGCTACTTACGAAACACCCAAAATATGCGCTTGCTAGCCGTCATAAGCTGTGTTCATATTTTTAGGAATAAAACTGTTAAGTGAAGCGAAAGGTCAGAGGTGAAAAGAGGTCACTACCCTCTGTGAGTTATGCATACAGAAACATTGCGACTAATTGTCTAGATTTAGGGTGACGAACTGCAAACTCTGAACTTGACGGCAGTAAAATGAAAAGCTGCCTGCGTGACTAAACCTCGTTAAGGCCAGCATTTCTAACATAACCATATAAACTATCTCAGTAACTGCCTTTTGAAATGGTATTTGGAGCACAAGAATGTTTCGCTAAGTAAAATCCCATACACTTCATTCAGAATCCTAAGAGAACACGTGTCTTAAATAATTTATGAGAGTCCTTGTGATTTATGGGCCCTGCAGCATAAAATAATAAAGGTTTCCGTTTTAGCTATTTAAGGTGAAAAATGTGAAACCTACTTGTAATAATTTTGTGCCAGTTGTAAGATACAAATATAACCTGAGATGCCAAATAAATGCAATAGATTGGATAATTTTACTTTTTTGTGCTGCTTACTAAAACATGTATAAGAAATATTCTATTTTCTCTAAAAATTCCATATATAGATTAAAAAATACATTTATTGAGTTCCCCTGAGCGCGCGCGCGCGCACACACACACACACACACACACACACACACACACACACACACACACACACACACACACACAAACAAAAGAAGAAAGGAGGAAAATGCATTTTTTAATAACAGGATTGTATGGGATGCACGTGAACAGAATATCCAAAAACGAAATGTCGGTTAAATACCAAACAAGGTACCTAACAAGGGAACTATCCCTGTACTCACACCGCTCATACTCCAGCATTACTCCACACCCGATTTTTGGCACACATTCACCACGTAGAGCAGAGCTGATGCCTTCAAACCCTCAAGCGAATGCAGGTATAAGCATGCAATGATGATGATAGTCGGCCCTACAGGCCACGTAGACCATTGGCCTCCCTAACCAGCACTTCCATTCTACACGGTCCTCTGCGTTTATTCTCCAGCCTTTAACCCCCAACTTTCTCAAGTCATCTCCTACATCATCCACCCATCTTTTCCTGGGTCTTCCTCTTCTCCTTCTGCCATCCAGCTTTTCTATAAATATCTTCTTAACTACACTGGTTTCCGGCATTCTCTGCGCATGGCCAATCCACCTTATTCTTCCTTGTTTAATTTTCACTACTATATTTGGTTGTCCAAATAGGCACTGTAACTCCAAGTTAGTCCGCATTCTCCATCCGTCTAAGTCCCTTATCACTCCAAACATATTTCTCAAAATCTTCCTTTCCCACGTAATAACCACTGTTCTTCTCTGTTTGTCGACACCCATATATTACTATTGGTCTCAGTACTGTTGTATATATTTTAATTTTAATATTCCTACTGACGTTCCTTGATTTAAACATGTTCTGCAAGGCATAAAAACATCTGTTACCACTTGCTATTATTTCTTGAATTTCCACTGATGTTTTATTATCTACTGTTACTATAGATCCCAGGTATTTAAATTTTTCCACTCTTTGATATCCTTTCTCATGTAATTTAACTGTAGGTTCTCTTCTTCTTGCATCCCCATCACCTCCCATCTTCATATATTTGGTTTAACTAACGTTTACTACCAATCCTAGATCCTGTGCTTTCTCTTCCAACACTACATAACTTTCCTCAAGAGCTCTTATATTCCTTGCGAGAATTGCCACATCGTCAGCATATGCCACTATTGGTACTGATCTGTAAAGTATGGTTCCTCCAGGGTTTATGGGTAATTGTAGGATTACTTAAGCATGTAATGGTTCCCTTGTAAATATGGAACACGATTTTAAAGAAAATCCAGCCACACCGCAAACCATACCTTTGTACAAAATATTTCATTAATTTTTATTTTCGTAAAAGCCTCTATTGAATAAATTAAATGATGGAAATTAATCATTTCTGCACACTAGTCGTATATAGGCTAACGTTTTGGATAGAGCCAACATGAAAAATGCAATGCCAAGACCGGAATTTGAACCTCGGATCTCCTGGTTTCCGTCCAGTCGCTCTTACCCATTGAGCTTCCATGGCCACCGGGTAGCTACTGGGCGAAAACCAGGAGAACCGTGGTTCAAATCCCAGACATGGCATTGAATTTTTCATGTCGGCTCTATCTATCCAAAACCTTAGCCTATATACGGCTAGTGTGCAGAAATGATTAATTTCCACCAATTAATTTAAATAATGAGAATTTAATAATGAGACCTGGGATTTAAGTACTTACGAAAGTAAGTCACCACAAGCTGTGTATCTCGGATGCGAGAGCCCCTAGGTTTACCGAAAAAAATATGAGTCTACTGGAGAATTTAACGTTAGGGCGGCACGTTGGCCTTCGTAGCTGAATGGGTAAGAGCGACAGGACGGAAACTAGGATACCCGTGGTTCAAATCCCGGCCATGGCATTGAATTTTTCATGTCGCCTCTATTGAATTTTTTAAAGTAACATTTATTTAAGGTATCTGAACGACTAATAAAATACATTCTTGAATTCAATCTTTTCCATAAATGGTATGAGATGAACCTTAAGAAATAGACAAAAGCTACTTCTCAAAACAGGAAGATGTCCTTCTAGACATGTGTCACACAGTTTGATTTTACAATAATTTATACATTTCTGAACTACTAAGTCACCATTCTTTAGTTTGTCGCACCGGCATGCATGTAACAAAATTTGAAGCCAACTTATAGCGATCGATTTTTAAATATTTTAGCATAGCATCAGCCTTCTCTATTCCACTTGTACTAATAACGAAATATACTGCACTCGTTTCGCTATAGTTTCTTCCCTATTAGCATATAATAGAAACAAAACTAACAGGGGAACTATCACTACACTCGCACCGCTACACACCTGATGCTACACAATGATGCTATAGTTACACAATGCCTTCTTATTATGCCTATACGTTCCTACGTAGATAGGTGGTCTGAAAATTTTCCGGCCTAATAAAGATTCAAGCCATTTTTTCGTTCACGAATTTTGTTTTTATTTTTCAACATAGTCTTCTTGTAACTCTACACACTTCTCCCAGCGAAGCTCCCATCTCTGTAACCCGTCCAAATAGTACTCAGCATTTTTCTCTGCAAAATAATTGTTCACGAAGGTGATTGTCTCTTCCTTTGACGAAAATCTGTCCTCCGAGCGCAATTTTCAGATGAGGGAACAAAAAGAAGTTGCTTGGGGCTAGATATGGTAAGGTTGATGGTCAAGCAGTTCAAACCGTAATTCGTGGATTTTCGCCAATGCAACCGCTGAGGTGTGAGACGGTGCATTGTCTTGGTGAAACAGGATTATCTTTTTCTGAAAATGTGGCCGTTTTTTCTGCAAGTCCTGTCTTCAGCTTATCAAGTAATGATGCGTAGTATGCTCCTGTAATGGTGTTTCCTTTTTGAAGATAATCGATTAAAATAACTCCATGACTATTCCAAAAAAAAAAAAAAAAAAAAGTCGCCATCACTTTTCCAGCCGAAAAAAAAAACACTTTTTTTTGAGCCGGTTTCGCTTTTGCAGTCCCCCTTTTGACTGTATTTTTGTTTCGAGCGTATAATGGTGTATCCACGTTTCATCTACAGTAATTAATCGACGCCAAAAATCAGATTTATTGCGCATAAACTGTGCCATAGTGTTGGAAATTTCATTCGAACAGATTTTTGGTCTAACGTGAGCAAACGCGGCAAATAACGCGCGGACCGCTTTCTCGTGTCTAAATGTTGATTTAGTATGTAACAAACACGCTCTTTTCACATGTTCATAGCCTTTGCTATCTCTCTCACTTGAATTCGGCGGTCGTGTAACAGCATTTGGTGAACTTTGGCGATGTTTTCGTCGGTAGCTGCAGTGTTTGGACGTCCCGAACGTTCATCGTCTCCCAAGCTCCTATGGCTACGTCTGAATTGAGCTGACTAAAATTTCACTGTGGTACATGATGGTACAGAGTCCCCATACACATAAAACACATAAAACACTCACATCAACTCCGTCAAATGACTGCTACATAACTGAGCATCCAAAATGGCTGAAACTTTAGTGAGTAACTGTCAACAGATGGACAGCAAAATTCACTAGCTTTTATTTACGAGCGTTGTTATCTTCATGTTGAGGTCGGAAACTTTTCAGACCACCCTCGTATTCTGGACTCATTTTCGGGTACTTCCAGCTATATTTCGCACCTGATTTTTGCCACACAGGCCCCATGCCATCAAACTGTCAAGCTCGTACAGATGTGAGCATAGTAATACATCCATTGTAAGGTTTTGTAAGAAATGTTTGTACAAAAGATATAAAACTAAAGGATTGTCTGAACATGACATATTGGGATATTTAAAATGAGAGCAATAACCTGTTAAAGCCCACAGGTTCCATTTTATTTTCCCTAAAACTTGATGTTTCAAAAATGACATTTATCAATACATTACGATCTCTCTCTCTCTCTCTCTCTCTCTCTCTCTCTCTCTCTCTCTCTCTCTCTCTCTCTCTCTCTGGGAAAATAAAAACAAAATATACAAAATTGGGGTAATAACCAGATGTTTAGGGAAGGAAGAATTTCTTGAAAATATTAGCCTGCAAGCAAATTAACTCTTTTCTGAAACGTAATAGATTAGCCCAAGATAATACAAATTATATTTGTTAGTATTTTTCATCGCTTCTTAATTACATACTAAATATATAACATTAATATACTAATATTATAATATGGCCAAGCCATGGCTGAGTGTTTAGACCACTTGGGTCTCACCTAGGCGGCACGAGTTCGATCCCAGGCGACCACATAGTGGGATTTGTAGTGGACTACATGGTGCTGGGGTGGATTCTATTCGGATCCTCCGGTTTCCCCCACCATCATTCCACGAATTGCTCCATCATTCATTCATCCCAGGCATTGGGCCGATCCCCCAACCCTGATCTCATCTATCAGGTCAATATGCTTCGGCTCCCTCGCTCTGAGGGGACCCAAGCGACTCCAAACACCAGCATTGGTGAGGAAGGGAGACATAAAAATACTTTAACACTTCCTACTGCCCCTAATGTACGACTCTTTTATTCTTTGGGTTCTTCACGCATAAATAAATAAAATAACTGGAAACAATTACTTGTATATAATAGTTTATTATATAACAAAGTACAGTGTATTACTTAAATATTTCTGCCGAAATCGCCTATATCCACTATAATTTTGCCTCGCCATGTTGACAGATACCTGTTGTGGCTAAACTTATCTCCACGCCAAGAGTTTATCTAGCACTGCTATGTATACACGAGAATGATGCAAAAGCTTGGCACGATACGTGAATCCATTAAGTTACTTTCCGCCAAAGAAGAGATTACCCCTAAGCCATTTAGTTTATAAAGGTTGAAACAAAAGGGAACATAAAATGCTACTTGTCCTTGCAGAAGTGATGATCATTGGAGCGTGTCGGAAGGGCTATCAATAGGAAACGAGGTTAAGGCCGCAAGTAATAACATGGCCCTTGTCCAGAATTTTGTCACATTCTGCTTCTTAATGCGTCTGGCTCCGCGACTATTAACATAAACCATTCGTTCATTCTAATATAACTCACAAATTCATTCCAGTATATTACTTATAAAAAACACAATCGTGAATATACGTTGCCTAAACAACCATCTTAAATGCCAGTGTCCCTTAAATGGGCCAAAGAAACCAAAATTGGATCTATTGCACGAAAGAGGCTACATAGTGACGTCATGAGACCCTATTAGTAATTATGATATAATGTTTATATACTACTGACCTATAGGATTTTAATTTAATCCTCCAAAGTTACAGGAAATAGTTTCTCATTTTTCATTTGCTAAAAACAGATCTAACAATATTAATATACCATATGTGAGAGAAACATAAATAAAATATATATGTATATTGTGGCACGGCAGCTAATACCTGCCATAAAGAATTAAGTGTGAGTCATCACATTCCACCATTTTTGTTTCCCGCGAAAAGGGTAGATAAATGGAACATTCTAAGACAGCCACTGGCGATGTCACGAACAGGAAGGAAATACGTGCCTCATTGTTGCACCGCGCTGGATGTTCTAGACCGTTCGATTTCAGAAAATCTAGAAGATTCGACTTCAACAGTTTTCCATTATTTCGACTCCAGGGACTTTCGTTTCCAGATCATTTCGGTTGCGGCACGGTTGCAAAAGCCAGTCTCGAATACTTGCTACAGTTCACCAAAGCAAAGAAATCCCAATTACGCGCAGGAGGAAAATCACTGTTCCGATACCCTGCCTGGTGGTTGTTTATGACATTCGGATCAGTTTAGTTATAGCCCATTTAAAAACATCTGGCCAACGCCTGACACCTTCTACTTTTGTGTGTAATACCTTCTTGATTTTAGTAGACTGGATGAATTCTTCTTGTGTATGGCGTATGTTTTTTTAATGGTTCCACTCCTTGTGTAGCATGCGTTATCCATCACACATATTCACTGTCTCTGTCGTTCTGTTTTGAATCAGATAAGCGTAGCACATTCATGTCAGGGTCTTTTTCTCCGTTGATGAACAGTAGTTGTAAGTTGACCACTGAGTTCTAAACTTGTGACTGAGTTGGTCAGCCAGAGCATTGAACAGCAAAGCTTATTGAAAGTTGTAGAAGTCAGTAAGCAGAAAAAGTGTAAAAGTATTAGACTGCGAGCAGTGAACGTCGAGAAGTTTCAAGAAGCGCAAGCTGGTGCGTCCAACAGACATAAAGTAGCATCAGACTAGTTGTTTACTCTGTGTATTTGTAAAATGTTTTTTTTTTTATATTTTTTATTGATCGATCAGCAGTACAATGCTTTACAGATCAGAGTGAAAAGAAGGTTAGAGAACAATAAATTGTAGAACAATAACACTCAGGGGTAGGCTAACGGACCACCCCCTAACTACATTAAGTTATAACTCCAATAATACACTCTGAGGAATTAAGTCAATATTGGAGATATAAGACACACATCAAGCACTAGATTTACTGGAATCAGATGTATCACTCAGAAGCAGGTCCTTTGGTAGTCTCCTCTTTATTTGTAAAAAGTGAAAGTGATTGCACGTTAGCTTAGGGCTAACGATTCTAGTTACACAGTGAATTTAGTTCAACTTGGTGTTGTCATCAGTCACAATATATAATTTTTGTGTAAATCTGCCATTACAACTCTCAATTCCGTGTATCAAATATGTCTGAAAATATTGTTGTGCAATATGAGAAACTAAGATAATGTAAATTCATATAATTTATAAAAACAAGATCGTTTTAAGACAAAGCTTCTTGAAAAAGTTTTACCAAAGGACTTGACGTCTAGGTAATCTGTTTCATATACCATGATATCTGGGTCATTTACAGCAATTTTATTTTTATTTACAGCTCAATAAAAAGCAGGTTTATTTTAATTTGATATTACTATGAATTTGCTGTGTATCAAAGTAATGTTTAAAACTTCAGTATAGCATAATTTATAAATCACGCCAAAATATATGGTACCATTTACTCGCTGGGGATTATGCAGAAGTTTGCATCCTAACTTATAATTTATGATGATCTCATACGCCACGACATTACACATGTGTTGGGGTCAGTGTTATTTCTGACCTCTTCTCGCTGGAGGCCATAGAGGGTTTTCACCTGTTTCGACCTAGATAAGCGCCTCGAATCTTGCGTTGCAGTATGGATTTGCAAATGACGTCGTCGTTCTGCACAAATGATTCATTGTACACTGTTCTTTCCGGGGGGAAAGGTAACAGGATGGTTTTTATGTACCAAGGGTATTATAGTATGCTCTGAGAACGACTAAGTTACAAACTTAAACATTATTACAAGTATTTTGGTTACAGTTCAGTGGATGTATAAATTTCAGTTTTGTAGTGTTTTACATTAAAGAAAAACCAACGTAGCTTGAAAATAAAAGGGTTTTAGTATATATTGGCTTACTAATGAAGGAAGGATAATGAGTACCTTTCTAAACATTACATGCTTCCAATCTGTGAAATCAAAGAAGAAAACACAAACAGAACAGGTCCCCCCCCCAACCCATTTTTTTTTTTTTTTTTTTTTTTTTGTGTTGAGTAAGGAGCGTTCTAGAAGTTCAAGCAAACATAAGATTTAAAGATATCCATTTCCAACAACTACCTTGTAAATAACTCTATTTAGTCCAACGAATTTCCAACTTATGAATATCCTCAGCAAAATATTGTCCAACTGTGCAAAATCGAGAGGTTCAATCTCTCATTTGATGCACATCTTGATATATCCAAGCATTTCTTTAAGTTTGGGAACAAAAATTTGTCACTGGGAGCCAAATTTGATAAATATAATGAATGTAGAAATACTAGGAAAATAAGGCCATGCACTTTAACTAGATCTTGTGAAGATGCATTAATGAATGAAAAGCAACTCAATAACGATTTTTCCCCTTTTTTGCAGGGTATGGACGTTTAATCTCAACAGCATCTTTCCGTTGGTCCAGTGACGCGCCATACTTCTGCTCTTCTGGAGGTGATATGTGAAGATCACATTATGAAAATCCCCAAAAACCGTAGTCAGGAAAGTTTTGCAGTTGTGTTCTTTGGTGCACCTTCAGCTGTTGTCACCTATTATTTGGATTGCTCCTTTGTCGCTGGCATGTACTACATGGCAAAACGAGAAAGCGTATCGGGAAAAATTCGCAACACAGAGATGTTTACCTCAGATTATCGCACATACACGGCGAGTTCAGTGTATGTATAGTCTGTTCATATGTAATCATGTCTTCTGGACAGCAATGTGTCATACATCGGCTGGCGCGAGAAATCATATCATACAGACACACGCAGCATCCAATCACTCTATTTGTGTTCCGTATTGTTATGTCCTGGCCTTATGAACTCTGAAAGGGATGTGTTTACTACAGACACACACACGTATAGACAAGGTGACGTAATGATAAACGAGTCGCGCACAGATAGAAACGCTGGGAAGATAACATGCAACCTACTTATTACACAAGCGGCAGCCCGTTGTGTTGCTTCTGACACTGGATATGAATATTGTTTTTTCAAAGCTTCATCACATTTATCTATAACGCTACTTATAACTTCACGCCCTTCCGAATGCACAACCTTAAATTTCTTAAGATCTTCAGACATGGCGAGAAGACTAGTAAATCTTACTGCACTGAACTAGTTTTGATTCTTGCTACGCAAGTAGGCTGCGTGACTTTCTGTAGGTGATTGCTGAATGTTTACTGTATTGCTCACTCGCTGCGTAACCGGACAACGGTTCCCCTCTCCCCCACACCTCATCCCGCGGAGGTCACGAGTCCAGAACACATCTATAGCTTACTGTACGTCAACTTACTAATAGTTCACTCTTCTAATCGACCAGATAAGACCCGATAAGAGACGATCAAAGCGCTGGTAACCTGAAGGTCAATACGCCTCAACGCTCTGTCGAGTAATAGTAACGGATGCAGGTTTTATCTACTGTTATGAAGCATGGGAGAAACGCACTGGAACTGTTTTTAACAAGTCTAAACACTAAGAAATGTTCATTCAAATGTGTATTTGGTTTATTCATAACAAAACACCCTCATCCGCAAATCTTATGTAAAATATATTGGGCATATCTACAGGTAGGTCTTCGCAAACTCAGCCAGCTTGCGCACCCTCAGTTCGCGATCACTAAGTAAGACATTTTGAACTATCTGTTCGGGTAGCGATATTGGGATGCTCCGAGCGCTCACATCTTCAAAGGAGAAACATTTTCTAATATTTAATCTAACTCTTTTTGTATTTATGTCGGAAATCTTTGAAAACGAAGTACTCTATCACAGCTCGCATTTCAATTTCAGCCACTTGGTACAAAGTATTCACACTAGTTTACACAAAAAGTGACTACTCTTATGCGTTTGAAACTTTCAGTGGGCTATCAAAAGGATAATACGTATTCTTTGCCATACGTCTAGAGTCAGGTCGAGAACTTTACGAAGGCCCTTTTATGAAACTGATACATTATGTGAATAACTGCAATTAAATTCCTACCATTTTATCACTATGATCATACTCACCCCGTATTCTCCAACAGTCCTACGGAGCATAGCCGTTCTAATTCCAACTCTCCATTGAGTTGTAGGAATTCCTCTTCCTCTTTATTCTCTGCTTTATATTTCTGCGTTCTTTTTTACCAACTTCCCCCATTCTGGTCACATATCCCCACACCGTATTAAGGTGCACTTGCAAAAATACTTCCGGTATTTCTCCAAATTCGGTTATCTCGCTACAATTTTTGGTAGAGCCAAAAAGTTTAGCACAATACGCCAATACAATTTTTTCATGATTATCACTTCGGTTAACATCAAAGAGATACACATATCTTAACACGTCTTGCACACATTGCATGTGACTGGGCTTTCACTAAATAAGAGCGGCTGAACTTTCCATAGAGGTGAAACGATGTCAGCGTGCGAGGTAAAAATGTCACCTATGAAGTCCTTCATATATCAACAATAGTTAGAAATTGTAACGCAGAATTGAAAAGCAGCAGTAAGTATTCAATTTAGTTATCTATCGGAAGGTTTTCAGGCACATCTCTTCATGATAAGCGCAAAAAACAGAAATGTGCAACAGAAAATGTGCAAAATGCGCGAGGGGTGGATGATTAATTACTCTCACCTTTGGTGACGATCTGATAGAATTCTTGTAGATGCCTCGGCGCTCTGGAACAATGTGTCTTATTTCTGGTCGTATCGGAGTGAAAAAAATATTTTATGCTACAATGGTTGGAAAATAACAATTCTTCTCCTTTAAATATCGTGGAATTTATTCCGCAAAACTAATAAATTCTGTTACAATTTTTAATTACGTAGATTCTGTCTTTTCATAAAATTATTATTGTTGCATCGTATTGTTTAAGTTTCTGCAAACTTGCAGAGCGTCACCAAGAAACACGTCTTACTACCAGAGCGTTCCTTTGCAGAATGATTTCAAGTCCTTTTTTCCTTATCTATGTAGACATCTCACTTCTACAATGTCCAGATTTCTATTAATCTCATCCCCTCTAGGGACTATTTTGCTCACCGTTGCCCTTGATAACCAACTACTTCATTCCATTTAAAGACTGCACTGCCTACTCTATATATAATCATCTTTCCTTTTTCATACATTGTTCAAATATTTTCACTTATTTGTCATACAAATGTTTTAACACTTTCACAATTTGATCATAATGTTCAATAAACAAATAAAAACAATAAAAATCTTACAAAATTACTATTTATTTTTTCCGAGGTTTAAATTTATTACAAATAATGCATTTTAAAATACTGTTTCAAATGTGAATCGTTATGCCAGAAGAGAGGACCACAAATAGTTCCTAACTGTTCTTGATGCAGAGAAATACATTCTGCTGCTTAGAAAGTAACAGCTTGGATAGTTAACATTCCTCTATCTGTTGTTTTCCTGTCACTGAAACAAATACACTCAAAATACTAACACATGTTATATCGAAATGGCTAGTTTTTAGTTTCTGCGGATAGCATTTGTTGGTGACTTATAGCAGGACAGAAAATTAGAATGCCATTACGGGTAAAGCGTGGTGTACAACAGAGGTGTTCTTAATTGCTTCAATACTATGTACGCAGTTGAGAACACGCTTGTCTTAAGATAAGTACACTTTTAGAATCATTGACCAACAATTTATATCATTTTTTTATTTCATTTACCCACACAAAAATTGTTGAACACTTATGCGACATGCGTTTACTGTAGAACAGGTCTGGAGAAGAGTACTCCGAAGGTGTGAACAGAGTAGTCTTTCTCCTTAACTGCAGTAGCTTAGTAGCTACTGCACATACACACATACCCATACATACCTATGGATTAGGTTGTGAAGCGTTTTCGGCATTTATGGTCACGAAGGGAGGAAAGTAGGGGAATGGTTTGACACCTTGTAAGTACTGTATAGATGCGTTGGAAATATAAACACTTTACACGCTTTCTCCTAGCCCGAAAGCTAATGTTTACTTCCTAATATCACAGTGCGACATGTGCTTCCCTGGTGCTGTCGCGTACACAATTTATTTTTGATTAAATGATTGGAGACAGAACCAACGGTTATGTTGACTTTTTGCTACTGTTACTTCCATTCTTACTTTAGATATAGATATTTACAACCTTTCATAAATTCTAAAGGGAAAGGCAAGGCAGTGTTCTTGAAACAGAAGCCCATAATGGAGAAATATGACCAGAAGTGGATATCCTGTCGTATCAATAACAGAAAAACTACACATGGAGATGAAATCACATAACCAGTAGAAGAGGACGACCACTTCGTGAAATTACTCAGCACTTCCATTGTCTTAAAGAAAATGGCAAGGTCTTCAACACCAGCGCTCTCGAAACCGTTTGGTACTTGCAGCGGTTGCAAGATGCTTATCGCTGGATATACACATTCGCTTTTACTACCTGTGACTTAACAAAACCCTTTCTCTCAATTACTCATCATATTCTTATAAGGAAATTAATGTTTCTACTATCTCAACTATAAGGCGCACACATCGAGGTAAAATATGTACTAATATTAACAAACGTTGTTCATCAAGTTTGAAGGCAAATTACATTCTTCAAGGTTCGGTCTAGATTCAAATGTTTCCCTAGCGTATAATGATAATAAATAATAATAATAATAATAATAATAATAATAATAATAATAATAATAATAATAATAATAATAATAATAATAATAATAATAATAATAATAATAATAATAATAATAATAATAATAATAATAATAATAATAATAATAATAATAATAATAATAATAATAATAATAATAATAATAATAATAATAATAATAATAATAATAATAATAATAATAATAATAATAATAATAATAATAATAATAATAATAATAATAATAATAAAAACTAAAGCATATTTTCAGTTTTCATAGTTTACTGGGCAGTTTACCGTTTCCTATCCCAAAGTCTGTAGGGACAATCTAGAATCTTCCACATGATGCCGGTTATCAAACGGATTACTTCTCTAGTTTACATTAAAATGTAATTATCTAATTCTTAGATTGGCTCATGAAAAGGACAGGACATAAAAAAACATAAATATGAGATTATAAACACGTGCAAAAGAATTTCACAATGTACAGAAAAAAATATCTCATCTTTTGGTATCTGAATTGATAACATAAAACAAAAGCAGATCAGATATGCACGCCTCGGTAGCGTGTCTGCCTCACGTTCAAGAGGTCCCGAGTTCAAATCTCGGTCAGGGTATGAGTTACCTGGATAAGGGTTTTTCCGGGGTTCTCCCTCATCCTAAAAGACGAATGTCGGGTAACTCTAAGCTCTATGTACCCTGGCTCATTTGAGCATCATTTCACCCACTTCATCCATCGTCCGATATGACAACGTAAGAGGATTTAAATTAAAAAAAAAGATCAGATACATTAAAGAACAAAAAATATGAAAACTAGCTAACTAACGCTCTTAAATTTTGAATTTATAAAATACTTATGCTATGCGTTTTATAAAGCAATAATCATAGAGTTCTTAGAAAATAATTTTACAATTGTATAGAAACGTGGATGATTTCAAATGGTGAAGCTGTTAACAGGAGGAGCGAAAGAAAGTCAGCAGAAAGGAAGGAAAGAAAGAAGAAAAATTGTATCTCTTTTCTCTTAATTTTCAGATACTGAGTTAATAGAATAAAAAGCTAGAAAACAGCAAGTAACCATACAGCTTTACATTGCAGGCGCAATTTGTTTTGCTGTTACTTGGTAGACATTTTAGAGAATATTTTAAACTTATTTATATCAACAAATTTTCACTTAGAGATTTCAGTATCCTTTATGCAACAACGTCAGGGAAGATTGACAATGTAACCAGTAAATGTCATAATACATAGCAGTGTGCACGTTACATTTTGCAGGGGTTGTGCCCACGTTGTGCGGTAGGATGTTTTATACATCTATTAGACTTCCCACGTTTTCCCACTTAAGATATTACTTTTTTAATGACAGATTTAATTTTGAATATTTCAAAGGATGTTCAGGTAAATCTGACATTTTTGATCACATGCCGATGTTGCTAGGATATTTAAAGTATAAATTCAATAAAACATACAAGTCAAAGATACATTATTGCGTCGAGTTAGAGATAATTAGACATTTGTTCAATCCATTTAAGGCTTATTTAGGTAGATTAGCGTGTTAATATTCGTTTCAAAAAATTTTAGACCTATACGAAAACATTTAGCTGCATTATCGAGAAGATCTTTATTCCTATCCTAATATTCTAACGATTTTAACCAAATTAGAAATAGGTTCGGACATTTTCTTTAAACTTCTATGTATAAAATATCAGTTGTTGTTTCTTATGTAGCGTAGGACAGAGGGACAAAATCGTCCAAGTAGCGTACTACAAAAATACAGATCAGGCTTTTAATCCGTCCGTCCGTAGTGCTGGCTGGCTGGCTGCATAAAGCCAGAAGGTTTTTGCTGTGTGCCCACCCGCTAAGGGTTTTACCGCAGATAGTTTTTTTTTTCTCGGGATATTGTAGGTTGGGTTGTGGGTTTTTAGGAAGAAACTGTTTCGAGGTAACATAAATTTTATGTACCTCAGGTTGTAGGGATGGATGCAAAACTTTATGCACCCTGGTATTCTATTTTTAAATTTGTTTTAGGTTGAAAAATTTTGATGCCAAACAGCTTAGAAGAATTATGTGGAGCTCAGCTTTAGCTGCTTTTAGGATTAGCTCCTGGGTTATCTCGGGTGCCCACAAGCCTTGCGGGGTACCCGAAACGGCCTGGAACGGCGTCTAGTGGGGTCATAATCTCCCAATGATCTAACAAAGGCGCTTCTATGTCTAGGTAAGCCTCTAATCAGATATCAATACGTCATAAAAATGATCTGAGCGATTTACTAATACCAACGTTTATAACAAAAGACAGAAAAGAAAGAAACACAGAAAGGAAGGGAAGGAAAAAAGAAAAGAAGAAAGAAACAAACAAACAAAAAAGTAAGAAAGAACGAAAGAAAGGTAATGGGAGGATTTTTTCACACTAGATTTGGAAGGTGCTGAATTTACATACCAAGTTGAGGTATTTAACTGACTTTCCATTTTTGAGTTATTCTGTTCAAAGATGCACACGCGGGACCTTTACTAAAAATGTACTTTTGGATTCATTACATTTCCAATGGAATCTCGATATCCAATATTTTATTTAGAGAATACCTTCTCTATCTAATGCACATGGTACAAAGTAAAAAGTAAAACGCTTGAAAGAACAGGGTTGCGATGAGGATGTCGTTTTTTAATTGAGAATGCCACAAAATAAAAACATTTAATTGTTACTTCACAGAATATGCGTAATTACTGTGACTTTGTGGGTTCGTGAAATGAAAAGTCCAATTACACAAACTCAACAATGTTCTTTATTTCTACCGACTTACAGTTTAACACTTGCCAATTACACAGAATTACGTGTTGCACACAATTACAATTCACCAGTTCGTCCGTTACAATTTCACTTGCACTAGTAATTACGGACAATACTCCGATGCACGTACACAGTCTTCTCGTTCCTTAACACGGCGCTCGTTCGCTAGCACGTCAAATACTGACTTCTTACGCCAAGAACTGTCCTCACTCACACACACTAACCAACTGATTGACCAACAACCAACTCCTCTCTGTCTGTCTGTAACCCTCTTTATATGGGAATATCGCCGGTTTCTAGTGACCAGGAGAATGTTCCAGATTCCGTAATTTCTGGAACCAGGTGGACAGAAACAGACGGCACACTGATGTTTTTCCTCCCAACCACTGCCTGTCACCACTACAAGACAAACGAGGGGGAGGTGTGGCTAACGCGGTCCTCCCCTGCCTTCCGTTCCCAGCTGGTTCACAGGGTGTTCCAGCGCTCACGTTACACTGCTCCCTCCTCAAAGCTGTTCGCCCCGAACAGCCCCATCGTAGCGTGCGAGGCGGTCCAGGTGTACCACCAGCATCTGCCCGGAGTCTGAACCAGAAGTAGCGCTGCCGTAGTTTGTGAATCATTCGGTTCGCTCCCAGGTGTCCTCCTGAAGTACCGGCGTGCACTTCCTCCAAGACTTCCGGGACCTTGCTCCGGGGAAGTACCAACTGTTCTCTCTGCGCCTTCCCATCGGGTGACTCCCATACCCGGAACAGCACGCCCTCTCTGGTCTTCAACGAGTCCCATCGGGCCCAGTGCGACTTGTAGGTGGCGCTCCTCGGTGCAATGTCCTCCCAGGTTGGTCTCGTCCCTGCGTCCACTTCCCTCAAGAGTGGCCCCAAGTCTGCGTCCGCCAGCTGCTCCCTCCTCAGGCCTGCGCTATCCCAGCCTTCAGCAGGCACTGCCACAACTACTCGGACTGCTGCGGCACGCTCCTCCTCTTCCACTCTTGTGCGCTCGTGGCCGTCCTGGATCTGCGATAGGACACCTCCAATGCAATGGTCGCTGGCGTCGGTGTCCACAATGAAGGCGCCACCCGGTTGTGGGAAACCCAAAATTGAAGCACTGCACAGGGTCCCCTTCGGGTGCTGGAAAGCGTCTTCGGCGTCCTCCGTCCACACATAAGGCCGGTTTTCCTCCGTCAGGCGGGTGAGGGGTTTTGCGATGTTGTCGGCCTTTTCCTCTAAATCATTAAGGCGGTCGTCTACTTGACCCTTCCGTTTGCCCAGGTTCGCGACGTCATCCCTCACGCCGGCCAAACGTTCCTCAAACTTTGCGGCGAGAGCCTCGTTCGCCGCCTTCATTTCCGTGGCCAGACTGCCGTTCGCTGCTCTCATTTCTGTGGTTAACTCGGCCTTCATTTCTTCCATCTCCGCGGTGATGTTGTCGTTGGCCGTCTTCATTTGTTTCAACTCAGCGATGAGGTTGTTGTTTGCCGCTTCTATTTTTGCAGCGAGGTTTTCATTTGCCGTCTTCATTTCCGAGATTAGTTCGGCCTTCATTTCTTCCATCTTCCCGGCGATGTTGCCGTTGGCCGTCTTCATTTCTGTCAGTTCCGCCTTCATTTCCATCATCTTCTCCAAAATTTTCTCCAATGCCGCGTCCATGGTTGTAATGTTCGGTGATGTTATCATCCCACTTCTGACACCAATTGTGACTTTGTGGGTTCGTGAAATGAAAAGTCCAATTACACAAACTCAACAATGTTCTTTATTTCTACCGACTTACAGTTTAACACTTGCCAATTACACAGAATTACGTGCTGCACACAATTACAATTCACCAGTTCGTCCGTTACAATTTCACTTGCACTAGTAATTACGGACAATACTCCGATGCACGTACACAGTCTTCTCGTTCCTTAACACGGCGCTCGTTCGCTAGCACGTCAAATACTGACTTCTTACGCCAAGAACTGTCCTCACTCACACACACTAACCAACTGATTGACCAACAACCAACTCCTCTCTGTCTGTCTGTAACCCTCTTTATATGGGAATATCGCCGGTTTCTAGTGACCAGGAGAATGTTCCAGATTCCGTAATTTCTGGAACCAGGTGGACAGAAACAGACGGCACACTGATGTTTTTCCTCCCAACCACTGCCTGTCACCACTACAAGACAAACGAGGGGGAGGTGTGGCTAACGCGGTCCTCCCCTGCCTTCCGTTCCCAGCTGGTTCACAGGGTGTTCCAGCGCTCACGTTACATTACTGTTCTCCGCAGAGTATAAAAACAAAACAAAATCAGGTTGCATTTTATTGGAAGGAATATATACAAATGGTCATGATGTATACTTCAACAAACAGAAGACAGATTTTAAAAAGCCATAATCGATCCCATGTTATACTTGTTTCTTTTCATTATCGTTTAATAGATACTGCAGATATGAATGTGAAGTAATAATATCAAAACTTCTGAAAAATATTTATTCTAATTTGGAAGATCTATACATTGAATTTTATGGATGTCAAACTTTTTCAAATGAGAAAGATTTTCTTTTCTTTGTATGTTTGATGTAATTAATTTCTTTGGTAGAACATTCTAAATAATTGCAGAAAGAGGGAAAATGATAAGACTAGCAATTAGAAAAGGGATATTTTATATGAACTGAGTGTTTTTTTCTCGATGGTCGCAGACTAGTGTGTTTCCCAAAACGTTAGTTTGGTGACCTGTGGTACAGAATATTGTTACAATGGCGAAGGAGCTGGAGTAGGGAAATCACCTCGCCTTGTTGCTTATTGGCTGAAGGGACAGGAGTGGCATGCTTTCAAGGGCTATCAGTGGCTAAAGTTAAGAAAACGTCACGAGGCCGGGGCGGAGATGTGTTGTTATTGCACAAATACCGTTCGATACTGCTTCAGAATGCAAGACGAGAACATTCAGCTGCTGGAACGCTGTCACACGACTGGCAGGGTAATATAAATGCCGACGCAAGGCCTGGATCAGTCAGCAGTGAGAGCTATGTGGTGCATCGAGCTGAGTTTGGTACGTTTCAAACTCCGTGATGAGGGGTCAGCAGGCTGTGCAACGGACGGGAAGCAGTTAAAGAGTCAGTAAACGAGGCTCCTGGTGAAGGATCGCAGAGCTGTGGAACGGCAGCGAAATAGTTGCGTGTAAATATCGGAGTTGTATTTAGAATTGGTGTGTAGCTCCGTGTTAGAGGTGGGCCTATGTGAAGGTTCGAAAGAATATAGCAGCACAAAGGGTGCGCGCTGCAGAGACTTAAAGGAACATTGTAGAGACGTTTGAAGTGTTGCATTTGTGTAAAAGAAAAGATGATTGTACGTTAGCATTGAACTCACGATTTTGGTGAAAATAAAGAAGTTTAAGGTGAACTTTTCGTCTTTATTATAATAGTGTTTATTTAGTTTTTTATGTGTTATATAACTATGAGATCAAATTAGGCACAAAGTTTTATTTTTTGAACTATAATTATCAAACAAAACAATTTCTACAAATGTTTATCAGTAGGCAGGAGCAGAAAAAACTTTTGCAAAAAAATAGCTACGTAAAGAGTAAAAAAGTAACGTGAAGGTAACAGCCGACTTTTATCGCTTATAATCGAAACAGAACAGAGGGTTCCAAAGTACCTTAAGGCATTTGCCACTGCACAGCGCCAATATTTACAGGAAACGTTTCGGTCAAAACTTGGCGGCGAGAAGTCGTCAACCTGAAGGAGTGAATCGCAAACCCGTGTTGTGAATAATGACACGAGGTATTTACTTCCCTCAAGGACAGTGATTCACACTTCGTACCGCCTGGCAAAAACATTACCTAACACACGGCTAGGTATCCCACGCAAAGTGATCTCAATTCTCACACCCCTTTAAAAACGGGCTTTTAATCAGAGCATGCCATCTTGTGAAAGTTCCACCGTTTACTGATGTCATGCACTTATCTCAACCTTACATCATTCCCATGACGAAGGGGAGGTTTCGCTAATACTATCAGATGTAAACAGGAAATTGTTATACCGGGCGTGCACAAAACCTTCAAACACTTGTAACATTAGAATGTTCAACATTTATACACGTACATGAACTGAATGTTTACGTAGCTCAGTATTATATAGCTATAATAATAATAATAATAATAATAATAATAATAATAATAATAATAATAATAATAATAATAATAATAATAATAATAATAATAATAATAATAATAATAATAATAATAATAATAATAATAATAATAATAATAATAATAATAATAATAATAATAATAACAACAATAACAACAATAACAACAATAACAACAGTAATAATAATAATAATTAATAATAATAATAATAATAATAATAATAATAATAATAATAATAATAATAATAATAATAATAATAATAATAATAATAATAATAATAATAATAATAATAATAATAATAACAATAATAACAATAATAACAATAATAACAATAATAACAATAATAATAATAATAATAATAATAATAATAATAATAATAATAATAATAATAATAATAATAATAATAATAATAATAATAATAATAATAATAATAATAATAATAATAATAATAATAATAATAATAATAATAATAATAATAATTTGAATAAGTAGAGCCAGACTGAAACATTCAATGTCATAACCGGGATTTGAAACACGGATCGCCCGCTCTCCGTGCGGTTGCTCTAAACCACTGAGCTACTATGGCTAACATGCCGATATGACATTAAATTCTCCAACTGACTCGTGTGTTTCCCGATAGACCACTAGGGGTTCTCATATGCTATGAGACACGCATCTTTTGTGGCAACTTACTATGCTGTAAGTACTTAAGTACCAAGCTTCATAGTTAAAGTACTATGTTATTCGGGTAAATTGATGGAAATAATTTCTTCCACATTAGTCGTGTGTAGGCTAAGGTTGAATAAGTAGAACCAGACTGAAAAATTCAATGCCATAGCCGGGACTTGAACCACGGATCCCCTCCGTGCGGTTGCTCTAACCAACTGAGCTACTATGGCCAACATGCTGACATGACATTAAGGACTTGAATAACTACTTATTCAAACCTTATCCTACACACGGATATTTACCCGAATTTACCCGAATAACATACTGGTTTAGCTATGAAGCCTGGGACTTAAGTACTTACAGCATAGTAAGTCGCCACAAAAGGTGCATGTCTCATAGCATATGAGAACCCCTAGTGGTTTACCGGGAAACATACGAGTCAGTTGGAGAATTTACTGTCATGTCGGCATGTTGGCTATAGTAGCCCAGTTGGTTAGAGCAACCGCACGGAGAGCAGGACATCCGTGGTTCAAATCCCGGCTATGGCATTGCATTTTTCAGTCTGGCTCTACTTAAACCTTAGCCTACACACGGCTAGTGTGGAAGAAATGATTATTTCCAACAATGATGATGATGATGATGATAATAATAATAATAATAATAATAATAATAATAATAATAATAATAATAATAATAATAATAATAATAATAATAATAATAATAATAATAATAATAATAATAATAATAATAATAATAATAATAATAATAATAATAATAATAATAATAATAATAATAATAATAATAATAATAATAATAATAATAATAATAATAATAATAATAATAATAATAATAATAATAATAATAATATTTTGTGTACAGTAATAAAACCTTAGCACAGAGCAAAACAATACCTGAAATATGCTGAAAGTAGATTTTTGTGACGAAGCATGTCAAGTCATGAGTTAATTAATATTTTTATTGAATTTCCTCAATAATCATCATTTCTCCGTTTGTTTAAATTATATGTAGGAAACATTCCTGACCGCATCCTGTAGCGTATATGGTAGCGTATGTGCCTCTCGTTCAAAATAACCGGAGGTCTAATCTCGATCAGGGCGACTGTAGATAAGGTTTCTTCCAGGGCTTTCCAGGAAGATGAATTTCGGGTAACTTAAGCTCCATGGATCTTGGGAGCATTCGAGCATCATTTCATTCATTTCATTCATCCTCCGATATGACTTAAGTTGGAGGACGTAAATAAAAAAAAAAAATTAAAAAAAAAACATTGCTATACTATAAATATAGTAAAATAATGCAAAATTAATACCTATAATTATTATATTTAATATAAAGTAATGTAAATATCAGACATGAAAGTGTTAAAAATAGACAAAATGGAAAAATCTTGCAAAATGCCAGAGGTCGTAAACGTTCTCTCTGTATACTGAAATGAGAATTTCCTCTTTCTTAATGTATCTAGAGCTGTCTGGAGCAGAGACAAATACTTTCTGGAATCATCACTATAATTTTGTGCTTTGTGCTGTAACAAAACTGCAGTGAGCTTGGATTGAAATCGTCTGTTGCATGAAATCAATAGGACCACCTACTACTCATTTCGACATTAACATGCATACCAACTTGAACAGCACGTTCCATTTCTAATGGGTTGGCCGTTTAAGTCCCGGCATTTTTTTTAAATGAGAGTCGTGCGTGAAAAATAAAACGTGTTGCCAATGTATGTTACGCTGTTTGACAGGGAATTATGTGTTTTAGACAATGGAATATTTAGCTTTTGCATTCATATATAATGTTTATTCCTTTCAGGCCAAAAAAATTCGCATCAAACAGTATATAAGCATACACACCCTAAAAATAAACAAGGCGAAGAGCAATTGTTCCAATGACAAAATGAGATATGACCTTAGATGTAAGTGTGGAGAGGAAAAACTCTCTTATAAAAATATTACAATTGTTATTTGTCTTCTCAGATACAAAAAGGCCGCTATTACCTCTACGTTTCGTCAATTACCCAAGTGTATTAGAAACTTCAGTAGTAGGAAAATCTTATATTTTCATTAATTTATTCGTTTTATTCTTATCATACCAGAATACACCAGCACTGCAATCCAGCATAGTATTTTGGTAATACATATGGAGGTCTGTAAAATTACCACCAACAGTAAACGCAAAAAGGATTTTTATGTAAATATAAAAGAAAAGTCACTATCTACCATCACAAGTTGTTTGTGCTATGATTTTTAGACATATACCAGGGATTTCTGGCACGTGATGTTACGCAGAAGGGAGTTATGAAGTTAACACAAAGAAAAAATATTTCAGGTGTCAAAATACAAAATACGCTTACGATGACATTCCATCTTTGACTAGTTTCTTATGTTTGACATGCATAAACTTGAATGCTTGGATTTTGTTAGCCTCTGGATTTAATGTTCGTTTAAAGTTTCTTTTAATTTTATGTGGTTCATAGGGAATAGCTCAATTATAAAATACGCCCGCATCGGTAGAGTGGTGGTAGCGTGTCTGCCTCACGGTCAAGAGATCCCAAGTTCGAATCTCGGTCAGGGTGAGTTACCCGGATAAGCTTTTACCGGGGTTTTCCATTATCCTGAAAGATAAATGTCGGCTAACTGTAAGCTATATGGACCCTGGGCTCATTTGAGCATCATTTCACCCATCGTCCGATATGACAAAGTTGAGGACGTAAATTATATATATATAAACACTATGTAGTTAGTTTCTCTACTAGGTATAGTAAACAGGGCAAGTATTGCATTCCATCCAAAAATTCGATACCCTGATTTCACAAGAAATACATGTTGTGGAAGCCCTTACTAAAAAAATTGGAAGCGTATGTATAAAAAGATTTTTGCCTTTATCTTTAATTTTTTTTTTATTTGGGTTTAAATATTTTCTTTCAAAGGTTTTGTTAAGTGTGTGTGTGAACAGCATAACTCAACGAAAAGTTATTCAATACCAAGCTTGGTATTTCAGTTCAGCACCTTTAAAGGATACGACACCAAGCTTTTCCAGAAAATTTCCCCATTGCATTAAAATATTTTTTTAAATGTTGATTTTCTCAAAATTGGCTCAAACTATTTTGATTAAAATGTCATTATGTTCAAGGTATTTTTATTGCAAATGAAATGTATATTTTGAATTCTCTCGAATGTTCAGAGAAATTGTGAATGACGTTTGTGTAACGGGTAAACCTCAGAGATTTTAAACACTTGCCACACAAAAAATGTAGGTCTCTAAAAATTTTAAATCAAAACTTTTATTTTATTTGTTTATTTTTGAACGAACCATTTTCAAAGTATTCCTTGTCATATGTTTCAATTTTCCAATACTTTATAGGTTTCCCAAATGGGAAGTCGTTTTTCATTTTTTATCTCGCGGACAGCGAAGAGAATGCAGTTTCAAAAGCGTCATAACGACCAACTCTTGAATGATTTGACTATCACTTAAAGCCTACTGTATTCCCATATTACCTTGAAAATAAGCATTTGTAAGAATAGTTTGTGCAAGAGTAGAGAAAGTCGTGTGAGTGCAATACATCAACTTTTTTTTTTTAAAAAAAGTAATGCTTACACTTAATCTTTAATGTGAACGGGCCTGAGTTATACATGACGTAGTTATTTTGTGAATGATTAATAGTCGTTAAGCTGTTGAATATTTCAAGATGTTGATGCTAACATCTGGAGTATCCCTTGTGAAAACCACCGTCACATCTTTGAATAATATCTCATATTGCGAGAGTCGATACACTTCATCACTCATATAGGCACAGGGCAGATCATCGATGCAATATTGCACATGCTTATCCTTTTATCTTTTAACCACTTAACGAGATAATGTTTATTACATATTTTGAAGCCACCTGTCATTAGCTGCACCTTCAATGTTGCTTTAATAAAACGTTTTAATTTCTCTTATCACCTACTTATAAGACAAAGTCAAGTGTAGTTGCACTCATAAATTAGGCAACGAGGTTAGCATATACATGTTTTGAGATAACCAGAACAAAAAGTAAAGCCCTTTTTTTAAATAAGGTGCAATGTGTACATGTATTCGCATGAGTATTTTTGTTGCCTTTGTCTTTTTATTCCCAAAATGGCTCTAAAGATTTTAATCAAATATTTAAACAAAAACATATATCTTAAATTTCATAGACTGTAAATCTATTAGGGAATTATTTCTCTTTTACTAAATACTTATATTCATATCATATTAGAATGCAATGCTAGTGCTTTTTAATGTTAAAGTAGGGTTTGAATTTTCATCAATTAAATATAAAATACGAAGAGAAGGTAGGGCAATAAAAATTAAAACTATAGCTGGGAGAACAGTTCAAAGAATTTCTAGATATTGATCACAGAAAACCATTGCAGAAAACGGCAAGCAGTACAAAAAATTGACACAGATTCTGTGTATTAATGAGTTTTATTCTAATATACCAATCATATGAAATTAAACCGAATTCATTCAGAATAAATAAAACCTTCACACGCTTTTCACAGAAAAATTAACAACAGACCACGATCGTCATGTGGATATCTTAATAGTTGAATCAAAATTGTAATTTTTTTTTTTTTTGAAGTTGAAAAACATCGAACTCTTCATCTAAAGAGTAGTTTAAAGTGGGAAGGTCCTTAAAAACCTTGATCCATTATCTCGAAACTATTTAAGATGCATTGAAATGCTTCCAGTGTATGGATGCACACCTCCTAAGTCACTGGTCTACTTCCATGCATCATCTACTTAAGGAAAATAATATTTTCTTGTCACCAATTATTTAACGAAATAAATATATTAACACTAAAGTAGACGCAGTTAAAAGTTTTTTCCCCATCCTTAAATTAATTTAGTCATTCTCAATAAAAAGGGAGAAAGTTTTTGAAAAAAATAACCTATCAATTATATCGGTATGATCCATAGAACTAAACTTCAGTGAAAAAATGAAGCAAAATCCTTCCATACATTTGACTACAAGTTATGAAGCTTCCATACTAAACAGTAGTGCCAATTTGTAGAACAAAACTTCTCCTAGGAGATGGGATACTCCAAAGGGCATAAAAGTTATGATTTTGTTTTATTTGATTGCAGATTCCATATTACAAAATGGCAGATGCAGTACAATTCGTAAAAATATATTTAAAATATAAGCTTTGTCCACAATGATAACATATCAAATTAAACAGGAAATTCCAATTAAAAGTACTGAACACAAAAATAAAAATGCCATTTTTTGACAATTCTCTCCGCGTTAGTTTGTCACTAAGCAGAGTGGTTTAAATATGAAGTTTGCTTTCGCCCATTTTTCGGTTCTTGAGATGCTGAACATAAAGTGATCACGTGGTGTCTGCCGAAGGCCATGCGACAACGTAATTCAAACTTATACATTACAGCACTAAAATATATATTCTTTTAACGATATTTGGGAACGATTCCAGATATATTCCAGCGTTGTTTCCCACAGTTCATCATTTAAAAGCTGAAAGTATGCAATTTCCGCTCCTACAGTAATAACTGTCGTTACATTTATAAACTTAATGTAAAGCAACCATAAACTTTGGAAAAAACGCACCAAATAAACACTAGTACTATTTAAGACTACAAATACTACGAGACAAATATTATTGATTTTACCGAAACTGTGAAATTCGACAATAAACTACTCTGCGATGGACTTCCCTTTAGCGTTAGTGCGACAAGCAAGATATTGAGGTTATGTTGGCACACTTACCGGTGAACACTGCAGGGTAGCAAATCATGCACACCACACACAAACACACACACCGAGACTAAGGAGAATGCTAGGCAGGCAGATCAATGTTGGTGGCCTATACACACAGGCGCACTGGCGTGGGCTCCATCAGCCACTCACCCGAGTAGTTCCCACGTCCAAAAATCTCTTCCCGGTCCACTGTCCCCTACAGCAGTGTCTGTAGGTGCTGCGACAACATTTCCTACGCGCTTTAAAAGTCATTCTTCTATATGTGGGAAGAGAGCTAGATTTAATACACAGACTTTTAACTAACATTTAATTGGCTATTCCACTGTCAGCTTTCCTCACGAAATCTGACAATGCTGAAATCATCTTTTAAAACACTCTTTCTCATAAGCAGAACATTGAGAACACTACATTCCAACCTTCATGCTACAAGGGCAGATCCAACTAAAGGGTCAAGGACGTCTCTAAGATATGATGAGCATGGCAATATGGTACCTATTAAAACAAGTCTGCGTGTTATATTCATATGAATTTCACTACCAACTGTTCAACAAACTTCTTACAAATGCATATTCTTCTGGACATTAATTATCTTTCACACTAGCCGAGTGTAGGCCAACGTATAGAAGGTAGAATCAGACTGAGCAATTTAATGCCATAGCTGGATTTGAACCACGGATCTCCCTGTCTACGTCCTGTTGCTCTTAACCATTGAACTACCCTGGACAACGTGCCTACATTAAGCCATGGTAGCTAGGAGACCGGAAGACACGTGGTTCAAAACCCGGCTACGGCATTGAATTTTTCAGTCTAACTCTACCTTTTCAAGCTTATTCTTCTATCTACATTATGTTAGTCGAGATAAACATATAATGTAGACATGGTTTTATGAAAGCTGTTACACTTTTTCTCCCTTAAGTCCACGTTAAGTGGACGTTAAGTAATATTGGACAATGACTGAAATGGGAAAAATGATGCTCAACCTAGGGTCCATAGAGCATAGGGTTACCAGACATTCATCTTTCAGCATAAGTGAAAAAAAACCTTATCTAGCTAACTCACCCTGACTGAGACTCGAACTCGAGACCTCTTAAACGTGAGACTAATACGCTACACATATTTCCTGGGAGGCATATTGTGATTAGGGAAATATGCAGGCTTCAAGAGATAGACAAATCTTTCATGAGCAGGTCGCTATGTGATGATTTTGAAACATCGTCCTCTTTGCATTACAAGGAGCAGCAGCAGAAACAGAAGAGGAACAAGGAAAACAGAATGACCTCTGAGCAAAAAAGGACAAATCGTATATTGCATCTCCATCGTTTGAATAGGAAGACTTTGCCTCTTACTGTTTACCAGTTATGCAAAAGTCATAAAATTAAAGATGACTACAGAGGCTACTTTCTGAACATTTAAAATATATTGTGACTTTGTGGGTTCGTGAAATGAAAAGTCCAATTGCACCACTCAAAAATGTTCTTTATTTCCACCGACTTACAGTTAAACTCTTGCCAATTACACAGAATTACGTAATGCACACAATTACGATTCACCAGTTCGTCCGTTACAATTTCACTACACTCGTAATTACGTACAATCCTCCGATGCACTCACACAGTCTTCTCGTCGTATGCTAGCACTGCATTCTTACGCCAAGAACTGACTAACTGACTGACTCACTGCCCGGCGTGTTGCTTATATAGGGTCAGCTGGGGGATCGAGAATGTTCTAGATTAGATGAAATATCCCGTAAGTTCGAGAACACAGGTGGAACAGAAAGAGACGGTGCAGTGATGTTTTTTCTCCCAGCTACCCCTTGTCACCACTATAAGACAAACGAGGGGGGGCGTGGCTAACTCCGACCTCCCCTGCTTGCCCGCTCTCAGCTGGTTCTATAGGGTGTTCCAACATTCGGGTGACAATATCTAAATTTAATATATCATGAAAATATCTTAAACGTGTGGTATTTTAATAAAAATCGTTAGCACTGTTATTGAGAAAATAAAAACGTTCGAATATTTTCCAAGTAAAAGCAAGCTTCTTCTTCTTCTTCTTCTTCTTCTTCTTCTTCTTCTTCTTCTTCTTCTTCTTCTTCTTGGTGCGGGATCTTGAAAATATTCGTGTCGTATTTTTGGAAGAGGGCGAATTAAATACCAAGTTAGGTATTTAACAAAGTTTTCGGTTTAGAGTTACGTTGTTCGAAAAAAGACACGAGCACGCGTGAGTGACATGTTCTAAAAGGACTTCTTTCAGTTCAGGAGACCTAAAAGTGTATTTCCGGTAAAATATGGACATTGAGTTTTTTTTTTTTTTTTTTTTTTTTTTTTTTTTTTTCGTAATACACTGTTTTCCTTTCTTACTACCTATTTGTAGCAGAGAAGGTTAAAAAACACGTTTTCACCACAATGATGCAGATATGCAAGTTTTTATTATTTCACTATAAAGTTGCAGAAAGGGGAGAATGGTTTTTGTTATTGTGTTCCCACCAGAATTATTTCCCACTTAGTTATTTAAGTACTCGTCGATTTTTGTAAGTCCGTTGGAAGAACACTGAAAGCTGTTACACTTCTGACAACCGAACTATTTACCCAACTGTATTTGGATACGGGAGGTTATTGACATGCATGAGGTGTCAGTGAACCAGTTAACATCTGGAGGCACTAATATTTTGAAACGGTAAATCAATGTTGTCCATTGTTAACTGCAAACCATAAACGCTGTGACGAGCCCTATCAGCGAACAGAGGTGCTGCTTAAGATGTTATAAAATTAAATTTGAGGTCCAAATCACTTCCACTTGTACATTTATGCACCACCTTATAATACCTTCAAATCCGCAGATACCTCCACTCTATTCTTATTACGAGTATTTTGTTGACTTATTTTAAATCATTTTGTCACAGCTTTGGCAGAAATGAAACTAAAGAGTTATTTTAATGTTGTCTCTTTGTATTTGGCACATTTGGATATCGTTATTAATGCAGTAAACTGATCATTAGGATTTCGGTCAGGTACTTTCAATTCAATATTTCTATAAACATTGCCAATTTAAATGTGCAATTAAAGTGATATTGAAGTGATATTGAAATCATTTAATGTGCGGGGGTCTCTCAAATAAGGAGAAAGAACTGATGTGCAGAAGAGGGAGGGATAACTTGGACATCAATAAACCGATTTTGACAACTATTTGACAACTCTTTCACTATTAAAAGCTATTGGTTTTTGGTATACATATATAGGCTATCAAATATTTCCAAATTTTTTACAAATATTACACTTCCTGAAATTTGTAGATTTTAATTATATACAGATCAAAAGAGGAAAATGAGGAGGATGAGTGCTGTAAAATTATTTTGTTATATGTAAGGGATGTTGCGTATCCCTCTAGTATTATTATTCTGTATTATTATTCTGTATTATATTATATTGATGAAACATGGTACACTATGAGAAGAATGGTAATATGTATAAGTCGCCACAAAAGGTGTAGGCCCGCCTCGGTAGCGTGGATGGTAGCGTGTATGCCTCACGTTCAAGAGGTCCCGAGTTCGAATCTCGGTCAGGGTGAATTACCTGGATAAGGTGTTTTCCAGGGTTTTCTCTTATCCTTCAAGACGAATGTCGGGTAACTCTAAGCTCCATGGACCCTGGACTTATTTGAGTATTATTTCATCCAATTCATTCACCGTCCGATATGACTCAACATTGGAGGACGTAAATTACAAAAAAAAAAAAAAAAAAAAAAAAAGTGTATCTCGGATACCAGAGCCCTTAGTAGTTTACCGGAGAATTTAGTGTCATGACGGCACGTTGGCCGTGGTAACTCAATGGGTAAGAGCGACTGGACGGAAACCAGGAGATCAGTGTTTCAAATCTCGGCCATGGCATTGAATTTTTCAGTTTGACTCTTATCTATCCGAAACCTTGGCCTATACAAGGCTAGTGTGAAGGAACGATTAATTTCCATCAATTAACTTCAATAACGGAAATATGTCCTATAATTTTGAAGATGTTCCTTCTTTTAGTCCAACACACAAATAAACGCTCTTTGGCCAACTTAGATGAAATCTGTACTCCATACTATAGGACCAAAAGAAAATTTGACTACCTTACAACCCTAAAGCACCATCCCTACCCTGTTTTGTACTAGTTATGTAGAACATTGTTTAATCCTTAAGGCTACAACGTTGTACAATTATGCTACAGGACCTGACAAAAATTTTAGGCAATGTTACAGCTTCCAAAAACTATCCAACCCTTGTTTCCAATCATTGGCACCTCGACACTTTTAAAACAAGTTTTAGCCTTGTTTTTTTTAGCCCGTTGCTGCTTGACCAATTACACTGCTCTTGAGTGAAAACTATAAAATACCTTATAATTTAAAAAAGAAAGCGAAAACAAAAGCATTTTTATATAAGCATTCTACCATTTGCGTACACATTTCAACAAGCGGATGAAAATATGCACACTGACACTTATGGCAGTATGAAACTGAAACCCATTCACGTCTGTCAAAAAGCGACCTCATCCTTGTGTTCAAGCCTTTACCTACAGCATGAAAATGTGGATAACCAGGTAAGACAGTTGCATAGTTTACAGGGACTGAAAATTAGAAAAATATTTATATGCACACTTGAGGATATCAAATACCTATGCAATAATTTCGATTTTCAGTAAATTGAGCGTTTCCCGAATACCTCATCGTAGCAGAGATGTGCTTGCAAAGAGTCAAGTAGAATCCGTTCTATTTGATGCACTTCAGCCCATGCAGCTATTCAGAAGAACCAAACAAGGAGGCTTCAAGAGCAACAGGAATTTTTTACGAGAAAATGGACGTAAGCCCAACCAGAAATTTCAGGGTGGGATGAAGTGGCTTGCACCCAGTCCCACACCGTACAACATTCCATGCAAATACCACCGCCTTCTGCATCTGTACCGTTCCATATATGGGTCATGCATCGAACACTACGTACTACGCTAAAATCGTGTACGGAGGCGACGACAAGCAATCAACCTTACAACCGTTAACAACTTTCATCTCCAGTGGCGTTATCTACTGAATTGTGTTTCTCACACATCTACGAGTCAGTGCTGGATAACAACTCAATTCGGTTCGACGAAGAGATCCACCGAAGTAAAACAAACGTGAATGCCACTTTTCAAGAAACCAGATGTCTTAGCACCCCAATTTCTACTTCAAATAATAAAAAATTATGATTATTAAGAGTATTTCAGGTAACGTGAATGATAACACTGCGAGAAGTGTCATACACTTCAAGGTGCATAGCATAGCATTTCTTCATCCATTCTTGAATTAGTCAATCAGTACATTTGTTTACCAGCTATAGGAACATGTACAGCCTATCTGAAGAATGAGTGCAGACGGCCAACAGTGGAAGCTTGATAACGGTATTACGTCACCATTTCCTGTATCATTTGGCAATACAGAAATGTAGAAGTTGTTTCCTACAATGGACGGTTCAAATCAACTCGTGAACATCGCCGCTCGAAGTCTTACGCTCACAAAGCAGAAAATTAATATTCAATATGTTGCAGTTTTTATAAAGGTCTAACTATTTTGCTAAATAATGCTATAAAATGGACATTAACGGCAGTGGGGAAAACAGCCTCAAATTATTGCTCACCGAAGTATTAGTCTGGAATTTCAGAATTGTTCTTTTTCCTTAAAAATGATTCCCTCGGTGGTGCACAAGCGCCGCTGCACCCGAGTCCACAGCCGTTGAGAAGCTTTAAGCTAACTTTTCTCCCCATTGTTATTGTGCTGCTCCAATGGTTACCACGAATTTATCTTTGGTAATAGAAACCTCTCAGATAACGCAGTGATTACTCCACGTGGACGTAACATCTATCTGTCATTTGTGATTCCTGTGCTTTCGACTGGCTGAAGTGATGTGTTCATGTGCTCCGAGAAGAGCGGCAGTTTCCCTCTCACTCTTACAAGAATAATCAGTGTTATATGAGAGGTTTCAATTAACAAAGATAAAGCCAGGGTAACGTTTTGAGCAGCACGATAATATCTTTCACCCACCATCCTGTAAATCCCATATTCCGTCATTTTGTGGTTAAGTCCTACCATGGGCTTACATACCTCGGACTGTCCCAAAACCTGCCAGCTCCCTCGTCGTCGTAGTCGTCGTCTGGGTGAGGAAAACTGTACAGAATATAGTGAACGAGACTGAAAATTCAAAGCGTACAGAGAACCATTTTCAACACCTGGTAGACATGGATCACATCCAAAAAGGTTCGAATCGATGTGTTTGAAAACGTCTTGTGTGCAGAATTTTTGTCGAGTTTTAGGAACAGTGAAGAGAAGTTCCTTCATATGTTAACTCATGCACGCTGTTAAAAAGAGATCTTTTAAGGTAGAAGGACACATTCTGCAGAATACTTAAAGGCGTGGGATGTAGATTTTCACAAATGCAAAAATATGCGTCATATTAGGTCATATGCTGTGCTGATATTTCGATGGTTAGACTGTACCGCATTGTATTCCTGCCTTCTCTGACCTCTCTACACCGTGCCATGCTAGACCAGCGACCTCCCAAAAATAACTGGAATCATTCGTCAACACAGGTAACTTTAACAATCAGTACTGCTGAAGTGTAAGACAGCACATGGTTAAGGTAAACTTGGGAGGTAACGACACATGCGTTCACGAGATGTCAAGTGTGGAGTATTATGCACAAGTTTATGATCAGCCCCATTCTCAGGTCGGAAGGATTGTTATAACAGATTATGGGAAGGTAGCGTGAGAAACAAAACTGTTTAAAAAAAATAGATAACTGAAAAATTTGTGCTGTTCGCCAAAAACCTCATGCAACAAGAATGAAATGAATCGCAAGAAAAATGTGAACACAGGATGAACAATTAGACGGGTATTTTTTCGATTTTAGTTTAGCTGGATATAAACCGAAGGGGAGAATATTTCTGTATGACTAATTGGTTTTCTTAAGCAATTTTTGGAATAAGATTCGATCGCTCGTTTTAGAATAGACGTCATAAAAAAAGCCTGCCCTCATAGTCATGTTCGCTAGAGCGTATGTCTCAAGCATTTCGCCGCGTAGAGGAGTCGCGGGTTCGACTCCCGCCTTGAGCATAGGTGCTTATATGTGTAAAAAGTGCAACCAAACGGAAACAATAAAAGCGATATAATAAGGAAAATAGGCATCTTATAACGTGTAAGTACTTTAAGGCCCAGGCTTTATAGTTAACCACTATTAGGTCAATTAATGGAAATTAATTGTTCTTTCACACTGGTCGTGTGTAGGCTAAAGTATGGAAAGGTAAAAGCATAGTATATCGCCATTAAGGTAGTTGTCTCATGTGTTTATGAGAACTCCTAAGTGGTTTGCCGGGAAAAATACGAGTCAGTTGGAGAATTTAATGTCATATCGGCAAGTTGGCCATAGTAGCTCAATGATTTAGAGCGGCTGGACGGAGACCAGAAGATCCGTGGTTCAAATCCCGGCTATGGCATTGAATTTTTCAGTCTGGCTCTCCCTTTCAATACTATTCCACTTTTGTGTTTATGTACCGTACCGGTTCTTCCATATCAAGTACTGATTTTTCTTCTCTTAGAATATCACCAAGACCCAAAACGGTGTCCCTCACCTACTCTCCCCCGGTCCATCCTCCGCTAGATTTGACCCCGCGATCCCAGGAACCATAGACTAGCACCTTATCCCTAGGTCACAGAGAACGACAGGCCCAATGAAGCAAAACAGTCACCCAATACAACCATATTCTAAACAAATAAAGACATTGCTAATTAAATCCGTGAAAAGGATGCAGTTATACCATGGTGCTATACAATGTTAGCCATGTTTGAGACTACTCTACGTAACTCAGATACGCGCCGTAGTCTTTCTCGGCAGTCACTACTTGTAACAAGGCTAGTATTTACATACAGTCAGTGTAAAAATTTATTTATTTATTTTCTTCATTTGTGCTACAACAGAGCAAAGCTCCAATTACAGTAGCTACATGCAATTTAGTTACACAAGTTTGACTAAATACAAAACAGAAATACAAAAAGGAATACAGACAAACTAAAAATACACTATATATTAAGCTATTATTGAAGACAAGACATTGCAAATTGTATACTAATCAAGCAAATAAGTGGTACAACAGAGTAAACAATAACTGATCAAAGTTGAATATAAAAGAAAGAGAATGCAATTAATGGAATAAAATATTAAAAAAACTAAGACTAAAAATGAAACATATTAAACTACTGTATAAGACTAGAATTGCAAATGTTACTCATTATGCAATACAACTGAAAACCACATGCAAATAATGCCCATATTTAATTGTTTTTTAAACTGCTCGTAAGTTAAACTAAAATCCAGCTCTATTTTGGTAGAGAGTTTGCTGTATTTCGCACACAACCTAACAACGGGAGAATTTTTATGGGATACTGTTTTGGGAGTCTTAAATTGAAAGAGCTGACGATTTCTAAAATTAGCAGAACTGACATTAAAACATATTCTGTCAAGCAGTTCTTCAGTGGATACCAAGCCGTTTATGAGTTTGTACGTTTGTTCTACGATCAGAGAGTGAGACTGTTTTGAATTCCTTAAGCAATTGACTATAAGGCAAGTTCTGATTATAAGTAAAAACACCGTGAGTTTTGTAATGTAAGTACCTGAGGAACCTTTTTTTGGATCTTCTCTATTTGATTGTTGTGACATTTATATAATGGTGACCATACAATTGAGGCATATTCCAAATTACTACGGACAAGGCTTTTGTAGAGAATTAGCATAACTTGAGTATCTTTTAAGTCCCTACAGATCCTTAATACAAAACCAAGTTTCTTAAAGGAATCATTGGTTATATTTATAATGTGTTTATTAAAAGTGAAATTCTGGGTCATGGTAACACCTAAGTCTCTGACAGAATATACTCTTACAAGTGGAGAACTATTTAAATAATATTTAGAATTTAAGTGTTGCTTGCTTCTAGTATATATCATAAAGGAGCATAAAAGTGTTCGTACACATAAGAAATTACGCTAAAATTCTTGGAGAAACAAGAATGGGATGTTTGGTAAATTTATAAATAAATTAATCATGTCCAGTAAAACATTTATGTTGTATTTGGTAATATTTTATATAACAAAACATATAAATACATTAATTACTTCTTAAAATAAAAATATGGTATTATTTCGCACAAAAAGTGATCGTACACCTACGATTTCACTAAAATTTTTATAATGTATACCATCATCCAATATTTGGTGGGCTTTCCTTTTGCTTTTATAACTGCCGCCAGTCTTTGCGGCATTGATTCCGCTAGCTCTCTTGTTTTCTTTGGTTCAATTAGGCCCCACTCTATTTGAAGTGCCTATTTTAATCCTTCTTTACTGGAAATTGAGTGATTTCCAAAATAGACCACAGATGCTCTACAGGGTTGATATCTGGTGACTGGGGAGGTGTATGAAGTTGTTTTGGCATGTTATAAAGCAGCCACAAGCGAGTATTTGCAGATGTATGTTTGGGGGGTCGTTGTCCTGCCGAAACATTATATTGTTCTCAAGACCTAGTTTCTGGGCACTAGCATGGAGATTTTCCTTTAAAATGTCCATATAGACTTTATGGTCCATAGTTCCATCAAAGTGCAGTCGACTCATATCTGAAGCGCTCATACGCCCCCAGACCATCACGGAGCCACCTCAGTGTATTACTGTAGGCACTAGATGTTTGGGTTGCAGCACTGTATTTTTCTTGCGCCATACCGTAAGCCCTCCATCGGACCCAAAAATATTCATGTTACTCTCATCGGAAAATATCACTCCATTCCAGAAGCCTGTTTCTTTATTTCGGTGCTCTTTTACGAAATTCAATCGTTTTATTTGATTTTTTTTTTTACTCACCCAGAACTTTTTCCGGGGCACTCGACCATGATATCCAGCTTCTCGATAAATATTGCGAACGGTGCTGGCCGAAACGTTTATACCTCTTCGTCCCAGATCCGCAACCTACTTCACATTGATATTTGGATCCTTCGTTATTTCATGCAGGATAACTCTTTTTGCCCGATTTCACCAACCTGTTTTCTGAAAATGTTAACAAACACGCGCTAACGCCAAGAAACTTGTAAATATTACACCTATAGAAGGCTGTGGATGAGTTGCATTATTTTGTGAACGTACTGCGATGCGCTTTTGTTTTCATTTTCGTCTGCGCCGCAGTCTGCACACAGCTAAAAATGGCAGATAAACACAATCAAACAAAAGCCGTGAAACAAATTTCTCATAAATGGAGAAAGGATTGTTAATTGAATTGGTGACGAAGTATAACGATATCGTGGAAAATAGGACGGATGCGGTGAATGTAAAAGAGAAAGATGTCACGTGGGAAAAATTGGAAACAAACTTAATTCAAATGCATGTGTCATTACTAGAAACACGAAAATGCATTACGTAAATTTAAAACGAGGTACGAAGAAGAACAAGTGACGAGTGACTTGAACGTTTCAAGACGGGAGGTGGACAATGTATTATCCACATAATTCAGTCAATTATAAAATCGCAAGGTTATTAATACTTGAAGCTAAGGCGAGATCGCCATATTCCTTTCGATGCATGTTCTTACCTCTCTTGTACTTCCGCAGTAACCTTCATAGCAACATGTTTCGACAGTCTATACCTCCGTAAAAAATTTTCTTCGGATAGCTCCTCAAAATCATTTCTCCTCATAGGCCGTACTCTATTGCGAATGCCATTTAGACGGTCTTAAATATAGCAAATCGATATCAACAGCTGAGTTCATGTTCGCCATCTTGACTATTTACAATTGTTAAGGACTTAACATCCGAAACTTGGCGTGTTAGTTTAACAAGAGATTTAACACGAGTGTTACGCTAACACTTGTTGCTGAAATGCAATTTTTGTTTTAACTATTGCTAAACTCGTGTTAAGTCGTAGCATCAGTTGGTGAAATCGGTTTATCTTGCTCTGTTAACTACTTTGGTCTTCCGGTTCTTGGCCTGTTTTGCACCGTTTTTAAAACACAAAACCTATCAATTATTGTCTGAATGGTGGAGCAAGGTCTGTCAAGAAGATGAGCTATTTCTCGTAGCGATTTGCATTGATTGTGGAGTTAAATAATCAATGTTCTTGTTTCTTCGCTGGTTTCCTTCAGCTTGCTCCCCATTTTGACGTTCCTGTGTGTTTGTTTGCTGTTGACTGACGTCTGACCCTGCTCTGTTTCTTGTCACTGCTATCCACAGGTAAGCTGCCAGGTGAATGTTGGCTTGTTAAGCTTTTGCGCTTATGTTCTCGAAGCACTACCGCAGGTGTAGATAACTTTTTGTGCCTATTTTAGACGTCTTTTTGTGTATTTTATTTAATTTTTACAATTATACACTTCACATTGCGGTTCTGTTTGTGTACTTGTGCAAATAAGTGTTTTGTATTGATATCTTGTATGTTACATATTTCTAAAAACCTGTGCTTTTTGTTGGACGCACATTATAATGCAAAACAATATAGATGTACGGACAGTTTTTACACAAACTGTATGTGCGTATTAACCATTGGCAGACACAGGAATTCCCAAGCTTAAAGTCAGGGCGAATGGAAATTAGGTTGAATTGTTAACGGACTTTAAATAGTGACGTGTAGATAACATGCCACCCCAACCCTCGTTCAGCCTTTGAATGTGCAGACCAATCACGAGACGGATTATACCTGCTATTAGTGGCTCATGGTAGTTGCACAGGTCCCTAGGTAGGAGAGCGACTGAATAAAGTGCACTTGTTTAAAAATATGGTGCTACTAATGTGTTATTTCGTGTAGTAACATTTGTTACAGGTCACCAAAACAAATTAGGGACTTACTATTTCACAGGTCAGTTTGGATATGGCAAGCATTCCAACGTGTTTTCGATAAAACAAAAAGTGCTATATCGTTCAGTGATTCATAACAGCGAAATTGGATGCTGTTTGTGGAGGCCTTTTGCCATCTATGACATATCTTCAACAACTTCAAACGTAATCGAACATCCGATTTTAAGATGTCCTTCAGATGTGGAGCTGCAATTTCCAACCTAAAGCTGTGTTTGGAGCCATTTAAGCAAAATTCGGAGTATTTTTTGCATCGATTTATCAACGTCCATGAGATCTGATTCAAAGCAACACCAAAACAATGGGTGAATCTACTCCAAAGACGGTTCCATCGGCCGGAAAAGTAATGAACGACTTTTGGGATGCTGTCAATGTCATTCTCACTGACCTCTTGGAAAAAGTAAAAACGATTACCGGAAAATACTATTACTGACTTATTGGCAAAATTCGATAAGACGTTGAAGGAGGCACAGTCCCATTTGGCAAAGAAAAAAGTGCTATTTCGTCACGACAACGTACCAGCCATTCATCCGCACCGGATGCATACTGCATAAATTGAATTGTAAATTGCTACCGCATTCACGCGACTTGGCTCCTTGAGATTTCTTCTTCTTCTAAAAGATGAAGAAATCGCCCCAGGCAGCAAAATTTAGATTAAATGCGGTCATCGTCGAAACAGAAAACATTGGCAGGAACGTTGAGAGAAGTGTATATCTCTAAAAGGGGATAACTTTCAGAAATAAATAATTCGTGACTGAATAAATAGGCGTCTGCATTCCTACCACATATACTTCCTGAAAACTACCGCTCACCACCTCGCATTCATAACAATTTTAGTGAAGTTTATTTGAAGCCAATCGCTTGAGAATTCCTAAGCTTACTCACGAATATATAATGCGGGAGTTTTAGAATGGAATCTCCCCTTGAGTAGTAGACAGCGCGAGCACACCTACATGCGATCCGGCCCGGCCATAAAACGAACACTGTGCATAAAGTGGTATTAACCATGTTTGAAATATTCGCCCTTATATATTTAAGTTTTTCTAGGATTCAATTGCCATGCAATATCTATAAGGCATCTAACGCCATTGGGGCCCGCCTCGGTAGCGTAGATGGTATGTCTGCCTCACGTTCAAGAGGTCCCGAGTTCGAATCTCGGTCAGGGTGAGTTATCTGGATAAGGTTTTTCTGGGGTTTTCCCTTACCTGAAAGACCAATGTCGGGTAACTCTAAGCTCCATGGACCCTGGGCTCATTTGGGCATCATTTCACCCATTCCATTAATCGTCCGATACGACTTAACGTTGGAGGACGTAAATTAAAAAAATAACGCCATTGTTTTCTTTTTCCTGCGTATGGTAGGTACAGTATAGAAATAATTGAATTCAAATTATGCTTTCTGTGTGGTGCAATCGTGCAAGTTTACACTGATTAGATTGAGACTGAGCCAAAAACATGGTAACAGAGGAATGATTATAACGGGAGACCCAAAAACATCCTAACCGGCTACGCGGTATTTTGCCGTGCGTGACCTCGGCACTCATCGCTGACTGCCGCTATCGTAGAAAGATGCAGACAAAACCATTCAACATTTTTAAAACTACTTTTAAAGGATTTATTTACCAACTTTATGAAAGAAGATGCTGAAATAGTCGCCGTCGTTGTCCATACATTTTTGGCAGCTCTTTAGGAAACTATCCATCACTCTGCATAGTTCTTGTTAGCGGATATTTTAATTATTCCAGGCTGTGGATTTGTATTGTACACTATGTTTTAAGTTACCCCAGAGATATTTTACACGGACGAGGCTTGGATGTGTGTACAAAAACTAATCGTTAATGGCGCTCTAAGAAACCTAAAATTGTTCATAAAGTACCCCTTTATGACGAAAAAATTAGTTTACGGTGCGCCATTAGCGCAGAAAGGGTTATAGGGCCACTTTTTTTCTCGAATAAACAGTTGATGCCCATACACACGTAAGTACAATTTTGACTTACCTATTTAGATAATCGATAAACAGGGAGCGTGATTTTGCCTTTTTCACCCTCCCTCTGCAATAGCCCATACGGCCAATATTTCAATGAGAACAACTGAAGGTGTTTGATGGATAGGGTCAACATGAAAAATCCAATGCCATGGCCGGGATTTGAACCACGGATCTCCTGGTTTCCGTCCAGTCGCTTTAACCCATTGAGCAACCATGGTCAACGTGCCGTCCTGACATTGAATTCTCCATTTGACTCGTATATTTCCCCGGTAGACCACTAGGGGCTCTCGCATCCGAGATACACCGTTTGTGGCGACTTACTATCGTAAGTACTTGAGTCCCAGGCTTCATCATTTAACTCGTTGCTATGGTTGCTCAATGGGTTAGAGCGACAGGAGATCCGTGGTTCAAATCCCGGCCATGACATTGGATTTTTCAGGTTTACTCTATCCATCAAAACCTTAGCCTATATACGGCTAGTATGAAGAAATGATTAATTTCCATCAATTAACTAAAATAATAAGAGTTAAATGATGAAGCCTGGGACTCAAGTACTTACGATAGTAAGTCACCACAAACGGTGTATCTTGGATGTGAGAGCCTCTAGTGGTCTACCGGGGAAATATACGAGTCAAATGGAGAATTCAATGTCAGGACGGCACGTTGACCATGGTTGCTCAATGGGTTAGAACGACTGGATGGAAACCAGGAGATCCGTGGTTCAAATCCCGGCCATGGCATTGGATTTTTCAGGTTTACTCTATCCATCAAAACCTTAGCCTATATACGGCTAGTGTGGAGAAATGATTGATTTCCATCAATTAACTAAAACTGAAGGTGTGTTTCTGGACAGAATGATTAGTGGAGATCTGTGCCCCCCTCGATTATCCGACCTAACCCTTGCGATTTCTATCTCCAGAATAACTTAAAACATATTGCGTTGCAAGTAGGTACAAGGATACCTGAGGCCTGAAATAATTGTCAATGTTTAAAAAGCGGGTCTCCATATGCTGACCTAATACTTCAAAAAAGCTTAATTCAAAACCAGTGAGAAATGACTCGAATATAGTTAATGTCACAAAACTTCTGAACTAAATTGTGTGGTTTATCATTATACAACTTAATAGAAAAAGCACCTCACAGGCTCTTCGTTGAAAATTCAAGCTATATCTTAATAGCCATGCAAATATCTTAAAATTTGGTATTTAAACCAAAATCGTTGAGACATTAAAAAAAAACTAAAAAAAAAAAAAAAAATAGCGAAATATTTTACCACGTAAAGATTAGTTTAGATATGGGATTCAGTGGATCTTAAAAGATGGGTTTTTTATCGAATACTTGGATAGAAAAGAATGCTTCTTCTAGCATGAGCAAAATCAAGCGTCAAACATGAGTGAGAAGTTAAAACCTTCCAAGCTTTAATAAAGATTTCATCTATGGCAGCCAGGAACAGACCACTAGCTAAGAAGCTCCCAGTGTCTTCTTGTCCAGCCTCTCTTTCGAAACGAAAATAAGTCAAGTCTTTATTTACACCTTGCCCTATATCATAAATCTGACCTCAAATGAAAGTTACTGGCAAACATACTATGTTTACAGGGAAAGTCCAACTATTACCTCCGAGGCAGTACGTACATGCTACGCCATCTGTACGACACTCTACTTAACTCAATACACACAAAAAGCCTATCTCGTTCTACCGGCCGGCCGTCCAATGCAAACACCGGTGTCTTTACAGGGAAGGAAGCAAGCGCGTCGTCAAGGGGTTGCGAGGGGTGCTTCTGCAGCCCCTGAAGCGCTGCCCTGCCGGTTCTGGAATAAACAGGCCTAAGTCACATCCTGACGTTCTCTCAGAGACATAGGTACCATTTGTCGAGGTGCTAAGTCGCTCCTTTAACAAAAAAATATATTAAAAATCTACAAAACAGCTTCCTTAAAAAAACTGAGCTGCAAAACTGCTGTAGGTTCATTCAAAGAAACCTGATTGGTTATTTTTCGAGATGATTTGATTCCGCGCACAGCTTCCACGATTATTCTAGGTGTGTATTGTGGCACCATCTTGTTGAAACCAATCCGCATGCTCCTTTGTGACTTTAGAAACAATATTCACAGAGAAATTAATGATATTAAGGTTGAATTATTACAAAAATCGTGACAAGATATTTACCGTAGGTTAGAAAATTGCAGTCGAATAAGGAAATTATTTCACATATTATTGACGTTAATCTCTTATATTTCTCAACTTAACCCAATTAATGTTTCCCACAATACTGAACAGATTTGGTTTCAGTGAATCATTTTATATTTTAGGAAATCTATCATCTGATATTTTCATAGTAAAGAATCGTAACTTTTTTCAGTATTAATTATTTTTAAATTATACTATTAAAATGCACTATAATAATAATAATAATAATAATAATAATAATAATAATAATAATAATAATAATAATAATAATAATAATAATAATAATAATAATAATAATAATAATAATAATAATAATAATAATAATAATAATAATAATAATAATAATAATAATAATAATAATAATAATAATAATAATAACAATAATAACAATAATAACAATAATAACAATAACAATAACAATAATAATAATAATAATAATAATAATAATAATAATAATAATAATAATAATAATAATAATAATAATAATAATAATAATAATAATAATAATAATAATAATAATAATAATAATAATAATAATAATAATAATAATAATAATAATAATAATAATAATAATAATAATAATAATTTATTTACCCATTTGGCATACAATGCAATAGGCTTCGTCAGCAGGTCATTAAAATGAATCTACTTTTAAGTACTCTCTGGTAGTGTATAAAAATTAAGTAACTTGATGCTACTTTTAACTCTAGTTTTAAAAGAATTTGCAGTTACAATTTGTCTTAGATTTAGAGGTAATTTATTGTATAATTTCACTCCAAGGTACAGATGAGAATCCAGAGATATCTGTAGGCGAAATTTAGGAGGTACCATATTACTTCTACCCCTGTATCATGAGCATGTATATCAGAAAAAGTGCCTCATCTGTCTCGTGAAGATGAATGAAGTTCAAACATGCAAATACATACAAAGATGCTACAGTTAAAATACCAAATTCTTTAAAGATAGGTCCACAGTGTTGGCGAGAATCACAATTTTGTATTATTCTAAGAGCCTTCTTCTGGAGCAAAAATACCTGGTTGGCTTCTCTACTGCTACCCCATAGCAAAACGTCATAATTCAAGTAACAGTGAAATAAACTATAATGAACACTTAATAGAATATTAGTGGAAACACACATTTTAAGTCTTCTTAAGAGAAATAAAACATTTGACAACTTCTTATATATTTCTGTTGCGTGGAATTTCCTACAAAGCTTGTCAAACCATATTCCAAGTAGTTTAACCCTCTGCTCATGACTCTGTTTATCTTTTAAACTAAACTAAATAAAATAGTTTGTGTTTTATCTTTGTTAATATGCAGACCATTTGCCCCAAACCAGTCAGACAGCTGATTCAAAGAATTCGGCCAATTGTAGGTACTTGCAGAATGAAGTTCAAATCTACGTCCTTTACTACGTTTTTGTTAGTTTTTACAGTATGTACGAATGTTTAATGTTTTGGGGACGGTTATATTATGTTGAAATCTCTTAAAACGTAAGTTAAATGAGATGTATTATTGTTAACAGTGTATTATTTTCATTGTGTATGACAGAATGGAGAGAATAAAGGTATCAGATGACAAGGCAAGGCTCGATGGTGGAGGGGGGAAGAATTAAGCAACTAGCAGTGGACCAAGAGTATTGTGAAATAGTTATGGATAAATTACTCACGGTAGGAGGTTAAAAACAATTATTTACTACCAAAAGTTTTGTACACTTTTGGTTACTTTTCAACATAGTCCCAAAATATTTATCTTACCTGTAGACAGCTTTTGCAATACCCTCTTCAAAAGATGTTGCCGCCAATGGTTTCAAATGAGCCTCTACGTTGTTTTGAATATGTATCCATTGTTGTGATAGTCGTTTTGTTCCCGGTGTGTCGTATTGGATCCAAGTTTAATCTCCAACAACAATTGATTTTAAAAAGTTCTCTCCTTTATCGTGATAACGATCAGCTTTGAATTTCCTTGACCGTTATCACGATGGAGAGAACTTTTTAAATCAATTGTTACTGGAAATGAAACTTGGATCAATAAGACACACCCAAACAAGACGACAATCACATCTTCAACATAACGTCAAGACTCATTTGAAATCATTGACAGCAACATTTTTGAAGAGGGCATTGCAAAGCTTTTCCACCCACAGGTAACCATAAGTGTACAAAACTTTTGGTAGTAAAATAATTGTTTTCTATGAACTTGTCTTTTGTTTATAACCTATCGGAGGTTAAAAAACGGCAATCGTAGTTAACGATTACAACTGGTTGGAACAGTAATTTGGAAATAGTGCTTATCTAGAGCTCAGATTGTTTTTTCTTTCATATTTGCATGTTTTATTTCTTGATAGTTAAAAATATGCATGCATGTAAGTAAAAAAATACATTCCACGCTGTAAAGAATTTATTAAGGAAGATTTACAGCGCATATTAATGCTTATATAATCGGTCAGTGCATACTTAGCTAATTTGTGCTTATTTATGCATACTTTTAGAGCAATTATTCTTGAAATACACGATATTTTAAGAAGAAGAAAAGGATCAGGCAAATTACTCTTTCATTGCTCTGTTTGTGTAAGTCTGTTAGCTATAATGTATAAATCTATAAAAGGGCGCCGAAAAATTCAATTCAATTCAAATTTATTCATCCTTTTAAATCAAATCTGTACATAGTACCTTGATATAGGATACGTCAGTAAATTTACACTTTATATTACAAAGTTAAACATTAAACATGCCTATCCTACATTCAATTATAATGTAACACAAATCGAATATAATTATAAATGAGAGAAATGAACAAGCTAAGTAAATTAATGTTTTATGATTACACAAGGCAACAGTAAAAATGTTTCGGGGTTAAAAATAGTGAATTTACATGTATTTTAATCTGCTAAATTAAAAAATCACCATAAAATGATAGATTAGCTCTTGTTTTGAAGATAAAGCGATATTTCATTTTTTAGAGTGAAGATTTTAAATTTGGGGGATTTTTTGGGGAGTTGGACACCTGTCAAATAACAAAACACTATCAGAGAGAAATTTTGGAAATTAAGTGATGCAAAAGTTAAGGAAGGCATTTTTGTCGGACCACAAATAAGAGAATTTGTAAAGGATCCTGCATTTGACCAAATTTTGGAGGAGAAAGAAAAGGAAGCTTGGGAAGCCTTCAAGGGTGTTGTTCATGGATTTTAGGCAACAAAAGAGATGACAACTACAAGCATTTGATGACAGTGCTCCTGCAAAAATACCGCAACCTTGGATGCCACATGTCCCTTAAGATCCATTTTCTCCACTCCCACCTAGACTTTTTCCCTCCTAGTTGTGGAGTTGTTAGTGATGAACATGGGGAGAGATTCCATCAGGACATTTCTGTTATGGAACAAAGATATCAGGGTCGATGGAATGAAGTAATGCTTGCGGATTACTGTTGGTCTTTGTATAGGGATTCTGCGGAACTCCATCACAAGAAGCAAGCTAAAAGACGACGAAGTCAATAGGCCACCACATGATTCTCTGCAGACACGACTATCGCAAAGTATTTTTCCAGCAATTTAGAACTCTTAGCATGCAATTGCCAGTTAAAAAAATCAAATGCACTTTCATTGTTGTTAGCATGTATGTAATTAAAATGTATCCTTTTCTCTCAACCCGTTAATATGTAATACTTCCACCTTGTGTATATCATAGAAACTAGAGCTAATAAAAAATTTTCATTGTCATATTTGTTTTTCTCAACCCAAAATTAATGGGAACTGCCTCATGAAGTGCTCTAAACATTCAAAAATTATTTTTTGTTGCCCAGCGTTATCTGGATTTATTAAATTGCAGATATTCCTTTACTGTGTAAAAGCAGTGCTCCTGCAAGAAAGCCCTTGTTCTGGTTTTAAACACGTTGTAGTTATCTATGGTTCTGATGTCATTAGGAAGGGAATTATAAACTATTGTACAGGAATGCAGTACTCCATTCTTAAACATTGTAGTTGTGATTGAGGTTACGTGTATATCCTTAATATGCCTCGTATAATACATGTGAACACTTCCGTTGTTTTGATAGTTAAATGTTTCTTTTTACAAATAAAGCTGTCTACAGTATATAAACACATGCCAAAGGAAGAATGCAAAGCTTTTTGAACAGTGGTTTAGCATTCTTTCGTTGCATAAAATTCGAATGGCTTGTTTTAGTTTAATAAATATATCTTTGGCTTCTGGTGAATTTCCCCAAAATATTATTCCGTATTTAATTATAGAATGTATATGTGCATATTGGACATTAAAAGTACACGAAGGCTGACATTTTGACTTAATATTCTTAAAAGATATACGTTCCTGCTTAATTTGGTTAGTAGATGGTTTGTATGAGTTTTCCATTTTAAGTTATCCTGAATCCACAAGCCTAAAAAGTTTTTTTCACTTTTGTGTGAAATTAATTTATTATTTAATTTTACTTCAGGAATACTTTCATTGTTTCCTCTGTCAATAATACTAAATTTAAGACAAACTGTCTTATCTGTGTTTAAAATCATATTGTTATTAGCTATCCTATGAGAACAAAGTTATCAATAATGAGCGCGTCCTATAACCGCTCAACAATTTAACAAGAAGCTTTCAACAATCATGCGGCAACCTTCAAAGTTCGTTGCGGCCGTTGCATCATGAAACTGTGGGTTACGAAACAGCTGTCGCCAAAGCAGAAGAACAAAATTGAGAAAACAGAAGCAAGGAATCCAGGTTTAGTGTTTTGTTTGGGATTGAATAAGACGGAATAAGGAGAACCGTGCTCTTCTAGCTTCGTGTGAAGTGGGGAGAATTTTTTCTTCGTATAGAAATATAACTTGAAATAATGCACTGTATTTTAAATGCATATTATGAAGTTTTTAGAGCATGTTTACCAGATTTTAGTGCCTAAATACATGTATATAAATCGAGCTCTACTCATTACAACTAGAACCGCTAACAAGACAGCTGTTTGCGCAGGGAATGAATCACAGCTACATAGTCCATCCGCCTTGCGGTGATGGCAAACGGGTTGCCCACCTATTAGGCATAATAATACTTCCCAATGTATACGGTTAATACGGTTACTCTTAATTGAAAGCATTCACTATCTGAAATAAAACAGCTTTCTTGTTTTTACACTTTACTTCTCGTATTACTTATCCAAAGTAGACAAAGGAAACAATGTACAGCAAAAACAAATTCTATTATGTTCACAGCATTCCTGTACTCCCCCAAAAAGGGGTTTCCAAAAAAGGGTTGTCTAAGTGCGTGTGAACATCATACTAAACAATGTCGGATAAATATCGTATTGGTATTTACGTTCTCCAAGTATGCTTTTACAAATTTCCTCTCATATACTACGCTTTAAATGTGAAAAAATATTTATTTTAATCGTCTGAAAAGCGGCTCTAGCGGTTTTGATTTTAAAAAATATAATTGTGTTTAAGATATCTGCAGCACTAATATAGTGAATTTCTTAAATTTTTGTGAAAGAACAATGCCAACCTGTTCATTCTGAATGGATATTCTATAGATGGTAAACCTTCAGAGATAAAAACAAAAAGGAAACTACTGTCACCGATCGCACTAATGTGTTGGACCGCCGCAAAGCCAGAGCTCTGCGCGTGGGCAGGAAAGAAAGAGACAGTGGCGCGCAGAGCTAGACGCTTGCCGCCCGCCTCGGTAGCGTAGATGGTAGCATGTCTGCCTCACGTTCAAGAGGTTCCGAGTTCGAATCTCGGTCAGGGTGAGTTACCTGGATAAGGTTTTCCGGGGTTTTCCCTTATCCTGAAAGACGAATGTCGGGTAGCTCTAAGCTCCATGGACCCTGGACACATTTGAGCATCATTTCAGCCCTTTCATTAACCGTCAGATATGACTTAACGTTGGAGGACGTAAAATTAAAAAAAATATTAAAAAAATAAAAAATAGACGCTTGCCATGAGAGAGAAAGAAACGGAGATAGAAAGAGACAGAGAGAAGTCTGGAATTTTCCGCTTTTCTGATGCCCTCGCGATTGTTGTCGAATGCTCTGCTACTTTCTAGAAACAATGACTGGGAGGTATAAATAGCTGCAAAGTGTGAGAACGAGTTGAGTTGTGCAGTTGTGTGACAGTGGACATTTGAACGGTACCACGTGATCTTTTTGTTTGTTTACTGCGGCGGAGCATCGATTCGACCTTGAAGACTGCTGATGGTCAATATTACGTTCTATTTGCTGCTGCAAGGGTTGTACAAAGCTTCTGTTTTTACTGAATTTTTTTAAATGTCTGCAAACAAGACTTTTGATTCTACGAATCCGCGGTGAATACAGATCGTAAGACATGTGGTATATCTTGTTTTGGGAAAATGTATTAAATTACCAAGCACCAAAACATCTTTTAAACGAACTTTCATCTTCTTGAAAACTGTATGACAGTCAGTCAAATAATAATGATTATAACCGTCACAAAAATATATTTGTTAGACATTTTAGGGATGACTGTACAGTATACCACATGAGAGAAAGTATCCGCGAGATGAGACACAGGGAGATTGCAGAAGGTACCCACACCCTCCCTGGACAGGTTTATGACATCCCATGTCAGTACAGTTACAGACCATTCAAAAACATTCTGACGGCTTCTACTTTTGTGAATGAATCTTCTTGGATTTAGCGTACAGAGTGAACAGGGCGCATGCTTTTCAACGGTTCTGCTCCTTGAGTAGCATGCGTTCCTTTCACACATTCGCGGTCCTTGTCCCACTGTGTAAGGGGGCACATTCCTTTCAGGGACCTTCTTTGCGTTGCTGGACAGTAGATTTTACATATAAATTAAAACACTTTCTACTTTTCTACAAAAGTGATCAGAAATCTTACAAGAACCCTGCGAAGGTATAAACTTTTTCTAATGCTCTAAAAATTTAATACCGGTTTGTACATAACTATTACTCCAGAAACATACAGAAGTGAACATTTTAACACGCCGGTATTATTTGATACACGGCGTAATTCTCATGTTTGAAAATACTTTTTGGTGAGTTAACGTCATAAAGAGCACAAACATTATTTTTAGTATATACATCATAAAACCGACAAAATACAGTACTTTAGCGAGTAATAAAATGCAGATATAAGTCAATACCACATGTTCGTTTACACTACTTAACTTGCACCGAAATACAATACATTCCTTTTCACGTTGCAGCTTTAATTCATTATTTTTGGCTCAGGTTGAAATTTATTCGGGATTTTCAGCCCCAAGCTTGTGGTTTGGACGCAAGGCACAATAAGCGCTGTCATCTGCATCCAGATACCTTCAACGCTTCCTAGGAGACACTGGCATGTAAGATTCAGACGGCTGACAGATTGTCAACAAGTAACCGAATACACCTTTTATATTTATAAGGTGGTTATGTATTACATATATTACATTTAATATCTATAATTACTAAAAAGCATCGTATGCAGCATGTACATGCAAGCTTTATCGGACTTATCCAGTATTTTGGACTAGATTTTAGACCTCGAACCGTCCGAAATATGTATATAATTCGTCTTCCAAAGCGTTATTTTGCATTCTGATATACAAATAGCTATATTATAATCTTACCGAACAAACCCATAAGGTCTACTAAATTGGTTGAAATCTTAGAATCTTGCAGCAACTAATATATATTGAGTCTCGAAGTCTTTTGAAAAACGTCGATGTTTTCCATTACATTCGGAATTGCATCAATTTTAAGCTTTTCATAACAGTCAAAGGTAGAAGACAAATTCCCGGCGATTGAAAATTCTTCCCTCTCGATTTTGGAAACATCGGTTTTTCTTCCTTTTGACTTTCAATTCTCATATACTACGTTTCCTGTGATCGTAAGGTAAACTATTCAACCCCATACATTCTCCTCATGCATGTCTGTTGTATCCCACACAGGAGCGGTTCCTCCATAAGGTTGCAGGTTTGCGCTACACCCACTGATTCTGAATATACAACAGGTGCATTTTGCACATTAAAGCTGTACTTGTTTGCATTGTTTTATATACAAACACGTTTCAATTACGCTTATCGTCTGTAGCTGCCCATGACCGCAGAAGTCGAAATGAACAGTGGTTAGCTGTAGGAGCCGCAGGTTTGCAGTGAAGAGTTAACCTAAGATTTCGCCCAAATGTAGGCTCTCTGAGGGCGTTGCGGGAAGGTGAAGAGATGGGAGTGGCTTCTTATAAATTGCTTAAATGGAGGTTTATAAACCTAGCTCCTCGTACTCTTAGCAACGGCTATAGCGTGACCTTCAGGCTTAGCTTCTGTGTGCTCTGCTTTTCGAACACAGGGAGAATTTAATTAAATGCATGGAGGTTATTCAGAAGAGAGCTCTGTTAAACAACAACGCCACACTTGTTCAGGCTTCTGGGTTTATGGCCACTTTGAAAGATTATAATTTTGTATTCTGGCTGTCTTTCTTCTACAATATCATGCCACATGTGGACATTTTGTACAATCAGCTGCAGAAACGAGACTGCAATGCAACGTTTGCCATCGCCCAGCTAAACGAATTTAAAAGGGAAGTGCAAAAGGTAAGAAATAGCGTGGATATCGAGGAACACGAAGAAACTGCAATTAAGAGGAGAAGAATAGAAGATCATGATGTGAAAAGAAGAGAAGCTTTTGAAGTATGTGACATTCTTAGAGAAGCAAAGGACAGATTTAGCTTCAGGGGCATCTGATAGCTTCAACTTTGTTTCATCAAGAAAATTTCTAAGACATTTCCAGAGGATCCCCTTAGAGAAACAATAAGGTTCTATCCTTTTATCATTGGAACAAAAATTCGTAGAGAACTGACTGTAATTTACAGTCGAGAGGAATGTCGTGGAATGTCCGGCGCTTTGTGCTTGATGGACTTCAATAAGGAAAACAATTTATATACTACATTCAGCGAATATGTCAAACTCCTCCGAGTATTGTTAACTATGCCAATGTCTACTGCTGAAGCAGAATGCTGTTTCACAACTTTAAAAAGAATAAAAACTTTCCTTAGGAACACAATGTCACAGGACCGATTGTCAGCATTAGCAATGCTTTCAATTGAGAGAGATTTTGTTATGAAGATCAGCGACTTCAACGCAAAAGTTATCGATAGAGTCGCCAGGTCTAAGGAGAGTACAGCAGAGAATCTGTACAAATAGGTGAGTCATTACTACTCTGTATTTTATTTTTCATTTGTGCACCACCAATAATTTAACCCACCAGCCGCCACTGATCCCACATAGCAATAATCGAACTACCTACTGACCGTAACTTTTATGAATAATTATATCATAGGTCATTTTAGATAAACGTTTTCACTCTCGGCTGTTTATTTATTCTTCTCTTACGATCTTTTGTGATTATTTACACCTTTTATCGAATCACGTAATTAGTATCACTTTAAAATAACAAAATATTAATGAACTTATGGTTACATATTTGCGAAATTAAGAAGCACGACGATTTGAAGAAAAACCTTTCCAAGGAGTAATTAAACGCCCTATCTCGCCAATTAAATATGTAGAACCCATGACCCGTTACCTCAGAAATATATCACACTGAACTTAGAAGGCAGTCATCTACATGTCTCTTATTTATTTTCACCCAATAACTTCATATTATCAACTTAAAAATTAAAATAGTTATCTTCAATAGTTTCAGAAAATGTTATTTATCCCGGAACATCCATTCACAAGAATAGCTGTTCACAGCCTATATCACTTGATTGAAAACACAGAAGCTGCCACGTACAGTAATAATTATCTGGATTCCCTCTGTGGTCTGGTGATTAGCATACTAGCTTCCAAATTCAGAGCTCTGGTTCAACTCCCGGTTTCGTTAGATTTATTTTCTAGTCTGAAGGTATAGTTGAGAGTGTAAAATATGCGCTGTATTAATTCAACGTTTGTAAATAAATCCCACTGTGAATTGCAAGTGCAGCTTTAAAATATTTAAACAGATATGTGTTGAAAATATAAATATTATACCTGCAACGGTAATATTTAAATTAAGGAGGAAATTATATAAGACAGCACAAAAAATCAAAAGTATTTCAGGGGGTCGACTTTCCAGTTAATTCATTTAGGACAAAGAAAAGGTAAATACTTACAAGCAGAAATAAGCATCTGCTACGTAAAATCTTCAGAGAGAGCACAGAAAAAAGAATGACGATTTTCTCAAAACAGAAGAAGAGAAGGTTGCACTGAGCGTGAATATATCTATGTCCAGGACTTCGAATTTAGGTTCCACTGTTAACATTTTTTGTTGTTGTAAAAATGGATAAGCGAATATGAAGCGTGTTTTTTTTTTTTTTTTTTTTAATTTACGTCCTTTAACGTTAAGCCATACCCGACGATGAATGAAATTGGTGAAATAATGCTCAAATGAGCCCGGGGTCCATGGAGCTTAGAGCTACCTAACATTCGTCTTTCAGGATAAGGGAAAACCCTGGAAAAAACCTTATCGAGGTAACTCACCCTAACCGAGATTCAAACTCGGCACCTCTTGAACGTGAGGCAGACACGCTACCATCTACGCTACCGAGGCGGGCATATGAAGCGTGTGGATTACACAAACGAGTAATAAATAGATTTAAATTCCAATTTCAGGAAAGCAATAAATCACTGCCTCTATGGTCGAATGGCCAGCACTCTAGTTTCTCAACCGAGAGGTTCGGAATTCGATTCACGGCTGCAGCGGGAAATTGTTGTTTCGCTAGGATCATTCCCTAGTCGTCATCTAAGGAGAAAATGCGAATGTTTGGTCAACAGGAAGACAAAATTGATGTGAAAGTTGGGTCTCGCTACCTACCATATATCCTTAATTTCCTTCGGTCTTCTACATCGTCAAAACCAGAAGGCAGTTCCATCCAGTGCACATTCTATAGCAACTGGATCAAGGCATGATGACCTGCCTCTGTAGCGTGCCTGCCTCACGTTCAGGAGGTCCCGAGTTTGAATCCTGGTCACGGTGATCTGGATAAGGTTTTTTCTGGGGGTTTCCCTTATCTTAACGATGAACGGTGGATAACTCTAAGCTCTATGGGTCCTGCATCTCCACATTCCTCTTGCACCAACAACAAAATTAGCAATAAGATAATTTTTGCAAATATTTATCCCGATGAACACAACGTGGATAGAGCAAAAATGGTTCGTAAATATAGTTGATACAATCACATTCTGTTTTCATTCCAGCAATACAATTTGAATCTGGTATTCGATTCTAGCTGGGCCGACCAGCCAGATCGTGATTTATTTTTGTGGTGCGCTAATGCTTTTTTTTTTTTTTTTTTTTTTTTTTTGTAATTTACGTCCTCCAACGTAAAGTCATATCGGACGATAAATGAAATGGCTGAAATGATGCTCAAATGAGTTCGGGGTCCATGGAGCTTAGAGTCACCCGACATTCGTCTATCAGGATAAGGGAAAACCCCGGAAATAACCTTATCCAGGTAACTCACCCTGACCGAGATTCGAACTCGGGACCTCTTGAACGTGAGGCAGACACGCTACCATATATGCTACCGAGGCGTGCGCGCTAATGCTATGATGAACTAATTTCAGTCCTAATTTCTTCCCATTTCATTTCCATCTTTCAAGATTGCAGGGCCAATCAGCGTATGCGACGAATGTGCTTTGAAGTGAGAAATCTTTTCATTCCTGGCAAGGAACCTTCTGCCCGAATCTGTTCATCAAGACAGGGAGGCATTGAAGGGACGATCGGGTACGTTCTTTCTGGAAACATTAGGGACTCCACTGCACCTGCCGCCATCAGAACTGTCCACCTATTTAGCTTTTCAGTACTGAAATCCGCCCTAATGCCTATCTAATCTAATACCCATTGCCTATATCCCTATCTCTAATGTTTAGTAGGACCTCTCTAAAAATCCTATAAGGTCACTTGGCTGTAGTGACAGGGGCTTGTTTAAAGTTCTGGGCTACATTTATTAATTAAACAAATAAACAATATCCTATTGCTACATAAAATAAAAATGTATATTACAAGAGAAAGATAGTGTAGTATAATTTTCTCTTCTTCAGACTGCCTTATGGTCACAAAAAGACGTCTTAATATGCAAATTCTCGATAATAATACTTCCCTTCAAAAGAACACTTTATTGCTGATTAAAATATTTATTCTTAGACAATTGTTTTGGGATAATGTATCTTCTATTCTAATTTTAGTGTAGATGTGTCATTTATTTTTTACATCCGTGAATTAAAGTGCTTTCAGTTTCTTTGTCTAAAAGCAGATACCTTAAAGCATGCTAGTTAGAAATGCAGAAGACATAAATCCCACCTATTTAATATTCATTGATTATAAATCTTTAGAAACACTCATTTTTCCAATTGTATGTAACAATTTTGCTTTAATAATTGTATATTCAAAAATTATATAACAAGCACAACTGCACTTAACAACCAGAACAACAATTACTTATTCAAAGGCCATGAAATGTCTCCCTTTGCCAAAGTATCTAACCAAAATGTAAGAGATCAAAGGAGCAGAGAACTGAAAGCATAAAAAAATTCAAATAAAATTTTCAAAAACAGCACCAATATTAAATGAAATAAAAGAGCTCAGATGAACACAAACACCGTTTTCTCTGTTCAGGATTCTACAGTTTTCTATGGACTTTTGAGACTTCCCCCTAAATTTATTATTAAGGTATTAACATATCTACAGGTTTGTCCAACGGTGTCCAGATCTGTAGTGGGATCTGAAGCTGCACAATGTGAAGAGTTAAATACTGTAAAACTCAGTAAATTTGTAATTTAAAATTTTACAGCTTTTCTTGCTCTCTTTTCACATGTTTTTAAGTTAGAGAAAGTTTGTGTAGTAAGCAGCCATTAAATCAAATTTAATGTTTTAACAGATCTTCCATACCATACCATATCTCATCATGCAAGCTAACAGTCTAAATAAAGATAACTGTCATGAACCTAGCAGAATATAAAGTGTCATCCTGCTCAATTATAATTGTTTCTCTATATTTTGGACTAATTACATAATGCACAGGTTTGTTTTAGTTTTCTCGAATGTAGGGATCACATAACCCAAAACTCTCTGCATCACAATTCAGTTGATGCTCATAATTTTTTTTTAAACTGAAAATGTCAACATCATTTTCTTATTACACCATTAACAAGAATCAGTAATTTATAGAAAACAAGTAACTACTAAGAGCTAAAATCATTAAAGAAAACTCTGTTTAACTTTAAACAATTCTAGTAACCAATTATTAATAGAGAGAAAAGTTATACAATAGAACAAACAAAATTACAGCCTATGTGTTCAGGCATTTTTCAAGATTTTCATTTCATTAATTTTTTATTTATTTTAAAATTACCCCACTTTAACAACCTTTTTGTTTCAAGCTATCATGGGCATTTATGATCAATGAAGGGCAATAAATGTCAATGTATTAATGAAGTACAGCAGAAAGATTAATTCCTAATTTGACATGTATTTTTTCCTCTTTAAATGAAACCCCACTTTTAACAGCAATTTCAGGTATTATAGCAAATAATTTTTTTAAATCTTTAAATAAAGTACCCAATATACATTACCTATGATATTGTTTCTTATTTCTTTATATTAAAAATGAAGCTTTTCCCTTTGCTAGAACTTTTTAAAGAGATGAATACTTGTGGAAATTCTGCATATTATTGGAGTTATTTATATTATTATTATAATGTTCAAAAGGTTAAACATGCCGGTAAATGTTAAAATCATATAAAGTACTTTGTTACATAAACATGATGGAACTATGGCTCTCTTATAGAACCAAGATATACTAGGAATATATTAGGAATACACGTATTAATATTCTGTGCCCAATTAGACAAACATTTTACAGTCTAGATAAGCTTGTGCTTGGTGGGAACCCGACAAACGAACAAAAAGGACCTTTGATGTATTTAAAATGTATGCTAGGTACATTAATCATATATTGTAATTACTTAAAAATGTGTGACACTATGTGAAAAGGTGTAAATATATTTAATACAGAACAATTATTACTAATTTTTGTTCATAATTTCCAAAAAAATACAATATTTGGGAAGTGTCTGTTTACTTCGACTTGGAAGACTCATTCATAATTGGTGACAACGCATGGCATTCTTGAAATGTTCATTATAAAGACACCCAAGAGAGTTGTACATACACCTCATACAGCTGAAATGCCGTTTAACATGCCATTCTTCAACAAAACCTCAGAAATGATATACGTGAGTTAAAAGGGCTCAGGTAATCAACGATTACACCAAACTAAAATATTTGTTTCACATGCGGGCCCGCCCCCTTGATCCAAATGCACACATCATTACTTTGGGTTTGACAGCTGTTGTTTTGATATTACTGCAACACTTTGAGCAGCCAGTGAACGGATTAGTCTGGCAGTAGAGCAGCGAATTGTGTTTTATTCAGACTAGGTGAGTTTTTATATTAATGTGTCCTTCCCAGGTAAAGTCTTTACAGACATCAAGGTGCTGTTTATTCACTTACCATTTGCTCTCCCAGTTGAAATATTAGTCTTACGAGTTGATACATTATGAGCTTCCCATATGGTTACCTTGAATCACACAACTTTAAACATTTTTCACACGAAATTATGACAAACACAAACATTTTCATTTCCTTTCAGTGATATTTCACTGTTACCCGCAGGTATGGAAAGCAATGTTACCAACAGTAATAGAAAAAAGTTGGAAAAATCAAAACAAATGAGGTCAATTATGCGACACATGATTCCAATTTTCGTAGTAATTTGTGATAATTTAAGTTATAAATGACGATTTAATTACAAATACGTGTTTAACTCAGCCTTACTAACATTTTAAAAGATCCAGGGGAGCTATTCTTTGAGCTCGTAATTTTTCTGTAGCTTGACAAGTCGTGGACAGCAGCGGTATCCTACGGTAGAATCTGCAACTAAAATTGCTTCCTGTTGGTCGAAGGTCAGTGGCACGATCGCTAAATTATTTGAAATGAGCATATATTGTAATATTCATGTGGATTATGGTAATGATTATGGATGAATTGTGAATAATTTCGTCGCCACTGCAACAGCATACTGAAGAATTAACCAACAACACCAGGCAAGTACCTGAGAACTTAAGGTATAAGTGTACGTGATATATTTTGGTTTTGTACTTCATCGCGTCAAATTGTGCATCCATAGCGATTCCAGAGGAAAAAAAAATCTCATAACTTCTTATTTGAATAATGGGTTTGATGATGATTTTCGCTCCATAAACGTGTTAATGGTATAAAGTACGTAGCAGACATCCGTCACACACACTTTCATTTTGACACATACCAGTGTTGACGCTTGTCAGTGTTAGTAAACAGCCTACTTGATAGCGATTGGGCTGGAGCCTATGCGTTTATGAAGGGGGCGTACCCAGAAGCTGAGCAATGTTTAATTATTCCAATTTAATGTAATATTGCATTTTTATGTTTAAATGAAGCTTTGTAAAATTATGTCAATTACCTATTTTAATACATATAGTGCATGTAACTATCTTAAATTTAGGATCGAAAAAGGATTTAATCTTGAAATTTTGCTATTTCTTGAGAAAGTATTTTCTCCTAACAGTTATTTTATTTTTTTAGGTTAAAAATGACCTGATTGATAACATGGGAGCTTAGGCTGAGAAATACAGCAACAGGTATTATAGAACCATTATGGATGACAGAAATGGTGACTGTTTTGAGCATCATGAAGATTTGTATGGAGATGTTGCACTCAATACTTCAGACTCAGAACATGAATGTTTGAAAGAATTTTTGTTGGAGCCAAGGGACTCGTTAAGAAATGTGCCTTGTTTGGGAAATGAAATTGCAGATGGCAGTCATTTAGGAAATCAGAATACCTCAATTGAAAATGTAAATTATGAAAATTCAGTCAATTCCACAGATGAAAGGTTAGAGGAAGATGGAATCCCTCCAAACTGTGTGCAGGACTCTTGTTCTAGCACTGCATTCACTACAAATTCTGATGATGAGGAGAAAAATGGAGAATATTTTTCTCCAGTCCATAGTGAAGATCTTAGTGAGCCTGTGACCAGTGAAAAAGCAAGAGACAGTGAAGGAACTATTTATAAGGAAGAGACTGAGGAGGAAGAAAACTCATCAGAAACATCTCTGGTAGTACAAAAGAGTGATGATAACGAGAAAAGTACAAAATATTCAAATAATAGGTTAGAAGTTGATGCTGCAGCTGGTTTAGAAGATGCATCTAAAATAGATGAGCTTGATACTAAAAGTGAAGTTGAAATTAACGATGTAGATATAGGAAATGGACATTCTGCTGTTATCCAGAGCCCACCTATTAAAGCAAGAAACAGTAGTTCACGAGGTCGTAAGCGTAAAAGTGCTGGTGATACTGAAACAAGAGGTCGCCCAGCGTCTGCAAGAAAAGAAAAGCATCCTGTGACTTACCAAAGTCAAATTTCACCAGATCAAAATGGCATAAAAATCAGAATTAAGAAGTCTTCAACAGCAACGACAAAAGTCCAACGAACGAATAGGCGAGGCAGGAAACGGCGGGGCAAGAAGGGTTTCAATACAGACGATGAAATATCGACAGACAGTGAATCAAATAAACGAGTGAGGTGGGGGGATGCTATTTTAAGTGAAGGAGATGATGTTGTTGGTGATAATGAAGAGGAAAATAATGGGGAACAAAGTGTTTGGGGTGAACGGATGCCCACAGAAATATTGGGAAAAATATTTCTCCTGTGCACACAAGAGGAAGGATGTCTACCTTTCCTTATCAGGTTGTAACCTTAACTTTTTTGTAGATGAGTATGCTTAAATTACTAGTAAATTCTTTAAACAAATCTTTGATAGAATATAAGCTATTTAATAATTTGATTGTCTTAGAATTATAAATAGATATACATAGTGCAATGAGTTTCAGATAGTTGTATTTGCAAATGAAGAGAAGCTGTATGTTGTACAAATAGTTTCAATCTTTTTCACACGTCTACCTTTTACTTTTATGAATTACATCATTAGTTAACCATTTTTCAAAATCCTTATAAGAAAGTTACAGGTGTATGTCCAGACTGTATGTTAAGCTGAATCTACAAATTTAGTACTGACTCCTCTTATGCATGGCTGTAGATGTAAAACTAATTCTTTTAAATGATTTATTTGGCCGTTTATTACAAGTGAGCATTGATTTGGCCAGAGGATGTGTGATGCTGACCACATCACCTTTTTCTGCTGCCCAGCAATTGTCATCTGCATAGCAGCAATTGGGTTAGGGTTTTGACTCTTCATGAACTGTCTTGCCAAGTATTATTATTGTTATTATACATTCCAATGTAGGTCCATAGAGGTGATGAATTGAAAGGTGACAGCATTGCACACAATGACAAAAGCATTAAAAAATTCAAATCAATAAGAACAGATCTCAAAAATGGCTGTCACAACAAAAGTTATTTTAAATAAATTGTACATTTTAGAGAGGTCAACATTTTTTGTAATACAATGTCTATCTCTTTATGATTAATCAAAATCAAATACAAAACTTGTTCCAAATGAAAAGAATCTCAGAGCCTATCACAGACATTGGAATATTTATACTTTAGTAGTTATGTAAATATTTCAAGGACACTAGGTAGTTGTTTGGTTCAAAAATCAATTTTTGCTTTGCATGCTTAAGAAAGCTAGAAACTCTGAGCTTTCAAATTTATATATGACATGTTGGGGGTTTCAGTTGATAAAGGGATTTTAATTTGGATGCTCTAACTTGTTGAGTCACAGCTGTTATGTGTACATTTATCTTTAACTGCAGTTTACAATATGTAAATGTACAATTTGCATTGCAATAAAAGCTGTAGTTTGTATTTTTCATACTTCAGATACACTTTTCTTTGCAACAATTAAGCTACATGAATGAAATTTTTACTGGTCTTTTCATTTAAAGAACTGCTGATTCCATCTAAAATTATTCCTCAAATTGCTAATCATAATTTTTAAGAATTTATATGCTTATAAAATTGGGCATGAATTCTGTGTACATAATATACATATTTTTGGGAGGCAGTATTTTCAAACATGGAGTGCAAATTTATGTGGAAATTGTCAAGTGATGCAAGTATTAAAACATACAAAAGTTCAGTAAAAAATAATTGTTTTAGAGGAAAGTGTACTTGAATACTCCTTTGAAACTGAGAATTTTGAAATGTTTAATTTTGTTTATGACAAGTTTGTAGCATTGCCCAAGGTTTATGTGCAGAAAGATTGCTGTATTCAGTTTCAAAGTTTCATTTCACTATATTAGTTTTTGAGGAACTAAAAATCAAAGTAGGCTGTAAAGTAGCAGTCGGAAACTGCCTCACAACTTCCCAGTGTCCTAAAACATATGTTATTTTATATAAAATTACTAGAAGCATTTTTAAAAATCACCTATCAAAAATGTTTGTGTTGAGTTCTTACAAGATTCTGAACTTCAAGTTCAAATTTTTCTTGACATTTCATTTCTGAGTTGTGTTCACTGACGCACAGAATGCACAAGAACTATTTTTACAGTGTTGTTTTTAGAATCTGCAGACTTTTTGGAGGTAATCTTTTTAGTTTAGTTTATTTGTACTTAAGCGTGCAATACTGTCTTACTGTTCCAATTACAGTTTCCCAGTTCTATTCTAAGTACAAATTTGCCAGTTGCTTATTTTATGGGCTAGTAATGGTATTAGTTGCTGGCCGTTTTCTAAGTACAAATTTGCCAGTTGCTTACTTTATGGGCTAGTAATGGTATTAGTTCCTGGCCATTTACCTCTATTCTAGCTTGCGACCTTGACCTAATATTCCATTGTGTCTTCCATTTCTCTCTTAACTTCCTTACCCTTCTCATCTTTTCTCTTTGATTTTGACTGCATACTTTCCTACCTCTCTCCTTTCAACATAAGCATTTTTATAGTTACTGTGCAAGGTCCTTTAATTATCCCAGTTGTTATCCCATATTAATTTCCTCCAATTTTCTATTTCTTTACATTCCACTACATAATACTCTATGCTTATTTTATTTCCACATAAAATACACTCCTTTGGTGAACCCCTCCGCTCTCAATATGGCTCCTGTCTTTATCTAAGCTAAACCCTCCCCCTCTCATGTCCATTATACAGGTCTATAAATGTTATAGGGTGAACTTCTTAGTGTTACTGTGCTCTTAAAACTGAAATAACTAAAATATGAATGATGCTAAAAACTCATAGGAGTTGCTGTTAGGCTTGATGTGAGTACTTGTAGAGCCTCTGACCCACCCACCAATCTCTTTTACAATGCTTTCTTTAATAGAAAAATTAAGCATAAGGGCAACCATGCAATTTTGTATTTCAACTGAGCCTGTTAACATGTGATTAAGCAACTCCAGAGTATAGCTCATGGTTTAGAAGCCTAAGTCACAAAGCCAGCCTAGGGATTGGGGTTGTAAGCTGCAAAGTGTAGCCATAACATTCGTTAGGCTAAACTCTAATGATCCAAGATTGCTATTTAGTGGATTTCAATGCCTCACTCACTCTTGCTCATGCACCATAGCAGTAAAATGGCATTAAGCCATAATATTCCTTTAAAACAAAGCATTCTAAATAGGGTGGCTGAGTGGATCATAGGCTCTGATGCAAGTCTGGGTGTCTCATTGGTCAGGTGCTGGCCTACTGATCCCAAGGTTGCAGGTTCAAAACTGGCCCAGGTTGATTGTTTTTAAGTGTGCTTAAAAGTGACAACTCCAAGTTAGTAGATTTACTGGGATGTAAAAGAACTCATGAAGGATGAAATTCTGGGACACTGGCAGCACTGTTATGATCCTGACAATTGGCAGCACCATGAAAAAAGAAAATGTTTATTCTAAAGGCTCTGAAAGTGGTCACACAGATTTTGAAAGTTTCTGTTGAAATTTTTAGGCAATATGTAATACTACTTCTTACCTCTATAATCATAAGTAAAATTGTTCAATATTTTATGATCTACCAAACCATGCATGTTAAAACAGAATAAAGCAATGCTGAAATATTATTTAGAAAATATTTGACAAGATTTATTTACTAAATTATTTACTAGAGATAGAACTTAAAGCCACTGTCTTTAAGTTTCAGCTTTGCATAAAGAAGTTGCTATTTATCTTTTCCATGTAACCCCATAATACTCCTATGGATATGACAGTTTTTAAATATATTTTTAATATTTCAAACAGTTCCTAAAACTGCAATAAAATAAATTTAGTTAGTATATTTATGGAGATATTTTATAGAACTTGAAGGCCAAGCTGCATTTCAGTTTATTCAAGAATTCTGATCTTCTGTGTCATGAAGTTTAAGTTCAGTGTATTTAATCCATGAAAATTTCTACATGTTTTGCAATGGTAAAAAAGTAATAAGTTTAAATTTTTAAAATGGTTTACAATAATTATTTACAATACCTAATTTAAAATTCTACACAAACTTTTACATTTAATGTCTTTATACAAATGTATGTATTATCATTATTGTTCCCTTCACTTAAATTCCTCCAGAATAAAAAATGTGTTTACCATTAAATATCTCTATTGTCTTTATAATTCAGTATTTTTTTATTCTTCCTTTTCTTGTAAAATATATTTTATAGTTTCATAAATACCTATGCACAGAGCACTCAATATACCAAATTGTATAAACATTTTTCTGCATGAATGTGTGCTATTTACTTTTCCTATTCTAATTGTTTTTAAAAGTCAATAATTTGTATTGATGATGGTACATAATGCAGTTCATGGTTTCTAGGATGGCACGAGTCTGCAAGCTATGGCGAGATACAGCCGTGGCACCCTATTTGTGGCACACCATTGACTTCAGCCTCCCATATGTGAAGCAGAAGTATAAAAATGTAGACCACTTTCGGTGGTTATGTGAAAATAGGCTTAGAAAAGTTCAGGAACTCAGTATGGGTAAGAAGAATATTTCAGAATATCTGAAATAATTTTTAATCATCACATATATATTGGAGACTAAATAGAACATTGCTTGTTTATAGTGCGTACCTTGTTACATGGATGAATGAATATTTATTTCTCATGTCTCACAATTACTCGGGAGGGTTCAGAAAAGAGCAGCTTTATTTGCAGACCGAGGTAAACAGGTAGAAAATCATGCCAGCACTGGGCCCGCCTCGGTAGCGTAGATGGTAGCATGTCTGCCTCACATTCAAAAGGTCCCGAGTTCAAATCTTGGTCAGGGTGAGTTACCTAGATAAGGTTTTTTCTGGGGTTTTCCCTTACCCTTCAAGATGAATGTCAGGTAACTCTAAGCTCCATGGACCCTGGACTCATTTGAGCATCATTTCACCCAATTCATTCACTGCCAGCACTGGTTCTTCCTGGGAACATTAGAAAAACGTAGAAAACGAGCAGAACTATGTGCAATTTTTAGAGCATGTAAAGGGGGATTCAGCGTGGAAAGACATAACAAAGCGGTTATTGACTCCATTATATTCGGGTGAAATGATCATTGCAAGAAAATAAGAAATAGGTTACAGAAAACAGACGTAGATAAATTTTCCTTTGCAAACAGAACTATTGATGACTGGAACAAAATGCATGCAGAATTACTGGAGACACTGCCTCAATGTGTAAATAGTTTTAAACATAGACTACAGAAGAATGAGTAATAGACAGGAAAATGTTTAATTACATATTTTATTATCACTAGTAATATTCTAAATTGGATTATTATCATAGTGTACTTGAAACATGTTATTTATTAATCTGAGAGCGCATTGCTATTCCTTGTATTATTGCTGATATTGTCATAATTTTATTATTATTATTATTATAATATCATAGGTTGATGTGTAAATTTAGTTAGGTATTGAATTGTTTTATTTAGGCTTGACGGGAATTTATATGGGTTTAGGTTTGACGTGTATTTATTTAGGTTTACCTTGTAAAACTTAATTTTGACAAATGCTGCCACCAGTCCGTGCCCTAAGCAGTTATTTATTATTACTTTTTTTTTTTTTTTTTTTTTTTTTTTTTTTTTTTTTTTTGTAATTTACGTCCTCCAACGTTCTAGCCATATCGGACGATGAATGAAATGGGTGAAATGATGCTCCAAAGAGTCCGGGGTCCATGGAGCTTAGAGTTACCCGACATTCGTCTTTCAGTATAAGGGAAAATCCCGGGAAAAACCTTATCCAGGTAACTCACTCTGACCGAGATTCGAACTCGGGGCCTCTTGAACGTGAGGTAGACACGTTACCGAGGCGGGCCCCTAAGCAGTGAAGTAATAAATATATATAATTACATAATTTATGCTTTGTACAGTTTAATCTATAATAGTGTTGAATAACAAACTAACCTAGTTTATAACAAAACATATTCTCTTACTTTGTTGCTTGTGTGTACTATTTATGGTTCCAGTGCACTGAAATCTGGTTTTTGGTATATTGGTAATCCTTTGTACTTCTTGCTACTTCTTTCTTTATTTTATTTGGCTATTCCAAGGGTTTTTTTTAAGTCGATTTTTAATTCCATTTTCTTCTTAGTCAATTTCTATCAATTTTTCTTTGACCCTACTCAAATAGTTTATTACATCTTTTATATGATTTTTCTCCTTTTACAGTTAAAATATTTCTGATCAGTACTTTCCCATTCAAGTTTTTCTATTTTTGTTCCTTTTATAAGAGTAGAAAGGGAGGAAGAGTTTGAACAAGAGGGGCAGTCCTTACCCGTAACATATATGTATTTCTTTCAATACCTTTGCTTGTTTGGAACTTTCTTAGCTATTGCAAAGTTGAATCACATTTAAAGAATTCATTGCCCTGGGCTAGATCTTCATACATTAAACTTCTCAAAGAACACTATTTTATTTTGAGTTTGATTAATGAGTGACTCATTAATCAAACTCAAAATGAAGAATACTTCACTGTTAATAATGCTTCTGCTTTTAATATTTATTTTTAACAAAACATTTTTTGGGGGGAAACCTGGCATTACACTCCAATGAATTTTCTCTATCCGTCATCATCATTCAAGATTTGGACCCTAGGATCCGTTCTTCCCCATCAATCAGTATCTCTCCATCTCTTCCTCGGTCTTCCTGTTTCTTTTACCAGTTGAAACTTAGTCACTATTCTAGGAAATCTATCCTTATTTATCCTCTTTACATGTCGCCTCCAGTTTTCTTTCTTTAGGTACTCTGTATTAAAGTTGTTAAATTCAGAAACAAAAGATGAAACCCCACCATATAATAGATCTGGAATATACCAAATAAGTTGTAAGGATTGTGAAAAATGCTACATAGGGCAAACTAAATGAGACCTAAAAACCAGAGTCAAAGAGCACTTTAGAAACGTCAAATTGAAACAAGAAGATAAGTCAGAGGTAGCATTTCATTTTTGGAGCAAAAACCATGACATTGATCCAAATCCAAAATTACTAAAAGGGGTGATAAATCAAAACAAACTGACAACTTGGGAGAAAATATTCATATGGAAAAATAAGGACAGAGTAATGAACTTTGAAATCCCACCTGTAGATAATTTGACAAAGAAGTTCATAGTTCCACCACCAGAGAGAAGAGAGCAGACAATAACAACAGATGATAGTTGGACCAAGGTTGAAAATGGATGCAATGGCTTCCAAAACTGGTCCCTCAATAATATAAAAATGTAAGTGACGAAGTGTTAAAAACCAACTAGATATAATTTTTTTCAATTTCTTTATTCTGTTTAATCCTTTCTTTGAAGTTAGATATGTTCAATTCTTCTCTTATTTTATTTGTTTTATGATCTAACAGAATATCCAGCCACTGATCTTAAAATGATTATTTCTGCTGATTCAGTTTCTCTTTTCTGTTTAATGCCTATGTTTCTTTTGAATATAGTAATACAGAGACTGCCGTTGTCCTATAGAATTTAATTTGCATTTCTCTTCTAGTTTTCTTTCTAAGGGTTCTCTTTATTGTACCATACATAAGCTAAATTTATTTAATCTCAACATAAAAATTTATTTAGTTTCTTGTCAACATCTTTTGCTTCTACAGTACGGCCGCTGTTTCTCCAGCTCTGACATTTTGCGGTTGCAGGAGGTGGAGGAGGAAGGTTAATAGTACCAACATATAGTAATGACCAATTGAAAACATATCCACAAAATTATCTTTAGAATGAAAACATAGGACTGTATATTAGCTTTAAAACACTGAAGTCCAACTTGCAATTTCATTATCATGCAAGATATTCACTACAACACCACTCTATTCGAATATTTCTTTCACACCTTTTACGCATGCTAACTGCTTCTATTGGTAGTACTGGGAGTCTCTACATCCGGTGTTGTGGTCTGGAAGTTAAAACTTCCTTCTAGCACTTCAACCCAAATTTAGTGGAAAAAACAGTTAACAGACTCAACAAGGCTAAGAAAATAAAAGAAACCACCACCCTAGAACCTACAGAAGCAAAAGAGAGAAAAAAAATTTAAAAATTTACCTTCCATCCATCAGCCTATAATAAATCCCAAAAAATCTTCTCAAAACACAACATAATTCTTGCACCTCAAAATAGATTTAACATCAGAAATTTGTTGAAAGCCCCCCCCCCCCCAAAAAAAAATTAATTACTACCAAAGAAAAACCAGGAATCTATGAGATCAAATGTGAAACTTGCCCTAAAATTTACATAGGAAAAACAAAATGAAATATTGACATCAGAACTAAAGAACATATAAGAAACATTAAAAATGGTGAAACATGTTTTAAGTAGCATAAATGTAACCGTTTTTTAAGTGGACACCAATTTTTTGCTTGTAATGGTGATTACATCATCCACTCACTTTAACCCCCAGTATGTCTGGAGGGCCACACCTGTCTTTGGTTAATGGGTCCATCAGACCTGGCCAGAAGGAGTTTTAAAGTCCATCGGCTTTTCTCACAAGCACCAATTGTGGAACATTTGTACACCGTGACAGGCCAGCGTAAGAGGTGAAATAGCATTTCCTCTATTTTTGATGTAATTATACCGCTAACGGTCTGTCCCCAGAGCGTCATTGCTAAAAGCAGGTTGCACCACGGGCATGTTGAGGTTGGTATTTGGATAGGAGAGGTTATGGAATGCACATCACTATCCCCAACATCTACATCATCCTGCGGCTGTATCAAACACAGAAATAAAGACAGCACTTTTTGCAGGTGACATGATCATATGGACATCTTCCCCACAAATAGAGAAATCCAAAACTTCAATGGAAAAGGCTCTGATACTATTGGAAAAGTGGACTGACAAGAATTTGATGAAAATAAATACTGAGAAAACAACATTCCAAATATATCGAAATTTAACTGTATCGGAACACCACAGTGAAGCGAAATAATTATTAAATTATAGATGAGTCGTATTTGTTACACATCAGCTTCATTTACATACCTATTTTGAGATATCAAAAAGAATACCATCAAATCTTAAAAACTGCAATTAAAAATGGATATGGAAAAAGCCTTGTAGATAAAAAACTAAAATCATTCAAACTTCAAAAAAGATTAAAACAGATCACAGCTCTTTCACCAATAAAACAAGAAATTATATTTGCTAAATTTACTTACCACCCCTGGGCAACAAAAAAGTTCCAAAAAATATTCAAGAAATACAATATAACATTGGCACCAAAAAGCAATTACAACATTATAAACCTATATAGAATAAAAAGAAGTATTTCAGAAAGTGGAGTGCCATTGTTACTAAAATTAGGCAAGTGAGTCAACCTTGTATATACTTTTCTTGACAAGGTTGACTCACTTGCCTAATTTTAGTAATTATAAACCTACTTAACAGTAATAATACTGATAAGATAAAACAAGAAGAAAAGTCAGGCATTTACAAGATTAAGTGTAAAGACTGTGAAAAAATTTACATAGGGAGGACAAAAAGAAACATAGGCACTAGAAAGAAAGAACATTTTAGGCACCTAAAATACAAAGATATTGATAAGTCTGTAGTAGCAGCTCATTTCTGGTCTGAGAATCATGAAAATGAAGATAACACCAAATTACTAAAACACTTACAAAAACTTAGTGAACTTGTCATATGGGAGAGAATATACATAGAAAAACATAAAAGCAACTTATCGAGATTTAACTGTATTGGAACACCACAGTGAAGCGAAAAATTATTAAATTTTAGATGAGTCGTATTTTTTATACATCTGCTTCACTTTCGTACCTATTTTGAGGACATGTTTCGCAAATCATCGTTTGCATCTACGGCTCTTATGCGACTGAAGCTTGATCCAGCGGTACCCACACCAATTAATATCTAACACAGCCAAAGATAAAAAATTGAACATTTTAATTAAAAATCCAGAAATTATTCCAGAAATCCCACGTAATGCTGCAGTAGCAAATTTTAGATTATTTATGGAACATGATTATTTGGCCAAACACTTACACAGAATAGGAATTTATACAAGTCCAAATTGTCCTCTGTGCAACAAAGAAGAGGAAATGACTGAAGAACATCTTTTAACCTGTGAAGCCCTACCTGCCGGACCCACTACACAGAAATATTGGAGAGCAAGAGAGCTAATGGCTTCATTGCCAAAGTCTAGCATTTGAAAACAACAACAAAATGGTGAAACAGAAAAATCAGCAGTGGCTTTTCATTTTTTGAATACTAGACATAACATTAACTTGGAAACATCTTTAATAAAATACGTTAATCACCCCATAGACCTTTCCGTATGGGGAAAAAATCTCCATTAACAAAAATCGTCATAGAGTCATGAATTTTGAAACTCCACCACCGGACATCTTTGACAAGTACATCATGCCATCTATCGACGATACAGAGAAAGAGGAAACCACTACAATTTGCACTAGTCGAGTTCCAGCTGATGATAAGAGCAAAAGCTCTTGAAACGTGTCCTGTGAAAAAACAGTGTGAGTGAAGCAGTATGTCAATATCTTCTCGATTCACTTTTGTCTTTCAAGCTGTTTAAGTTAATCAAGAATAACACTTGCAAAATGTTTTTATTACACATTTCATTGCAGGTTCCCAGGGAATTCAGCAGGCCTAAGCAATAGTCAAATTTTTTAAAAGCTGCGAACTGTGTGATGGTTTTATAATTCTGCTCTCTTTGCATGACCACAAGAAAACAGCAAATAGCAATTTTGGATTTTAAAAAAGTATAAAATCTTGAGAATCAGTCTTTTGATATGGCTTAATAGCAAACACATTAACTGACACTTTTATTTCACATTTACTTAGTGATTAAAATGAGCAGCAATAAATGATTCAAATATTGTAATAAAACATTTTATTTGTTTTTTACAGGTGCCTGGAAACACTATTTTTATCAACAGGCAATGGATTTGGTTGCCGAATACTGCCCAGATCTCAAAGGTCTTAACTTAATGGGGTGGAAAGGACTGTTGCCTGAACATCTCAAAAATGTTCTTGCCAACTGCCAACAGCTTGCTCGTCTGGATCTCTCATATATTAATGTAAGCAAAATGGACACTTTCCTTCAAAATACAGATTTCATGCTTCAAACTTTGTATTTCTCTGTTATCTTGTTAATTAAAATCTCTTCTGTCATTTCAGGATTTAATGTTACCTTGGTTTTTCTGTGAGATACACTTGCTTAAAGCTATTTTATGTGTCACTCATTATCATTAGCTTCTGTTTTCATGAGACGCGGGAAGTGTGAAATGATCAAAACTGTAATTTTTAATTTTTATGTCAGTTAAATTCTTTGATATTTTCTGAACAAGTATATAAAAAAATATGGTTTTATATACAATGCTTCTTTATTTAAATATGTTTTAAAGATATGGGTGCAATCCATTTAAATTGTAACATGGCATGTTTCAAGAGCTTTTTTTCAAAAACATTTTTTCCCCCCATATATATGGCCATTTTTCTTAGCAAGTATTAGAGCTAGAGGTTTGAAATTTTGTACAGTTCTTTTTGACCTAGAATTATGATGAAATAATTTACCATTTGAATATTGCAACCATCTATTTTTGGAAAAAATCTGTAAATTTTACATTTTAATTTCTCTTCATATGAAAAAAGTGTTCTATCAAAACCCTTAGAGATACCTGTATAATACTAGATCAATATCATAATAAACATATGAGGTTTAAGTGTGAAAAATGTTAGTGCTGTGCTATTCATATTCTAATTTTGGAGTAGCAGTGCAACAATACATCTTTTTTTTTCTTTCCATTTATACCCTGCCTTCAACTGCGATAGTTATATCAGCCACCATTCTCCTGTGAAACATATTGCCTTTTTAATCATTAGATCTTGCACACATTCACACTCTTGGGGAATCAACCAACCGGGAATCGAACCTGGGACCCCTCACACAGCAGGCAGGTGCTCTACTGACTGAGCTAAGGAGCCAGCCTGTATCCTTATTCTTAAAAAAATTCTCTTCTGTTTACTTATTAAATATTTTTAAACAGAAAGCATAAGAGCTAGGATAATGAAATTTGCCATAGATATTTCCCATAGCCAGATTTTTCAAAGGAATTCCCTTATTAATAGTTGAGAAATGTAGGATTACTTTGTCCAGGTTGTACCTAACTAACCTCCACACTTCTTGCTTTCCATAAGGCAATAAATATGTACTAAATTTGTGAAAACCTTAAAATGTGTCTGATTTAATTAATAAGACCAAAATCTAAATCACAGATTGATAATGTGAATGTAAAATAACGTATTTCACTTAATTACCTCTGCTTGCATTTTCATGTTGACTCTATCAAAAACCTTGGCCTATATCGGCTAGTGTGAAGAAATGATTAATTTCCATCAATTAATTTAAAAAAATATAAAATACTTATTCACTGAAGTCATAACCAATAAGGTTAAATACATTAAAGGTAAGAATCAATTTGGGTGTATTTGATATTGGTGAAAGAAGTTTTAAAAGCTCTTAAAACTTAATGTGACTATTTTGGAATTAGTATGAGAAACCTGTTAGATAGTTCACTTCTACTGGAGCTGTATTTTGTGTCAATTAGTTGAAGAAACAAAGTCAATAACCAGAACAGAGTAGCAAAAATTCCCTGATGTTGAGTTATTCATCCTTGTTTACTGATGGAGATGCAAGTTCTTTATATTGAACTGTGAATATAGGTGAATCATAAAGATTGTCTTGCTACACACTGATATAAGATATAAGGTACTCATGTGATTTAATGGCTGCACCGTGGCTGAGTGGTTAGACTGCTTGGCTCTCACCTGGGTTCGATCCAGGCAACTGCAAAGTGAGATTTATGGTGTACAACATGGCGCTGGGGCGAGTTTTCTCGAGGATTTTTCGGTTTCCCCTGCCATCATTTCACCAGTGTTCCATCTTCATCTCATGTATCATCAGTGTCATTGCCTGCAGTGCCACATGTATTAAAAGCAGGTGTTAAACGTTACTGTCCACCAACGCAAAGGAATGTGCCACACTCACACAGTGGGACAAGGACAGCGAATGTCTGTGACAGAGAACACATACTGCATAAGGAGCAGAATTGTTAAAAATACATGAGCCCTATTCACTCTGTACACTAAAACCGAGAAGATTCATTCACAAAAGTAGAAGCTGTCAGAATGTTTTTGAATGGTCTATAACTGAATTGACATGGGGTGTCATAAACCTGTCCAGGGAGAGTGTAGGAACCTTCTCCAACCCCTCTGTGTCTTATTCCCCAGGAACTTTCTTTGTTGTGCCCAACTGTAAACATTTTCATGTGATTTAATGGTAAACAACATCAAGTCCCTTGTTCTTTAAGACCTTTGTGACATTTACAAGACAAAGAAATTCACATGTACAGTTTCATTGTTTTCAATAATTCTTCTCCTTAACTTCAAAAGAAGTTTCTGATGGGGCATTACAAGGGTCAGAGATAATTCAAACTTCTATTCTAATGGAATTTTTTTTTCTTCAATATATTAGAATAAGAAGCTGTGATTTAATCAGCAGGAGTAATAAATATATGTATGTACATATATATGGCTGCGCCATGGCTGAGTAGTTAGACCGCTTGGCTGTCACCTAGATGGCCAGGGTTCGATCCCAGGTGACCACAAAGTGGGATTTGTGGTGGACAACATGGTGCTAGCGTGGGTTTCCTCCAGGTCCTCATTCCACCATCATTTCACAAATTGCTCCATTATTCATCTCTTTATCATCCGAGGCGTTGGGCCGACCCCTCAACCCTGGTATCTCAGGTAAATATGCTTCAGCTCCCTCTCTCCGAGCGACTCCTAGCACCAGCATTGGTAAGAAAGGGAGGCAAAAAATGTACGTATACATGTATGTCACTAATGCTCTGGAGTGAACAATGAAGTCATTCTCCCTCCCAGTACTTAGAAGTTATATCTTTGTAAAGCTGCGCAGTGTTGTAGATGTTCTCTGTGCATTTCTATATCTTGAGAGCACAATACACAATTTGGAGAAGTTAGTATGCAAGACAATCATGTCCTGTTTTAGGCCTCATCATGGCAACAGCAGATTTATGTGGCAGTTCCAAATTATTGAGGGATTTTCTAGAAGTATTTCCATATTTTGGTTACCAATTTTTTCAGTTTGTCCAGATTTGTAATCATCATTAATTTTTTCTCTGTATGAAAAGTCTTTATTTCTTCCTGTTTAATTTTACATCTTTTTTTTTTTTTTCCTTTTCTTTTTCTTTCCCCTTTCATTCCTCTGAACTCCACAATGGGCCGGAATCCATTGGAAAACATGTTTTCCAAGTGTTTTTAATGGTCTGGATTATATTTTGTATTTCTAGAATTTTTTCCATCTTTGGATAGGATGTGGATGCTAAGTATGAATTGTTGCCTTAGAATCCGACAAAATAACAATATTCGTGCATTGTTGCAGCCAAATAATGTTTTGGAGTGAAAGATAAATAGCTGAAACTTAACCATAAAAATTTATAGTATTTCTTCCAGCATGTTCTAAGAGAGAGCCATCTGTATAAATATGTGTCCACTTTACAGAAGAGTAATTTGTGTGTGTAATTTTTAAAGCTAAAGACTTGGCCATTTCTGGAGAAGTTTCTCTTTTGTAAATGAAGTTATTAAACTTAGATTATAATCAATGCTGAAATTATCAATTGGGTTGATATATTGTCGCGAACCCGTATCTACGATCGTGCGGCTTGTTTACACAAAAGGAACTGATAGGCGGATGTGAAAACCAAGATAACATGCAGATAAAGGTCTGCCGAAACAAACTGAGATAAATGGAAATTTCTAGTTACTTCTTGACTGATAGAGACTGTTCAGGTTCTGGTTTATTTTGGAATAATCTAGAAATTATTGGTGAGGTTTTTAAAGAGGCGACGACTGGCCAGGAGTGGAGTTGCAAGTTGTGAAACAAGAGTTGTTGTAAGACATGTAACAAGAGTGAGTGAGTCGCAAGAGGTAAGCAAAGAACAGCTGAGAGTGTTGTTGTAAACTGAATGCTGTTATTGTCATCGACCTTGGAAGATTGTGTTGCGGTATGTGATGTAATTTTGCTGCTACGGAGTGTGTTTCTATGCAAATAAAGAACATTTAGAATTTCGGCAAATTGTACTTTTAATTCTACAAACCCACAAAGTCACAATATTATATTCTCTTTGATAGATAGAGTCAACATGAAAAATTCAATGCCATGGCTGGGATTTGAACCATGGATCTCCTGGTTTCCGTCCAGTCGCTCTAACCCTGTATATATATTTGTTTGCTTCACTGTTAATAGCTTCATATTTTACGTATTCTCCTCTTCCTGTTCAGAGAATTTCCTAAGAGAAGAGACAAATTCTCTAGTTTGGCTATGAAGCGAAATACCCCAACCATAATAAGCTTATCTTTCTTCAGCCATGAATCCTTTGTCTACCTCTAATCCTACTGCCACTAAGTCTAAGGCTTGAGGTTCTTTTAGGTCCTGACATGGAACTAATTGGTTACTTAAAGCCATACTAAGTATTTTTACACCCATAAAGATCCATAGCACTTTGCTAGTTTGAACCAGAGGTTAGCATGTTACCCTTAGACCACAAAGGATGACATTAATATTTTTTAAATATAAAGCCATGATGGGGCTTTCAGGAATGCTTTTTTCCTCATTGGAGACTAGCTTGTTTATGTTAAGTTAAAGAGTTTGGATTGCTTCACACAATTTGTGCAAAGTGACAATGATGCAAGTTACATGAATCATATTCAGAAAACTTATACTTCGATCTTACAATCTGATTTTTAAAAGAAGATACATGACAGCTGTCAAGCAAGGTATGTGGAGGGTAAGAGGGGAAGGTCGTTGCTATGGAAATGTAAGAAAACATTGTCACATTGGTTACACTGGTTAATCAGCTATTCCCCAGGTCAGTTATCACTGTTTGTGTGCAGGAAACGAGGTTTGCTTGAGCGTTCAGTTGTGTTGTGTATTGTTAGCCTACTTTGTTAAAACACTGTTAAAATATGTTGTTATGGAACCAAGACTTAGTGGCAGTAGGATTAGAGGTAGACAAAGGATTCTTGGCTGAAGAAAGATAAGCTTATTATGGTTGGGGTATTTCATTGCATAGCCAAACTAGAGAATTTGTCTCTTCCCTTAGGAAATTCTCTGAACAGAAGAGGAGAATACGTAAAATATGAAGCTATTAACAGTGAAGCAAACAAATATGTATATACAGGGTTAGAGCGACTGGACGGAAACCAGGAGATCTGTGGTTCAAATCCCGGCCATGGCACTGAATTTTTCATGTAGACTCTATCTATCAAAGATCTTAGCCTATATACGGCTAGTGTGAAGAAATGATTAATCTCCATCAATTAACTAAAATTATATTCTCTTTGTTTCTTGGCATTTCTAATTTTTCTATTTATTTTGCTACTGCTTTTATAAATCCAACTTGAGTTTTTGTAGATTAGATATTTGATGTTTTGCCCATTTATCTGAATCAGAAAGCCTTTTTAGTTTCTCATAGGTGAGTAACTCTTGTTCAAGTTCTGGTATAACTGGTTTCTTAGAAGTGACGATATGTAGAACTTTAATTGGTGTAGTTTTCGTTGCTCCAGTTATTAACCTCAGAGTTCAGTTTTATGTTCATCATATTTTGTTAGGTTTTGATGCTCTTATTAGAATTTCTCCACTGTATCTTAGGAACTGGTTTTATATAGGTGTTATAAGTAGTATTTAATGTTGTTCTATGAGGTGTGACCATAAAATGAGGTCTCCAATTTTATTTAATATAGAAAACATGTTTATTGTCAATTTATGTTACATTGATGGAAAGACGAAACTTACAACTATTTTTTAACGTAATAACCATTGCGATCGATGCACTTTTGCATGCGCTGTGGCAGGTTTTGTATACCCTCGTCATAGCAATCTCCCGCCAAGTTGCGCAGGTAGCGCTCAACCTCATTTTTCAGTCATCGTTGGTCTGGAAATGTGTTCCACCCAGGTGTGACTTAAACTCAGGAAACAGATGATAATCACTAGGTGCTAAGTCTGGACTGTAGGGGGGATGAGTGAAGATGTCCCACCAGAACTGGGCCAGGAGACCCACATTGCACACATCTTGCAATAATGCAAATGTTCGGTCAAAATCTTATGAATCGTAGACATAATGACTTCAGGGATAAGTTCGCACAGCTCGCGAACTGTCACACGCCGATCTTTAAGCATTTCTTGCTCCACTTTTGCAATTGTTATGGCTGAAACCGAAGGTCGACCAGAACGCTGTTCGTCATGGACGTCTGTACGTCCGTCTTTGAACTCTCTGACCCACTTTCGCACATTTTTGACGTCCATACACTGTGGCCCATAGACTTCGCATAATTGACATTGAATTTCAGTGGGGGTAGTGCCCTTGGCAGTCAAAAAACGGATCACTGCACGCAACTCGCACTTGGCAGCGTAAGTGATTGGAAGCTCCATCGAAAACGGCTGCCCAGCCAAGACTAATGGTTGCAACGGGTTTGTTGTAGTGGGAATTTAAAGGGGTGAAACCAAGCTACACGCCAGTGTTGCCGGATCTCGCGTAATAGCATTCCTCATGGCTCCAGTACCTTGGAGACCTTATTTTACGGACACACCTTGTAGAACTACCCCACATTGTTTCTGCTAGTCTTTTCAGTAATTTAAATCTTTTATTAACTTTATCAATTATGTATTCTGCATGGTTCCTCTATATTAGTTTCTTATCAAAGTGTACTCCTAAATATTTTGCATTTTCAGTTTCCTTCAGTTGAGATCACCACACATTAAATTACTTTCTACTAGTTTTTTAGCTGATGAGAAGTGTTGGAACACCATTTTTGTAGTACTCAGTATCATCAGGTTATTACACCATATTTGCAGTTCATTTAATGCTGATTGGATAGTTGCTATTGCATCTTGTATCTTAGAAGATTTCTGTGAATACCAAGTTATCAGCGAAAAGAGCAGTTTTAACACCAAATTTTTGCAGTAATTTAAGTAAATCATTAATGTATGTGTTGAACAAAGTTGAGCTTAATACAGCACCTTGAGAAACTCCTATTTTGCATTGTTTATATTTAGAAATAGTTGAACAATACTTAATAGTTATAAATTTGGAGATCCATCTAAGCATGTTGTCTTTAATGCCTAAAATTTGTAGCAATAAATGTTCATGTGCATATAATTGTTAAATTGGATGAAACCGGTGAAGTTTCTTCCCAGCATATTTCGCTTACTACACTAGTGCCCGATTTCACCAACAGATGTTAAGACTTAACACAGGTTTAACAATAGTTATAACAAAAATTGCATTTCACCAACAAGTGTTAGCTTAACACTCGTGTTAAATCTCTTGTTAAACTAACAAGTCAATTTCTGATGTTAAGTCCTTAACAATTGTAAATAGTCAAGATGGCGGGCGAGAACGCAGCTGTTGTTATCGATTTGCTAAATTTAAGACCGTGTAAATGGCATCCATAATAGAGTACGGCCTATGAGGAGAAATTATTTTGAGGAGCTATCAGAAGAAAATTTTCTGCAGAGGTATAGACTGTCCAAACAAGTTGCTATGAAGGTTACTGCGGAAATACAAGAGAGGTTAGAACATGCATGGAAAGGAATATGCTGATCTCGCCTTTGCTTCAAATATTAATAACTTTTCGATTTTATAATTCACTTAATTATGTGGATAATACACTGTCCACCTCCCGTCTTGAAACGTTCAACTTGTAACTTGTCCTTCGCTCTTCATTTTAAATTTACGTAATACTGAGTTAGAACATGCATCGAAAGGAATATGCCGATCGCGCCTTTGCTTCAAATATTAATAACTTTTCGATTTTATAATTCATTGAATTATGTGGATAATACACTGTCTACCACCTGTCTTGAAACAATCAAGTCACTCGTCACTTGTCCTTTGCTCCTTATTTTAAATTTACGTAATACTGAGTTAGAACATGCATCGAAAGGAATATGCCGATCGCGCCTTTGCTTCAAATATTAATAACTTTTCGATTTTATAATTCATTGAATTATGTGGATAATACACTGTCTACCACCTGTCTTGAAACAATCAAGTCACTCGTCACTTGTCCTTTGCTCCTTATTTTAAATTTACGTAATACTGAGATAGGACATGCATCGAAAGGAATGTGCCGATCTCGCCTTTGCTTCAAGTATTAATAACTTTGCAATTTCATAATTCACTGAATTATGTGGTTAATACACTGTCCACCTCCCGTCTTGAAACGTGCAAGTCACTCGTCACTTGTACTTCTTCGCACCTCGTTTTAAATTTTCATAATACTGAAGAAGATGTGGAAACATAGAGTCAGACTGAAAAATTCAATGCCATAGCCGGGATTTGAACCACGGATCTTCTGGTTTCCGTCCAGCCGCACTACCATTGAGCTACTATGGCCAACGTGCCGATATGACATTAAATTCTCCAACTGACTCGTATTTTCCCGGTAAACCACTTAGGAGTTCTCATAAACATATGAGACAAACTACCTTAATGGCGACTTACTACATGTAAGTACTTTAAGGTCCGGGCTTTATAGTTAACCACTATGTCATATCGGCACGTTGGCCATAGTAGCACAATGGTAGTGCGGCTGGACGGAAACCAGAAGATCCGTGGTTCAAATCCCGGCTATGGCATTGAATTTTTCAGTCTGACTCTATGTTTCCACAATTTAGCCTACACACGGCCAGTGTGAAAGAATAATTAATTTCCACTGAAGAAGATGTTTCGTGTTTATAGTAATGACACATACATTTGAATTAAATTCATTTCTAATTTTTTCCCACTTGACATCTTTCTCTTTTACATTCACTGCATCTGTCCTATGTTCCATGATATCCTTATACTTTGTCACCAATTCAATCAACAATTCTTTCTCCATTGATGAGAAATTTGATTCACTACTTTTGTTTACGATTATGTCTATCTGCCATTTTTTTAGCTGTGTGCAGACGATTAATCTGTGGTGCAGATGTAAATGAAAACAAAACTGCATCGCAGTACGTTCAGAAAATAATACGACTCATCGATAGCCTTCTATAGCTGTAATATTCACAAGTTTCTTGGCGTTAACATGTGTTGGTTAACATTTTCAGAAAATAGGTTGGTGAAATGCAAGAAATTTAATAGCTTTGTTAGTGCTGTTACAATTGTTACGTTACATTTGTTAATGTTGATTTTAACATCTGTTGGTGAAATCGGGCATTGGTATATAACAAATTATATTGTCCAACAACATTTTGTTTAAATTATCACAGTCTGTGCATGAAACCATTCTATCCACAACAACAAAGGGATTAACTTTTGTTTCTGGTGTCATCTGTGTATTAAATACCAACAGCGTTTTTAAAATTTTGTAGGGGACTAATTCACACAACAGACTTGTCATAATCATACTTTGTGTCTCTTTGTTCATATTCCCTATTTATCTACTAAACGATTCTTATACTATGAGATAGCTATTCATTGTTGCTTTTCTAAATATTAAGATTTATGGTATTTAAACATTGTCAACATCCTTATTACAAGTGCATTAATTTATTTATTTTTAGAGTGAAAGTTCCACTTCAAAAGGGTTAGTTTCACCAGTATCCATAAGTCATCTTCTGCAAACCTTGGGAAGTAAACTGACCCATTTGATACTAGCCAACAACAAACTTGCTGGGATTCCTAATCTGATAACAGCCATTTCAGTAAGTAGAATAACTTCAGCTCAAATTAACTTGAAAGCAATATATCAGATAGGAGTATACATGTCATCTCACAAACCAAAGAGAGATATCAGTAATGCAGTTGAAAATTTATGACTATTTGCCTTTCCTCTGTACATGTATGCTTTGGAAAGGAAACACATTTGGCAGCCATGTGATTTCCGTACATGAGAAACTTTGCACTTGGAGGGACTAGGTGACAGTTGCCTCATAATTGAGTGTATGTTTTCAAAGACAATTATGATTAATTGATAATACTAACTTTAGCTGATGGTGTTTATAGATTTGAATCTATAATTTCTTACAGAATCTAATTTCATTTCTTTTACTCTATAATCGGTTCGCTGTTAGAATGAAGTAAAGTATTACTCCACATTCCGCAATGAGCTCCATCTTTTAGTAAGTCATTGGTTGTGTCGTCACCGGAATTTAACTGTCATCTTTGTTGTTGCTCAACCAGTGCATTTTTGAACTTTTGTGAGTCATTGCTCTTACTGTAATTACTTTATAAAGCTAATTCTATATTATAATAACAACTTGAATGGTTTATTGAAAGCAGGGAAAGCAAGAAGCTTAATAAACTGCGGAAATATATTGTGGAAGAACACAACCACCAGCCAGTGAGGATTATTTCCGCCATGTGCTTCTTTTACCTTTACTTTATTCTTACAGCGAACAGATTATAAATCCAATCATATGTTCCTTTGGTAAGGATGTTAAATATTCTTGATGAGCATGGACTATGATGTAGTGAAGCACAAAATTAATATAATTTTGAGTCGCATTAGTACTCCATGTTCCACATATTGCTAATATTTACCTATAGTTTCTCCAGGCTTAAAGTGGGACGTTATAATGATTGCGGTATTACTCTGCCAATAAACACCTGGTTGAAGTTCTCTCCCATCAGCTGTTTACATCTGACTCTTATCACAACTGTCATATCTTTCACTGCAGAAGTGCAGGGTTAGAAAAGCATTCAACTCATATTTACTAAATAAACTAAATGAAGCAATTAAAGAAACTGCTAAAGAAAAGTTATGAAATTAATTTTGTGAGTAAAAACTTACATTAATCTGAGTTAATAACTCTCATCAAGAAACCCATTATCACTGCCAATATGCAAAATGAAGGTGCTTAGTTTTGCCAGTTACAGTTCCTGTTTGTTTAATTTCGGTACTCACATTTGAAATAGTGTTCACAGATACACAGTTGCTTTAGACATCAGTTCAGTTATGTCTGTCACAGCAAGGTTGTCAAAACTTTGAAAGAAAAAGTTAAACATATTTAATACAAGTCTTTTCACCACTTTTTAGAGGCTTTCCACTTTTATGCTTCTGTATACTACTCAGAAGAACTGAGCACTCTGCCATAGTATATCAACACATGCACCATCGAACATATAACTGTTTTGCACATGCAGTACTAACAGGACGAGTGGTAAAGCAGCACTTCACTGCATTATACACAACACAATCAGGGAAGTAATGATCTAAACCAAGAATATATGTAAAAATTACAAATAAGGTTAGTAAATGATAAACTAAAAGAGGTTAGAATTTGGCTAATTAATTACTTAAAATTAAATAAAAGTTTAAAAAAAAAGCTATTGACAGTTAAGCAAATAAATTCAATAATTAAAATTTATGTATCAAATTACTCACTAGTTTTAATGAGAAAGTATTCTATTGCAGTCATTTATTTAGAGAATATTTACCAAAAATTATTGTATGCACCTGTTTTCTAAAGCTTTAGCAGATTCATCCAGTATTTTGGTCTTGGTGTACACCTCATTCAAAGCACTTAGTTCATCCACTGAAGCCTTATTTTGTCTACTTGATAGTATATAAGTAGGTAATTTTGGATTCATATGGTTTCAAAACTTTTTATTTATAGAGAAATCTTTTAAGGAAAACTGCAATACTTCTGATTACTAAAAGTAAGCCGCCGAAAGAGTAAAAAGTATTTTTATCCAACTAATTACCTTCTGAATTGTAAGCTTGAATAAGTTTGCTTTAATTGTCCAATATTTGAATTGTTATAGCATGAAAAGGACACAAAATTTTCTATCAGATAAATAAGTTCTTAAAGACCAAATAAAAGTCACTTTTCATTTGTCTGTGTAGATTCGTCTCTTATAGTCGAAGGACCCTCCTTTGCAGAGGACTCCCTTCAGTGACACCTCTGTGCTATGTCCTTTAAGGAGGACGCAGATGACATGTATACTGCTTCTAATTGGCAATAATGAAATAAAGAGATGCCTTCTTGGAATGTTGTCTTAGTTTTAAAGAATTTGAAAAATGGATGTTACAAGTATTATTACATTATTGATTTTATTTTTAATTAGACTCATTGTCCCAATTTGGAAGTCTTTGATCTGTCAAATGTAAGGACTTATGCACACACATCAGCACCACTGCACATTGAGAAACTTCAAGAAGGCTGCCAAAAGTTGCGGGTGTTGAGGGTCACAAATAGTCAAATCACTTTATCTACAGCTTCTCTCAAAGAACAGGTAAGCCAGTCATGCTGACAGTATTTGTAAATCTTTGCTTCCATTATTCCATTTCTACTGTATACGTAGAGAGTGATAAAAAGTGACACAATGTTTGAAGGATGACTGCCTCTGTAGTTCAAATGGAGCATTCTGCCTTCTGAACTAGCAGTCCATAGTTTGATTCCCCGCTGTGGCAGAGGAAAATTTTCTTCACTAGAATCATTCTCTACTCGCAGAGTCTAAAAGTGGGAAAGAGAGAGTGAATGTATATTTCATGTTAAAAAATAATATAATTTAAAGAGCAATTATCTTCAGTTCTTCAGAAGTGAAAACCTGATATTACCACAGAAGTTAAGTGGGTCTATACACATAATAAAAAAAAATAAAGTAATTGAAGTTCTTCTAAAATAGACATTTATTATAGTTTGTGCACTGTTGGAAAAGGGTTAATAAACTTGATTTACATCTCGCTTAAAATCTGAGATAAGTTAATACAACTTAATGTATTGAATGTGTGTTAACTGATTATTTCATTCAAATGTTGCGATTGCCATATTTAGATTACAAAAGAGAGCTATACATACCATACTAAAGGTAAGCAAAAGAAATAGTTGCAGAACACTTTTTCAAGAATTAAAAATATTGCCTCTACCTTGCTTGTATATCCAAGAAATAGTAACCTTTGTTAAATTAAATACCTTGGTGTTTGTTTCTCTTGCTGATAACGCTGCATAAACAGAATGCCTTCAAGTATAGAACAGTTAAAGATCCTGTACTGGCAAGTTACTTTGCATTTTATTTGTGGCAATTTGACTTGGTTTACGTGTGTGTGAGTTCGTGTACTTGTGCGCATGTTGTGATCATTTGCAGTTGTGTTTAATGAATGTTTAATTATGTCTAAATGTAGTGACAAGTGAAAACCTGAACATGCTCGGGAACCAAATAAAACTATTTGGTAAAGGTATTCCAATTAAAGGACATAACACGGGAAATAATATGCTCTGTAAGAGAATACTTCGATGAGGAGAAATTGAAAGGGGAGTCTAGTATTCCATTCTCTAAGGTGCTTGATAGGACTTCCCGTGCTGTAGGTATCAGTAAGGGCATTAAGGTTAAGATTGGGAAAGAAAAGTATTTTAAAGAAGAAAGACATTGGGGTATAAATTAGAAACTTCCGGAGAAAATTATGTAAGCAGCATTTTCCCACTTCAGTAAGCATCAAAATGTCACGGGTGTGCCTCTTTTGTTACGATGATCTTGACATTGATGTGTTCTTGCATGTTCTAGCGTTTGCATGTAGATCCATGACTGTATTATTGATTGTCTTTGTGTACAGTGTTATAAATCATTTAATAATAATTAATAAAATAATAAATAATAAAATACCCATTGCAGTCGCAACTGAATCACCTTTGCATGCGTAATCCTATCGTGCTCTCCACGTTGCAGCAATAAGTGGCAATGTTGTCTCTCCCTCTGTACGAAATGTCAATCACTTTCTAGATTGGTGACTAGTATAATAAATCCCAATCAGCTGACAGTGGGACTGGAGCAGGCCCGAAAACATTCTTGCTTTTAATAGTGATGTGAGTGAAATTTTAAGTTTTAATAAAGTATTACTCAATAAATCTTATGATAGGTATTTTAATACTCTGTCATCAACAACCCTCTCTTACCAACCTTACGTAACTCTGCCAACACTGCAGCATTTGCCACATTTGAGGAACTATATGCACCACTTTACAGAAGGCTCTTAAAATTAAATCCATAGTATCTCATCTCTCATTTAGACTCAAAATTTCCATCATGTAAACCCAACATATTTCAACCAGGGCAGAATAATTTTTTTCCACTCATTTTATGTCCATACCTGGTGCCAAATATAACACTTCCATAGATAGAGCCGACATGAAAAACTTAATGCCATGGCCGGAATTTGAACCATGGATCTCCTGGTTTCCATCCAGTCGCTCTAACCCATTGAGCTACCAAGGACAACTTGCCGTCATGACATCAAATTCTCCATTTGACTCGTATATTTCTCCGGTAAACCACTAGGGGCTCTCGCATTCAGGTACATCATTTGTGGCGATTTACTATCGTAAGTATTTGAGTGCCAGGCTTCATCATTTAACTCTTATTATTTTAGTTAATTGATAGAAATTAATCATTTCTTCATATTAGCCATATATAGGCTAAGGTTTTTGATAGAGTCAACATGAAAAACTTAATGCCATGGCCGAGATTTGAACCACGGATCTCCTGGTTTCCATCCAGTCACTCTAACCCATTGAGCTGCCATGGCCAACTTCTCGTCATAACATTAAATTCTCAAAAGTTTTTCATGTCGGCTCTGTCAAAAACCGCAGCCTATATATGGCTGATATGAAGAAATGATTAATTTCCATCATTTTTTTTTTTTTTATTTTTTTTTATTTTTTTATTTTTTTTATTTTTTTAAGTTAATTGGGAGTCGATTAATAACACAAAACAACACTCACTTTTAAATTTTCCCGGAACCAGTTTCTGAGGGCTTCCCTCTATCTTCAGCCGGACATCGACTAGTTCTCATTGGTGTAGCTGGCAATATTTTGTCTTCGGTCTCCTCTGGTGGCGGTCCGAGGAACTTGCTGAACAAATCTTTCTGGGGGATGTCGAAATTGAATACTTTGTTCCTATTTTTTGAAATAAAGATTTGTTCCCATGTGGACAGCTCTTCTTTTCCTGTTGTATGTTTTAGTAATTTTGGTTCTGGATTTATGGTGTGGTTTTTTTCCCAAAAATGCGTGGCAACTGCTGATTTTTCTAATTGTTTGTACTTTATGTTCCTAAAGTGTTCCTTTGCTCTTGTTTCTAAATTTCTTTTGGTTTTTCCAATATAAATTTGACTACAGTCATAGCATTCAATTTGATATATGCCAGATTTTTTGTTAGATGGAATGGCATCTTTGATGTTTGAGCAAATTAGGTTTTTTAAGGAGTAATGGTTCACTGGAGCTAGTTGAATGTTTTGTTTTTTGAAGACTTTTTTGAATTTATCAAAGGCCCATGGATGGTAAGTGAATTTTTTGAAGATCATTTTAGTTTCTGTAGCTGAGAGGGTTGTGGTTTCCTTTAGTAGTTTCTTCTTTTTTGCTAAGTTCACTTTTTTGTCTACTAGTGATTTGGGAAAGTCATTTTTCTGTGCTATTTCAATAGAAAAATGACTTTCCCAAATCACTAGTAGACAAAAAAGTGAACTTAGCAAAAAAGAAGAAACTACTAAAGGAAACCACAACCCTCTCAGCTACAGAAACTAAAATGATCTTCAAAAAATTCACTTACCATCCATGGGCCTTTGATAAATTCAAAAAAGTCTTCAAAAAACAAAACATTCAACTAGCTCCAGTGAACCATTACTCCTTAAAAAAACCTAATTTGCTCAAACATCAAAGATGCCATTCCATCTAACAAAAAATCTGGTATATATCAAATTGAATGCTATGACTGTAGTCAAATTTATATTGGAAAAACCAAAAGAAATTTAGAAACAAGAGCAAAGGAACACTTTAGGAACATAAAGTACAAACAATTAGAAAAATCAGCAGTTGCCACGCATTTTTGGGAAAAAAACCACAACATAAATCCAGAACCAAAATTACTAAAACATACAACAGGAAAAGAAGAGCTGTCCACATGGGAACAAATCTTTATTTCAAAAAATAGGAACAAAGTATTCAATTTCGACATCCCCCAGAAAGATTTGTTCAGCAAGTTCCTCGGACCGCCACCAGAGGAGACCGAAGACAAAATATTGCCAGCTACACCAATGAGAACTAGTCGATGTCCGGCTGAAGATAGAGGGAAGCCCTCAGAAACCGGTTCCGGGAAAATTTAAAAGTGAGTGTTGTTTTGTGTTATTAATCGACTCCCAATTAACTTAAATTTATACAACAACACTGTTTTCAACACTTCCATGAAAGGATTCCATCATTTAACTTAAATAATAAGAGTTAATATCTGTTTCATATAACCTTGCCCCGCTGAAATGTATCACTCCGCGTTCAACAACCCTCCCCCTCGCCCTAATTGGCTAATGCTTTCGCGTCATAGGCCATAGGCGGTGCCTTCCCGTCACATTTCGTAATAATTGCCGGGAAGATAAATAAAATCATACAAAAATCATACAAATAAGGATATGAAGGCATGCAAAAATACAAGTTTATAATGAACTGAGCAAATTGAAACAGAATGACTGAGCAATGAAACTTAAAGAGTTTATAATGAAAGGCCTTTGGCCTTTTCCACTGAGATTTTTAAACCAGAACATATACCTTTCAAAAATGCTTGTCTTTCAGTCTTAAAAGTCGTGTCACACCATACTTTACTTTTCGTGTGTTCTTCGTGTATATTTAGCGATTTGTGTCTTGGTGCAGTGTGGTGGTCCTTAAAATAGCGTCTTCACCACACAGCAATATCGCCTCTGTCTTTAAGCACATTTTTCTTGCCTCTTTTTTCATTCACAAATCCCAGCTGTATAAGCAATCTGCTGAAATTTGGTAAATCTGCATCCTCATTTACAGCAGACGAAGTGTTACTTATGTTAGGGAGTTCGTTTCTAAAGAAAAACTACACACATGACGACACACAACACTTTTCACGTATTTTCTCCGAGCACGCACTTTTGTTTATTCCTGCTTTTGCCTGGAGTGGTAAGTTTTCCTGTTTCCTCAATTTCATGTCGCGATGTTCCTATGGATCTAACACTCACACCTGTAACTTCAGAGCACAGCTGTTCGACTTCTCTCAGTGACAAAGACGAATTCTTCTCTGTGAGTGCATTAAACACATGCAACACAATTCTTTTTTCACCTGTTTGTAAATAATTATCCTTGCGATACTTCAGCAAAAAACTGGCGGTAGACTCTGCCATTATACATATAATAAGTACATGCGCAATAAACGATCAATAAAATAATTTAGCTCCCGCACTCTCGAATGGCGATGCATGACTAATCCAGTTCAAAACAAGGCCAGTGATAAAAGTCATATAAACAAATGTCACCACTACCGCTAAATCACGTGCTATCGTGCCATGTGCTTGAGAGCAAAGGAACCTCCTCTTTACTTCGTTTAAGAATTAACATGTATTTCAGATAAATCAACTGTTGCGTAATATATTTAATTAAAACAGTTACGAAAATATAAATTTGACAATTCTCTTCCAACATATAATGATACATCACCATGTTAAATAACGAACTAATTTTTACCGCACGACAGTCATTACCACAACAGCAACCAATGAGAGGTGATTAGGTCACGTGACCGTTAAGAGGTACTGGGCAAGCTTACGTGAAACAAGGTATAAATGATGAAGCCTTGGACTCAAGTACTTACGATAGTAAGTCGCCACAAATGGTGTACCTCGAATGCGAGAGCCCCTAGTGGTTTACCGGAGAAATATACAAGTCAAATGGAGATTTTGATTTCATGACAGCAAATTGGCCATGGTAGCTCAATGGGTTAGAGCGACTGGACAGAAACCAGGAGATCCATGGTTCAAATCCTGGCCATGGCATTAAGTTTTTCATGTTAGTGCTATCTATCAAAAACCTTAGCCTATATATGGCTAATATGAAGAAACGATTAATTTCCGTCAATTAACTAAAATAACACTTCCATATTCTGGCAGAGCCATTTTCCCTTTGGCTAAAACTTCTTATGCTTTACCCATCCCCTAATTAATACTCAGCTTAACCCCAAATATAAGACTCACTGATGACTTGAATTTTTTAATCTCGTATTTTTCATCTTTTGTCTTTGCCCAGTTTGTTATCTGTCCTAAATACCATTATTTTTATTTTATCACTATTAACTTCTAAACCCTCTGTCATTAACTTAAACCAATTGATGATATTGAGTACACTACAAGATCATCTGCATAAAGTAGTCCCAGAATATCAAAATGTATCATATTGAACTGTGGAGCAATGGAATAGATTTAAAATTTCACATATTGTAATTATCTTAAAAGCATTACTTGACCATATTTGAGCGAGATGACAGGTGGTTTTGTCTGTGGCCTACATCCTGGAGGCCCAGGTTCGATTCCCATGGCTGACCTACCTGGCCCACGGGTTTTTTTCTGGGGTTTTCCGTGATTGCTAGCCAAATACTGGGTAGGTTAATTACATCCCCCAAATTTCCTGTCCCTCCTGGTGGTCCCTTTCAGGGTTGAAGTTTTGGTGGGTGGTGTTCCTGGCAGGATGATATGCTCTTAATAATTCTTCCTCCTCCGGTAGAACGGTCTCCAGTTTCCCAACTATACTCTGTTTCATATAACCTTGCCCCGCTGACATGTATCACTCCGCGTCCAACTACCTTCCCCCTCGTCCTAATTGGCTAATGCTTTCGTGCCATAGGCCTTAGGCGGTGCCTTTCCATCACATTTAAACCTGCAGTAAACGTCATAATAATTGCCGGGAAGATAAATAAAATCATTTAAATAAGGATATGAAGGCATACAAAAATACAAGTTTATAATGAAAGCGAGCAAGTTGAAACTTAATGACGGAGCAATGTAACTGAAACAAGTTTATAATGAAAGGCCTTCGGCCTTTTCCACTGGGATTTTTTAAACCAGCACACATACCTTTCAAAAATGCTTATCTTTCAGTCTTAAAAGCCGTGTCACGCCATACCTTACTTTTCGTGTATTCTTCATTCTCCCAAATCTCGTCAAGGTAGTATATTTTGAGACTTGTATCTCGGTACAGTCTGACTGTCCTTAAATAACGTCTTCGCCACACAGCAATATCACCTCTGTTTTTGGCACATTTTTCTTGCCTCTTTTTTCATTCACAAATCCCAGCTGTATAAGCAATCTGCTGAAATTTGGTGAATCTGCATCCTCATTTACAGCAGATGAGATGTTATTTATGTTAGGGAGTTCGTTTCTAAAGAAAAAATTATACACATGACGACGCACAGCACTTTTCACGTATTTTCTCCGAGCACGCGCTTTTGTTTATTCCTGCTTTTGCCTGGAGTGGTAAGTTTTCCTGTTTTCTCAATTTCACATCGCGATGTTCCTACGGATCTAACACTCACACCTGTAACTTCAGAGCACAGCTGTTCGACTTCTCTTACTGACAAAGACGGATTCTTCTCTATGAGTGCATTAAACACATGCACCGCAATTCTTTTTTCACCTGTTTGTAAGGATTTACCCTTGCGATGCTTCAGCGAAAAACTGGCGGTAGACTCTGCCATCATTCATAAAAGTACACGCGCAATAAACAATCTAAAATAATTTAGCTTTCACACTAGGCACAACAATCTTCGAATGCCGATATATGACTAATCCAGTTCAAAACAAGGTCAGTGATAAAAGTCATATAAACAAATATGTACCGCTGAAGCACGTGCTATCGTGTCATGTGCTTGAGAGCAAAGGAACCTCCTCTTCATTTCAGATAAATCAACTGTGTTGCGTAATATATTTAATTAAAACAGTTACGAAAATATAAATTTGACAATTCTCTTCCAACATATATAGTTATATACAGATATATCACCATGTTAAATAACGAACTAACTTTTACCGCACGACAGTCTTTACCACAACAGCAGCCAATGAGAGGTGATTAGGTCACGTGAGCAGTAAGAGATACTGGGTAAGCTTACATGAAACAAGGATTAGGTCTGGTGGAGTCGTTACTGGTTGTACTACCCCGCCAGGGAGTTTCCAATTGGTAAAGTGTAGGGACCCTACCCTCTGCACTGTTGGGGCTCCTTGGGTTGGCCACCCTCTGTCTCCTCTCGCCTCATCCTTCCTCCCAGGGGTGCCTCACTTGCGGGCATAGACACAATAGCCAAAGTTTAGACTTCTGTGCCGAATGCCCTCTGTAACATAGTCCAGTCCAGACCATTCTCTCTGGCAGTTGTTTCATCGTCAAAGGTTATGTATAGGCTAAGCAGTATTTCCACAACTTTCAAGACTGTTGGGGGAGGGGTCAAGACAGTCAGATGTTTCACATCCTTTCATTGAATGAATATACAACTTTTCATCTTTATTAGGAATAGCCACAGACATACAAAATTACTATTAGAAGGGGTAAGGGGAATCATTCACCCTAAAAATCTTCTAGGTCATTGTACAGTCATTTCATAAGAACAAAGGGGGATAAATGACATTAAAATTACATTTGAGCTATCTGCTAAATGTCTTGTAAGGTTTAGTCAGTAATTAAAATACATATGCTATCTTTTGTATGATTAAAATTATAAATTACCCTGTACATATGTTCTTCTCCATCATCTAAGAGCAGTAGTTACGTTTTGTTTATGCATTAATAATTTCCTGTCTTGCAGGTTGCATCTCCAGGTTTTCCTGCTTTGGAAGAACTGAGTGTGGCTGGCACCTCCATTGATGGAATGTGTTTTACAACTGTCATTGATGACAATGCCATTGAGAGAATCCTAAAGACATCTCAGAAGTTAAGATTGTTGGATGTTAGGGGTTGTGTCAGAGTTACAGATTCAAGTCTTGTGAGAGTACCAGCCTGGGATCTAGAGCATCTCTTCTTGTCAGGTTAGCTTCTAAATTTCTAATAGATATTAGAATGCAATCAAATGGGTATATTAGAAGATCTGAAACTCAGGATATACTGAAGATTAATTGTTTTAACGAGAACTATAATGACTCACAGTTGTATTGTCAAGTTTGATCTGTTTTTTAAATTTTGAGTAATTTATATCTGGCTATTGCCATAAATTAGTTTTTGTAAGGGCGCTAATGACCAAGCAGTTGAGCGCCCTTGTATACAAATCGTCATCATCAAGTATAGTACAAAAATGTTATACTGTTTTCTGTTCTCTAGGTTGTTATGTTACAAGACTTAGTGGCTCAGGTCTGGAACTAATAGCGCAGAAATGGAGTCATAGTTTGATTGAGGTGGACTTAGCCTGGAGCACAGCTACAGAGGCCTTGGATTTGGCAGTCTCTGCACTTGCTGAGCGAGGGGCAGAATCTCCCCTTAGGTATGTTTTACATTCCAAAATAACAACTTTAGTATTAATCAAACCTTAAGTGCTTTGAGAAAACAAGTGAGTTACAAAACTAAGAACTGTATTGTAGACAATGTTACATGTGTTGCTATGAACCATAGAACCTCATTTACCAGAATCAACTGGGACCAGGGCGGATCCGAGTTAATTGATCTTATCCAGAGAATGACAGAAATGTGATAAAAACATGTACATCACCAAAATATTTTAATAGAATTCAGGAATTACTATTGGCATACTTTCACTTAAAAGCGCATATACTGTATGTACTGTAATAGCCTATGTGTTTGCACTCTACACAATATAGCTGTAAAGTAGTTGGTAGTAAAAAAGGCAGTGAGCTTTCTCTGCCTCAGTTTAGTTTATCACATATGAGCAGTGCAATGTTACATCTGCTTTAACATTAGAAGTTCATTTGGCAAAGTTTCGGCTTGACTCTTGTTGTAATTTTTTTTTTTCTGGTGCCAAAAAAGATTGAAACAGATCACAGCCCTTTCACCAATGAAACAAGAAATTAGATTTGCTAAATTTTCTTACCACCCCTGGGTCACAATAAAGTTCCAAAAAATGTTTAAGAAATACAATATAACATTAACACCAAAAAACAATTACAACATTAAAAACCTACTTAACAGTAATAATACTGATAAGATAAAACCAGAAGAAAAGTCAGGCACTTACAAGATAATGTGTAAAGACTGTGAAAAAATTTACATAGGGAGGACAAAAAGAAACGTAGGCACTAGAAAGAAAGAACATTTTAGGCACTTAAGATACAAAAATATTGATAAGTCCGCAATAGCAGCTCATTTCTGGTCTGAAAATCATGAAATTGAAGATAGCACCAAATTACTAAAATACGTACATAAACATAGTGAATTCGTCATCTGGGAGAGAGTATACATAGAAAAACATAAAAACCAACTAATGAACTTCGAAATCCTGCCATAAGACAACCCCACATTTCAATTCATCACAAAATCAACAGATGGCAGTAGCAACTCCAGAACTACCCACACCACTGGATCAAGCTTTAGTCGCATTAGAGACGACAATGCGAATATCATTTCGCGAAACATGTCCTCAATATAGGTACGTAAGTGAAGCTGATGTGTAATAAATACTACTCCTCTATAATTTAATAATTATTCCCTTCACTGCGGTGTTCCATACAGTTAAATTTTGATACATGTTAGAATGATGGCAATAAGGGTTTAGCATCTAACATTGTCACGGAAATGTCTTGACTCTAACTGGTCCTTCTAATTGTTGCTATGATAAACATAATGATGTATCCATCCCCTCCCATTTATTTCAAGTGTTCCTCCACATGGTTAGTAAATGTCAATCACTTTCTAGATTGGCAACCAGTATAGTTTTACTTTAATCATAAATGTATAGGACATTTATATTTTTGTTTCCAGGGTGCTAAATCTCTGTGGTTCATCAGTAAGTTTCAATCCAGTGAAAGCTGTTCTAATGCACTGCCCTAACCTCATCTCCCTGAATCTATCTTCATGCAGAGCCTTGCCTCGTGGAATAAAGAGGCTCTATGAAGGAAGAAAGGTGTTAGAACTGCGTGAATCTCTGGAAGAGAGATCAGAAGCAGAGAAGGCCAAAGAAGAGGAGAAAACTGCAGATGAAGAAGACATGCACGAAAATGAAGCAGCACAGGCAGAGTGTGGTAGTGTTAGTAGTGGTACCGTAAACTAAGTAACAAATATCCTATCTGCCATAACATTGCAGCCTTCTTCCAAAGTTTTCCTATTGTAGATACTAAGGTATCTTACTTTCACTTCACATTTTATTATATAGGGAAAAGTGGAATATTAGTTGAGTAGGCAGCTGATCACTTACAATTTTGGGAAACATGGATTCTCAATCCCTGCCGAATTACTTGCTCTTGATTTTAGCTGTATATATAATATTAACTGGAAAATTTGGAAAACTTTCCAATTTACTAAGCGTTTAGACATGATCCTCAGTAGATCATATCTAAGGTGGTATGTTGTTTTACAAAAAGTATTGCTTGGTTATTATTTTTAAATCAAAATCCTGAGGTTGTGCAGACTCCATTATGCATATGCATATGGAATTTTGAATGTTTAAATACCTATTTTTATGGCTTTTAACATTACCCTAATGATATTAAAGAATTTTAACTATTAAAGTTTTACTGAAAGCACGGTGTTACCTGTCTTTCAAGTGTTGTCATGGATTTTAGCCATCAATCTCATTTACATCACTTAAAATCATTAAATAACCCACATTGTCAATGATCTTTTGAATTTAATGAAATGAAGTGCATAAGCAATGTAAGTTACCAATTGTTTTACTATTATAGTAGGGATATGTCTGAGTAAATCTGTTGCAAGTTCATTTCTACTGACACATTTTGAATAGCATCTCATTAAGACGAACTTGAAATATAATTATTTGAGACTGATTGTAATGGCTTGAAAAAGAAATAGACTTGGTATACAGTTATAACATTGTAGGACTTTTTCCGTTTATGGAGAAATGGGAAATTGACTGTAATGTAATCTGAAAGTCCTAGGTAATGTTTGTGAGCGAAAAGTTAATAGGCAAGTGTAAGTAGAGGCATATGTAATGACACCAGAGGCAGAAATCACCCTTTTTGTAAATTGATACCATTTTGGATGGGAAATCCTTCCAAAGGTGTGCTATTTTTCTTGTATTTCTGCTTCCATAATATCAGGGTCAACATGTATAATTACCTTGGTATGTATATAGTTGAGAGGGCTAGATGCACCGAGTTTATTAGCAGGCACAAAATATGAATCCAGGAGTTTGCTGTTGCAGCAGTTGGAAAATGTATTTCAAAACTATTCTTCCCGGTTTTAAGTATCTTCTCGATACTTAAGTCTTTATATTTTTCTAATAACAGCTTGCCCACCTTAAGGGGATGAGGTTCGATAGAATGCCTATTAAGCTGTGTAGTACTACTACAAATAGCACTGCATCTTGTTCGGAATAATACGAAGTTTGAAATTTACCTGGAGTTGATTTAACTCCAGGTAAAGGAGTTTCCACAATGAGATTAATGTTCATGTTCAGTAATAAAGCATTTTCGGAGTCCATCATGTCCGTTAGCGTCAAAGATTTTGTCCCTGCCATAATTAAGAAGCATGTTTCACCACTGCTCTAATATGTTTAAATAACACCAATCACACAAAATGAACACGAGGGCTGCATCACCAAAATGACCCTAATAACTACACAGTGTCACTAAGCCCAGTAGTTTGCATCACTTGTAATAAATAGACCTTCTCTACTTGGAGACTAACACGGAACTTTTGTACTGAAAACTTTTTTTTCCTTGATGTATTTTGTACTTGTATACAGTTTCTAAAGACTGCCTTTTTACCAGTTGTTCATTTCAACATATTCAAATATTAATGCTAAGCATAACTCCACACACACACACACACACATATATATATATATATATATATATATTTTTTTTTTTTTTTTTTTATTACGTCCTCCAACATTAAGTCATATCGGACGATGAATGGAATGGGTGACATGATGCTCAAATGAGCCCAGGGTCCATATGATAATGATAATATATATATAAGGGCGCTCAACTACAGCGGTCATCAGCGCCGTTTAAAAAACTAGTCATGGCAAAAGCCAGATATAAAACTTTCTAAAAACTATACAAGTGTAACAAAACCTATTAAAAAATACACGTACATAAAAAACATCAATCAAAACCTACTAAAAATTTTGTTCACTAAATCCTAAACTCTAAACTAGACAAGAATCTAAAAACCTCCACGGGTCTCCACGCACGGCCTACACGTTGGTGGGCCTGTTGACCGTCTCCCTCAATCACGAAGAGGATCCCACACGAGGGAGACTGTTGGCTCGGGACCCCGGGTGCACCAAACCCGTACCTACCGAAGTAGGCCCCTGGGGGGCCAGGGTCCATAGACTTAGAGTTACCTGACATTCATCTTTCAGGATAGTGGAAAACCCCGGTAAAATCTTATCATCCTGACCAAGATTCGAACTTTGGACCTGTTGAACATGAGGCAGACACGCTACCATCTACATTTTTTAATTTGCTATTGGTCAAGTAACAAAATATTTTTCATGCTCTTGTTTTCCAGCAGGTTGTAAGCAACTGAAAGCAAAACAAATCTATTGAACGCCGGGAGATGGAATCTCAAAATTCATAATGTAGCCTCCAGTTTACTGAAGCCTAGAACTTAATAATAATGAAATGCTACATTCTGAGGTAATACCTTTTGTAAAACCACTAATTTACCTTATTTATTTCATAATTAGTTAACCAAAAATTATCTGCTACAGCTGGTTTGTTTTATTTATTTAATTATTTATTTATCTGCTTTTTATTTTCATTCACCTGCCTCCCCTCCTTTTATATAGTTACCTTTATTGCTAACTTCCTATGTTGGTTTTTGCATTAGATTTATATTTCCTTTTAGAGAGACTTGCAATTAACAAGGCTCTGGGTTAATCGAGGCAGTTGTTGGAAAATTAGCATATATATTTTTTGTATCAATACAATCTGTTAAAAAGTTGCTGCTAATTATGGAGAAGGGCAAGTGACCTTGGGAGATTAGGTTAGGGTTATCCTAGATTTTCCACATCCAGATGATTAGCTTGGATAATCACAAGTCTACTGTATTTTAAAAGTGTTAATCCTCCATTTATGGAATCTTTAGGGGGTAGGGAAAATACTATTAAAAACAAATTTTCCAGCCATTAAAGGAATACAGGAGATACGGGGAGGACCTCTGGGTTGAGATCTCATCTTGCTGACCATTTGATTAGCAGCTGACCAATCAGCTTTTTTCACTTTATGCTTCTAAAGTGATCTGTTTGGCTTTAGTTACATGTACTATTACAGATGTATATTAATCTGATAAAGAGTTCAGATACCCTATTTAAAATATGCCAGACCATTCGTTATAAATTACTGACTACACTTTCCATAATCAATGATAATTGTTCTAATACACAAACATTTGTGCAGGGAAACTTTGAAAGCTAGAATCAGAACTGAAAAAATTCTATGCCATTGCTGGGATGTTATCATGGTAGCTCAGTGGTAGAGCAGTTGCATCCATGATTCAAGTCCTGACTGTGGCTTGAATTTTTCATTTGTAATTCTACATTTGCAAATACTGACTATAGTTTTTTATCTGATGCTGTTTGCATTACCTAACGTGAAATAACTTTCTAACAGCTTTTTAACAAGTCCGTGGAGAGTGATCATAGTGTAGAAAGCAGCATTTGTAATTGAATGACCAAACAGATGACTGCCATGAAATAAATAAATTTGTTCATAAACCAAAACCAACGATGTGCACCTAACTCAACTTACAAAATAATAATTAATGCTAATTTTTTTTATGCTGTGATGCATAATAATGTATAATTCAGAATGTATGTTCAGCAAAGAGAGAACACATCCTATGTATTTCTAAGCATTTGAACATGTAATGGTTGAAGAAATTGTGTCTTTTTTATGGATATCCTTGAGTTTTTCTACAGTGTCAAAACTTTGGGGGAAAGGTGAATACATTTCTAAACAATTATTTTTTAAAAAAAACTGTGATACCATCATAGTTCAACAGCCTTTTAAAAAAGTGACTGTTCTAAATTTCCTTTATGTCAGTTGTGAGTATTACAAACTTTTCACATTACAGAAAAAAAGAATACTCAAACGTGAATCATATACTCTGAAAATTGCAGAAATGAAGCACAATTAGAGAAACACAAAATGAAGTGGATATTTACTGTTGACTGTTGTGTATTATTGCTATTATTACTATTATTATTTTTATTTATAAAAAAGAGCATTATGGTGGAATGGTGGAAGAATTACCATTGGAAAGCATTAACAAGGGTCATCATGGTGACTAAAATCAATGTTTAAAACATGGAAAAACAATCACCACTCTATTTTCTTGTGCACTGCTTTTATAGACTGCCTAGAGTATAAGATATGGTTTGAGGTGCAATATAAGCTTTTCAGAGACTGCAGAATATAGTCTATTATGTCATATCACGAGACAAGATCCATGCCAGATATGTGTAAACATTTGCTCAAGCTGAAAGCATAGCAAGCATTACTGAGCTGTCCTATTTAATCATCACATTTAAAATATTTCTGGAAAAAGTTAGTGGGAGGGGAAATCGGCCCTAAATTGTTGTCCACTGCCTAAAATTGAACTACATTGTGTAGTTTCATATGAGTTTTATTTTTATGCAACCCCAGTCTTTGCTGTTACTAAAATTTTGCGCTTCCTTCTATATCATTAGTTTCTCTTGTTCCCCTTCTCTGTTATAAATAGAAAAGCTAAAGCGAGAAGTTTAATTAGCTTTTTATTATTAATAAAGTGATAGTTGAAGGTTGTGCCATGATAATGATGAATAAAAGTGATAAGTGTTAATTGTAATTTATAGACGTACTAGAGATTGAAAGTGTGATTTTGAGTATATATTTATATATATATTGTTTTTAGCTTGTTGCTAGCATTTGGTTTAAAAGTAGGTTTAAACTAAGAAGTAAAAACATGTATAAAAATGCACATATCAAATTTATCTTTGTGCAAACTGCAGGGAAAGAAAATTAAAATTAGAAGTGCTTTTAACAGTGAAGCGGCTTTCATATTAAAACTGTTTAGTCATTTTTTTAAAAACTTACCTCATCCATTGTTCCTATTAAAATAGGAACATTTTTGGGGGACATTGACTTCCATCTTTAGCTCTCCTAGTGATCAAAGGTTCTCTCATATATTCTTCCTTGTTGATAGCAACTCTGCTGACTTCGGGAGATGAATTTGCAAAATTGTTATATTCTATATTTACTTCAAGATGAGTCAGTACTAGTAACAATAACATCACTTCTTTATTATTATTATTATTCTATGCTAACATATTTTGGGAATTTGTGTTCCCATCTTCAGAACGTGTCCAACTAACCATGTTGTTTTTGTTGTGGTGGTTGTCTAAATTGCCCATCATGTAGATTTATTATTTGCATATTTTTTTATTTTACATCCTCCCAATGTTAAGTCATATCGGACGATGAATAAAATCTGTGAAATGCTCAAATGAGTCCGGGGTCCATGGAGCTTAGAGTTACCCGACATTTGTCTGTCAGGATAAGGGAAAGCCCCGGAAAAACCTTATCAAGGTAACTCTCTTTAACCGAGATTCGAACTTGGGACCTCTTGAACGTGTGGCAGACACGCTAAATAGTCCATCATGTAGATTTATTATTTATGTATCTTTTGTGTTTTGGTTCTTTATTTTACATCCTCCAACGTTAAGTCATATCGGACGATGAATGAAATAGGTGAAATGATGCTTAGATGAGTCCGGGATCCATGGAGCTTAGAGTTACCTGACATTTGTCTGCCAGGATAAAGGAAGACCCCAGAAAAAACCTTATCCAGGTAACTCTCTTTAACCGAGATTCGAACTTGGGACCTCTTGCACATGAGGCAGACACGCTACCATCAACACTACCGAGGTGGGCCCCATTTTGTGGAAGTGAAATGTACTTCCAGAGTGTACTTGGTGGCAGTAAATCAAAATTCATTAACTTAGTTTATTTATGGAAATTAATCATTTCTTCATACTAGCCGTATATAGGCTAAGGTTTTTGATAGAGTCAACATGAAAAATTCAACTGTTTGTGTTTTAAAATGAGTTTTTCCCATGTGTGCAATTCTGCTGCATGAGTAGTCAGTTTGATTAGGATAATGATGTTATGGTTGAGCATCCCAAAAATGGTGTGAAACTGCAGATTTATCCATTTGTTTATATTTTAAGCATCTCATATGTTCCTTTAGTCTGGTTTCTACATTTCCTTTTGTTTTTCCTATATATAATTTATTACAGCAGAGCATTCTCTTCAGATGAAAGCCATATTAAGGATTTTTACATCCAAAAAAATCCATTCACCCTTTGCTAGGTTGAACCTTCGAGGAAGTTGGTTGGTTGATGTCTAATGTTTGGCAGTTGGCAATGAATCCATTGCTCTCTTAAATTTCAGTATTTTGATTCCCCCCCCCCCCCTAACTACTAATGATAAGAGGTGAGAAGTAAGGAAGACATTGGAGTGGCTTGTTGGGATTCCGCACTGAGCACTCCCGTTATTAGAGGTGATAGTGCAGAACAGGCCGTCTATAACAGCGTGCAGGTAAAGGATAAGTCCAAGGGGCTGAACATGACCAGAAGGCCCTGAGCGACGCCTGGGGAGTAGAGGTGAAAGTGAGGAATGGTAGTCAAGGTGGAAGTAATCTTTATTAATAATTGAATTGTATGTATTGGAGGGCATAATCTCCAGCAGTTACAGCCGGGAGGGGGTCGTTGAGGCCATCAGGTGTGTGGTTGTGGACGTGGCGGTGTCCGTATGTTGGTGTTCTGGGCATCGTAGTCTGCTAGTCTGTGTTCGGCGTAGTTCAAGTCGTTGAGTCTAGTGTGGAGGCTATTGTCCATTAGGGTCATTAGCGAGTGGAGCTCGTCGAGTCATTTTGATGACAGGTTGGTATGTTGAACGAAAACTGAACTGTGGAGTAGATGATTTCTCTCCATATCTTCTAGTTCATAGAAAGGGCATATAGGAAGCTCTGTATTGTCAGTCGTGTGTAGATATTTGTTGAGGCAGTCATGGCCTGTTAGCAATCTGAAAACTGCTACAGAGAAGGTTTTGGTAGTGCAGTTGTTCTAGTCATGATGTCGTGTAGATTTTCCCATTGTTTTCATTTTGTTCGTGATATATGTTCTGCTTTGATTTTTGTACTGTATATAATTATTCTTTTGATAGACTGATATAACTATGGACCAAATTATTTTTATGTAATTTTACTACATTTCTTGGCCAGAAAATCAGCCATTTTATTACCATCTGTTCCACAGCATGCTAATATTCATTGACGTATAGTTTGTCCAAAACATGACAACTCTGCCCCATTCCTATGTCAAAGGCGATGTTATTGAGGTATGTATCTGCAGGAAATAAAGGAACCAGAAGGCTAGCTCCATTGCCTTTCGCTCTGTTTATAAGGGTTGCCATAGGCTAATGGTAACAACCCAGAGACAAAAGAGGGTAGGTTCCTTTGAAATTTGTCATGTTTTGGCAGAATGTATACTATTTTATTTAAATTGTTTTTATAATTTTTCAGCAGTCTGTATCATTTAGGTGTTATTGTACTAGATGTTATGGTTGTTGTTGCTTTGAATCAGATAACATTACAACTCTCTTAAGTTTGTAAGACTTGAAGCATTAGTGGTGAGCGTTATTGATTATGGCCTTCATCAGGAACTGAGTTGAAATGGCCGAAAAATGGCCAAAAGCTCTATCTTCTTAAATTTGATACAGCTGATCACCCGTGAAGTCTTAAACTCTTAAGTTTATTTGATACAGGAAATTTGTGTAGTGTTTAATGCTCGCTTTTACTACATGCGACACTGCAAGGGTGTCACTGATGATACATAAGATGAAACTGGAGAACTGCTGGAATGAGGTGACAGGAGAAACCGGAGATCCTAGAGCAAATCTGCCCCAGCTCCGTGTTGTCCACCACAAATCTCTCTTTGCAGTTGCCTGGGTTTGAACCCAGCCCCCTTCAGTGAGATTTGAGCGGTCTAACGACGCAGCCATTGCAGAGACAGAAAACATGTGACATACTAATTTAAAGGAACACCAAAGAAACATAAATAAACACGTGTCAGCCATAGCATATCATTTCTGGATGGACAGTTGTAAACCAATCACCACTACACTTGAACTAGACATCTGGAAAAAGATTTTTATTTTTGAATCTTGTAAAGAAGTTCTATACTTTGAGATCTTGCCAATAAAAGAATGCATACAGCTTAGCAAATATACCACCAGATGCAATTGGTTGCTAACAGCCAAAGGAAGAAGATTCAAGAGAGAAATCTTCAGTCACCAGGATAGCTGAAGATTGACATGAATATCCCAAAACATAGCACAAACGTGAATCGAGAAGATATTGACACACTGCTTCACTCACACTGTTTTTTCACAGGACATGTTTCAAGAGCTTTTGCTCTTATCATCAGCTGGAACTCGACTAGTGCATATTGTAGTTGTTTCCTCTTTTGATAAGAGGATGTCCTTTGAAAAGAGGAAACTACTACAATTTGCACTAGTTGAGTACCAGCTGATGATAAGAGCGAAAGCTCTTGAAACATGTCCTGTGAAAAAACAGTGTGAGTGAAGCAATGTGTCAATATCTTCTCGATTCACTTTTGTGCTTTGTTGTGCTTCACTATCTCTACGCTTCTTTCAGTTTTATATCCCAAAACATTCCTATTTTAACATCAAACAATGAGTAAATTAGCTTTCAAAAAGGTAACTAACTACAGTTTTAATAAATTGTGAACAGTTAGTGCAAAATTAAATAGTAAATGTTGCAAACGATGGTAATAATGAGGCTTCCAGCGTGACTAAGTATATTGAAGAGATTCAAACAGTTGCCTGCTTAATTATCTAAACATTTGGAATTAAATTTGGTATGCACTAGCTTCGCTTACTCTGGTATTTTACAGGACATGTTTCAAAGCCTTCTCATCCATTGTCAACTGTAGATTGATTCATAATTGAGAATGTGAAACAAGTGTGCCCCATATTCAACACCAAAGGTTTAGTAACTAATCACAGCTTCACTGTTAAAAAGCTTTTAAATAAATTAGCGGTAATCAGCTTATTGAATTGTTATTGTTTTTATTGTTTATATTAAAACATTATTTTAAATTGTTAAGATCTCATAACTGTGCGAGTGTTTACATTACATCTTACCTGATGATTGATGCCAAACATTTCTTCTTCTTCCATGTTTTCATACAAATTGCATGCGGATAGTGGAGTCTCCCCATAATTCTGAATGTTGTACCTATTATAAAACACTTCACTTTTCTATAATTACTTATTCTGCCTATTTTAGCATCATATTTCTTTTCTTTTATATTTTCATTTTCGTCTCATTAGGACTGAAGATCCGCTCTTTTGTTCTTTCTGTTAACAAATTTAACCACTGCTTCTAAAAATGCACATATGTGATTGATAAGAATGACTGAACTATGCATATTTTTTGGATCAGAAATGAGCACTGCTAAATGGGAGAGAAAATTTATTTTAAACTCTAACAGTGGTAATATTTTGAAAGAATCCGTCCCTCCCCTCCTGTGACCTTGCCACAAAATGCCTATTTTAATGTAAGACGAACATCACGGAAGAAGGACATACCTTTGGTCTGTCTCAAATCAACAAAATAGAACAACTAGAATACATTCTGAATTCTATTATTTTCTCCTATTAGTTTTTGGTTAATTATGTATTATATGTATTTCTTTCCTTTATTTCTTTTAAAGTTCAAAATATATTGCCTTAGTTCAGAAATAGTCAGATGCAATCTTAATTTGAAGGCTCTTAAGCTGAACCCCATTAATTTTGTAACAGTTTGAACTAAATTTGAAATGTGTCAGGAAATCTTTCTTAAAGCTTTTCTGTATTTGCAGCATTTGGCAAATTGTTTCCTGCAGGTGGACACAGATGGACAAAACAATGCTCAGCAATAGTGTATGCACTTAAATAATTCAATTTGAAAAAGGCAGGCTCTTTAGCTTAAGCAGTCACTACTGCCACTATCATGACATTGTTTCTTTTGACAAAAATACTTAAAATTCTTAAAATTATACCAACATTTATAACTGAGCTGAATGATATTACAAGGGCTGATCAACAAAGACAGACTGATTTTTTTTTCACAGATTGAATTTGAATTACTGCAATTCAATGTTTATGTGATCTTTTTCAAAATAGTCCCCTCCTACTTCAATGCACTTTTTATAGCGTAACAGCCCTAGTGGGCCAAAGCCTGCCAACCTGACTGCTGGCCTCACACCCACATAGGCAAGGTAGAGGTGGATGATCATCCAACCTATATGGGGTAGAGATGTGATCAGCATCTCGGCATCCCCAGCCAGAAAGTTGACTTATGCAACTAGGGCCGCTACCTAGCCTAGCTCCGTACTTTCCTCGGGATGCTGAGTTATACCCTGGACTTAAAATTTGCCCCCCCCCCCCCCCCAGGGAAGGGATCAACCCCAGGTGCAGGGAACCAAAACATAATGTCTTAGCCCACTACGTCATGGTGCAGGACAGATTCATCACAATACATATAAGAAATTTTACACTAGGCATTTGAGTCACTATGTGCATTACATTAATGCATGCATCACAACAAGGTATTTGATTTAAGCATAATGACCTAAATTTGCAGCTGCTTTGGAAGTACAGTATGTTGCAAAACCATTAAGCAATTGCATATGGTATATGTTTTCACAGCAGTTTCTGTATTATTTTAGGGAAACCTACACATAAAGTATGATTTCCACTAGAGCGGAAACTTTTTTTTCTGAAATAGGCAGGATTCTGGCTTATTCAGAATCGGATTTGGGAAACTTTCACTGTGTGTTTACCTCCTATTAGCCGCAGTTGTTGCTTTTTATATGAATTGTGCCTGCTGTTTTAGCTTTTAGAATATCCTTATTAAAAGAAGAAACAGATATAATGAAAGAGTGTGTCACAGTTATAAAGCTGTGCACTCAACATATCTTGGGCATGTGACTGTTCAATTATTTGTAGTAATTGTGTACAAAAATATTCATTAAGCTATCTTAAATACGCTACAGTTCCCAGTTTTGTATGTACTTCATGTGCTGTGATCTTTTTCAACAAAACTATTATAAATCAAATCAAATCAAATTTATTCACCATAAGATTTCCAATTACAGAAATATCGGCTTCGTCAATACAATTTTACATTACAGATTAACAGTAAACACATGATCGGATAAACAATACTTAAGTATGTTTCCTTATAGAACATTTTTTACTTTCTATTTTATTTTAGAAACTTAAACTAATTTGTTCAATATTTAAAGAAACAATATCAACATTTTGCAGTTACTAAAAAGATTAAAGATTGCAATATATATAATACATATGTCTAACAAAATTGATTCACTGTTCATCAAGGTATTCATTTACTGAATAAAAACATCTTTGTATTAGATACTTCTTTAATTTCCTTTTAAATATTGTTAAATTTGGTAATTCTTTGAAATATTGAGGAAGTTTGTTGTACAATTTAATACAGTTATAGTGTATACTTTTTTCATATAGGGTTCTCTTATGCCCTGTAACATGAAGATGTGATTTACCTCTAGTGTTGTGACTATGTATTTCGGCGTTTGTGACAAAAATATTTAACTGTTTATGAGCGATCACCAGCACCTCATAGAGATATATAGATGGAACTGACAGAATATTCAATGATCTGAAATAAGGTCTACAACTTGTGGTACTGGAAAGATTCATCATTAAACGTATGGCCCTTTTTTGTATTATAAATATTCTTTTCGTATAGCTCGTCTTTCCCCAGAATATTATGCCATAGGATAACTGCGAGTGAAAGTAGGCAAAATAGGCTATTTTAAGCACATCAAGATTGACTGATGATCTTAAAGTATATAGTGCAAAACAAGCTATACTATCCTGTAGATGACAAACTTTGTGACATTGTCAAGGAAGATTTGTAGCTGCTGCATATAAAATTCATTACAAATTCATTTATTCATTCCACCCAAAAAGAAGAAGAAAATTGTGTATTGCTGAAGTTCTTATCCTTTAAACATCAGTGTTTAATTGCTTCTGGATAGTTCTGACATGCTTTTGAATTTCCCTTCTGACACCTAACCTCTTTTATTAATGTAGAGAAATTCGTCACCTCGAAAATTCTTTGTGATTTCTGGACGACTTATTGTTTTTATTCTGATTATTTAATATCATTTAAGCTGAAAGGTCAAGTTTTCTTTGTAGAAAATGAAATTAAAACAAGATTGTAAATTTCAGTTATTAAAACTATCACTTGAGCCATCTTGTTTGGTAGGTTGTTGATTTCAACAATATGTAACTTTTTCTCATATTATGTTTTTTAAACCTTTTTATGTTATATTTTTCTAAAATGTGTTTGTAGATATTTATTAATATTTTGTTATCATACTACTTCTGGAATTTTTATATTCTACTTAGCATATTTGATTGAATGAGTTGTTTGTAAAGTTTTAAATTTGATTGTGTCCCTCTGGTTATACTTTAAAAAAATACAATTTGCGAGTCAGCTCAGATGCATAATGTACAAAAAAGTGAGCTTCATGTTTTGTAATAAGCATAATTATGAATATGCATCACATGTTATCCTTTGCTGATAAAGACAAAATATCAGCTCTGCTGTTTGTCGATTAAGATGTAGGGATGTTGATGGGTTCAATTTTTAATGCACTTGATGTGTTTCCTCAGGATTCAAATGAATTTATTGTTTTGATTCATCTTGAAGTATCATGAATAGATTTTTTCATTTCACTTTTTTTTTTTTTACCTAAATATAAAGTATTCAATACATTTCCCAATGTGTAAGGACTATGATACAGTGAAGCACAAAATTAATATAATTTTGAATTGAACTAATACTCAATGCTCCACTTATTGCTAGTATTTACCTAGAATGCGTTTTGTTAGGATCTTCCTAACATCATCAGCTGTTGTCGACTAATGGCCTCCAATGAGTTCACCAAATCAACGTCCATTAGTCGACAACAGCTGATGATGTTAGGAAGATCCTAATGAGACGTATTCTAGGTAAATACTAGCAATAAGTGGAGCATTGAGTATTAGTTCGACTCAAAATGATATTAATTCAATACATTGTTGCTTTGCTGAGAGTTTTTCAATAATTTCAAACTCTGTAACCTTTCATGTAAACACATCATTATGTTGCACGAGGTTTCTGCTTAGTCTTTTCCAGAATTTTGAAGTCAGTAGTCTGTCATTCACATTGTCTTCTCACTTCAAAATGTCAGTAGCTGTAAAAATGCTATATGACTATTATTCACTCTCTAGGTCTCCACTGTGTTGAACCTAGTAGTCATCTTTAATACTGACCAATATCATTGCGCTGAAGAACTCGAGTATAAGATTAAAGAGAAAAGCTGCCATAAGGAGATATGTTTTCATATTGTATAATACAAGCTGATTCAATGAAACCAGCTTTCTCAATGGTATATTACACAGTAATTATATTATTTATGTAAACTGAAGATGTCCATGTGATCATGGTTAGCATTTTGGCTTCTCAATCCAGAGGTCTTGTGTTCGGTTCATGCTGAGGGCAGGGACATTTTCTTTAATTAGAATCTGCTCCTGCGTCTGTGGAGTATGGCACTGGAGGTGAAAGTATGTGTTTGGATATGCATGTGTTTATAAACCAACATTAAAGAATCTGCAATCAGTATGGTGCTTCTCAAGTCAAAGCCACTGATACAAGCATAGAAGTTACAATATAAACGAAAAAAAGGACATGAAATTAATGATGAAAATGTACAGAGACAGTTTTTCACTTTTCTTAATTCTCTTCCTTCTTAAAACAAGTATTTATTTTTACTTACAATATGTAGCTATTGTGTGTCTTTTTACTTGAGAGCTGTTCTTGAAAACTTCCTTAAGAGCATAATCTGGCTTTGAATTTATGCAGCATATGTTTTAGGCATCTTTATGCCAAGATATCTTAAAACTTAAATGACTATCCTGTGAGAGTTTTCTAAATCGCTGTTTGCAGTAGCTGCTAAAGCTGTTACATGCATATCCTTATAGAAATAAAGTGAGGGAAACGTTTGTTTAAAACTTCATTTTTATCCTGATTCCTAAGAATTCTCACAGATCTTATCCATCAGAAGTAATTGTAGACTAAAACATGAACAGTATATGCCTTTAGAGTTCTTCTAGTTGATATATGAGAGATACCGTAGTAGACTAAAAGGCAGTTTATTACCATAGTCATCCAATTCCAGTTCTCGGATTGGTGTTCAGCCACGATATATTCTTTAAAAATATTTATATTAACCACATGGACTTTTCATCAATAATAAACAAAACTCTGCTAAATGTAGTGCAGTTGGCTCCTGAAATACTTATATATTTTGACACTGCCATTAATTAGCACAATTTTAATTATTAATAGGCATTGGAAAGTGGGGAGAGAATGCAAAAAGAAATAGCAAAGCGCAAAATATACATTCTGGCAAGTGATCTATTCTTGTGAAGATGACTGAACAGCAAGGGCAATTTTTAAAAATAATATCCTAGAGTGGTTTATAAAAAAAATAAAAAAAAGTACAATAAAAAGTATTCTTTTTTAACTCTTAAGTTGGTTGATACAATGTGAAATGTGAAAATGTATTGTTTCTATTGTTGTGGCAGCTGAAGATGATACTTGTAAGCTCCAAAATTTAAACAGTACAATAGTAATAATGGTCTTGAGCAATTCTAATAATACTGCCATTGATATTAATTGCCAGTCAATTTTACAATCTCAACTTAATTGAGCTCCAAAGAAAAGAAATAAAATACTGAGAAACAGCATTGGTAATTACAATTACTATAAAACTAATTTTTATATTCTACTGTTGTTAAAAATGTGTGCTAAAATAAATTTACTGTGTGCATCATTAATTATATTTACTACCAAGAGATGGCATAGAGGATATGTACTTGTGATGTTGCAATTTTGTGTGTATAGCCCACTTAGATAAAAACGAGACTTCAGATCTGTGCAGTAGCTGATCTACAGCTAATTTGTGTAATATTTATTATTTGTTCATGACCTTTATCAAACTGGCATCATGTATAATATGTAGTTCAGCCATTTTAAGACATCCTAATGCCCACTTCACAATGGAGCAACATTGGCGATGTTGGCATGTACAACACAATATTGCTCCAAGTGTCCACAACGTCCATTACTGTGAAGCTCAGGCCTTTTGTAGCTTTTTTTATGCACTTGAACTTAGTTTATGTAACTGAGGGTACTTTCTTTGTCCAGTTTTTAATTGTCACCTCACAGTTCTCATCTTCACTTTGCAATGTTTCCTGTAGTAAGTTGCACTTGTAGCAGTCATTACAAACTTTCTTGGAGAACAAAACATTTTGTTGCACCAGAAAAGAATTCACTTCCTAACAGGGTTATCCAAAGAACGATAAAAAAGATGTGCAGCACCACCAAAATATTTTTAATGGAGTTTAAAAATTACTATTGGCACACTTTCTCCTTATAACACATACAATGTATGTACTACAATAGCCTATGTATGAATATTTGCACTGTACACAATATGGCTACAAACTAGTCTGTAGTAAAAAGGACAGTGATATTCTGCTGCCTCAGTTTAGTGTATTGCTTATGACAAGCATGAGCTCGCATCTGCTTTAACATTAGAAGTTAATTTTACAATGTTTCGGCTTGACTCTCAAAATAAAGCATCAGTTATACACGGCTAGTATGGAGGAACGATTAATTTCCATCAATTAACTTAATAATAATGGTTTAACGATGAAGCCTGGGGATCAAATACTTAAAATAGTAAGTCGCTGCAAACAGTGTGTATGTGGAATATGAGGACCCCTAGCGGTTTACTTGGAAAACATATGAGTCAGTTGGACAATTTAATGTCATGATGGCATGTTTGCCATTGTAGTTCAAGAGTTAAGAGCGACCGGAAGGAAACCGGGAGAGCCGTGTTTCAAATCCTGGCCATGGCATTGAATTGTTTAGGTTGATTCTATCCATCCAAAACCTTAGCCTGGCCTGAGGAATGATTTAATTTCCATCAATTATTTTAATCAGTTACTCTGTTTGCTATTGCTTATGCATGGGTCATAACCACAGCGGTACATCAACACTGTCTGAATCTGAATACTCTTCATTTTCAGTAACATTGCATGATGCAATAATGCCTTCCTCTGTAATCAGTTTATAACCTCCGTAATTGTCAATGTATTCATCAACATTGGAACAGCCATCCATATTCTTAAAAATGCCTATAAAATCTTCTTCCACTTATTTTTTTCTTCTTCAATCTTGTTTTCTGGCAAGTCACACATATCAGCCACAACTTTTACCTGACTTTATCAAAGTTTCTCTTCCAACCTGGTCCCAATCAGGTGGGGTGACTATAATGAATTTGCCCAATAGCAAGAGAATTCAAGTAATGTACCTACTGAGAATAGCAATTTATCCTCTGTGAAACAAGTCTTTATTTACTATGCTAAACAACATTATTTTTCCCCCAGAAATGAAGTTTTACTGTAGCTGTTAGAAATTTCAGCAGTGCATTTTGGTTAACTAATGATAGTGCGTATGGGATTTATGCTGGGCGAAAGTGCAGCTTATCTCTGTTTAGCTAACCAACTGCCTGGCGCCAACTTCCTGAAGATAGGCCATAGCCGCTATATTTTTGGGGAAAAGAATGCAGCAAGAACACACTAACCTTTTCTGTGAATACCATGATGTTGCATAGTAAAATTTGTCTCCAATTCAACGTTTGTTGTTTGGATTTTGTCATCATAGTAAATTTATTTGGTCAATCATCTTATTGCTCATGTTGCATCTTCATCTTGCTACATTATTAACTGGTCATAAATACAACTAGCTTGCACTGCATTTATACTCCAAAATGCTTGAAAACTTCAAGAGCAAATGGATAAGTTCTAACTAAATTCATAAGTGTAAGTTCTAATTAAATTGCTTGTCAGTTGCAGTGAATTTAATGTCATAACTGCAATACGAGGCAGTACTGGCTGTGAATCTTTTATTTCTTCCTACTCAATAGTTTTGAGCAATTTGCATTGCAACACAAAGGGAAATATTTTAACACAAAGCTGGGGTAACACATGTAAAGTTCAGAAGGCTGTTTGCTAAATAGAAATGCAACATTGTCTAGTGTACAAGAAAATTATAAGTTTTCTGTGCTGAGGTGTAGGTAACCTAGTTTTGCAGTTATTAAAAAATATACACTAAAATTCAATTCTTAGGTTGCCACTATTTGTTTTTCTGTAATATGTCATTTTCCATTTATATGACAACTTTTAAACTGTTGTACTCTATCATTTGTTTTTTTTGTTTTTTTCCTCTATTGGCTACGTCATTATTTTAAGCTACTTCTTTTTTTGGTTTAAATCAGTTTCTGTGAAAGATTTGGAGCATTTGTGCTCACAGATGATGTTATTTATTATAAAAACTTCCATTTCTCACATTCTAGTCCGAGATATTTGTTACTAGGAATTGCAGCATTTACCAGTTTAGTTTGCAAACCAATTAATTGATTATGAATAGTTTTGATGTGTAACTGACATTGCGGACTGTAGAAACACTGATGTTAATTAGTTCTGTGATGGTACATGATTCTTAATGGTGAGCTAAAGGAAAGGAAGAGAAAAAAAAGTTGATTGGTGTCATGTTCTGAACATTAGCCTTTCATGTATTACAAGATACTATTTTACATGGACTGATTGATTGATTGATTGATTGATTGATTGATTGATTGATTGATTGATTGATTGATTGGCTCAAGAATTGTCACAATATTTATAATCAACTGTGCAGAAACTGAAAAATATTTTAATATTGATGAAACTGGTCTGTTTTATAGCTTTCTGCCAATAAACATTCTGTATTTCAAGTATGGAAAATGTTATGGTGGAAAACTCGTTAACAAATGATAACTTCTACTTATGCTGAATGTTAAGGGATCAGAAAAATTACACCACTAGTTGATGGTAAATTAAAAAAAAAAAAATATTTCAAGAATTTGGACAATAGTATTAATAACATTATTTTAGTAATTTTATAACTAATTCCAAAATTAGTGCTCTAATCACATAGAGTACATTGGGTCACAATACAACAGTTACAAATATAGCAACTTTTTGAAACCATAGGTACAGTTGTCAGGGTCCAAAATAAAGTTCTCTATTTTTGCACCAACACAATTGTCTTGAGTAATTTCTGAATAAAGGTACTGGTCTGATCATAGGGAATATGTTGTATTACAATACAAAAATTCAAGTATATATTTGATATAAGATCAATATCTTTACCTACAATAGATGTAACAATTTCAGCAACATAAACTCAAGTCAGTAAATTAATGATAAACAAACAGTATCTTATATGTAAACATAACTTTTCATGGCCAGTGACCATAATTTCATCTACAAAATTTCTGACCTGTTATTCTATTGTCTGTATATTATAATAGTCTCCCCAGATGCTTTGTCCATGTCTGTGGGAGACATCTTCAGAGAACTTGTGATGATGTTGCTTCTCTCTCTCTCTCTCTCACACACACACATACACACACATAGAATTAAATGCATGCTGAAACAGAGCTAGTATTTGTATTTGTATTTATTTTCATCCTTTTATAACACAATACATATTTGTGGGATACGTCAATTAAATTTATTTTACATATTAAAAAAAAACATACAATATTACACAATTATATAACATTTCACATTAATAATAATAATAATAATAATAATAATAATAATAATAATAATAATAATAATAATAATAATAATAATAATAGTAATCAATACATTTCTATGTAGTTACTTTACATATGATAGTTACATAGTAACATTTTAGTTTACACACCATTCTACAACAATAATTATTACTATCTATTTAGATATTCCTGAAGCAAATAGAAAGAAGATGTAATGCAGAACTCTTAGTTCCCTTTTAAATCGGTTTATTTCTTTTATATTTTTAATATATTCAGGTAATTTATTGTAAAGTTCGGTTGCCGCTGCTGTAGGTTTCATATTGTATAGTTCTAACGCATGTGCCTGTATATGGTAATTATTTTTTCTTCGTGTGTTATGGTCATGAATTTGTTGATTTGTTTCTGCGGTGGAATTTTTATTGTTTAGGTATATTGTTGTTTCGTATATGTACAGGGAGTATAGCGTAGTATATTTAATGCTTTAAAACTTTCTTTGCACAATTCCCTGTATTTTAGACCTAAAATTAATCTTATTGCTCTTTTTTGTAGTCTAAATATTTGTTCTATATTTTTCTTTGTACTGCGACCCCATACTATTATTCCATAAGCTATGTGTGGGTAGATTTGACCGTAATAAATTGTCTTTTGAAGTTCCATATTTTTTTAAATTTGAGTACTTGTGACTCAGTGGTGGGAGTCGGAGGAAAGAGTTGTGTTGTTTTGCCTTTCTTTATAAAGAGTACAATAATGCTTAAATTGTGACTAAACCCTCTGTTTTATTGTATTCTATTTGGTGCTTGTCCAGGGATAAAACATGTGTCAATGTTGACGTATCTATTTGTGCTAAGCAACACTTTCTTTTGTGTACTGTTTTATGCCTTTTTTATACAAATAATTACTTGTCCACATGGCAGGCAATATTGTATACACTGGCTTTGGACAGTGGGTCAGTTGATCTTTGAATGATATAAGAGTCCTTTATACATAAATATGGGCTTGATTAGTTACAATCTTTCCATGAGATCCATTATATATATATTTATGTAGAGAAAAAAAAATACTGTTTTTATAAGCAGAGTTGCCCCTTTATAATTTTTTTTCTAAGATATAATTACCTGATTAATATCTTCCTTCATGTACCCTTTGCAGATACTGCATCATCTTTGTAAATGTTTTAATTCATGACAAAAATATTTCAGGTCACCAATATGTTGATTACACTTCTGTTTTGTTTATGACAGTAATTAGGTAACAGTCTATATGTTCCAATGTGTAAGGACAATGAAGCACAAAATTAATATAATTTTGAGTCGAACTATTACTCAATGCTCCACTTATTGCTAGTATGTACCTAGAACGCGTTTCATTAGAATCTTCCTAACATCATCAGCTGTTATTGACTAATGGATGTTGGTTTGGTGAACTCCTCGGAGGTGATAGGTGCATTTCTGTTGGTATCTTGATGAACCTGAAGTTTAGGTTTTCTTCAAAGGTAGTGTCGAAATTAAACAATTTTCTTTTATATTTCTTTATGAAGATTTTCTCCCACGTGTTCAACGCAGCTGGACACTTTTCAATAAGTGAATTTCTCGTTCTATATCATGATTCTCCTTCCAAAAATGGTACGCTACCTCCGATTTATCTATTTCTTTGTTCCTGATGTTCCTAAAATGCTCTTTAAGCCTAATGTTCAAGTTCCTTTTAGTTTTTCCAATGTAAAAGTTGTCATAGCCTTTGCAGTTTATCTAGTACACACCTGATTTTTTGTCTGTTGGTATCTCCTTTGTATTATGTGATTTCAAAAGGTGTACACCCACAGAACAAATTTAGTTTTTGCATTTTAGCTATTCTTACAAATTTGGAAGTTTTGTTTTGCCATATATCAAACCTATCGTCAGTTTAATGTAAACAACAAGGCAGTTTTGTTTTTATTTGCAGTTGCATGTTTTTTAAACCATTTCATATAAAAATTAGCTACCACTGATCTGAGAGGATTGCCCCTGCAACTCCATCTTTTTATTCAGAGAATGTATTGTTCCATCCAGAATACATTGTAATGAGACAGTGTTTGAAGTGATAACTAATATCTTGTGGGAAAAGCTGATTTACTTGTATGTATTCTAAGACATCTTTGGCAGGTAACGTAGTACAAGATAGCAAGATCTCTGAAGTTGTCCTCAATAGACATGGACAAAACATTGGTTAAACTTGTTAATTTTTAGATGAGTCGTATTTTTTACACATCTGCTTCACTTTCGTACCTATTTTGAGGACATGTTTCGCAAATCATCGTTTGCATCTACGGCTCTTGGTTAAACTTATTTTAACCCATTAATGCCCAGCGGTCTATTTATAGACTGCTACATATATTGTCTATTTACTTATTTTACATGAATTCTCAAGAGTTATTTTCACTATGTATGTCATTACTGAAGCTATCTGATTATGTGAACACATTGGCTTTTAAAAATTTGCCTATTGTGTAGTTTATTAATTTACAACAGTATGGTGCTAATGACCGTAGTTAGTGTGAAAGTACATTACTGCATTTTCCTTGTTACGTTTCCCTCCAGGCTTTCTCTAATACCATAAACTATCAATAAAAGTTTGTATTATTGCATCATACAAAGAATCTGCAGCAGTAAGCAATTCTAATGCTGAGAATATGAGCTGAAAGTCAAGTGAACTTGTTTATAGACACTGGGACATTTTGGGACACTGGGCAAATAGAAAGGCAAACAAAATATATTGCTGACATTCTGTATGCTGAACTAATACATTGTAGATGCTTTTTTCTTTCTTTTCCTTTTTTTCAATTTTTGAAAGAAAAAAAAAAGGTTGGGCATAAATGACTTAACTTTTAAACCATGTTATAATAGCTCACAAATTTAAGAATACAATACTTGATTTGTTTTGGAATTGTTATTTGGAGCCTAATGTTTTTGGGAAACAGAACAGCTGAAAGTATTACTGAAAAAGCCATTATTTTTGTCACTAATTAAATAATAGCTCTGTTGTACCCTCAGTTGTATAGCATGTGTTTCTCTTTTAATTCTTATTTGGAAGTTAACTTCCAAAGTTTGAATCTTCAGTCTTGTTTTATTCAAGGTGGGCTAGGCAAAATATGGCAATGTCATAAACAGCAGTTATTTTCATAAGCATTTTTATCTTGCACATGGTAAAATATTATCCAAATAACACAAATATCATAGTAAAACAATTAGGTACATTGACACATACTGTAACTGCCATCAGTTTAAGATGTACTTTATAATTAACAGTTAGTTGTCATGTACTTTGTAAATATGTTTATGATAGCAAAAATGTTTTTAAATTATTTCTGGTGTGCCAATTTACCAACAAGGTGTGCAAGGTTTTAGAGCTTGGGAGGAGGGTCATTCTTAAAGTCAATTTTAAACTGATGGCTGCTGTAATGACTAAAACATAAGGACATTATGGTAGATTTATTTGAAGAGTTGCACAAATGAAAATGTATGAATAATTCATTAGTGTTAAGACAACCTAAGAACTGGATACAGAATTGAAGAATTTAAACTGCTCTTTCTAGTGCATTGTTCCAAGAATCAGGCTGAATGAGTGTACAAGGCTTTAGTAACAAAAATGTCCTTTCTCACAGTGTTTTATGTCTCTCTTACTAAACATGATAACTTCCATTGTTTAAACTGTATCTTTCAGGTGATGTAAGAACTGCGATTGTCCTACCACCAAACAGGTTATGTGTTTAGTTTGAAATTGTCAGCCAGTGATGTGTGTCAAAGTGTTTGTTCCACTGTTCTTCTTTAAAAGCACATTACAAATGAAAATCTGAGGATAAGTGGAGCCGAACACCAGCATTAGTCCCTCAAAGCAAAATCCACTATAGAGGATTTAACTGCCACAGATAAATATAAATCATGCAGAAAAATCCAATATTAGCTTATTCCCGATGATTAAAAGCAGTCAAGGGGACATAAGCATATAAGGCCAAAATAAACAACATTGCTTCCCATTGCATAATTCACAGATTTTCCATTTCTCTTATGAATTGCCGGCATTTGACAAAGAGATGCCCTATCATCTGATTTCTGAATTTTGCTGATTCCAAAAATGGTGTAGATAATAAACATTAATTTACAAGCCACCTTATGGTTCACAATATTCACTGCCTCCTACACTCTACTCTTGTTAAGGATCACCATGTGGCTACTATTTGAATGCCATCACTGATAATGAACTAGCAGATTCAGTAGCCAAAATGGCTATTCTTCCATTAAAATTCCCCACTAAGATTTAATATACATCAAGTAAACCTTATAGCATAACTAGAAAGTTTAGTGGATTTCCTCTCCCAACATATTTGATGCGATAGGGGTAACAAAATCAACCCTCACATTCAAGAGGTTCCAAGTTTGAATCTCGATCAGGGGGAATTATCTAGATTTTTTTTTCAGGATTCTTCCTTATTTTGAAAGACAAACCTCGGGTAACTCCTAAGTTCTTTTCATTCACTGTCCAATATGATTTAACATTGGAAGACATAAGTTAAGGAAAAGTAAAATTCCATGAAATGCTTAGATCATTTAAAGCTTACTCAGTCTATCTCATCACATCCTCACAAATGCCAGCAAATTGATATCAAGAGGAAAATTCATGGTACCGTTGATGAATTCCAGAGCTTTTTTCTTTCTTTGTTTCCTTCTTTCAATGATGTTCTTCATTGATATTCAACTGCATAACAGACTGTAAATTATCTATGTAGTATATTCAGTGGCGGCTCGTGGAATAAAAATGTGGGTGTTCATGAAACCTATACTTAAATGCACACTAGCACTATCTGCCACTGCTACCACCACTACTACTAGTGAGTGCTAGCTCAAACGCTCCATAACATTTTATACACTCTATTAGCCTAGAAAGAATGTATCTATTCATATCAACTTGCTCACTGTGTCACTTTACTGACAGTCTGTAAGCGCTATCCCACTGATCACTAATATTCACACAACCAAACATGGCAAATTGAATACATGCATTCTTATGTGAGTGTGAATTCCTGTGATTCTTTATCTTTTCACTAAGATGTTCCAAGTCGGCACCTCCTACTTTTGTCCAATTACTCACTTCAGAGCTAATACTTGCTCACTGTGTCACTTTACTGACAGTCTGTAAGCGCTATCCCGCTAATCACTAATATTCACACAACCAAACATGGCAAATTGAATACATGCATTCTTATGTGAGTGTGAATTCCTGTGATTCTTTATCTTTTCACTAAGATGTTCCAAGTCGGCACCTCCTACTTTTGTCCAATTACTCACTTCAGAGCTAATACTTGCTCACTGTGTCACTTTACTGACAGTCTGTAAGCGCTATCCCACTGATCACTAATATTCACACAACCAAACATGGCAAATTGAATACATGCATTCTTATGTGAGTGTGAATTCCTGTGATTCTTTATCTTTTCACTAAGATGTTCCAAGTCGGCACCTCCTACTTTTGTCCAATTACTCACTTCAGAGCTAATCATAAGGCATGGAAAGCAAAAAAAGCGCATTTCTAATACTTCAAGCGCAGAGCCATTTACAGGTTGTGTATATATTGTTAAATTTACGCCTTCTGATTTTTGTAACACGCTCAACTGTCATATTGGGCTGTGGATGTCCTAGTCGCTTTATTATAACTTTTTCTTCCTAAGTCAGTTTATCTGTCTTGCTTCTTAAAATGGAATCCACTGAGTTCATAGCTACCTCTTGAGAGAAGTTCAACGGTCAATAAGATTCCAAAACCTCGAGGTCGGTCACTGCAGACAACAAAGAATAATTTGTTTAGTGCTAAAGCACTAATTGTACTTGATATAGTAGGAAACTCACAATTGTTTCATGTGCTGATCATGTACAAATTCCAAATTTATCACAGTGTTTAAAACAAAACATCTGTTTAGAAACTGGACTGTAATAACACACCGTATTCAAAGCAACAGTAGCTGATAGTGTCAGGAGTTGTAAACATTATTTGTATTTGCAGATAGTTGCAGTTAAACTCTATAGATAGTAGCACTTCCCAGAAATGACCAAGAACTCTGGTGTTGCCAATGTGAATTAACGTGCACATAGAAACTGTGCTCTGATCTGGGCATACTCAACCAATGCTTGTCTGTAGCATTTGTCGTCTACGCATGCACAGATCTTTAAAAGTTACATGATGTGCTAGCACAAGGGACGTGTGCTAACTGCAACGTTGCCACACACTCAAGCTATCACTGTCTATTTACAACACATGCTAAAGGAATTAGCGCGGTAAATACGAATGAAAAGAGGAAAAGGGCTTCTACAAGACAAATATTGGGGGTTCACTTGCTCTTGTGCTCCTAAACAGCGGCCGCCGCTGAGTACATTATACTGAATTTGTAACTTATTTTGTCAATTATTCTTCTTCATATAATTACCTTCTAATAAACTCTGTACACTAACCACTTTAAATATTATCCATCATAAAAGTACTTTTATTTTGCTGAGTTATTTTCAGTTTGTTCCACAGCAAAAAAATTATATATGGTATTATGTTGGATATTATTTTATGCAGGTCACTATTAGATTTTATGGGACATTTAAAACAGAAAAAAGGAAAGGACCATTAGATGGAAACCAAAGCTGATCCAAAAAAGGAATGAAAGGAGTTGACCAAGTAACTATCTAATTTATCTGTAACACAATAACTCTTTAGTAAATGATAATTTGCATAGTTTTTGGATTACCTGATGTAAACAAGTGTTGCTTTAAACCTGTACAGTTTGATATTAATAACTTCATTAACTATATGCAGAGGACAATTAACTCCTACTTATTAAGTAAACTTAAGTTGTGGGCCACAGTTCAAAATGTGTGTGAATTTTAGTTCTGCGTCTGTTAAAATTTTACATCCTGCTGGTATGTTTTCTTATCCACTGAACTGCACGTATCATGCATTTGGTATCAAAGGGAGGCAGCTGACTAGTATGCGTCTCATTTAATTACAGTATACCACAGGAGAGAAAGTCTCTGGGGTCTGAAGCGCAGGGGGATTGCAGAAGGTTCCCACACCCTCCCTGGACAGGCTTATGACACCCCATGTCAGTACAGTTACAGACCATTCAAAAACATTCTGATGGCTTCTACTTTTGTGAATGAATCTAATCGGTTTTAGTGTACAGAGTGAACAGGGCGCATGCTTTATTAACAGTTCTGCTCCTTGTGTAGCATGCATTCCCTGTCACACATATTTGCTGTCCTTGTCCCACTGTGTAAGGGAGCACATTCCTTTCAGAGACCTTTGCGATGCTGGACAGTACCTCCCCTCCCAACACTATACACACTCTATGCTTTAACTATTAAAATCTCAAACTGAATGTTTGATTACTAGTTTTGGGTATTTGACACATTTAAAAACTGACCATGCATTTTCAAAAGACAAGAATTCAAATATGTATCTTTGGAGGAGTGTATATTGCTATAAGGTGGATCCAACATACATAATGACATAAAACATTGTATAAGATGTTAAAGTGTAACTAAAGTGCAGTAAAACAAGTGCTTGAAAGGCAATCTTTTAAACTAAAATATTTTATTTTGTTAAGCCAAATTTAGCATTCTAATTTTGTGCCATTGTTGTAAGCAGTGATTTGAGGCAGCAGTAAACAGAGATTAGGTATGAATTTTTAATTTGTGTATAAACATTTGCATTTCTTAATCCATTTTTATGACCATATTTACATAATTTTGTGCAAAGTAAATATTTTGATATTCATTTTCTCTTATTAAATCAAAAGACATACAAGTTGTAACTCATTTGTATAAATGCTGATATTTGCTTTGGACAACAATTAAATCAAGATTGAATCATGAACAAAATGAAAGCAAAATCAATGCAGCCTGAAAAGACATAGAATTTCAAGTTTTAAATGTGAAAATCTAGTATCTATGTTGCAAGTAATAATGTTGTTTAATAAATTCTGCCCCAAATCCTTCCCTATCCCTCCCTTAAGTATCTTCACAAATCCATTTTTACACAATATGTCTGTTAAACTGTTGTTCTAGTTCATAGTTGTAAAGCATTTTAGTATGTAATAATATTAATAATATTAATTACAAAGAACAATGGTATAAATACCATTATATAAGTCCAAATTATATGTAATGATAATATAAAGTGTGTGCGCATTCCACACACTAAAAATGTTTTAAATGCATAAACCTTTTGTGTACAATCACTTTCAAAAACTTTATGTTTTAAAAAATATAATGTTATAGCTTATTTTGAAAGCTGTGTGGATTTAGTGTGTATCTAGATAAAAGAAAATGACCCCCATTTGTAAAAAGAATATTAATTTAATAATCCTTGTAGTACAATAAGTTAAATAAATACATATTATATATTATATATATTTAATTCAGATGCACAAATAAGAGGTGGAAATTGTTAACTTAATGTTTTCCGTATACAGACTTGTAAAATGACTCATCCAACTAATCCATGATTTCTGTCAATGTTGGGTATTTTTCTAATAAACACAATGTTAGGGGAAAGTAAAGGTGGTGAACATAGCCAAAACATGACATTTTTATCACTCTTATTAATCAGAATTTTTTATTTAATTTGATATTAAGTAGCATTTTATGCACAGTACTTATATTTTAAATATAAACTTTTAAAAATAGTATTGCAGCTGCCATTTTGTATTGTAAATTCTGCAAAACTTCAAACAAAATAAAAGCATAACTCCTACATACTTTGGAATAGAGGAAAACAACTTAAGTTCATTGTTTACAGGAAGTTTGGCTCTTCAAATTGGTAGTACTGTTAAGTTATGGCAGCTTCTATGTGCTCAAGCTATGAGGTTCCTTTGGACATTATGCAAGTTTGTTTTTGTTCCTTTTTGCTTTGAAAAGCTTTTTCTGTAAATGATATTTTCTAGTATAAAAGACCTATTATCTCATAAACTATTGAAGAAAGTTAAATGTTGGGTAAAGATGACTTCTAACTTTAGTTTTGCATCTTATTCGTTAAGAACATGGTTATGTTGCTTTTTAAAAATAATAATTGCTGATAATGTTTAATTAAAATATGATGTGATTTAGAAGATGATCATACATTCCCTAATCAACAACTTATTGTATAAAAGTAGTTCAGTAAATATATCAATATGCTATCTTTAATAGTTTCCGAGAACATAGGTCTTACCTTCAGATAGAACATTGGTAAGATAAAAATACTGTAATGCTATTGGATTAAATTAAAAAAAAAAAAAAACTGATAGGTTCTTGAAACTAATGTAAAATGTTAAATGGATCTGATGTGCGAGTCATTTTGGAATTAATTTCATAACAGGTTTTATGAAGTCCAAGTTAAAATAAATTTCTAAACCTTTTACTATTGTTTAATTTAATGCAGCGGTTGGACAGAATGCAGATTTCCTATACAAAAACAAGTCATAAATATTCCATTATGTAAGGACTATGATACAATGAAGCACAAAATTAATATAATTTTTAGTCGAACTAATACTCAATGCTCCACTTATTGCTAGTATTTACCTAGAACGCGTTTCGTTAGGATATTCCTAACATCATCAGCTGTTGTCAACTAATGGACGTTGGTTTGGTGAACTTCTTGGATGTGATAGGTGTGTATTAGGTACAATATAAACCAAGTTTGGACCTCCATGCCAAATTCCCTCCATAGTGTGGTGCAGTCCAGCCACTATTTTACTATGTTGACCCGAGTGGATCAGTTGTTTACGCACGGGCCTTTTAATTCCAAGATCGCAGGTTCAAAGCCTGCTCAGACCAGTAGTTTTAAAGTGTGCTTAAAAGCAGCAGCCCCATTTCAGCACATTTACTGTCATGTAAAAGAACTCCGGAAGAAATTCGGGCATACCACTGGCACTGATTCCTGGCAAGTGACAACATTGTTAACAACAAAAACGTTTATTATTGCATTAAATAATACAACTGCTGGAAAAGGAACGTCATTATTACAAACTTCTCAGGCATGTCAATAATGACTCATTGGTTCAGACTGGCAAATGTTATTTGCAATATTAAATTTGTCATCGTCCACAAGAACCTTCAAGATAGGTTTGTTTTTTTGTAATTTATGATGGGTGATATGGTGTGCAAATGAGCCCAGGGTCAATGGAACTTAGAGTTACCTGACATTCGTCTTTCAGGATAAGGGAAAGCCCCGGAGAAAACCTTATCCAGGTAACTCACCCTGACCGAGATTCGAACTCAGGACCTCTTGAACGTGAGGCAGAGACACTACCAGCTATGCTACCGAGGCAGGCATATGCCATTTTCAGCTCAGAAGGAATGTTCCCAGAGTCTATGTGGTCTTCCATCATGTCTAGTACTGACTGGTTTGTATTGCAAGATCTGTTTTGTCTGCCTTTCCTCTTGGTGTTCAAGAGATATGATTTTATATGCCTTGATTTCATCATGTAAACTATTTTTCATTGTGCTCTTATTACAATTTTAGTGTGATCTTTAAGACTTACAGCTAGCTGCTTTCTAAAATATTTTATTTTGGCCGTTTTAGTTGTCTTTTATCATTTCTATTCATGGTCCAGATCTTGCCTCAATAGGATACAATGGCCAGTGCCATAATTTTATAAAATTTCGGTATTATATCTCTTGTTTTACTTTTCTAATTTAATTTTATAGTGCCATTTTTATTATTAAAATTCATATACTTTTGTTTTGAACTATTATAATGATATGAAATATCTTGAAGTTAAAATATTTCACTTGTTCAAGTGCTTTGTTTTAAGGAGATTTTATATCAAATTGGGTAGTTACCAATAAAAGCCACCACTATTTTCTGTGCTGAAGTAATTAAGTTATACTTGTTTAATATAAAAATTATTTGTGGTTGGTTTATTGACACTCGTCACTTACTTTTTCATATATTTATGAGAGACTAGTTTCAAAGGCCCTGGCCTCCATTTTCAATCTCTTCCCAACTGGCATTTGTTGTTATCTGCTCTCTCTGGTGGTGGAACTATGAACTTTTTTGTCAAATTATCTGCTGGCGGGATTTCAAAGTTCATTACGCGATCCTTATTTTTCCAGATGAATATGTTCTCCCATGTTGTCAATCTATTTTGGTTTATCACTCCTTTTAATAATTTTGGATTTGGATCAATGTCATGGTTTTCATTCCAAAAATGAAATGCTACTGCTGACTTGTCTTCTTGTTTCAATCTGATGTTTCTAAAGTGTTCTTTGACTCTGGTTTTTAAATTTCTTTTTGTTTGACCTATGTAGCATTTTTCACAATTCTTGCAATTTATTTGGTATATTCCAGATTTGTTACCTGAAGGAATTTCATCTTTTGTTTTTGAATTTAGTAATTTTAAAATTGAGTATCTATTAGTAGGTGCCAAGATGATATTTTGTTCCTTGAATATCTTTTTAAATTTATTAAATGTTTTTGGATGATATGTGAATGAACTGAATATGCTGTTGCTTTCTTTTTCTTTAATAAATGTGGTTGCTTCCTTAATGGTTTTCTTTAGTTTAGATTTTCTAATTTTCTTCAACACCAAACTTTTGTTGTATCCGTTTTCTTCTGCTATGTGTATTATTGCTTTTTGTTCCTTGAAATATTCTTCTTTTTCCATGGGTATGTTGACTAGTCTGTGTGTAAGGCTGTTTATTATTGCATGTTTATGTGTAATTGGGTTGTGGCTATTATTTTTTATATAATTTTCTGAATGTGTTGGCTTCCTGTAAATTCCAAATTTTATTTTTGTATCATTCCTGATGATATTTAGATCCAAGAAAGGTAGTTGTCCATTGATTTCCTTTTCTATTGTGAATTCGATAGTCCTTTCTTGCAGATTGAGTAATTTTAATGCATCATCTAAATGTTTACTTGGTACAATTGCAAAGATGTCGTCAACATATCTATACCAAACCTTGAAGATCAATGGGAAGGACTTTTTAATTTGTGTTTCAAATGCACTCATAAATAAGTTAGCCAAAAAAGGTGAAAGTGGATTGCCCATTGATAATCCTGATTTCTGCTTGTAGTGTTTTCCATTAAAGCTAAAGAAGTTTTGTTCAATGCATATTTTTGTTAGAGAAATATATTCTTCTGCTTCTATTGCTTCCATATCAATTGTAGCTAGCCATTTTTTTAACACAGTCTGCAATTTTTCTGTTGGTATGCTTGGAAATAAAGATGTGACATCAAATGAAACCAGTCTGTCATTTTTGTCCAAATTTATATCTTTGATTTTTTCTACTAAATCTAAAGAGTTTCTTAAATTTGCACTTTCAAATTTTGGAAAACTATTAAATTTACTTAGTAACCATTTGGCCAAATTATATGTGGGGGCATTTATGCTACTAGTAATAGGTCTCATGCCTTTCCCTGTTTTATGAATTTTTGGCAGCCCATATATTCTTGGTAATGTTGGATTATCTACTTTAATTTTGTGCAATTCTTTTTTGTTGATTATTTTGCTCTCTTTTAGCGTTTTATTTGTGGTTTCAATGCAGTACTTTAATGGATTAGTTTCTACTTTTTGGTAATTACTGTCTTCTAACAAATCTTCCATCCTCTTTGTGTATTCTTCTTTTTCCAGAATTACTAGTTTATTTCCCTTGTCTGCTTTAGTATAAATAACCGGTTTCTTTTTAAGAGCTTTTATGATTTGGTTACTAAAATTCTTTTTCTTTTCATTTTTAATCTCTTCTACTATTTTGGAGCATTTGTTTTTTACTGTGCTCCAAAATAGTAGAAGAGATTAAAAATGAAAAGAAAAAGAATTTTAGTAACCAAATCATAAAAGCTCTTAAAAAGAAACCGGTTATTTATACTAAAGCAGACAAGGGAAATAAACTAGTAATTCTGGAAAAAGAAGAATACACAAAGAGGATGGAAGATTTGTTAGGAGACAGTAATTACCAAAAAGTAGAAACTAATCCATTAAAGTACTGCATTGAAACCACAAATAAAACGCTAAAAGAGAGCAAAATAATCAACAAAAAAGAATTGCACAAAATTAAAGTAGATAATCCAACATTACCAAGAATATATGGGCTGCCAAAAATTCATAAAACAGGGAAAGGCATGAGACCTATTACTAGTAGCATAAATGCCCCCACATATAATTTGGCCAAATGGTTACTAAGTAAATTTAATAGTTTTCCAAAATTTGAAAGTGCAAATTTAAGAAACTCTTTAGATTTAGTAGAAAAAATCAAAGATATAAATTTGGACAAAAATGACAGACTGGTTTCATTTGATGTCACATCTTTATTTCCAAGCATACCAACAGAAAAATTGCAGACTGTGTTAAAAAAATGGCTAGCTACAATTGATATGGAAGCAATAGAAGCAGAAGAATATATTTCTCTAACAAAAATATGCATTGAACAAAACTTCTTTAGCTTTAATGGAAAACACTACAAGCAGAAATCAGGATTATCAATGGGCAATCCACTTTCACCTTTTTTGGCTAACTTATTTATGAGTGCATTTGAAACACAAATTAAAAAGTCCTTCCCATTGATCTTCAAGGTTTGGTATAGATATGTTGACGACATCTTTGCAATTGTACCAAGTAAACATTTAGATGATGCATTAAAATTACTCAATCTGCAAGAAAGGACTATCGAATTCACAATAGAAAAGGAAATCAATGGACAACTACCTTTCTTGGATCTAAATATCATCAGGAATGATACAAAAATAAAATTTGGAATTTACAGGAAGCCAACACATTCAGAAAATTATATAAAAAATAATAGCCACAACCCAATTACACATAAACATGCAATAATAAACAGCCTTACACACAGACTAGTCAACATACCCATGGAAAAAGAAGAATATTTCAAGGAACAAAAAGCAATAATACACATAGCAGAAGAAAACGGATACAACAAAAGTTTGGTGTTGAAGAAAATTAGAAAATCTAAACTAAAGAAAACCATTAAGGAAGCAACCACATTTATTAAAGAAAAAGAAAGCAACAGCATATTCAGTTCATTCACATATCATCCAAAAACATTTAATAAATTTAAAAAGATATTCAAGGAACAAAATATCATCTTGGCACCTACTAATAGATACTCAATTTTAAAATTACTAAATTCAAAAACAAAAGATGAAATTCCTTCAGGTAACAAATCTGGAATATACCAAATAAATTGCAAGAATTGTGAAAAATGCTACATAGGTCAAACAAAAAGAAATTTAAAAACCAGAGTCAAAGAACACTTTAGAAACATCAGATTGAAACAAGAAGACAAGTCAGCAGTAGCATTTCATTTTTGGAATGAAAACCATGACATTGATCCAAATCCAAAATTATTAAAAGGAGTGATAAACCAAAATAGATTGACAACATGGGAGAACATATTCATCTGGAAAAATAAGGATCGCGTAATGAACTTTGAAATCCCGCCAGCAGATAATTTGACAAAAAAGTTCATAGTTCCACCACCAGAGAGAGCAGATAACAACAAATGCCAGTTGGGAAGAGATTGAAAATGGAGGCCAGGGCCTTTGAAACTAGTCTCTCATAAATATATGAAAAAGTAAGTGACGAGTGTCAATAAACCAACCACAAATAATTTTTATATTAATTTTGACGTCACTGTTACTAAATTCCTCCAAACACACATCAATTACACTTGTTTATTCATTTATAAAGTTTGCAGGAAGCTAGTTGTAGCCTGTCTTCAATATCTACCAGAATGTCCTGATCATCTGCAAATGGGATAGAATTTTAAATGGTTTATATAATTCCATTCTGTTTTCACTGAGCTTTCTGTTCATCTGTGTATTATGACTTTGTGGGTTCGTAGAATTAAAAGTCTAAGTTGCAGAAATTCAAAATGTTCTTTATTTCCGTAGAAGTACACTTTGGTCAACCCTTACAGTAGCAGAATTACGTCACATACGCAATTACAATCTTCCAAGGTCACCGTCCACAAACAAAAGCGTTCACACAATTCAGTTCTGATTTCACTCTGTTTACGACTCTGTTTACGACTGATAAACTAGCCATGGCTTCCTTTTATATGATCTCCGTGTTGCACTATCAGTCCCTTATCTCTCCACGCCGCACTGTGCCTTTGTGCGTGTTGCCGCCATTCGCGGCAATATATTAAAAAGTGTTGTCATACCTGTCTTTCTAGGTTGATAGTTTCTATTTCAAAATCATCCATATTAATAAGAGCACTTTCATACATTTTCATCATTAAAATTGCATGTTTGAGATATCTGCTTTCAGCAATTCTATCCCATAACTATTTCCATGACTTTATCAAAAGCTTTTGTATAATCGGCAAATAGTATAAGGGTCTTTAATTTAAATTCTCCTACTTTTTATATTATAAACAGAGAATCAACACCAAATCTGTCTTGACTGAATCCATATTCTTCACTGTATTCAGTTATTGCATATAAGCTTCTTGTTAAAAATGTTTACTAATATTTTATAGGTTGTTTTAAAAGACTAATCCCCTATAATTTTTACACTCATTTCCATTTCTGTTTTTAAATATTGGTTGTATTACAGACATTTTACATTCTTGTGGTTACTTAAGTTTAACCAATAAACTTTTAAATAGTTTAGCGGACATATTTACAACTTTGATGGATAGAGTCAACATGAAAAATTCAATGCCATGGCCAGGATTTGAACCACGGATCTCCTGGTTTCCGTCCAGTCACTCTAATTTGACTCATATATTTCCCCAGTAGACCACTAGGGGTTCTCGTATTCGAGACACACTTTGTTTAGTGGCAATTTACTATTGTAAGTACTTGAGTCCCAGGCTTCATCATTTAGCTCTTATTATCTTAGTTAATTGATGGAAATTAGAGCGACTGGATGGAAATCAGGAGATCCAAGGTTCAAATCCCGGCTGTGGCATTGAATTTTTCATGTTGACTCTATCCATCAAAAACCTTAGCCTATATACGGCTGGTGTGAAGAAATGATTAATTTCTATCAATTAACTAAAATATTTACAACTTTATTTATTATTTAACTTAGAGAAATTATTTTGTATAGATTAAAGGATCCTATACCACAAGACAAAAAAGCTGGAATTTACAAAATAAATTGCTCTGATTGTGTAATAAAATATATACAAGAAAAACAAAAAGAAATCTGGAATCTAGACTAAAGGAACATATAAGATGCTTAAAATACATGCAGTTTTACACCATTTCTGGACAACTGACCATAACATCAAACTGAACATTACACTAATCAAACCAACCAGTCTAATAGCAGAAATGGACACGTGGGAAAAAATCATTTTGAAACACAAATGACAGTTTACACATTTTGATTTACCGCCACGTGATGCTGCCATTATACACAACCACCACAACAAAAACAACAAAGGTCAGTCGGATACATTCCGAACACATGTTCCCGAAACATAACATATTAAAAAAAAAAAAGTGATGTTAGTGTTACTAGTATAGACTGCTCTTAAGTAGATACATATTTAAAAATGTTTAAATGTGCATGTTATCAATTCCTTAAGTTCATCCTTTCCTAATGTTTTATGAGATTTAAATGAATTTAATATAGTATCTAATTCAACTGTTATAGGGTCTACTTCTTGCTATGTAATTGTTCTTTCCAATTTTCATTGAAAAATTGCACACATCTTTGAGGTATTGACGCCGATCTGCTTCTAAAATATATATAATTGAACTGTAACTTTTTTTTTCTGATTTATTTATGGATTTTTTTAATGTTATAGCTTGATCTGTATCAGATATTACAAATCCCAGCTATGTCATAATTTTGATTCCCTTTAGCCATGGCACATTTTCTTCATATTCTATTAAACTCTCTTGGGTACAGTATTAAAAATTCAATATGATCGTTTCCATACTTATAATCTTTTAAAGTTAAACCTTTTCCTTCTTCCTAATATTTAGTTATATTTTATTTGTATTTGTCTACAATCTTCCCATTCTGTGTTAATATTAAACTTTTCACTTATTGATCCATTTGTTGATAGTATAGTCTCCTTATATTGCCTAATATCAATAAGTATAACTTAAATTTTTTTTTCCTATCATTCTCAGTTTTCCTTGTTATTAATTTACTATACCATCTTTCCCATAATTTTATTGTAATTAGCATGAAATAACCAGAGGAGATATTGTAGCTTCCATAAACTCCTATGTCTAAAACATGGTCTGTTATGCAGTATGTAATTGTCCACATCTCTGTAAAAGAAAAAAGAATTTGTGATTTTTAAATTGTTCAATACAACAATATTTCTCAGACAATTTGCCATTTTCATTCATCCTTGGTTCTCCACTCCAGTTGTTTAAATCTTCTCACAATCTTAGAGCCAAACGACTCTTTCCTAATCCTCGCCGTACTAACTGGCGAGAGCACACACAGAGTGTGGCAGATCACCAGCCACGCTAGACCTTTACCACAAAGGAAGAAGCCTTTTTGCAGTTAAATCTCCCCAAGCACTAGCTATCATTTTTATTTGATCAGTCTATATGTTTCTGCAGTTCATTATAAAATGCTTTACTCTCTTCTTTTTCCCTTCCTGAGGGGCACCTCTTGATGTTTTTACTCAAATATTCATTAATGTCTCAGTAATATGAATATATCTGTATTCTCTTTTTATAAATTGATGTAGCAGTTTCCACCCTTGCCCTCATGTTTTGTGAGGCATTGGAGTAAAAATAGTACATAATGATTCAATTCTTTAGACTCTTGTAATTTTTTGTTCCTTTCTGACAGTTAAGAGCTGTGTTTCTAATTCTAACTCTTTGTTGGTTAAGCCTCTTACAGTCCAGGCTGCAATGTTTTAGTTTTTGTACAGTATTCTTATTCATAATTTCCTTTGTTGCTTCCATCTCTTATTAGGATCCATCCGGCTATTTTCCTTCTGAGTGTTTAAGTAAGTAAATTTTTATTTGGATAGGTTACCTATCTGACTAAAAAATCAGTACATGGAGGACTGAGTTTGAGTTCAGAATACTCTCAAAACGATTATTGACCAAGGCTATGGATTTTTCTTACCCCCGTATGCTGTACTATATTAAAAGGGTTGTTTCTTCCATGAAACATGCAATACAATACAATACAATACTTTATTTGTCACATTACACTTACATAGTTGAGCAGGTGCTCGTAAATTGGTGACTCGTAAAAATATTAAACCTAAACTTTAAGATCAGAAATAAGTCTACAATATTTACTATACAATATGTTACAAAGTATAATAAAGCAAGAGAATATTAATTATGTACAATATCTAGAGTATATAGTTTTCCTAAAGTTGAACAGACACTAAGATAAAATTGCAATCCTGAATTGAATAGTGTGCTTTGTTGGTGAATAAACTTTTGACTGTTTTCTTAAAAAGATTTTGGTTTTGGATTTCCCTTGCTAACCTATGAGTAGGGTATTTTATATCTCTTTTTCCTCTTGTGTTATGACCATGATGATGTTGATTTTTTAGAAAACTGTTATAATTACCGTGTACATATAGAACTAGATTATACATATAGAGTCAAGGTTGCGTCAAAATTCTTAATGTTTTAAAAAGTGGTCTGCAGGATGCTCTATAACTCGAATGGGTCATTATAGTATGATTTTCTTTTGAATTCGGAAAAGTCTGTCAGAGCCTGTTGCGTTTCCCCATAAAGTTATTCCATATGCTAGTAATGAGTGAAAGTAACTGTAATATACGATTTTTCTTGTTTCTAAATGTGTAATCTGTGCCAAGCAGAACATGTTGAAACAGGTAGTATTTAATTTTTTTTCTGTATAATTTAATTGGTTAGTCCATTTAAGGCATTCATCTATAAATAACCCTAAAAGTTTTGCTCCTTTTGAGGTAGCTGAAGTTAACAAGTTACTTTGTGTGTTTTCTACTGTAGTCCTAAAATGTACAATTTCAGTTTTAGTTTTATTCAATTTCAGATCATTGCATGTAAACCATGCTTCCAATTGTTTTATGGCCTGGTCAATGTTTGTTTTTAAATTATCAATATCTGACCCACTTAAAATAATCAATGTGTCATCGGCATAAAGTATTGGTTGTCCTCTGACTGAAACTGAAAGATCATTCGTGGACCCAGTACGGAACCCTGCGGAACTCCATTTTTAATTTGTTCCCATTTTGTATGTATAGGACCAGAACTGCCCTCTAGTATAATTTTCTGTTATGGCCTTCTAGATATGATTTGAACCATTCCAAGTTTGTGTGTCTTATGCCGTACTGGTGTAGTTTACTTATTAATATTTTGTGGTTTACACAGTCAAATGCTTTAGATATATCACAAATTAGGGTAGCAGTTTGTTTTTTTCGTCCAAATTTTTTGCTACTTTGTTTACAAAATCCACGAGTGCAGTGTTAGTTGATAATTTTTTTCTAAATCCATGCTGGGAGTTGTTAAGAATGTTTGCGTTTTCAAGGTAGGTTATTAGTTTTAAATGTAATAGTTTTTCTAGAATAATTCAGAAAGTAAAAAGTACTGAGATTGGGCAGTAATATTTTAGTTCGTCTTCCCCACCTTTGTGAATAGGATGGATTATGGCATATTTCATTATTTCCGGAAAAACTCCAAAACTCCATACTGAAACCTTCTTCTGAAAGGTGAAGATTTCACGCATAATCTTTGTTGGGTTATAACAGATAGGGGTCTTATTATAAGAGCTTCTAGTTTCCAAGTCAACTGAGGATCCTCCATGTATAAACAAGGATAGGATAGATTCTTATGGAGAGGATTTGGCACTGTGACCAGTGTTGATCTATTATACCTATGATCCAAGTGGGACATTCCTGGGAGGGAGGATGAGGCAGAGGGCAGCTGACCAAAGGAATCACTACAGTGCAGCAGGCAAGGTCCCTACTATTGACCAGTTGGAAAATCCCCAGCAGGCCAACACAGTCGGCATCCCATCCACCATGATCCTAAAACAGCCCACTATGCCGGCCGGAGACCAGAGACCTTCCTATCGGAAGAGGAAGTGTTAACCAGGAGCATATCATCCTGCCATGCAGCGCCGAGACTCCTGTCGACACTTTCTACTCTGAAAGAGACCACCAGGTGAGAGATGATGTGAAATAATAATGGAGATGAAATGGAGGGACAAGAAATTAAGGGCTGTAATTAACCTACTCAGCTTTTGTCTGGCAACTCGAAAAAAATCCATGGGTCAGATAGGCCAGCCACAGGAATTGAACCCGGATCTCCCGAATGTGGGCCATGTATAAAACCAACTGAGGCATCCTGCTCGATTTGTATAAACAAGGTTGACTGCTTATTCCAGCAGTCTTCTGGTTGGCTCATTGTGGTATGCTCAGATACTGGACGATGGAGGTACTACATAATAATATTCACCAGTAATAAAAATAATGAAATTGTGATAAGGAAAAATCTTTGATAAAAGTTCTCATTAAAAAAGGAAGTTATTAAGAACTCTAATAAATGATAAGAATAACTCAGTGTATAAAATATTGCTGGTAATCTAAATTATGCTCCAGAATAAAAATGGAATAATTTGCTTGTCACTTTATACACTTTATTTCTTGTAACTTTTAAGACGACTAGATCAGGAGCTCATTCATGAATGTTTTGTGGCCAAATCAGTGAAAGAAGAATTCAAATAATAAAATTAAGTTCTTAATGAGTAAGGACTGATACAGTGGAGCACAAAATTAATGTAATTTTGAGTTGCACTAATACTCCATGCTCCATATATTGCTAGTGTTTATCTAGAACACATTTCGTTAGAACCTTCCTAACATTCGTTTATTTTATGTTCATTCATTCATTTATTTACTGCCCATAGACTAATACAAGTATCGAGCATTGTCAATGTATAAAATACAATTTACAATATTAAAATTTACAACATTATATAGCTTGCAAAAATTCATTTATATTATATACAGGATTATTTAAAGGGTATTTTTTAACACATTGCATTGTTTTCTCTTTTAACATAGGCTGGAAGTCTATTGTACATTTGTAATCCTATTATATATGGATCTTTATTTACAGATTTTACATTAAAACTACTATAGTGCAAGTTAGATTTACATCTAGTATCATGATTGTGTACTTCACTATTTAATTTTATTTTTTTCTGATTTATTAAATTAATAACTTTATATATGTATAAAGACACAACAGTAAACATCTTTTCTTTTCTAAAAACTTCTCTGCATGATTCATGCATCCCCATTTTAAACATTGTTATAATACATTTATTTTGTAGTACTAGAATCCTGTGAATATGAGAATTATTACCACCACCCCATAACTCAATACCATATTGGATTATTAAATTTTAGATGAGTCATATTTTTTACACATCTGCTTCACTTTCGTACCTATTTTGAGGACATGTTTCACAAATCTTCGTTTGCATCTACGGCTCTTGTGCGACTGAAGCTAGATCCAGCGGTGTGGGTAATTCTGGGGTTGTTGCTGCCATCTGTTGATTTAGTGATGAACTGAAATGTGGGATTCTCTTCTAGCGGGATTTCAAAGTTCATTAGTTGGTTTTTATGTTTTTCTATGTATATCCTCTCCCATATGACGAGTTCACTATGTTTTTGTACGTATTTTAGTAATTCTGTGCTATCTTCAATTTCATGATTTTCAGACCAGAAATGAGCTGCTATTGCGGACTTATCAATATTTTTGTATCTTAAGTGCCTGAAGTGTTCTTTCTTTCTAGTGCCTATGTTTCTTTTTGTCCTCCCTATGTAAATTTTTTCACAGTCTTTACACTTAATCTTGTAAATGCCTGACTTTTCCTCTGGTTTTATCTTATCAGTATTATTACTGTGAAGTAGGTTTTTAAGGTTGTAATTGTTTTTTGGTGCCAATGTTATATTGTATTTCTTGAATATTTTTTGGAACTTTTTTGTGGCCCAGAGGTGGTAAGTAAATTTAGCAAATCTAATTTCTTGTTTTATTGGTGTGAGAGCTGTGATCTGTTTTAATCTCTTTTAAAGTTTGAATAATTTTAGTTTTTTATCTACAAGGTTTTTTCCATATCCATTTTTAATTGCAGTTTTTAAGATTTGATGGTATTCGTTTTGATATTCTTGCTGGCTGAGAGGTAGATTTACTAATCTGTGTCAGACTGTTGATGGTTGCATGTTTGTGTGGAATTGGGTTGAAACTATTTGCTTTGATGTAATTATCTGTGTGTGTTGCTTTTCTATGAATGCCAAATTCTACTTTTTCATTGCTTTTTTTGATTTTAAGGTCTAAAAAAGGTAGAGTACAGTCCTCTTCAGTTTCTACTGTGAATTGTATGCTGGGTTCTTGCAGGTTGAGTAGTTTCAAAGCATCATCTATTAGTTTGTAGGGCACTATTGCAAAGATGTCGTCTATGTATCTGTACCATGTTTTAAACATATGAGGGAAGGCTTTAGTAATATGTGTTTCGAAAAAGCTCATGTATAGATTGGCCAAAACATCCATATTGGTCTCTGCTAACAATGAGACCTATAGTTAGCAGTATAAATTCACCAACATACAAACTTGCAAAGTGGCTAACAAACAAATTCAATTCATTTCCAAAATTCGACAGCCTAAGCATCAAAAACACCTATGAACTTATAGAACACATTAAGGATACGGAACTAAAAGAAGAGGACACACTAGTCTCATTTGATGTTAAATCACTGTTTCCCAGCATACCAGTTAATCAACTCCCACCGTTGATAGAAAAATGGCTCAAATCACTTGGAATGGCATCATCTGAAATTTCAGACTACATTGAACTAACCAAATTATGCATAGAACAAAATTTCTTCCAGTTTCAAACAAAATATTATCACCAAACTTCAGGGTTAGCAATGGGCAACCCACTATCACCCTTCCTGGCCGATCTGTACATGAGTGCATTAGAAATAAGGATCAACAAAGGTTTCCCTTGGATGTTCAAACTCTGGCAACGATTTGTAGATGACATCTTTGCAATAGTACCAAAAAAACACATCAGTGATGCACTAAAACTTTTAAATATCCAAGAAAAAAGCATCAAATTCACTGTAGAAATAGAAAAAGACGAGCATTTACCATTTTTGGATCTAAAAATAATGAGGAATAAAAACAGACTAAACTTTGGCATTTACAGAAAACCAACACAGACAGACAACTACATAAAAGCTAATGGCTACAACCCAAGATCCCACAAACAGGCAATCTTCAATAGTTTAGCACACAGACTGGTAAACATCCCTCTCACAGCAGAAGAATACAAAACAGAATACAACAAAATAATTGAAATAGCACAAAAAAATAACTTTCCCAAATCATTAGTGGACAAAAAAGTGAGCTTAGCAAAAAAGAAGAAGCTACTAAAGGAAACCACAACTCTCTCATCTACAGAAACTAATATGATTTTCAAAAAATTCACTTACCATCCATGGGCCTATGATAAATTCAAAAAAGTCTTCAAAAAACAAAATATTCAACTAGCACCAGTCAACCATTTCTCCTTAAAAAACCTAATTTGCTCAAACATCAAAGATGCTATTCCATCAAACAAAAAATCTGGTATATATCAAATTGAATGCAATGACTGTAGTCAAATTTATATTGGAAAAACAAAAAGAAATTTAGAAACAAGAGCAAAGGAACACTTTAGAAACATAAAATATAAACAATTAGAAAAATCAGCAGTTGCCACACATTTTTGGGAAAAAAACCACAACATAAATCCAGAACCAAAACTACTGAAACATACATCAGGAAAACAAGAACTATCCACATGGGAACAAATCTTCATTTCAAAAAATAGGAACAAAGTATTCAATTTCGACATCCCCCAGAAGGATTTGTTCAGCAAGTTCCTTGAGCCGCCACCAGAGGAGACCTGTGACAAGGTATCGTCAGCTACACCAACGAGAATCAGTCGAGAGCCGGCCGATGATAGAGGCAAAGCCTCTGAAACTAGTTCCGGAAAAATTTAAAAGTAAGTGTTGTCTAGTGTCTTTAATCGACTCTCTTTAAAGTTAATTAGTCCATATTGGATGTTTGAATAAATTATTCCATAATATAGCATTTTTAGTACATCTACATTTCAAGTTTTTGCAAACTCTCTCATTAGGTACAAACCTTTACTTATTTTTTTATAGAGGTTATCAATATGATTATTCCAGGATATATGTTTATCAAGTTACATTCCTAAAAGACTGTGAGAGTCAGATTCTTGTATTATAATGTTATCAAATTTAATATGAAACAATGTATATTTTTTCTTACTATTTAGCTCAAATTTAATTAAATTTGTCTTGCCGGGATTATTATTGAGGTTTAAAGATTTAAAAAATGTATTTATTTTTATTGATTCCTTAGTAGCTAATAATTGTAGGTCATGATCATTGCTTTACATATAATAGTATTGTCATCTGCATAGCTTATAGTTTTACAGTCAGGTGTAGAATACATATCATTTAAATATAATATAAAGAATAGTGGTCCAAGCACAGAGCCTTGGGGTACTCCATATTTAACTATTCCGGCACTAATTTTTCTTACTTGAATTTCTTGTTTGAAACATCCTCAACTAATGTGCATTATTGTTCACCAAATCAAAATTCAACATTCAACTTTAGCTGAGAATGTTAGGAAGCTCCTACGAAATATGTTCTGTAAAAACTAACAATATACACCAAAATAATTTCAATGATTGTAGACGTGACTAATATAAGCAGGTTGAGATAGGCAATACATAGTCTGTGGCTAAACATAATGCACTTGTGTTAAACATAATTGGCATCAGATGCTGATAAGTTGGTATTTAAACAAGGTGGGTGAAATTATTGGATTAGAATGTAATTAAAACTGCTTCCCGAGTACAGAAATATTGAATATTACAAATAGAAGCATAATTAACAGTGAACATTTCTTCATGTTGAAGTTTTGTTGAGTCACACTTATTTACACTCACCTTTACTTATTTTTAAAAACGCTGGAACGTTTTCCAGGACATTCGCCCTCTTCCTCAGCAGTTTAGTGACTGAGTCTCCCCCTTCCTTTCCTCTTCCTTCTCCTATATCTGATCCTGTTGCCAACTGGTGTTAGGAGTATTGAATATTACAAATAGAAGCATTATTAACAGTGAAGTTTTCTTCATGTTGAAGATTTTGTTGAGTCACACATTTACACTCACCTTCACTTATTATTTTTAAAAACGCTGGAACGTTTTCCAGGAAATCCCACCACTTAACGAAGTGTTAAAACTTTGCGCTCCTAACACCAGATTGTAGCTTGTTATTGGGGTTTTCAAGATTTAATGCCCCAAAGATCTCAAACTAATCACCTGCCAGTGCGACACTCAACAGTGATTAAATGCCTTCCTGCATCAGTTAGCCTACTCTAGTGGTGCTTCTGTAATTATACTGGTGACCCAATCCGTAATGCCGAAAACTGGCTCCAAGGGTCGTTGGTTCAGTTCCTATCACATAGTTAACTTTTTTTTTCAGCTTTTTAATGCGTAAATTCTAATAGCGATTCGTAACAGCAGAAATCTGATGGATCAGTGCAAGGGTGAATCCAAATGTAGCCTGCTAGCATGCTCTTCTTACCTCAACCCAATTGATTTCTTTTTGTGAGGTCACCTCAAGTCTCTGGTGTATGAAACACCTATTTCCTAAGACCTAACTGTCCGCATAATAGCAGCATGTCAGTTCTTTTTCTGTTCCCTTTATACCCCTCCTTTAATTGCAGTAGTCATATTGGCAGCCGTTCTCCTTGGAATATAGGAAGTAATCTTTATTTCCATTTCAATTACAAATTAATATACATTTACATACTTATTACTACACTGAGTTGCTTGTTACCCTTGGGCCCAATAGACTCAAACTCTCCTTTGGAATATATCGAAGGTGTTAACTCGTATTTGTTGGGTTTTAACCATTAGATCATGCAAAACATTGGCACTCTCATTCATACTTCCGGGCGAAGATGAGGAATTATCTTGGTGGGAGAAAAATCCCCACCCGCAGCCAGGAATCGAACCTGGGACCCCTCGCATGGCAGGCAGGTGCTCAACCAGCTGAGCTACAGGGCCAGCCCATGTGAAGCTATTATTTCAACAGCAGAAGAAACCAGTTTATGTTTGATTTCTAAAACTGAACAATATCTGAGTTACAACCATGTACAATAAAAAAATGCTGCATTGCAAATTTACGGTGAACTTCTTAATTTAGCTTTGCCTCTTTGAGGAATGGATATATTTTCCCTTTAAATTGGAAGAGAAGGCACATTTCCATTTAGACATAATAGCTAAGTTCAAGCAAATAACAATACAGCAGATCAACTGCCAACACTAGACTAGGCAAACTTTGTCTTCCAGTTCACAGTATGTGCTAAACAATCAACAATAAATGAGATAAGTGCTGACTTAGTGTTTTTAAAAGAAATGGCAACAAATTGTGGTTAGAGTTTTAGTTTAGGAAGCAGGTGTCAAGAAAATAGGGACCTATTTGTATCCCAACAAAAATTCTCGGAATGCAGGACACACAAGCAAGAAAAGGGGACCATTCCATTTTTTACGGGTATTTAGTATACATCTTGGCAAGAGAGCATTTTATATAGAAGAGATAAGAATTAAATTCTTACTGGCAGCCTCAACTAACAACTAGATGATTTTTTGTTTTTTAATTTATTAGTATACTTCAAATGAAGTGGGTGAGATGATGCTCACATGAGCCCAGGGTTCATAGAGCTTAGAGTTACCTGACATTCATCTTTCACAAGGGAAAACCATGGAAACAATCATCCAGATAACCCACCCTGGTTGAGATTCAAACTTAGGACTTCTTCAATGTGAGGCAGACATGCTACCACCACGCTAAAGAGGCAAGCAAAATAAGATGATCATGAAGAAACTCATGTCTACAAGAAAAGAAATCAGAGGGCGTTCTACAGTATTATTATGTTAAAAGATTGGAAAAGACATCAGGCATGTGATAATCAGGTTAAAGGTGCATCATTTCTATCATCTGATAAGTAGCTCATTAGAACCAGAATGTGTGGGTGTGCGCTGTGATGAATTACATGACAGATATCATGTGAATCATTAAGCCTTGCTCTGCAGAAAACAACCCTTCCACTAAACATGTGAAATAAATCAGTTTTTCCAATACATTTTTGTTCGTCAGGATGGTCATTGTACACAGTTGTCTACTTCACAGAAAGTGAACATTTAAAGTGATATGATGCTTATTGGCTTACTTTTAAAAAAACATACGTACGGAAAAGAACAAACTTTATTGGTCTTATGTGCATACATTGGGTATTTTCATTTCATTTATTGCGAAGTACATAGGTACATAAATGTCGGACCTAAATGCACGCATTAATATGTAAATCAATCCTCTACCGCTAATTAGCTAATTATAGCAACAAAAGCTCTGGAAAATAATCTAACAATGTGCAGTAAAATGTTTTTATTGTTTAGTTACCGACAAAGTACTTTGGGTCGCTGTTGCAGTGTCTGCCTCTTCATACTTTGATGACAATAGTCTATGTACAGAGTTTAGGGACATATTTTGCATTCAATTAATAAACAGTTAGGTTTCATATGACAATTGGAAGACTTAGACTTTATAAGATCTTTTAAAAAAATTAAGTGATAGGTATATCGTAATTTACGGCAATGTTGGCTAACCTGATTAATTATAGCTAACATTAAAAACAAAAATCAATGCAAATAATTGGCAAAATAAGTTAATAACTCTGATCTAGATGAATAATATTTTCAATGCATGAAAACACATGAATTTATTGTTAATTAAATAAGTTATTTTCAAAATTTTGATATTCGCCGTATGTTTTATTAGTTAATTAAACTTGAATAATTGTATTCCCCAACATTTGTGCTAAAGCTCGGTAACACAAAGGCTTAAAGAGTAGTATGAATTCATTAGTTTAATCACGAATAAATGTTTAGTGTTTCCTTACACACTTGTAAATTTATCTTTTGTAGCATGGTAAATATTGCCTCTTTGTTACGTTGGCTTCCTTTCAATTTGAACGCCTGTGATTGGACGTCCTTTGACCGCTTTGTGAATGTGTTGGAGCTGAAGAGTTACATGGTAGGTGATTGTGAGGTACACAATCTGTAGCTGTTGGAAGTGAAATTTGTGCATGAATAATGAAAATAAAATTTAATATGTGACATACAATTATAACACGATAGTATTTCTTTAAAAGTGATAAGAACTATTGAATATTCTCCAGTGGTTATACAATACAATACAGTGCGGATTAGAAATGTATAACCTTTATGGTGGTTGACGCTTTGTGCTTGTCGGCTTTCTGCAACCTAGCTAAAGGTAAGCATATGCCAAGGGCGGCTCTTCGTGTGCATTATTTACCGCGTAACAAAGAAAATGTGTACTTACAAAGTTTATGTTAAACTTTATATGTATGGATAGTTATATCGGCGTCTGTTTTCAAATAAAAACAGCCTAATCATTACCGTGTTATATTCGGCTACAGTTAATCCACAGGTTTGTGCGCAGTTTGGAAGAATCTTGCTTTGAAGAATGGTGAACAAGAAGCAAGACGAGTTTAATAATCAAGAGGTTCTTTTGAAAGTGACATTTGAAAATCATAATAGTGAGTACGTAATATGATGGTATTGTTACAGTGATAAAAGACATTACCCGCCCTACGACACGATTAGCGAGTCTTAAGAAATCCATGTTCGATTGTGCATTATGCAATTTACTTGAGCAGATGCTATAGGAAAGGACGGGAAAACTTCGGTGGCATTATCGACAAACATTTAATATTTTCAGTTGTATTACATACACCGAGTGCTTTGCATCTAATTTGTTTGTTTTGTTTGGTCCCCACCACGAGCAAAGCTCAGGGATATAAAAACACGTCATAGATTCATGGCAAATGTATCACTACTAGAAATACACCCAACAGCATTTGTGCACTTAATTCCTTTTTATCTTGCAATTGTATAATTAATTATACATTTTAATCACCATTCAAGCACTAACATTAGAAATGCTTAAATAGTTAAACAATAATGTACATCAAATCACCTCGCTTGCAGTCTGCACCAAGTATTGAAAATTTACCTGTTGAATGGGATTTTAAAGAATTCATCTATATTATATGGGGAGCAAGTATATAAAATGATTTAAACAGTTCTTGAAGATTTTATGTTGATTAGGCTTACCCAGTAGTTTCAAGTGGCATGGGAGATTATTGTAAATGTTTAATGCAGAATAGTAAAATCAGTTTCAAGCTATTTGCTGGTCCATGCTGATCTGCATTCCTTGTATATGCACAGCAAGGCTTGTTGTGAAGCATCAATATGTATTACCTTACAAATAGCTTAACAGAGAATATGTGTGTTCACATCAGGAGTAATGATTGTTTTGTCTTTAAATGAGGGTATATAGGAATGACAAGGTCCAACACTACAAATATGTATGGTCCTTTTTTGTAATACGAAAACTTAAGCCTGCTTTGTGCTTAATCACCCCAGGGAGTAATTCCATATTATAAGAGGTAGGAAAAATATACTTCTCTTACAGCATTTTGACTTTTATTTGTTTTCTCCAAGTAAGCTCTTCATCTGTTTGGAGCCTGAGGAATTTTGTATGCGGTACTTTATAGTGTGATCATAGTATTTGATTATTAATTCCATTACCCATTTATGTTTTAAATTGAATAAAGTGTTTTATCATAGTGTAACAACTTATTTGCTTCAAACCAAATGTGAAGCTGTTCAGATGCTGATATTGCTGTTAACTGCTGATGTGACTTATGTATACTAATATCTGCAAAGAGCGCAACTACTCACTCCTTGCTAAGATTAAATGGCAAGTCATTTATAAATATTAAAGGTAACAGTGGCTCAAGTATAGAGTGTTGTCAGACACTGTTAGTAATATCTGGTTCCAAATCATAACCATTTATCCTGGTTTTCTGGATTCTGTTTGATTATATCTGAACCAAGCTTTCATTGAAAATCTTAACTTTTGCAGCAAGAGGTTGTGATCTGGACTGTGAAATGCCTTAGCCAAATCACAAAATATACCTAATGGTAGTTTTTTTTATCCAAAGCTGTTACTAATTAAAAAATTAGCATGTATATTGCATTTTTAATTGGCATCCCTATTCTGAATCCAAACTGGGATTATGTAAATATTTAGCTCCCAGTTTTCTTATAACCTGGTTGTATGAGGGGCTGTCAAAAAATAGCTGGAATTGTTTTTTTTTTTTTTTTTTTTTTTTTTTTTTTTTTTTTTTTTTTTTTTTTTTACTTGAAAATGCTGCTCACCTTTATTCATATTCCATTAGACACCTTCAAAGTATTGTCCCTCTGATGCAATATGATTCCAGTGTTCAGTCCAATGTTCAGAACACTCCCTGAAGCCCATTTTTAATAGTCTGAGTACCTCCGAAATTTTATTGTTTAGGTCTTGATCACTCTGAAAATGATGACCCCGAAGTTCATATTTTACTGCAAGAAATAGGTGGAAGTCACATGGGACTAGGTCCGGTTAATAAGGTGGATGTGGGATCACCTCAATGCCTAATTCAGTGATTGTTTCCTGAATCTTTGACAGCACAATGATCTGGGGCATTATCCTGATAAAGGATCAATCCCATTTGAGCAAGATTTGTTCATTTTGTTGCCATTTTCCTCCTTAATGGCCCCTTCTGTACTTCACAATAGTAATTCACAGTAACAGTACGTTGCTTATACACCATGTGATCGTAAACAATGCCTTGCTTATCGAAAAAGACAAGATGCATAACTATCCTTGCACTTGGTTGAACTTTCCCCTTTTTGGGTCTTGGACTTGAAGGATGTTTCCATTTGGCACTTTCCTGCTTTGTCTCTGGGTCAAAATGATGAAACCAGGATTCGTCGCATGTGATGACTTTGTCCAGGTTCTCGCTGAAGCCTTCCATAGTTGACACACCATCACATGGTGAGCCTTCTGTTCGTCACTGATCACATGAGGCACCCACTTTGCTCCAACTTTTCTATAATCTTGGCAATCTTTGTCAACGATAAATGACGGTCGTCCCACAACATGACATCAGTTGTGTTGACAATCTCTGTTTTCGAAGTTGACAGTCTTCCGAGATGTGGAGCATCCTTAATGTCATTTTTACCCTCCCGAAATTGTTTATGCAATTCAAACACTTAAGTTTTCCCCATTGCTTGCTCTATATAGGCTTGCTGCAACATTTTCAATGTTTGTGTAGCAGTTTTGTCAAGAAGAATACAAAATCTAATTGATACATGCTGCTGCAATTTGTCAAAGATTTGTGTTTTATAACTTGGCTGCAGTTGAGTGCCAAACTGCATTTTGGCAGCTTTCTTAAATATTCACTTCTTAAGTTTGCAAGTTAATACATTATATTTTGGGTAACTTTTGTTATGCTACAGTAAAATATAATTGTATGTCACAAACTTATATCTTTTTAAGAAAATTGATGAGCTTTCCACAGAATTCAAGATACTAGTTTTGCAGATCCTTATTTGCATTTTTAATCTGTTTATTCCGTTGTTAAGCTGCTAGGGGATAGATAAATGTTATTACCAAATTGAAAATAAAACTTAGACAGAATCGAATGACAGTAATTCAGAGTTTATTAAGGGATTTCTGTTTTTAAAAATAAATACTTTTCCTCAAACCATTAAATCTATTAGACCATTTAATTGGTTTAATAATTTAACTTCTGGGTTTATTTCATGATTAAATGACCAAAAATGAAAGTTCATTAATTTTCTTAAAAAGATAAGTGAACTATGTGACAAATAATATTTTATTTTAATATTTGTTACTTCACTATTGTTAGCTTCTGTTTTTTTACATATTTTGTTATGCTTCATTCCTATATTAAGAATAATAGTCTCTTTTACTTTCTCTACGTGTTTATTATGTAAGAGAAGTTAATTGCATTCCACCCAAGAATTCGATGTGAGATTTCTTACGAGATTCACATTTTGGGGTCCTTTGATAAAAGGCTGTTTTAGAAAAATATTTGTGTGTGGGGGCGTGTGCGTCAACTTTTTCAGATATTTTGATTTTCTGAAAATGACAACCATTTTGATTAAATACCTGTATTAAAGATATTTTCAAGATAAAAGTAATGAAGTCCATTTCATTCTGAATTACTTTTGCATAATTGCTAAACTTATGTAAAAAATGTGGATCTGTTAAAAGCATGTACTTTATGTCCAACAAGTTAATCATTTCCGAGATATTAATTTACTTCATTTTTCAATTACCTATACTTTTGTCAAATGGGAAGACAATTTTTGCTTCCTCTCTTCCTGATCATGCAAACAGCATAGATTTTCAAAGCCACCACATAGTGACCAGCTTTTAAAAGATTGACTTGCTTAAGACTACCGTATTCCTCTTTTCACTAAACAGCATTCTCCAATATGACTGCTTGCTCTGTAGATAATTATAAACCTTAATTTATCTTAAGAAAATGTTCTCTGGCACAAAATTTCATTACAAAATATTATAGATATTCTAAATTTAAGTTGAGCTGTACTTGGAAAAAACTTTCACTCATATTGAACTTAAAAAAAGTCATATCACATGTTGGAAAGTTGAACCATAAAACCATTTCTACAAACTTTGTTTTGGTTAACATGAAATAAAAGAATAAACTTGTAGGTACAAGAGTAAGAGTAAGTACTTGTAAGAGTTAAATGATGAAGCCTGGGACTCAAGTACTTACGATAGTAAATCACCACAAACAATGTATCTCAAATTCGAGAGTCCCTAGTGGTCTACGGTGAAATATACGAGTCAAATGGAGAATTTAATATCATGGCGGCAAGTTGGCCATGGTAGCTCAATGGGCAAGAGCGACTGGACGAAAACGAGGAGATCCGTGGTTCAAATCCCGGCCATAGCATTGAATTTTTCATGTTGACTCTCGGTCAAAAATCTTAGCCTGTATACAGCTAGCATGAAGAAATTAATTTCCATTAATTAACTAAAATAATAAGAGTTAAATGATGAAGCCTGGGACTCAAGCACTTACGATAGTAAGTCACCACAAACGGTGTATCTCAAATGCAAGAGCCCTTAGTGGTTTACTGGGGACATATACGAGTCAAATGGAGAATTTAATGTTATGATGGCAAGTTGGCCATGGTAGCTGAATGAGTAAGAGCGACTGGAATGGAAACCAGGACACCCAACCATTGAATTTTTCATGTTGACTCTATCAAAAACCTTAGCCTATATATGGCTAGTGTAAAGAAATTAATTTCCATCAATTAACTAAAATTGTAAGTACAGTTTGCTGAATAGTAAGTACAGTTATGTGAACATGCCATAAATTTCATTTTTTAAATTTACATTGTTTAAAACCTGAAGGTATTGAAAATTTACACTATATTTTCTATATCGTTCTTAAGATCTATGTTTACATGTAACTTGGCTATTGTGATGAAATCACCACCAAGTTATGCCAAACTCACTTTGTCATCAAAACTTAAGTAACTGCTCAGTAAAAATAATGTAGTGCTGATTAATTTTTCCTCTGTTGCACATACCAACTCACACTGCTTCTCTGTTCTCACAGAATTCACTTGGTTAACTGACTCTCACTAACTCACTGCTGGTCGATTGACTCATTAAAACTAAGCACTCCCTTAAATAATCCCCAAGTTTTGGTGCAATTGTTACTAGAAACGTGGAAATTTAAGTCTCTGGAAATTGCCTGAAAGTCTTGTCCCGTAGCTGCAGAACTAAAACTTCACGTACTTCCTGGCTTTGTGATGCCACAGAATGCCATGTGGCTACCTCCATTCTCACCGACGTGGCAATGCTTCCTCCCCAGGGTTGGTCTTCTTGACATCATAGCGAACCAGGCTATCTGAGTGCACCGCCAGCATCTTCTCTTGGGGCAGTCTCTGGATGTGGTACACTGCTTCGCATTCTTTTCACTACGCGATGGAATTCCTGTCATAGTTGTTGGAATTAAGAGCAATGCCTCTAGTTTGGTTAGAGCAATACAGCCACACCTGATCACTGGAAAGGAAACATGACGACTTGGCAGGCGTACCACTTTTTATCTGTTCGGTCGCCACTTGGATGTTGTGATGAGCCATCTCGTGCATATTATGAAGATAATCAATGAATTAGAACGCACATTTAAGACACCGAAACAACTAGACGAAGGAAGGGGCACTGCAGCAGGTAGCTAGACGATTGGCTGCCCTCCAGCCAATCAGTGACGAGGAGGCGGTCGCCTACGATGTATATAAGGGAGGCAGCTTGACTGCCTTGTCACTCTTCGAGTCCTTTGAGAATGCTCAACGCATTCTTGAGTGAAACGTCAGGCAAAATTCGCACTGTTAGACCACGGCCAATGAGCTCGGAAGAACATTTACTACAAATGGATGCCAGCCGTGAAAGCCTAAGTACATACATAGTCAATGAAGTTCTTCAGTAGTTGATAGCTGGCTATTCTGTCCCAGAAGATTTCGCAAATATCAGGTCGCTAATCTCTGTTTCATATAACCTTGCCCCGCTGAAATGTATCACTCTGCGTTCAACTACTTCCCTCTCACCCTTATGGGCTAATGCTTTCGCGCCATAGGCCATAGGTGGTTCCTTCCCGTCACATTTAAACCTGCAGTAAACGTCATAATAAATTAACTTTAAAGAGAGTCGATTAAAGACACTAGACAACACTTACTTTTAAATTTTTCCGGAACATGTTTCAGAGGCTTTGCCTCTATCATCGGCCGGCTCTCGACTGGTTCTCGTTGGTGTAGCTGACGATACCTTGTCACAGGTCTCCTCTGGTGGCGGCTAAATTCAATAGTGAAATAAGTTGCGTAAACGAAAAATCGAGCACGCAAATCTTTGAAAACGTAGTAAACCTATCTAAGCAAAATTTCTCCACAAAAGAATTGGATCTTTTAAATAATGGATTAAAAACATGCGTCAGTTTCTCAAACAAAATTGAAGACTACATTGCAGATATCATTTCGACACAAATGCTACCAGTATCCATACAAAATTCAGTAAAAAGCCATTGTGAAAATATTTTGGAGGAAATAGAGAACAGATCCTTTCAGAAGAGAAAACATAATACTATCCATTCTTTGAAACAGAAAAACGTTATTTACACAAAGGCAGACAAAGGCAACAAGATTGTCATAATGGAAAAATAAGATTATATTGAAAAAATGGAAAAAATGCTAACTGACAATGAATATGAAACCATTAACAAAAATCCTCTAAAAACTTGCATACAGTCATTTGAAAAAACAATAGCAAAATCAAGCATAATACCAAACAAATATGCAGTAAAACCGGATAACCCAACCTTACCTAGACTTTATGGCTTACCCAAAATACACAAACCATCCATAACAATGAGACCTATAGTTAGCAGTATAAATTCACCAACATACAAACTTGCAAAGTGGCTAACAAACAAATTCAATTCATTTCCAAAATTCGACAGCCTAAGCATCAAAAACACCTATGAACTTATAGAACACATTAAGGATACGGAACTAAAAGAAGAGGACACACTAGTCTCATTTGATGTTAAATCACTGTTTCCCAGCATACCAGTTAATCAACTCCCACCGTTGATAGAAAAATGGCTCAAATCACTTGGAATGGCATCATCTGAAATTTCAGACTACATTGAACTAACCAAATTATGCATAGAACAAAATTTCTTCCAGTTTCAAACAAAATATTATCACCAAACTTCAGGGTTAGCAATGGGCAACCCACTATCACCCTTCCTGGCCGATCTGTACATGAGTGCATTAGAAATAAGGATCAACAAAGGTTTCCCTTGGATGTTCAAACTCTGGCAACGATTTGTGGATGACATCTTTGCAATAGTACCAAAAAAACACATCAGTGATGCACTAAAACTTTTAAATATCCAAGAAAAAAGCATCAAATTCACTGTAGAAATAGAAAAAGACGAGCATTTACCATTTTTGGATCTAAAAATAATGAGGAATAAAAACAGACTAAACTTTGGCATTTACAGAAAACCAACACAGACAGACAACTACATAAAAGCTAATGGCTACAACCCAAGATCCCACAAACAGGCAATCTTCAATAGTTTAGCACACAGACTGGTAAACATCCCTCTCACAGCAGAAGAATACAAAACAGAATACAACAAAATAATTGAAATAGCACAAAAAAATAACTTTCCCAAATCATTAGTGGACAAAAAAGTGAGCTTAGCAAAAAAGAAGAAGCTACTAAAGGAAACCACAACTCTCTCATCTACAGAAACTAATATGATTTTCAAAAAATTCACTTACCATCCATGGGCCTATGATAAATTCAAAAAAGTCTTCAAAAAACAAAATATTCAACTAGCACCAGTCAACCATTTCTCCTTAAAAAACCTAATTTGCTCAAACATCAAAGATGCTATTCCATCAAACAAAAAATCTGGTATATATCAAATTGAATGCAATGACTGTAGTCAAATTTATATTGGAAAAACAAAAAGAAATTTAGAAACAAGAGCAAAGGAACACTTTAGAAACATAAAATATAAACAATTAGAAAAATCAGCAGTTGCCACACATTTTTGGGAAAAAAACCACAACATAAATCCAGAACCAAAACTACTGAAACATACATCAGGAAAACAAGAACTATCCACATGGGAACAAATCTTCATTTCAAAAAATAGGAACAAAGTATTCAATTTCGACATCCCCCAGAAGGATTTGTTCAGCAAGTTCCTTGAGCCGCCACCAGAGGAGACCTGTGACAAGGTATCGTCAGCTACACCAACGAGAATCAGTCGAGAGCCGGCCGATGATAGAGGCAAAGCCTCTGAAACTAGTTCCGGAAAAATTTAAAAGTAAGTGTTGTCTAGTGTCTTTAATCGACTCTCTTTAAAGTTAATTTATCATAACAACACTGTTTTCAACACTTCCAAGAAAGGAATTGTCATAATAATAGCCTGGAAGATAAATAAAATCATACAAATAACGATGTGCAGGCATGCAAAAATACAAGTTTATAATGAACTGAGCAATTTGAAACTGAATGACTGAGCAATGAAACTGAAAGAGTTTATAATGAAAGGTCTTTGGCCTTTTCCACTGGGATTTTTTAAACCAGCACACATACCTTTCAAAATGGCTTGTCTTTCAGTCTTAAAAGTCGTGTCACACCATACCTTACTTTTCGTGTGATCTTCATGTATAGTTTGCAATTTGTATCTCGGTACAGTCTGATTGTCCTTAAATAACGTCTTCGCCACACAGCAATATCGCCTCTGTCTTTTAGCACATTTTTCTTGCCTCTTTTTTCATTCACAAACCCCAGCTGTATAAGCAATCTGCTGAAATTTGGTAAATCTGCATCCTAATTTACAGCAGACGAAATGTTACTTATGTTAGGGAGTTTGTTTCTAAAGAAAAAACTATGCACACGATGCACAACACTTTTCACGTACTTTCTCCGAGCACGCACTTTTGTTTATTCCTGCTTTTGCCTGGAGTAAGTTTTCCTGTTTTCTCAATTTCACATCGCGATGTTCCTACGGATCTAACACTCACACCTGTAACTTCAGAGCACAGCTGTTCAACTTCTCTCACAGACAAAGACGGATTCTTCTCTGTGAGTGCATTAAACACATGCACCACATTCTTTTTTCGCCTGTTTGTAAAGAATTATCCTTGCGATACTTCAGCGAAAAACTGGCGGTAGACTCTGCCATTACACATATAATAAGTACACGCGCAATAATTGATCAATAAAATAATTTTCCTCGCGCACTGGGTACAACACACAGTCGAATGGCGATATATGACTAATCCAGTTCAAAACAAGGTCAGTGATAGTCATATAAGCAAATGTCACCACTACCGCTAAATCACGTGCTATCGTGCCATGTGCTTGAGAGCAAAGGAACCTCCTCTTTACTTCGTTAAAGAATTAACATGCATTTCAGATAAATCAACTCTGTTGCGTAATATGCTTAATTAAAATAGTTACGAAAATATAAATTTGACAATTCTCTTCCAACATATAGAGATATATCACCATGTTAAATAACGAACTAATTTTTACCGCATGACAGTCTATACTAAATAGTAGCCAATGAGAGGTGATTAGGTCACGTTACCGTTAAGAGATGCGGGGCAAGCTTATGTGAAACAAGGTATAGTTAAGACTTAACTCCCTGTTGAAAACCGAACTATCTGGGTTCATCTCAATAGTATCATGGAAAGACGAGCAGTAGCCAACAAGAAAAGTAACATCTTGACATCCCAGTCTTTCTGGTGGTTGGCACAACCTTCTCATGTGTTCTTCGAGGGTCTTACTGTATGACTGAACCATGCTGTTTAATGTAGTGTACAGATGTATACGTTTTGCACACTCTTAAGTTGTGCTAGCACTTCTCTCCTCAGGTTTGACTCAAAGTGTGTGCCCTAATCACTGTGTAGTTCCAGTGCCTCTCTGAAGTGGCAGCACAGTTTTCTCAAGGCAGTCTTGAGATACTCTGGGCATTTTGTTCTGGCACGGCATACACTTCCGACCATTTGAAGTAATCCATGACCACTAGCATATATTTGTTGCTGCTGTCGGTCAAATGGAACGGTCCAGCAGTGTGGATGGCAGTGTGCTCAGAAGGTGCTTCCACATTATGCTGCTGGCAACATAATGGTTCTTTTCAGCTTTGGAGAGATTATTACTGACTCCCATCTATCTTGGACTTAGGCAGTATGCCCCCAATGCCTCTGTTGTTGGCTCAATGTCTACAGTGGAATTACCTCCTGCTGGCAAGAAAGCTAAGATTAGTGCACTGCTGAGTGCTGACTTGAGTGCCTGGACTATGCGCTTGCCCCTTTTGTCAACAAGAAATGCCAGTGTTCTTTTGTCAGGCGTGTGAGTTGCTTTTTTATGTTGGGGAAGCGGCAGAAATCAGCAGTAGTAGCTGCAGAAACCCAGAAAAATGTGTAACTCCAACTCGCCCTAGGGCGAGGTCAATCCCTTTCAATCTTAAGCATTCTTTGGATCAATGGCCAACTCATTTCTTGAGATTATGGTGCCCAAGTACGAATCTTCTTGCAGAAGAGTTAGCGTTCAGCTTTTAATTGGCTACCTGCATTCTCTCTAGTACATTTCTCAGGTTCTTTAGATCATCCTTGAGTGTGCGGGTAACCATACTGTCTGTCTTTGGCACTTAGACCCACCTGCCACTATCCAGATTTCAAAATCAGGGGTAAGAACCACTGGGCAACAGCAGTGTGTCCAGGGTGTCATTAATTCAGCGTAAAGGAAAGCAGTGCTTTCTTTCAGGTTTCTGTAGTTCATACAGAAGCATAGTTTACTGAACCACAAGGGAACACCAAGAGTTATTGGACTCTTTGATGATGCCACAGTAAGTTTCATACCTCTACTTGCTTTGCTAGAGGACTACGTCTAGGTGGTTACTGGATGGTTCAGACGTTCGACATGTATTAAAATTGAGCATTTTTTTGTAGATGCTCTTTAACTATTGTGGTTCTTAGTGTCCCATTCTATTGTAGGCATGAAAGACAGCTTATTTTGTTCAGAGGTCTTTTTATTAGGTTTGAGGCTCATTTACATTCTTAAATCTGTGTTATGGGACTACCAAATTTACTTGTCTTCCAAAGGAAGCCATGCTAAGCTTTTTTATATCCCAAAAATCCACCGGGTTTAAATCCGTCAAGCTTTCAAATTTCATAGCCATAATATACAAGAATTGAATTCTCTACTTTCAAGACTACTTTGAAGGCTGGTAGTAATGTCCAGATAGATGCCGCATGCTCTTCAGTTGAGCTGCGGTTAGATGATCGGCCACCCTCTTCAGTAAGTGTTTAGGCGGATCCCCAGATCTTACGATGGAACTGACAGCCTATTCTGTTGCAGATGTTACACTCGTAGCTGAGTCTCACATCTCCATTTCTGTTCTGTCACGTATGCCTTTTATTGGTGTCCGAAAGATACAGCATCCTCACAGGCATTTCTTCTTGGCAATGCATAATCCATTCAGAGCCGTCTTCTGGTACAAATCAGATTCCTTAATTACCGAGGAAGATAAATGTATAATTTTTTTCCCTCCAGAATTATTGCAGCAGCACATAGAGGTTCTCAAATGTTAGGAATGCCTATTGTCAGAAAATTCAGTTTGTACTTCAAGGAATTCTGTTGTATCTCATACAACTGGAGCATACTTAAAATTCGGTAATTCCCTGAGAGATTTTCAGTGTAGGAAATAATAGTAATATTTATTTGTACTTCCATATCTTACAATCTCAGTTACAAGTTTTACAATTCTAATCTAGCTACAAAACTGTGTGCTGCTTATATTACAGGCTGATAGTGGTGTTGGCTCCCTGGCCGTTTACCTCTATCCTAGCCCTTATACGACCTTGACCTAATGTTCTGATAGTGTTTTCCATTTCTCTACCTCTTCCTTACCCTTCTCAACCATTTTTTTTTTTGACTTTGTCAGCAAATTTTCCCACCTCCCCTAATCTTTTCTCTCTTTTCAACGTAAGCATTTTTATTGTTACTACGTAAGCCCCTGTATTATCCCAGTTCTTTTTCACTTTGGTCTCATTGGCTCTACCTCGGTGTGGCTTGACAAATTTATGGCACTTATTTATACTGTTTTGAATTGTGTTTCCACTTCATCTTTGATTATAGTATTGGGGTATTTTGACACATTTATGACACCACTGTCAAACTTTAAACAGCATTATAAACATAGTTCTTAAGAAAGGAAAATATAAAATCTGTAGTAAACTTCTATTATAGAGAAGGGCAGATTCACCATTCTATGTAAAACTGGAAAGCCATTTTTTATCAAGAACACTTTCCAATTTCTTAAATACCCTCCTTCCAAATTCTCACCCTACAATTTTTAAACAGTTTTAGTTTTGTTAATTAGAACCTTACTTCTGTATGTGATTCCTTGAGTTAAGCAACAGCAGTTTGCCGTTATGAAGGCCAGTTGAGCTTAAATTTTAGTTTGAAAATATTGCTTTAACTATTAAAATTATAGATGAATGGTATTTATTACACATTAGCTTCACTTACGTACCTATATGGAGGACATGTTTTGCGAACCATCATTCGCATCATCGGCTCTAATGCGATTAAAGCGTGATCCAGTGGTGTGGGTAGGTCTAGAGTTGCTGCTGCCATCTGTTGATTTTGTGATGAATTTAAATGTGGGGTTGTCTTCTGGTGGGATTTCAAAGTTCATTAGTTGGTTTTTATGTTTTTCTATGTATATTCTCTCCTAGATGACGAGTTCACTATGTTTTTGTACGTATTTTAGTAATTTGGTGCTATCTTCAATTTCATGATTTTCAGACCAGAAATGAGCTGCTATTGCGGACTTATCAATATTTTTGTATCTTAAGTGCCTGAAGTGTTCTTTCTTTCTAGTGCCTATGTTTCTTTTTGTCCTCCCCATGTAAATTTTTTCACAGTCTTTACACTTAATCTTGTAAATGCCTGACTTCTGGTTTTAGCTTATCAGTATTATTACTGTGAAGTAGGTTTTTAATTAAATTAATTGGGAGTCGATTAATAATCGACTCCCAATTAATTTAATTTATACAACAACAATGTTTTCAACACTTCCATGAAAGGATTTAGGTTTTTAATGTTGTAATTGTTTTTTGGTGCCAATGTTATATTGTATTTCTTGAATATTTTTTGGAACTTTTTTGTGGCCCAGGAGTGGTAAGTAAATTTAGCAAATCTAATTTCTTGTTTCATTGGTGAAAGAGCTGTAATCTGTTTTAAATCTTTTTTGAAGTTTGAATGATTTTATTTTTTTTATCTACAAGGCCTTTTCCATATCCATTTTTAATTGCAGTTTTTAAGATTTGATGGTATTCTTTTTGATATTTTTGTTGGCTGAGGGGTAGGTTTACTAATCTGTGTATGAGACTGTTGATGGTGGCATGTTTGTGTGGTACATAAATAGTTTCAATCCAATTCCACACAAACATGCCACCATCAACCATCATTTCTCCACACTAGCCATATATAGGCTAAATTTTTGATAGATAGTCAACATGAAAAATTCAATGCCATGACCGGGATTTGAATCACGGATCTCCTGGTTTCCATCCAGTCGCTCTAACCCATTGAGCTACCATGGCCAACTTGCCATCACTATATACGACTAGTATGAAGAAATTATTATTCTAATAATTTCACCATTGCATTATTGTTTAAAGTAATTATTAATAGTTGTTTAACTCTTAAGTTATCTTAATTTAAGTTATTAATTGTTAACTAAAAGCTGTTATTAAAATTTATTATTATTAATTTATTATTATTATTATTATTATTATTATTATTTGTTTATTATTAATTTATTATTACTTATTTATATTGGCAATTCACCCTACATATTGTACAGTACTGCTGTTGCAATAGACAAGAATTGCCGTACTATAGTGAGTTCGTTTACTTCACATATTTCCTTGGCCAGCTGTTTTGCAATTTCACAATTTGTTTTATAGCCTGTATTTTTACCAAGAAGTGTATTCAACTTATGAAAAGCAATTTTTGTAACTCCCAAGTTTTTTGATGGACAGTGCTTGTAACGTCTCATTCGCTAAGGACAATGAGTGTTGTAATGAATATTCCTAGTCTGCAATTCCTTTGATTTCTGGTAGCACTGAAGAGCATTTCTAATCAACTAAGTTGAAGCACTCGAGCTATCTTTACAGAAACTACATCTTCTGGATCTTAACTTTCTACTACTCTTTTCACATCATTGAAATATTTAGCATAGTAACATGCTGTCTTCAACCACGAACCCCACTGTGTTAAAATAGGCTGAGGAGGTAATGCTAACTTTGGAGCCAATTCCCTGAAAATTGAGACTCTAGCAGGTACTTAAATGACATTTTTTTTTTAACATTGGAAACAAGGCAATCAACTTCTGTATACTGTGATCTGTATCTGCTATGCGGTGTAGCCTATGGGATAAACAGGTAAAATGTACTAAATATTAAAAGCAGAAGCATTATTAACAGTGAAGTATTCTTCATATTTGAGTTTGATTTATGAGTCACTATGTTTACACTCAAACTTCACTTACTTGTTGTTGTATAATTGAAACGTTCAACCCAGCCATCATAAGGAACATGATGAAGAGAAAAGAAAAACTGAAGATAATATCAAAAAATACCACTCTCACACCACTTAAAAACACAAATTGGCAATATAGAAAATTCACCTACCATCCATGGGCTTTTAGAAAATTTGAACGAATCTTCAAAAGACTAAACTTAAAACTAGCACCCCAAAACAAATTCAGTCTGAGGAACCTGCTAAATAAACCACTGAAAAATACAATCCCCAACAATTTGAAATCAGGAATTTATCAGATTAATTGTGAAACCTGTGAAAAAAGCTACATAGGAAAAACTAAGAGAAACTTGTTAACCAGGCAAAAAGAACACCAGAGGAACATTAAGTTGAAACAAACAGAAAAATCGCAGTTTCACTCCATTTTTGGACAGAAAACCACATTGGCCACAACATTAAACTGTTAAAATCTTTAAGTACACCCATAGAATTGGATATTTGGGAAAAAATATTCATAAACAAAAACAGTGATAAAGTTATAAATTTTGAAATCCCGGCATTAAATGAAGTATTAAAACTTAGTGCCCCTAAACACCAGATGGCAGAGTGATCGGAGCTCCGTAGTAGTGGAAGAAGAGGAAGGTTCATTTAGTCACCAAACAGCTGATGTATGTATGTATGTATTTATTAACTGCAATTGGGTACTACCCGGTGGCAGAGTTAAGAATACAGATCAAATTACAATTATTAGATGTACAACAATAACACAGTAAACAATACAAACATATTATTTTACTTTAGTCACTTAAAACTTATCTAATTACTTCTCTATTTACATATTATATACCATTATAATTCAAAAGTTAAACTATAAACCATCTAGATTTTTTCTAAATTTCTTCAGCGACAGGGGACAGCCCTGGAAGACTGCTACAGGCAATTCATTCCATTATTCAATGGTTCTATTAACAAAAGAAAATTTTCCTACGTCGGTTCTGTATCTTCGACCCTTAATTTTATACCTATGATCGTTTCGTCCATAATAATCCGGATTATCTAATCCTACACTAATGTCCGCCCATGCCTTTACACCAGCATTAGCTTTGAATAATGCTACCAACCTATGTTTTTTACGCCTAATTCTTAATTCCTCCCATTTAGTCTCATCTCCTTTTATAGGCCCAAAATACTTGCCTCTTTTTATGAATTTTATTGCCCTCTTCTGTATTTTTTCTAACGGATCGATTTGGTTAGCTCTATACGGGTCCCAGCATGCTACTCCATATTCCATAACCGGCCTCACTAAGGCCTTGTAGGCAATTTCCCTGGACCTAGCGCTCCCCTTTTTCAATATTCTCATTACGAAATGTAATGCCTTCCACGCATTCCTAGATGTGGAATTTACTTGTTCGTCCCATCCAGCATTACTTGCCAGGTACACTCCCAAGTATTTGCGGCTGTCCACCTGTGGAATTTGCACCCCTCCCATGTGATAGTTAACAATAATTTTGCCCTTAGTTCTACTAAAAACAATGGACTTACTTTTCTTGGCATTAATTGACATTTTATTAGCCGCAGCCCAATTACATATTTCATTTAAATCATCCTGAAGAGCGGTTTCATGCACTGATGATGATGAGATCGAATGATCTTGAAAACGTTTCAATTATACAACAAGTGAAGTTTGAGTGTAAACATAGTGACTCATAAATCAAACTCAAATATAAAATGTACTAGTTTGGGATAGAGAACTTTTAATGCATTTACTTCTTTTACAGTGTATGTAGCAGCATCTGTAAGAATTAGAAGCTAATAACAGTATTGCACGAGGGTGAGTCAAATTAAAACCTTAAATTTGTAATAACAAATCAAAATTTTGCGCCGTTATCCTTTAAGTTGGTAAGCATGCTACAAACAGCGTGCAGAATGGCCTGTAGGTGGCAGCATAGTGCAGATGCACACATACCATTGCAGTATCAGTATAAAGATGGCTGCCCCACTTGCTACTTGCACCAGGGAAGAACGTTTATTACTTGGTTTTTGCATAGTGAAGGTGTGAAACCTATTGAAATTCATTGACGAATGAAGACTCAGTATGGTGATGCATGTTTGTCACAACAGTAAGTCTACGAATGGAGTACCAAGTTCCCAAATAGTGTGACTTCAGTGGAAGATGGTCCAGGTTAGGCACAACGAGTTGTGACTCCACAGAACACTACAGCATTTGAAGCGATAGTGAAGGAAAACTGCTGAGTGACACTGAATGACATTGCAGCATGTTTACAGATTAGTCATGGGTCAGCTCATCACATTGTGCATGATGTGCTCCAGTTTCACAAAGTGTCTGCAAGAGGTGCCACGGCAGCTGACTCCTGAAATGAGAGAATGATGTGTTGATGCTTGTGAAGAACTTTTTGGCGCTTTGAATGGGAAGGTGATGGCTTCCTTGCAAGAATCATTACTGGGGATGAAACCTGGGTTCACTTCCACCAACTGGAAATGAAGAGAGCGAGCAAGGAATGGCTCCATCCCTCGTCACCAAAACCAAAGAAGTTTCAAACAGAACCATCAGCAGGGAAGGTAATGTTGATTCACTTTTGGGATGAAAAAGGCGTCATTTTGGAGCATTACATGCCTAGAGGGACCACTGTCACCAGTGCATCATGCACAGATCTCCTAAAAAATCATCTGCGGCCTGCAATCAAATCAAAGCGACGTGGATTGCTGTCAGCAGGTGTCCTTTTGCAACATGACACTGCCCGTACAACAGTTGCAACAATCAGAGACCTACATTTTGAGTGTCTTCCTCATCCACATACTCACCAGACATTGCCCCAAGTGATTTCCATATGTTTGGACCACTCAAAGATGCAATGGAAGGAAAGAAGTTCCGTTCCGATCAAGAGGTACGCCACGCGGTGCATGAGTGGTTGCGCTGACTACCAAAAGAGTTTTTTTCTAAAGGCATTTATGCACTTTGTAAGCGCTGGAGGACTTGCATTGAGCGTGGGGAAGATTATGTTGAAAAGTGATACAGCTTTGTACCACTTCTGCACAATAAATAATATTGAAAGAAATGTTTAAGGTTTTCATTTGACTCGCCCTCATATTTTACACCATCTGGCCACAAAAAGGCCAGCAATTGTAGAAGGGTTTACTCTTTCTAATATTTGAGCATTTTCAAGAAAGCTAAACCTCAGATTACATACCTCAGATATCACACTAAGAAGAAGCAAAACGACGGCTTCTGCTGTAACATGGCTACACAATTAGCTCATTCTATGAAACTGCATAACTACAGTCACTAGTGGTCATTTCAGTAAAATTAAGAAATCTGTTGCATGTGTGAACCAACTAGAATTTTTATTTACATTAGAAATAGAAGAATATGCCATTACCTTATTAATTTTTAGATGAATCGTATTTATTACACATCTGCTTCACTTTCGTAACTTTGAAATCCCGCCAAAAGAGAATCGCACATTTAAGTTCATCACTAAATCAACAGATGGCAGCAGCAACTCCAGAATTACCCACACCACTGGATCAAGCTTTAGTTGCATAAGAGCAGAAGATGCAAACGATGATTTGCGAAACATGTCCTCAAAATAGGTACGAAAGTGAAGCAGATGTGTAATAAATACAACTCATCTAAAAATTAATAATTATTTCGCTTCACTGTGATGTTCCAATTCAGTTAAATCTAGATATATGCCATTACCTATTACATTATAACAAATATGCATGCAAAATCAATTTTTCCAAAATATACAACTGTACTAGTGACCTCTTAAAGGGGAGAACGGTAAAGAATACTGCCAATGCATACATTTAGACTATTCAAAAACTATGCATTTTGCATACAAATCCGAGCTCTGGTAATACCAAATGGAGCAGTGCAGTATTCCATATGTTTTACAATCAACAATTTGAAGAATGAAAATAAGAAAGATAAGGAAAAGAAAGCAAAAAATCGGGATGATACATAAAATATAGTGCCTCTTGCTTGAGAAATCCTTGTGATACCACTCAACCATACTTGTACACATTTTGGCAGTCCAACAAATGCTTAGATATATAATTTGATGGTACGAGGGGCACTATTTATATTTTGAGCCTTGGCAACCCTGAATGTTGTAGGTTCCATCTGACATTTCCAAATGGAAAGTTTGACATTGTTGACCACAATCTACTTCATTTTGTCATTTGAGCATTATTTGTTTTGTTTACATTAACTTGAATATTGTGTCTCAACAAAAACATGGAATTAACTCGTGGAAATATTTGTGCAATGATTTATTACGATTTTCAACATGCATTATCAGGACAAGAGTGCATTGAGCAACTAGCTTCCACATTTGTCAATGAATCTCCATCCTTTGCCACTGTGAAACGCTGGTACAATGAATTTAATCATGGCTACCGTTCACCCAATGATGAAGTTTGTGAACATTGTCCAGAATCAGTTGTTGTGCTAGAACATATTGAAGCTGTGCAAAAACTAATAATGCAAGATTGTCATGCAACATATTGTGAGATTAAGGCAACCCTAGGCATTAGTTGCACCAGCATATACATATAATATATTGCCTGATTGTTTAGCCATGAAAAAGGTTTGCTCATGTTGAATTCCACATAATTTGATGCAATCTCAAAAAGATGCTTGTGTCAATTGATGTACAAAAATGCCCAAGAAATACAATGGCAGTGCCTCGAAAGACATATATAAGATTGTAACTGGTGACGAATTATAGATTTATGCATATGAGCCAGAACATAACCAGCAGTCAGCTCTATGGGTGTTTCAAGATGAAAATCAAAAGTTTTTCGCACTGAAGTACTTCAAAGCAAATGGTCGCCTGCTTTTTCAGTAAACTGGCCATGTGGCTACAGTGCATATAGAGGAATGTAAAATGCCTAGTGATGGATGTTACACAAATCATTTGTTTACTGGAAGTCTTTGGTGACGTAAGGAAAATCAACAAGAACTGTAGGATTGTTCATTAAGACATTGCGAGCGCATACACATCTCGTCTGAGTATTTGAAGGCTGAAAAAATCAAATTCATGGGTCATCCACTTTACAGTCCTTATTTGGCACCCAATGACTTCTTTTAGTTCACGAACATCAAGAATAATTTGCAGGGACGATGATTTTCGTCAGTAGAAGCCTTTGATGCCTTCAAAAACCATATTTTGGAGGTGTTATAAATGCTTTGACAAATGGTTCAAAAGCATGGAAAAGTGTATTGATCATAAAGGAGAATATTTTGAAAAACAATAAAGCAGTTTTCAATCAGAAATTACTTTGTTTTAATTTACTAGGCTCAAAATATAAATAGTGCCCTTCGTATCAGTAGCATATTGGCTCAGATTTATTGCATAAAATTATGTGCTCTGGGACCATAAATGTCCTATCTCATATAGTTCCCCCAACAGCCCTCCATATCACCCTTAAGTTTTCGATCAAATTCTGTGGTATTCCTCACACACGTACATACACACATATGAGTGTAAGAACCGATTACAAAATTTACATTGTCAAGTCACTGATCAAATATCCATTTATTTTGTTAGATTAAAAATAAATGCTAAATAATTTCAGTTAATATTTCTTGCAAAAAAGAAAATCACAAAAAAGGTAGTAAGATGCAAAAAAATAAAAAAAATCCAGTCCTGTAAAAAAAAGTCCTGTAACAAATTAGGGAACTTACACAGTTATGAAAGAAAAAGAAACAGTGCAAAACATTGACATTCTAGCTGGTTTCAGTTCCTGTGTTTGGGTGGGCTTTAAAAGAAAATGGATGGTTTGTTGACATTGAAATATGATTTTTGTTTGACACAAATATCTGTGAAACAGATTATGTTGTCAGAAATGATGAAATGTTTCCAAAAAGTACAACAAAGGTATTATAACAACTTTACATGATAACTGTTACTGTTGCAATTGTTGGATTTGAAGCAATTGTTCTATCATTGTCATCATTCATTATGCTAAGTCAGTATGATTTACACATTTTCTATAAAAAGTTAAATAAAACACGGTAAATCCTCTTCAACTTGAATATCCATATAAACTGGACCAGTTTTGAAAAAAAAAAAAAAAAAAAAAAAAAAAATTGTTCAGTGTAATAAATGAACTTATGCGTGATTAGAGGAATTTAGTAACATTGACATCTAAATTAATTGAAAAATAAACAACTATTTGTAGTCAGTTTTTGACACTTCATCACTTATAATGGATACAAGGGTTTGCGGAACTAGTCCCTCAATAATATAAAAATGTAAGTGATGAAATGTCGAAAACCAATTACAAATAGTTTTTTCAAATGAAGACTTGTTTCGCAGATGGTAAATTGCAATTCCCAGTAGGTACACTACTCGAATTCTAGTAGGCAAATTCATTATGGTGGAACTAAAATTACTTTGGCATTCTGACAGAGGGGAAGTTAAGGGAGGGAGAGTTGCTATGGCAGCGGCCATGACCACTCCTCTTGAAGGCTTGGGCGCATAACTTTGACCAATTAGGTGAGACTTCTCCCTTCACCCCTTCTCTAAGTGCCATTTTTCATGCATTTTTCACGAAAGCACGTGCTTCACGGCAACTGTCAGAATCTTAAAGTAATTTAACTTCCACTGTAGTGCTCACCCCAACTTCTTGGGACCAGATTGGAAGAAACTTTGATAAAGTGATGGAAAAATTTGTGACCTGGTGTGTGTTACTTCTCAGAAAATAAGAGTGAAGAAGAAAAATAAGTGTGGCAGACTATTTTAAAGACATTTTTAAAAATATATGATTTTTCCAGTGTTGAGGAAAACATTGACAATCTTATTAAATTATAGATGAGTCGTATTTTTTACACATCTGCTTCACTTTCGTATTGACAATCTGTTGCAAATCGACAATGACGGAGGTTATAAACTGATTACAGAGGAAAGCATTATTGCATCATGCACTGTTACTGAAAATGAAGAGTATTCAAATCCAGAAAGTGTTGATGAACCAGCTGTGGTTATGACTCAGACTCGGCTTGTCGTGTGTACATGTTGTGAGTATAGGAAGAGGAGCATGGTTTAACTCCAGTAGTAAACAGGGTCTGCCGCCTTAGGGATATGCAAATGTGCTAACAAACTGTTTTATTAAAACAAAATGAGAATTTTGTCACCGTTTTCAGAATCATTCAGTAGAAGTATATGTATAACAAAACACATTTTGAATAATAAAAGTAAAATATTTTTGCAGTACAAAGTAAGTGCCTACTCTTCAGTTCAACTTACTACAGTGTATAAACTTTTCGAAGGTGAATCTCCTGTTTCTGTCACTCAAGCAATATTTGTAGTTTGAAAAAGTTCTCTCTACATCAGATGATGTAACAGGTGCATAAAATACTGCAGATCACATTGCCGTGTGTAAGCACTGTTTCCTTATGCGCTTGCAATTTATTTTTAATGTTTACCATTTTAAATGTTGCAAATGCATTGTTGCGACGATGTGGCGCAGCGAGGCATTCAAAGAGATGGGCAGTGCAGAGGCAGATTTCTAGAGAGTTTATCTTCCTTTTAGCGCCATCTCGATTGTTTGAGAACATTCCAGATAGTGACTAATCTATCAAAAGGGAGCCGCTGCCCGCCAGAGCAGTCATTCGGTAATAGAACGCGTGCGCGTGAACAGCTCTGTGAGCTGTGTTTGTGGTCGATGACCTTGCAAGTTGTATTGTGACGTAATTCTGGACTGTCAGATTGATTTCTATGGAAATAAAGAGCAATTTTTGGTGTTTGTAGTCTGGCCTTTTAATTTCATGAATCCACAGTCACATATCCTGGGTTTTTCTCAAGTACAGTTTTCATTTTGTTTTTTTATTTTATCTATGACAGGTCCTGCAGCTGCTCAGTATATCTGTTGAGCTAGTTCTTCTATGAGCCCTATGGCATGAGGCATTTTATTAGCTCTCTTTTCTACCTGAAAATGGTTTTAGACAGGTCTGAAAAACTGTTTCTGATGAAGAGAAAATCTTTATGCAATTTGCTTTAAATGAGGGACTGAGTGGCTCGTGCTGCAGAACTATGCTCGTTATCTAACACACTAAGAACTTTAGTAACTATGTCGTAATGATCCGCATAATACATTCTTCGATTTATTTTTACGTGAGATCAGCTGTATGTGCTCTAGCAGAATCTTGTTGAATAAATGCCTGCAGCAAATGGCATAATATTTTGCACATAATATTTTAGTGCTGTAAAGGAAGTGGCAGAACATCTGGTAAAATTCCTGCTCAGCTTTAATATTATTTGGATTAAGACCTTTCAAATAAAAGTATTGTATCACTTATGATGACCAGTTTTATCTATGTTTACAAATTTATTTAGCATGTTCTCTATTAATGGCTGAAATGTAAACAAGTAGTAGTAGTAGTAGTATTCAAGTGTTCTGGAGCTCATTCACTTTTGGGTTTCCCAATAATGTTTAGCAATCTGAAGTAGTATTATCTGCCTGTACAAGAAAATAGTAGCATAGAGGAATATAGGTAACGAATGTAATAAATGAAAATGAAATATAAATTAGTAAGATGGAAATAAAATTGTACGGTTAGGAAGAGAAAAGCTGAATTATAGACATCTAGATAAAGGAAGGGTAGTCCAAGGTGCAAAGAGTATGTTAATGTATAACGCTGGGCAAGTTGAATTTTGGTTTATTCTGAAATCCAATGAATATCATAGTGGGATGGCTGGTGGGTCACATTCTTAGGATTGTCTGGACTGAGAGAGAACTGCAAGTCATAGGCAAGGTCATCAGTTGTAGCTGTGTCGTGTGCTGGAAGGAGGTTAGTTCGTGTTTATAACACCGTCCAAAGTTGAATGGAACTTCTAGTTTATAATCTGCTGTACATCACATTTTCTTAAGTGTAGGGAATAATTAGAAATTGAATCAAATACGAAAAGTGATCGAGTGAGATAATAGATCAGTTAAAGTAGGGAACCTGATTTTATCTCTTGTGTGCGGGAAATTGGGAAATAAGTTAATAAAAAAAACGATATAGGCTGTTTCAAAATAAACATAGGAAGGTGAAAAGGACTTTATTCGACAACAAATACACCCTGAGATTTATACCTTCCTTCATGGACCCTGTTTCAGATTATATCTGAAACTAATTTTCCTAAGTTTCCCGAACCAAGCAAAATCAGGCCCACTACAGAAGAGAAGTGCCAACTATTTTCTGAAGATTGGGGCAGGACATCAGGTGATCCTTGTTCAGTACTGAATTTGTGTTTTTGCGTACTATGCAGTGTGGAGAATTTAATAGCTTAATTTTATGAAGGTGTGCTGCCAAGCAATCGTGGCAGGTTCCAAGGCAAAATAATGCAACTGCAGTTGATCAGGAACTGTTTGGCATTATATTTGGGTGTAGTAATGTTTTCCATATCTTCATGTCACGTTGGATTTTGTTTTGATCAGCTACATGGGTTTTTATTTTCAATTTGCTGTAGAGTTGTACTGATTTATAGGATAAACAATTTTTCTTACTTTGTTAGATGAGTGTACCTGTTTTTGCAAGCATATCGGTCTTCTCATTCCTTTCCAGACCACAGTGCGCTGGAATCCATTATAAAACAATGTTTTTGTTTAGATTTTTTAACATCATGATGTAATTTTTGACTCTTATTGTATGGTCTTGAATGGTTTGGTTGTGTTAGGAAATCTAAACATTATAGCATTGTCAAACTCAAGTTTTATTGCAGCATAGTCTTTTGTTTCAAACAGCTACCATGCATACGTCAGGTTGGCTACTTTAGGGACCACCCTCGTATGCAGAACCATTGTGGATCCTAAGTTAATCTGCTCTATAATTAACTGCTAGGTTCTAGAGTATGTTATTTGCTGAACATCATTTAAAAGCAGAATATTTGTAAATGCATTTTGCATTAAAATTGGCTTGTTAGAAATATTGTGGCGAACCCCGGAAAGAAGTTCGATACTAGAGGGTGTAGCTTTCAGAGGTAGGTTACTCAGAGAGGGCAGGGAACGTAACCACCATCTGGGCGAAAAAGTTTTATAAACCCCAAGTTCATGTATATATATAAAAAACTTGAGGGTATCTACCAGGGCATATCTTCACAGAGTGAAGATTGTTCCCCCCTCCCCTCTAACAACCAAGGAGTTGCTGAGCTGTCCCAAAAGGGTGCCCGGCGCCTCCATGGGGCTTTCCATAGGGCAAGACCTAGAGACTAACAAGCCCCCCATCTGGTCCTGTAGACTCAAGACGGGATGGAAGTGGATATGCCACTTATGTGCGCCAACTTCAAAATGTGAAGGCTACCGATATGACCTCGGTGGGGCCGCCTGGTGATCTAGCACACCTACTAGCTATGCTGGCTAGTACGCAGGAATATTATGGCTTCCCTTAACCCCGTCCGGAGACGTACCCGATCTCCCACAGGTATCGCGAACCGCTGCCCCCTCGAGTCCAACCCAATTCGAACAACTGCCAATCAGGGAGGGACTCGAATGTTCGGTCCGAGGTTGCTCTAGTAGCATCAAAGGTACCACGAGTGCTATGAGCTAGGTTTATTAATTGAATGAATACACAATGTCCGAGGGTAGCCTTGGCTTAATGGAATACACCCAAACTTACCTTAGAGTTCATAGTAGTCTCACGGAGGTGCTGATTCAACCCTTGCAATGACGGTTGTGGCGATGTATGACAGCTTGACCACGGCACTCACTATAGACTCCCTATTGTCTGCATATCAACTGCGCCAACTGCCTCGTTGACCTACAGTGGGCCAGTTTAAATACTTCATTATTGAAACATAAGCGTTCTATTACTTCAAAATCCAGGCTTGAACTACTTTCAACACTTTTTGTCAAATGTCGTAATCTAGCCAGTGGAGGTTTGAAACCTATCATGGCCGTTAAAATATTAGCATATTTTGATCATTTTGTGCATTATGTATATTAAATTATTGAATTAAGATATTTCAGTTGTACTGTTAAAGTAAAAATAACTTCATTATTTTTCTTTGTTTTAGAAACAATTGCTTGAACTATGGATGGAGAAAGAAAGGAGAATCCAAAAGATACATTAGATGCAGGTGATTCAAGTAAAAGCTCAGAATCAAATGGTGCAAGTAGTGGGGGTTTTGAGAAGCCAGTTGTTGGAGTTTCAGAAGGAAAAAGTGAGGTTAAAATGCAGCAAAGTGATGTAAAAGAAATAAAAAGTAGTGTTCCACATACAGAAACTGCCATTAAAGAAAATGAGACTGATGTTAAAGAATTAAAAATTGTGACTGATGGCCTTAAGACTGAAGTTACAGAATGTGAGAGTTCAGTTAATGAGTTAAATACATCATTAAAAGGAAACGATCAGGAAGTTAAAAACTCTCAGACTGTAGTAACTGCTTTAAAGGATTTAGCACAGAAAGCTGCAGGTTCTGTTAAAGATACAGAAAGTGCCATTAAAGAACCAAAGGGTGCACAGAGTATTGATAAAGGGGCTAAAAGTGAAACTTCCATAAGCACAACTGAAAATGCTGAGACTGATTTAGTCACAAAATTTGAGGCTAATATTGAAGAATCCAATGTTCCTTCAAGCAGAACTAAGGATGTTATTAAAGAAACAGAGACTGAAATTAAAGACTGTACAAAAAAGGATAGTGATTCTGTAGTTAAAAAATCAGATCCAGGGGTTAAGGAGTCAAAGAAGAAAGATGAAGTCAAGCAAACCGATACTCGAGCTCAAGATATTAAAATATCTGAAGATGTAAGTGAGGCTAAATCCTCAAACCAATTTGAAGAACCGATGGATGTATCTGTAGAATCAGATAACTGTAGAACAGATGACAAAAAGAACATGGAAGTGGCAATGGAAATTGATGCACCTGAGGGTTCTTTAAAGGAATCAAAAAGTGAAACTAAAGCTCAGAAAAGTGATTCTACTTGCTCAGAAACTGTAGTGCAGGACTCCAGCACTGTTGCTGAGGTTTCAGAAATGGAGTGTAGTGATTTTGACAATTCATCAACAATTGTGATTAGTGATGGAGATACGAGTATTGAGAAGTCTGACGGAGCAGCTGATATTTCGCTTATGAAAGAAAAGCAACCTGTCAGTAAAGTTGAATCCAAGGACAACATTAAAAATTCACAGATTGAGCTCAAAGACACTGAACCTAATAATAGCACTGTATCAGCAGATAATACAAGTGAGTCCATAAGTGAAACAAATAATAAGGTAAAGGAAATGCAAGCTTCTGTTGAAAAAATGAAAATAGTGGCTGAAGTCTCAAAATCAGAAATAACTAAAACCCATGAATTACAAAAGTTATCTGTAGAGCCAAAAGATGATTTAAAAGTTAAAGAGAATAAAGTTGAAGAAATGGAGAAGACTTTGAAAGAATCGGCTAAAACAGAAACTTCTGTTCTCACGGAAAGTTGTGAAACAGATGCGCAGTCACAAAATAAAGTTAGCCAAATGGTTAAAGATGTATTAAAACCAAGAGGTGCTGATACAGTAATGGCAGACATTCAACATGCAACACCTGATTCAGAAAATTCAAAAAGTACAACTGAAGTGAAACATAATAAAGCTGAGAGTAGTGTTACAACTGCTCTGGCTTCCAAGCCTGCTTCTGTTTCAGAAGAACTGAAGAAACAGGCAAAAATGGAAGTTTTAAAACCAGTTATTGATAGTAATACTTCAGCTGTTCCAAAAGAACAGAAAATGTTGCCTGAGGTGGAACTTGTAAAACCTAATGGTGAAAAAACTGGGGATTCTTCACGTGTTCCAAAAGAACAGAAAAAGTTGCCTGAAGTGCAACTGGCAAAACCAGATGATAAAATAACTAAGGATTCTTCTGTTTCAAAGGAACAGGTAAAGTTGACTGAAAAAGAGCCTGTAAAATCAGATGACAGTGACACAGCATTAAAGAATGCGTCAACTGTTTCGAAAGAACAGGGAAAGTTAACTCAAATAGGGGCTGCAAAGTCAGATGGTGACAGTAAAGCATCAGGAGATGCTTCAGCTGTTTTGAAGGAACAAAAGAAGTTGTTTGAAATAGAACATGCAAAATCAGATGGTGATAAAGATTCAAAGGACATTTCAGCTGCTTCTAATGAAAAGAAAAAGTCAAATGAAGTTGAACATTTAAAACTAGATGGTGGCAATAAAGCCTCAGGGGATGCCCCAACTATTTTGAAGGAAGAGAAAAAATTAACTGAAATAGAGCATATAAAACTAGATGGTGGTGAAAAAGCCTCAAGAGACACTGCAGCTACTTCAAAAGAACAGAAAAAATTGACTGAAGTTGAACATTTAAAACTAGATGGTGGCAATAAAGCCTCAAGGGATGCCCCAACTATTTTGAAGGAAGAGAAAAAATTAACTGAAATAGAGCATATAAAACTAGATGGTGGTGAAAAAGCCTCAAGAGACACTGCAGCTACTTCAAAAGAACAGAAAAAATTGACTGAAGTTGAACATTTAAAACTAGATGGTGGCAATAAAGCCTCAGGGGATGCCCCAACTATTTTGAAGGAAGAGAAAAAATTAACTGAAATAGAGCATATAAAACTAGATGGTGGTGAAAAAGCCTCAAGAGACACTGCAGCTACTTCAAAAGAACAGAAAAAATTGACTGAAGTTGAACATTTAAAACTAGATGGTGGCAATAAAGCCTCAGGGGATGCCCCAACTATTTTGAAGGAAGAGAAAAAATTAACTGAAATAGAGCATATAAAACTAGATGGTGGTGAAAAAGCCTCAAGAGACACTGCAGCTACTTCAAAAGAACAGAAAAAATTGACTGAAGTTGAACATTTAAAACTAGATGGTGGCAATAAAGCCTCAAGGGATGCCCCAAGTATTTTGAAGGAAGAGAAAAAATTAACTGAAGTAGAGCATGTAAATCTAGATGATGGTGGTAAAGCCTCAAGGGACACTTCAGCTGTGTTGAAAGAACAGAAAAAGTTGACCGAAGGAGAAGTCAAATCAGATAGTGATAATAAAGCACCAAGAGATGTTTTAGCCATTTCAAAAGAACAGAAAAAATTGACTGGCATGGACCTCATAAAACCAGATAATGATACATCTGTAAATGCTTCCTCTGTTTCAGAAGAAAGGGAAAACATGTGTAAACTGAAGCGTGGAAAACCAGATGGCGATGATAAAACATCTAGGAATACTTCAGCTTTTTCAAAAGAACAGAAAAGCTGCAAAATAGAGTCCGTAAAACCAATTAGTGGTGATACAACATGCAGGGATGCTTCAGAAGATCAGAAAAGGTTAGCTGAACTGGAGTTCTCAACACCAAATAGTGACATTGCAGTGTATAAGGATGTCCAGGCAGCTTCAGGTGTTACAGAAGTATCGAAGTTGGCTGAATATGCCAAAATAATCCTTAAAGATTTTAAGCACACAGAAGCTGATTCAGAACAGAAAAACCTGGATAAATCGGTTCTAATAAAGCCGGAAAGTGATCATGTAGTGACTATGGATGTTCAACGTAGTGAAGGATCTAAAACGTTAGTGGAAGAGAAAGAAGTAAAATCACAAAGTGCCAAAACAGTGTCTGTGGATGTTCAAAACGCTTCAGCGGAAATGTTGACTGAACCACCTGTTGTTAAATCAGATTATGTAGCTAGTATGGATGTTGAACCCATTTCACCTGTGTCAGAAGAATCAAGAGAATTACCAGAAGCAGAGCTTGTAGAAACAGAAAGTTCCAAAACAAATATGGATATCCAGCTCGCTGCACCTGGTTCTGAAGATCAGAAAAAGCTGGATCAAAAGGAACTTGTAAAACCAGATATTAGTAGTACATTGTCTATAAAGATCCAGTCTGCTTCAGCTGTACCAGAAGTGAACATTACTAAACCAGTTAATACCTTTACTGCTCATACAAAAGAACCAAAAATGTTTGCAAAATCAGAAGAAGCCAATGCAGCAACTATGAAGATCCAACACGCTACATCTGGTACAGAAGAATCGGAAAAGTTGACAAAAATAGAGCTTGCAAAACTGGAAGGAGCCACTTCAGTGTCGAAGGACATCGAAAATGCTAAAACTAATACTGAGGAACTACAAAAGTTGCCTGAGATGGAAATTGTAAAAACACAAAATGTGGATAAAGTTGCTAAGGATATTGTAGCTGATCCAAAAGAGCAGAAAAGGTTATCTGAAACAGTGTGTATGAAATCATCAGCTATGAAGTATGCACCAAAAGAAAACAAAAGTGAAGCAGGTGAACTCAGGTCAGTAAAAGGAGTTGAAAAGCATCAAATCCCTGAGAAACCCTCTGAGGCAAAGAAGGCAGTCAGCTCAGAAGTTTCCAAAATTGATGAGGTGTCAGAATCTGTCTCAAAAGGATCTAAGGATGAGATTCTACAGGAGGAGGAAGACGAAGAGATTGTTATACATATTGATGATGATGAGGATAATGAAGACAAGACATCAGATGTGGTTGAAATTGAAAGAGTATCAGCAGAGAAGGGAAAAAATGAAGATTCAACAAAGGATGTTGAAGAATGTGGTTCAGATGATACATACTGCAGTAGAGCAAGGTAGGAGCTACATTTTAATTTGCTTTTGATAATATGGGGTGTGTTCAAAAAGAAACCAACCTTTTCTTTATCGGCTTTATTGCTTATTGTAAATTGTCCTGAATCTCCTCTATGGTTTGGAAACAGCGTTCTTCAATGTATTTTTCATTTTGGGAAACAAAGAAGTCTGCAGGGGTTAGGTCCCGAGAATACAGTAGGTGGGGCACAATGTGAATGTGGTGTTCTGCTAAATAGCTGTAGACAAGGAGTGACGCATAAGTTGGCGCATTGTTATGATGTAACATCCAATTCAAGCCTCTTCCTGTGCATAGCATCCCTTATGTGCAGTAGGATTCCCTGGTAGACTTCCTTATTTATCATCTGACCACGTGGCACAAATTCATATGGATAATGCCTTGGTAGTCAGAAAACACAACCAACATCATCTTGATCTTTGAGTTACTCATGCATGCTTTTTTGGAGCAGGTAACCTTTGTACCCCCCTCCCCACTGTGACTTTGTTTCAGCATCATAGCTGTACACCCATGTCTCATCGCCTGTTATGGTGTTCTGAAGAAAATTTTCATTGTCATTAGCACCGGCAAGCAGTTCCTCGCACATTTCAACACTGGTCTTTCTCTGAACTTAACCAACAAACGTGGTACAAATTCTATACTGATACGACACATCTCCAGTTTTTCACTCAAAATTTGATGGCATGATCCTATGCTAATGCCCATCTCGTCAACAACTTCCTGAACAGTTAAACGACGATTTCTGCAAATCACAGCGCAAACTTTATCCATACGGCCATTATCTGTTGATGTGGAAAGACATCCAGACTTCAACCGTCACAGACCCACAATCTACCCTGTTGAAAACGTTTGAACTCACAGCATTGCGTGTGACTCATACAGTCCTCTCTGTAAGCTTGGCTAAGCATTTGTAATGTTTTTGTGAAAGTTTCGCCAAGTTTATAGTAAAATTTCACACACGTTCTTCAAGCTGCTTCATTGTTCCTGTGTCACTAATCCGATGAGCAGGCTGTACAGGTGCTTACTTCTGCAGCTGTGGTTCGCTTGCTGATTCTATGCAGAATGCGGCAAACAGCGTTTTGTTGTCTAAACCTGCCACTGGGTATACTCAGTAGGCGCAGCGCACCCTCTCTGCTGTTTGGCATGCCATTTCAAAAGTTTGGTTTCTTTTTGAACACACATACTTTGTGTTTCACTGCAATGTCTTTTGCATAACAGATGTATTATCCTTGTTTTTCAACTAACCACTTACCCACTTATAGTAATTCTCGTTGACCTGCATTGTTGCTGTGTTGTATAAAGATAGTTTTGTTTGGCTATGATTGCTCAGAATAACTTTATAGATTTGAAATTTGTAAACATATTGTGAAATGACAACCCATAGTTGTACTAAACTCACTGTGTCACCAAAGCTGTTGGCATAGTGCTAAGTTATGGTTATTTTCACTTTTATGAATGTATAGAGCAAACTCAAATGCTAATAGGTAGAGTTACACTGAAAAATTCAATGCTGTAGCTCGGGATTTGAACCACGGATCTCTGGGTCTCTGTCTGGTTACTCAAAACCATTGAGCTACCATGGCAACATACCAGCATGACAAATTCTCCAACCAGCTTGTATTTTTCCCTTTGAACCACTAGGAGATCTCATTGTATATGAGTGCTATTATTAAACTATATTAAGAGGTGCTGACTGACAGCTTACCTCTTTATTATATTTCAGCAGCTTGTGCTGCATCCATTCATTGGTTTAAAAGACGGTAGGTTTCATACATCAGCTTTAGTACAATGTTTTGAATGCTTCTTAGAAGTGGTAGTATCTGTATGCACTGTTTTCTAGAAGTGGTAGTATGTGTGTGCACTGTTTTCTGCTTTTTCTTTCTTTTTTCTGTGGTGCATGTAATTGTCCTGAACATTCCAAAATCTGTAATTAAAATATGTGAAAGATACAGACATTTTGTATTTTTTTTCAGAGCTACCAATTAATGATTTCAAATTGGAATACGCATTTTTAAGTTATATTTGGTACATAAATAAATTACATATTCGTTAGATTAGCACTGAATATAACCTTAGTTAACGCTGATGTATAGTGTTTAATAATTGGATCCAGAAGGTATGTAGTGTTAGATCTGCAGAATTCAAAACTTAAATGCAAGTTTTATCAGCAACTTAGACATAGATTTATTAATTAAAGATTTTGTATTTTACTGTTTTGCAAAACTTTTGTGTTGCGTACTTATCAAACATAATATGCTTTAACATTTACAGTTCAGCTACACCAGAACTATACATGACACAAGGGTCTGAATTAGAGGTGTCGGGCACTAATGGTAAGTTTATACTACTTAAAGTAACCAGGCAAATGTTATACCCCCACCCCCCAAAAAAAAGATATGGTAGATTGTGACATAATTAGTTTGAGAAAAACCTCATAGATTTTTATTTTATATGGAGCAACAATAGTTATTTTGACATTTATTTTCAAACATAGACGTGTTTATTATTCAAACTTCACCTTCTGCACAAGAGTTTACTGGTTAGTAAGTCAATTTTTGCATGTAAATATATATTTGTTAGAGTCAACATGAAAAATTCAATGCCATGGCTGGGATTTGAACCACGGATCTCCTGGTTTCCGTCCAGTCGCTCTAACCCACTGAGCTACCGTGGCCAACTTGCCATCACTACATTAAATTCTCCATTTGACTTGTATATTTCCCCGGTAAACCACAAGGGACTCTCGCATTCGAGATACACCGTTTGTGCCGACTTACTATTGTAATTACTGAGTTCCAGGCCTGGGACAAACAAATTGTGTCGCCACAAACTGTGTATCTCGAATGCGAAAGTCCCTTGTGGTTTACCGGGGAAATATACGAGTCAAATGGAGAATTTAATGTCGTGATGGCAAGTTGGCCATGGTAGCTGAATGGGTTAGAGCTACTGGATGGAAACCAAGAGATCTGTGGTTCAAATCCCGGCCATGGCATTGAATTTTTCATGTTGACTGTATCAAAAACCTTAGCCTATATGCGGCTAGTGTGAAGAAATGATTAATTTCCATCAGTTAACTTTCATATTTTGTATTTAAAAAAACTGACACAAAGAGCTGATTGTAGCAATGTTAGCTAGATTAAACCCTTAGACACAGTCTAACCAATCAATTTTTAAATTAAATACACATTCCCTTTGCTTAAATAATATTTAACTAATGTTTAGCTGGAGATTGTTTAGGTTTGAAGATAAGTTGTGGAAAATATGTAATATTCCTCATTGGTGTTTTATATCAACTGCAATTCAACCTTTTTGTGGTTATTGTTATGTTTTTGTTTTAAGCGTAGCTTCTGTCTTTTGCTTTATAAATAAATCATCATAGCCTAAGAAGTTGTAAGTTTTTGTCAAAGTAAAGACTGTTTTCCAACATCACAAAGTCATATTTGAGATGAAAGCTTATAAAAGCATGTTCTGAGAAAAATTGCTGCTAACTACGTCCCTTTTGATGTATCTAAACATCAGCCCTGTTGTACAGAGGACAGGCTATTTTGATATGACTGCAATTAATAAAACCCATTTTGCTGGGATAATTATTCCTGAAATGGAAGAATAGTCTAAATAAATCAAGAATAATATAATTGCATCATTCCATTTCCAAAGGATAGATAGAATAGTGAATAAAAAAGAGATTATATAACATACTAAAGAATTGATACTTGTAAAACGACAGCAATTCATATTTAATAAAAGGTGGTTCCTTGTTTGGGAAGTTTTATCATTCTTCCTATCATACTATTGGTTGCAGGAAGCTCATGTTCTAAAGTCTAGCATGCTATTTATGCATGATGTTAATGATGTCACCATTTATATTGTAAATCCACTGTTTACCATGAAGTGTAGTGTTTAGGCAATGGATGACCTCTTGTGTTATTTTTCTACAATTTCTTTTGAGAAATGGTGGGCTTATATTTATCTTCCATATAATTGGAAAACTTTGCTGTGATCAGAAAGAAGGCTGCGATAAACTCCAATACATGTCTCTCACATATCGATAAAGTTAATTTGATAAATAGCAGTATGGATTTTGAGTTTAAACATTGTTCTTAACAGCACCTGGCTCTTATGTTTTTCAAATGGTTGGAGTTCTGGGCCACAGTGAATCAGATGGTTAGTGCGCTCAGCATTGCCACCTTGTTACCCCTACTCTTGTATTATCTTCTCTCTCCCACACTGTCCTAGATCCTGTGGATCTCCTTGGCGCTAAACATAAGGGGCCCAATTTTCCAAACTTTTATAATAATTTATTTGTTGAAATCACATGGATATTCACATATGCACATGTTTTACATGATATAATTATACAAGGGGCATCCAGAAAGTAAGTTCTGTTTCAATTTATCTCCGCTGCAGCTCTGCGATCGCAGTTCTGCACATCTGCGGTAGACGCTCTGTATCAAGGAGAACAAACGTGCGCCATTGTGAGATCACTGTCAGCCATTTATGCTTTGTTGTGCTTGTTTACAATGTCGGTGTTGATTGAAAATCCCGCCGCTTGTTAAATTAGATCTGTGATTCGTTTTCTGAATGCTATGAAAGTGAAACCAATTGAAATTTATCGGCAAATTTGCAATGTCAAAAGGTGTTGTGTTTCTTCACAACAACGCACGACCATACACTGCAAATGCGATGAAAAAATCCTACAGGGATTTGGCTGGGATGTTTTGACCACCCCCCTGACCTTGCTCGTAACGACTTTCATCTGTTTTTGTATCTCAAATCTTTCCTTGCATCTCAAATCTTTCTATGGCGGTCAACACTTCAACAATGACGAAGAGCTGAAAGAAAAGGTTTCTAACTGGTTGAAGACACAGGTGGCAAACTTCTATGAAGAATTATTAAATTTTAGATGAGTCGCATTTTTTAAGAAGTTGTACCAAAACTTGTGCCTCGCTATGACAAATGCCTGCAAAATTTCCGCAGTTATGTGGAAAAGTAGTTTAAGAGCTGTAGAATTTTGTGTGCCATAAATAATTTTTCTAGTATTTGTACACAATTTAATTTTATTACCAAACAGAACTTACTTTCTGGATGTACCTCATAGTTAATGAATTACCTGTTTTTGTAATCCACGAGAACTACCAGTGGCTCAACCATATCACTGTGAATGTCACTTAAGTCAAGAGACAATTGGTCATTGTCACAGTCTTCATCTGAGTCTTGCAAATTTATGATGATAGGCTCCAAAATCTTGTCACATGTTATTTCTTTCCAGAAGTTATCTTGTTTTTCTGCATGTCTCGCGCAGTTTTCCCAGTCTTGTGTTACCTTGTCACTTTCTTCGTGAAGAAGTCATTCTTATCCTAAAACATGAATGTTGCGTAAGCATTCGATATGACCTATTTTGAAGGACGTTAAATTAAAAAAAAAATAATAAACAAAACAGATAAAAAATAATCTATTGTAACGGGGAGCGCTGAAACACCCTGTGAGCAGCTGGCAACGGAAGACAGGGGAGGCTCGGTTAGCCACGCCTTTCCCTCGTTTGTCTTATAGTGGTGACAGCCAGCGGTCGGAAAGAAACATAACTGTGCGTCTGTTTTCCTTCCACCTGGTTCTCGATCTTTCTGTTACCAGAACAATCGTGTAAACACCAGAAACCGGCGATATTCCTATAAAGAGGGTTACAGACAGACAGTGTGGGTCAGTTGTTGAGTTGGTTTTGGTATAGTCAGTCAGTTGTTGTTGTGCTGTGTTGAGTTGAGTTGGTCAGTTAGTGAGACAGTCGCAGTTCTTGGTGTAAGAGTTAGTCAGTGGCGTGTTAATGAACGAGAAGATTGTGCAAGAGGAGACTGTACGAACCGTGTATGAGTATCGGAGTTGATGTAATCGCGAGTACAAGGAAATTGTAACGGACGAACTGGTAAATTGTAATTGTGTGCAGCAAGTAATTTTGTGTAATTGGCAAGTGTTAAACTGTAAGTCGGTGGAAATAAAGAACATTGTTGAGTGGTGTAATTGGACTTTTTATTTCACGAACCCACAAACTCACACTGGTGTCAGGAAGCGGGAAAACAACATCACCGAACATTACAACGATGGAGGCAGCATTAGAAAAGATTTTAGCGGAACTGCAAGAAATAAAGACGGCTAAAGACAACATCACCAGGAAGATGGAAGAAATGCAGGCCGAATTAACAGAGAAGCTGGAGACTAGAAATAACCTGGCCGCGGAAGTGCTGGAGACTAGAAATAACCTGGCCGCGGAGTTGAAACTAATCAGGACGGCTAGGGAGAACATCGCCGAGAAGATGGAACAAATGAAGGCCGAGTTAACCACGGAAATGAGAGCAGCGAATGACCGTCTGGCTACCGAAATGAAGGTGGCGAATGAGGCTCTCGCCGCCAAGTTTGAGGAACGGTTGGCCGGCGTGGGGAATGACGTCACGAACCCGGGCAAGCGGAAGGGTCAAGTAGACGACCGCCTTAATGATTTAGAGGAAAAGGCCGACAACATCGCAAAGCCCCTCGCCCGCCTGACGGAGGAAAACCGGCCTTATGTGTGGACGGAGGACGCCGAAGACGCTTTCCAGCACCCGAAGGGGACCCTGTGCAGTGCTCCTATTTTGGGTTTCCCACAACCGGGTGGTGCCTTCATTGTGGACACCGACGCCAGCGACCATTGCATTGGAGGTGTCCTATCGCAGATCCAGGACGGCCACGAGCGCACAAGAGTGGAAGAGGAGGAGCGTGCCGCAGCAGTCCGAGTAGTTGTGGCAGTGCCTGCTGAAGGCTGGGATAGCGCAGGCCTGAGGAGGGAGCAGCTGGCGGACGCAGACTTGGGGCCACTCTTGAGGGAAGTGGACGCAGGGACGAGACCGACCTGGGAGGACATCGCACCGAGGAGCGCCACCTACAAGTCGCACTGGGCCCAATGGGACTCGTTGAAGACCAGAGTGGGTGTGCTTTTCCGGGTATGGGAGTCACCCGATGGGAAGGCGCAGAGATGACAGTTGGTACTTCCCCGGAGTAAGGTCCCGGAAATCTTGGAGGAAGTGCACGCCGGTACTTCAGGAGGACACCTGGGAGCGAACCGAATGATTCACAAACTACGGCAGCGCTACTTCTGGCTGAGACTCCGAGCAGATGCTGGTGGTACACCTGGACCGCCTCGCACGCTACGATGGGGCTGTTCGAGGGCGAACAGCTTTGAGAAGGGAGCAGTGTAACGGGGAGCGCTGAAACACCCTGTGAGCAGCTGGCAACGGAAGACAGGGGAGGCTCGGTTAGCCACGCCTTTCCCTCGTTTGTCTTATAGTGGTGACAGCCAGCGGTCGGAAAGAAACATAACTGTGCGTCTGTTTTCCTTCCACCTGGTTCTCGATCTTTCTGTTACCAGAACAATCGTGTAAACACCAGAAACCGGCGATATTCCTATAAAGAGGGTTACAGACAGACAGTGTGGGTCAGTTGTTGAGTTGGTTTTGGTATAGTCAGTCAGTTGTTGTTGTGCTGTGTTGAGTTGAGTTGGTCAGTTAGTGAGACAGTCGCAGTTCTTGGTGTAAGAGTTAGTCAGTGACGTGTTAATGAACGAGAAGATTGTGCAAGAGGAGACTGTACGAACCGTGTATGAGTATCGGAGTTGATGTAATCGCGAGTACAAGGAAATTGTAACGGACGAACTGGTAAATTGTAATTGTGTGCAGCAAGTAATTTTGTGTAATTGGCAAGTGTTAAACTGTAAGTCGGTGGAAATAAAGAACATTGTTGAGTGGTGTAATTGGACTTTTTATTTCACGAACCCACAAACTCACACTATGCTTAATATGACAAAATATCAGTCATAATATAAGAAACATTCTAAAATTTCTTGTCTAAACTAAGAATTTTTAAGATAGCCAAATTATGGCATTTTGTAAAGTTTCAGACACACTGTCACTTATATTGAAATTTAACTGTATTGGAACACCACAGTGAAGTGAAACATATATTAAATTATAGATGAGTCGTATTTTTTACACATCAGCTTCACTTACGTACCTATATTGAGGACATGTTTGCAAACTATTGTTCGCATCATCAGCTCTATTGCCACTAAAGCTTGATGCAGTGGTGTGGGTAGTTCTGAAGTTGCTGCTGCTATCTGTTGATTTTGTGATGAATTTAAATGTGAGGTTGTCTTCCTGCGGGATTTTGAAGTTCATTAGTTGGTTTTTATGCTTTTCTATGTATATTTTCTCCCAGATGACGAGCTCCCTATGTTTTTGTGCATATTTTAGTAATTTGGTGCTATCTTGAATCTCATGATTTTCAGACCAGAAATGAACTGCTATTGTGGACTTATCAATATTTTTGTATCTTAGGTGCCTGAAATGTTCTTTGTTCCCAGTGCCTATGTTTCTTTTTGTCCTCCCTATATACATTTTTTTCACATTCTTTACACTTTATCTTGTAAATGCCTGATCTTTCTTCTGGTTTTATACTATCTGTATTGTTGCTGTTAACCGCTTCGCCGATGGCCATTTAAACCCTTCAGGGGCCGGAAACGGATACCCAATAAACAGAACAGGACATTTAAATTGTTAAATGCTGTTAAAATGCATCATAAATACAATTCTGTATCTTCCGTATTTATTAAGTTATTTAAACGAAACAAAAACTGGTTTAAAACTCATTAAAGGCAGTATAAATCTACAGTAACAATAAAGTAGAGACTACATTAATAAATTGTTGAAATTTCACTACTTTGTTTCACTGTAGCAAAAGCCATTCTTTGTGCCGAACGCGCCTAATATTTGAATCATTTTGTTTTGTGTGTATACGAGCCAATGTATGTATGTATGTATGTATGTATGTATAGCTACGCAAGCGACTTCTCCGGTTCAAGTTTAGTTTATTTATGCTATACCAAGCGATAATCATACGAGGATATATTGCGTTACACACACACACACTGAAAAGAAACTCTCTGTCAGCATCTGTTATTACAGTGTTTCTCAACCAAGGTTCTAGTAACCGTATGCAGCTGTTTTCGCTCTGTATTTTAGTTATTAATAATCTCTTTGTGTTCAGAGTGATTTCTTATAGCTATCAAGAGCTAAATGAATGGCACATTTGAAATTGTTAAATTTCAATGTTAACCATGGCTTATCGCCGTAAGGTAGCAAATAAATTAGCTTGGGTATGATGTGTACAGGCTTCTGATATTACTGTAGAAAATCTGGAAGATTTGTTGTACGATTATGAAGGAGATCTTTAGTCCATACGTAGTAGTGACGTGTGCTGGTCTACAGATGGCATGTTAGCTACTCCATTGTTTGGGGTAATGGCGGGTCAAATATGGGTGGTGCGGATCAGCTATTACTAGCTATCCCTCTTTACGGAAAGCAGTTAAAAAAAAAAAAGTATTTTTATACCACTGGATGTAACTATGCACAGTTGTTTAGTAATTTTCAGAACTGTAAATTCATGCAAGACATTCATCTACCTGTACTTGCGCGTATAAAGAGCTCGTAACCTAATTGAGTATTATAATACTCAGAGGCCTCTTTATACTAGGGGGTAGGAAATTCACCACGACATCACCCCTCATACTTGAGAGAAAACACTTTCCTAAAAAGATACCACCCACAACCAAAAAAGTCGCAACCATTTCGAAAATGTGTAGTGTGTTGCGAAAAAGAAGTTTGCAAGGAAACCAATATTATTTGGTGTGAATCTGCAGATGTGCCCTTGGGTGTTTATCTAGTTTTGGAGGTGTACAATTCAAAAAGAAACCTTTAAGGGTACGTTTACATTCCTTATAGAACTAATTTAAATTTATTGTAAAATATCAAGATTAAAATAATTGGCATTAAATGCATGTATGCGCAGGATGTCTATACACGTCCATATCGGTTTGGGGCATTTTAACTTGGACGTCATATGACGTCCATATCGGTGAAAGGGTTAAATAGGTTTTTAATGTTGTAATTGTTTTTTGGTGTTGCCAGTGCTATGTTACATTCCTTGAATATTTTTTGGAGCTTTTTTGTGGCCCATGGGTGCTACATTAAAAAAAAAAAAATTAATACACTGTCACTTGTTTGTGATGATTGTATAAACATACATATAAGCATAAACATGCACATGTTAACAGTGAATTGAAGCTGTGATAAAGTGTTGGGAATTGAAAGGTTTAACTCCAGCAAAATTAGACAATGAATTAAATTTAATATGAAGGACTCTTTACCCTGTTTTTGATTGTTAAAAGGTGTTCTGCTGAATTTAAGAATGCTGAACAATACTTTGGACATCTCTAACTATTACAACAGTTGAGATTGTGACAAAAATTAACAATGCTATTTTCTGTGATCACCGATTGAATGTATGCAGGTTACCTGATTTACAAAGGCTAGTGACTGTATCCATTACATTTTACACAAGGTGTGTGCTCTTGGCTCAGTGGATGCTGCATTTAACAATGAAACAAAAACAGTTTTAATGAACACCTCTCAAGTATGTTTAGACTCATTTGAATGCAACTCCAGTTTCTCTGATACTTCATAATAGTAGATAAAGTATAGATTTGTTACTATATGTCAGATGGAAAAGTCCAAACAGGATTAGTAATGATGAAAGTATAACTGGAAGTTATTTCTGGGCTGTTGCGCTGTGGTGTGTTGGAGTTAAAATTTCCAGATGCTTTGTCCACAAATGTGGCAGACATCTTTGGTGGTGTAATCACAACTGTGGCAGACATCTTAGGTGGTGTAATGTTAGTCTTCTCTGAGCAGTTTGTGTAGTATCTGAAATATTGACCGAGCTGCTGTATTTATACCCCAAGTGACCCCTGCTGATTGGACTGGATGACAGACGGCAGGAGGGCGGGGGTGGGCTTTATTTCAGGTGTTGCTTCCTTCTGATTTGCTTTTATTTCTTTCCTTTTTGTGTCACATCTTGTGATCAATGACAGGATTCTAGTTGCTGGTGAGTTTCAAAGCTGCTTCTTTCTAATTGAAATTATAAGGATGTTCATAAATTTCAATAACTTCATGTTGTAGCCCTGCATGGTAATGTGTCATGCATGACAGAATGCTCATGTCCTGAAACTTAATTATGTGTTTGCCCTCAGCTTCAATGTCATGTTGGGCAACTGCAGACTTAACTGTTTGGCCCAATTCTTTTGTTTTTGGAGAGTTTGTTGTTGGTGCTGTGCTGTGTAGTTTCAATGTAAACCAAACTGCAGTGGCTGATGCCAAAGACTCCTGAGGATCATTAGCAGAGAGTATAGATTAAGTTATTTGGTGGGCTTGAAAACAGTCTTGATTCTGTGTTGCTGTAATATGTGTTGGGTATGATTACGACTGTTATCAAGCCTACCAAACAACTTAATCTACTACGCTCTACTAAAGACCTGGCATCAGCCTGTGCATACCATATTTCCCGTTCCTGTGGTTCAGTTTACATTGGAACTACACAGTGCAGTATCAACACCAGACTTGTCCAACACAAAAGAAGCTGCTGCATGGGCCAAACAGAGAAGTCCACACATAGAGTCAACATGAAAAATTCAATGCCATGGCCAGGATTTGGAACCACTGATCTCCTGGATTCCATCCAGCTGCTCTAACCCATTGACCTACCATGGCCAACTTGCCATCACGACATTAAATTCTCCATTTGACTCGTATATTTCCCCGGTAGACCACTAGGGACTCTTGCATTCGAGATACACCATTTGTGGCGACTTACTATCGTAAGTACTTGAATCCCAGGCTTCACATTTAACTCTTATTATTTTAGTTAATTACCGGGGAAATATACGAGTCAAACGGAGAAATTAAAGTCGTGACGGCTAGTTGGCCATGGTAGCTCAATGGGTTAGCGCGACTGGATGGAAACTAGTAGGAGATCCGTGGTTCAAATCCCGGCCAAGGCATTGAATTTTTCGTGTTGACTATCAAAGTCTATATACGGCTAGTGTGAAGAAATGATTAATTTCCATCAATTAACTAAAATAATAACAGTTGAATGATGAAGCCTGGGATTCAAGTGCTTACGATAGTAAGTCACCACAAACGGTGTATCTCGAATGTAACCCCTAGTGGTCTGTCGGGGAAATATACGGGTCAAACAGAGAATTTAATGTCGTGACGGCAAGTTGGACATGTTAGCTCAATGGATTAGAGCGACTGGATGGAAACCAGAAGATCCGTGGTTTAAATCCCAGCCATGGCATTGAATTTTTCATGTTGACTCTATCAAAGACCTTAGCCTATATACGGCTAATGTGAAGAAATGATTAATTTCCATCAATTGACTTAGAAAGAAAAAAAAAGTCCACACATGTCCAACATGTCAGTGATGAACACATAATTAAATTCCAGGACACAAGTATTCTGTCATCCATGAAACACTACCATGCACGGCTACAACGCAAAGTTATTGAAATTTATAAACATCCCCAAAATTTCAATAAGAAAGAAGAAGCTTTGAAACTCAACAGCAGCTAGCATCCTAAATCAAAGCAAAACAATCTGAAGGGAGCAACACCTGGAATAAAGCCTGTCTCCTTCCTCCTGCCGTCAATCTGGAGTAATCAGTGGATGTTGCTTGGGGTATAGATACAGCACCTCACAGTCAACACTTCAGATGTTATGCAAACTTCTCCGAGGAGACTACGACCATGCCACTGAAGTTGTGTGCCATAGTTTTGAATCTAGCTGCCTACATTTTCTAATATATATATATAACGTCCAGAAATTCTAACTCCATCAGATCATGGCATAGCAGCCTGGAAATAACTTAAGTTATATTGAGTCTGGCCATAAAAGTCTACAGTGTGTATTTAATGCTCAGAATTTGATAATAAAATCATTTTTCTTCTTGCTTCCCAATATTTGGAGACTAGATCTTGATTTTGGAGAGTTTCACATACAGTTAGATGATTGATGTTCATTAAATCGTCTTTACCACATAAACAGCACTGTGGAGAAGTTGTTAATCCAACCTTGAATAAATGTCCATTCAAACAATCGTGGCCTGTGATTAATCTGAACATTGCTACTGAAGATTTTCGAGGTAGTTCTGGAATTGTCTTTAGTTTGTTTTGGAGATCTTTCCAATTAAGTTTTTCAGAGGAAACTAGATAGTTATATAGTTTTGTGAAGATGTTTTTGATTAATCTTTTAACTGTTTCATAGGGATTATTTTGTTTCGTTGTTTGAGATATTTTGGAACCCTTCTTGGCCAACATATCTGCTTGCTCATTGCCAGAAATTCCACAGTGAGATGGTATCCATTGGAAAACTATACGTATATTTAAATTTTGAAGATGTTTAATCACATTATGAATTTCATTTATCTTTTTGGTTTTTGGGCTGTCATTTGAAATAATAGCCTGAATAGCTGCTTTAGAATCTTTTAAGAAAACTATGTTGGAAAGCTTATTTGTCCAAGCAAATAGATTTTGTAAGGAAGTATAAATTGCAACAATTTCTCCATCAAAACTTGTTAAGTAAATTCCAACGTGCTTATAGAAAGAAAAGAATTTACAAGTAGCTCCTGCTCCTGCTCCATCTTCTTGATTGTAAAGAGAGCCATCTGTATAGTTGTGTGTCCATTTGTCACCTGGATATCTTACATTTATGGTTTCAAGGGCATATGCTTTAGCTTCTGTAGACGAGTATTCCTTCTTTTTAAAATCTGCAAGTAAATCTAGATAGTATTCTAATTCAGTGATCATTAAAAGTCTACAGTTTCAATAATGAAAGTGTACCAAAGAAAGTGAAAACTTTTTCATCTGCAGGAAAAGCAATGGCTACAGTTTTCTTGTATTGATGCTCATAGATTACTTGTAGAAGGACAAAACCATCACTGATGGATAATAAGTTTCACTATTAGACCACTTCTATGCAGGATAAATCTCAGAAACTTTTCAAAAAGGTTCTTTTTCACAAGGATAATCAATCTTCACACATGTTTGTTGGTGCAGAACTGCATGACCACTTCCAAGTGTTTCCATACCTACCATATTCACCAAATTTGGCTCCCAGTAATTACTTTTTGTTCCTAAACCCAAAGAAATGGATAGATAAAGATTCACTTCAAATGATGATGTTGAAGCAGAGACAATTACTTATTGTGCATAGTTCGATAAATCTTATTTTAATAACAGTATTAAAAAGTTGGAAAGTTGTTGGAACTAAATGTATTGGTTTACAAGGAGATTTGAAAAATAAAAATTAACATTACCGCTAATTCCTTTTTTGGAAGTGTTGAAAACAGAGTTGTAATAAATTAAATTTAAAGGGAGTCAATGACACTAAACACTTTTAAATTTTCCCGGAACATGTTTCAGAGACTTTGCCTCCATCGTCAACCAGACATAGACTGGTTCTTAGTGGTGTAGCTGGCGATATTTTGTCATAGGTCTCCTCTGGTGGCGGTTCAAGGAACTTCCTGAACAAATCTTTCTGGGGGATGTCGAAATTGAATACTTTGTTCCTATTATTTGAAATGAAGATTTGTTCCCATGTGGACAGTACTTGTTTTCCTGATGTATGTTTTAGTAGTTTTGGTTCTGGATTTATGTTGTGGTATTTTTTTCCCAAAAATGCATGGTAACTGCTGATGTTCTAATTGTTTATATTTTATTTTCCAAAGTGTTCCTTTGCTCTTGTTTCTAAATTTCTTTTGGGTTTTCCAATATAAATTTGATTACAGTCACTGCATTCAGTTTGATATATACCAAACTTTTTGTTAAATGGAATGGCATCTTTGATGTTTGAGCAAATTAGGTAGACAAAATTTAGTAGACAAAAAGGTGAACTTAGCAAAAAGAAGCAGCTAATAATGGAAACCACAACCCTCTCAGCTACAGAAACTAATATGATTTTCAAAAAATTCACTTACCATCCATGGGCCTTTGATAAATTAAAAAAAGGTCTTCAAAAAACAAAACATTCAACTAGCACCAGTCAACCATTTCTCCTTAAAAAAACCTAATTTGCTCAAACATCCAAGATGCCATTCCATTAAAAAAACAAAAAATCTGGTATATATTGTTGCGAACCCGTATCTACGATTGCGTGGCTTTCTGCAACTCAGCCTTTTAATTCTACGAACCCACAAAGTTACAATATCAAATTGAATGCTGTGACTGTAGTCAAATTTATATTGGAAAAACCAAAAGAAATTTAGAAACAAGAGCAAAGGAACACTTTAGGAACATAAAATATAAACAATTAGAAAAATCAGCAGTTGCCTCTCATTTTTGGGAAAAAAACCACAACATAAATCCAGAACCAAAACTACTAAAACATACATCAGGAAAACAAGAACTGTCCACATGGGAACAAATCTTCATTTCAAAAAATAGGAACAAAGTATTCAATTTCAACATCCTCCAGAAAGATTTGTTCAGTAAGTTCCTCGAACTGCCACCAGAGGAGACCTATGACAAAATATCGCCAGCTGCACCACTGAGAACCAGTTGATGTCTGGTTGACGATGGAGACAAAGTCTCTGAAACATGTTCCGGGAAAATTTAAAAGTAAGTGTTTAGTGTCATTAATCAACTCCCTTTAAATTTAATTAATTACTGCTAATTCTTAGGTTAATTTTGTCAGGAGCACATAATTTTTGAATCAGTAGACCTTTGTCTCATCCTATATTTTTTAGTCTCAGCTTAACTTTAATAATTCATAAATAACTCATACTGAGCTATTCAACATTTATAGCATTAAACTGTTCACTATCATTCTTTGTACTTCAGAGAATCTGAAAACTCATGATATGCATTTATTGCAAACCAATGAAAGGATGTAAATATAATTTTTCTTAAACTTGATGCTAGTAATGAATGCTATATTTATAATCAGCAGACAGTTTGGAAAGATAATTGGTACTCGCTTTGTTTCAGGAAAACATTTCAGCCAGGCTACCACCATTGATGTGGGGGATCTTGAAGGTATATTCATTTTAACTGCCATTCTTTCATTGGCAGTGACTTACAATGTAATCTTACAAGGGGAAGGCACAGTCTAGGAATTTCAGTTGGAGATTAGTCTTTGTTTGGCAGCAACATACCTTGAAGTGAATGCATATCGACTCCCTTTAAATTTAAAAAGTACCTTGTTTATGCCCCAGGTATTCTAGCAGTTTTTACATGTATAAGAATTTTTCATTGATTAACCAGCAGTTAATGTTTAACATGGTAACATGTTGAGTTTGAATATCAATGTCTGTGGTTAATTTCTAATTCTTATAATCTATATTTCTACTTGGTTCAAAAGAAGTAATGTGCTTAAAGCTGAAAGTCAAAATAAAAATTGCTCTCAGGTCCCTTAAATCCTAAACAACTGTTGCATGAACACAACTTTCCCTACTCATTCTTTTACGGACTATTAGTATAAAAGAATGGCTATATTTAGTATGATTCTGAATGTACAACCTTGTCCTTGTGGCTTAAGTGTGAAAGAGCAATTAATTTTCATTCATTCAACCTATTGGTTATACTATTAGTTTGTACACTTGATTCATGAGTTGATACTCCTGTTACAATGGATTTATCAATTGTTACTTTTTATGTCAAGTTCAACTGTTGTGCAGTCGGTTTACATATTGCAGTTTGTCATTTAATGATAGTGAGTGTGGCTGTGGACATGACTAAATGGATATGTGTTTCAAATGGGAAGAGTTCTCACCTGTAGCCAATCAGATGCGTTAGAGCCTTCACCGTTGCCACCTCATTGTCCCCACTCTTTTTATATTTCCCTCTCTCTTGCACACATGCGAGAGTTCGTGGCGCTATACGTAAGGAAACACAAACTGAATTTTTAAAAGTTTTATAATAATACAGTTGTTGAAATCACAATTGCAACATGATATTCGTATATTACGCAAATGTTTTAAATATTTAGTTTAAAGTTCATTATAGTTAATGATTACTTATTTTTCTAATCCAACGAAAATGCCAGTGGTGCATCCGTATAGCTGTGAAAGTTACTTACGTTAAGAGATAATTCGTCACTGTCATTGTCTTCAGCGTCTGAGTACCGCAAATTTCTAATGATAGGTTCCAAAATGTCATTACGTGCTGTTTCTTTCCAAAAGTCGTCTTGTAGTTTATCTGATGTCTCACGCAGTTTTCTCGGTCTTGTTGTGTTCCTTATCAATTTCTTCGTGAATAAGTAATTTAATGTCAGTTAGTTTAAAAATATTATTTCTGTTTGTAACATAATTTGAGCCCACATTAACTATTGGATTGCTCTAGCAGTAGTAAGAGAGGTAGGTGGATCGCGGCTCACTGATCCAGCTGATGCCATTTTTCATGGAAGAGTAACTGAATAGTGATACTTATAACCCTCTTGAGTAAATAGAGATTACGAACCATTCATAAACAAAGATATAATGTGACCAGACGCGTTCTGCCAGACTAGCAAGAACTGTATTGTTTCCTCTCATCAAATTTAACAAACACCTTGGCTTATTCAAAGTACATATTTCATTTATCACATCATGTCAAATGTTTACGTTTCAGTTCTGAGTAATTTCAAATATACATTCACGCATACATGCCAACCAATAATGGTGTTCAATGCAGTGTTTACGTCGCAATGTGTTGTTATAATATAATGGTGTCTACTTTATTTGTATTAGGAAAACTATTTGAGCTAAAAATATGGGGTTTTTACGGTTATGTTAAATACATTACTCTCTCCTGCCTCATGGAGCAGTTTCTGCAAACTCTGAATTTTTGTCTTGGCAAGAATATTATTTATTTGAGATTGATTAGTTTGCTGCTCGTCACACACCACTTAGCGGGAATGCAATACGACAACACCGCAGGACTCCATTTGATTGCTCACCTATTAGCGCTCAAGGACAAACACCTTCCCATTTGAAACACATAATAGTTAAGTGAATAAAGTGGACCATTTCCGGCATGTTCTTCTCGTGCTGATCTTTGTAGGTTTTTGTGGGGCTCAACCATTCCACTCTTTTCCTAGGTTAACTCAGAGATACAATTTCTCATCACCAGTAATGACACTGGATAGGAATGCTCGACGTTGTTCACAAGCCAATTGATGGTAACTAAAACATTGATGCATATATGGCCACCCGTTGATATTTTTGGTTTTGGGTTAGATCATGTGGTACCCATACACCCGTTCTTGGACCTTGCCTATTGAATGCAAATGTTTCACGATGGTGGAATGATCACAGTTCATCACATGTGCCAATTCTCGAGCAAACTGGCATGGATTATCGTAGATTAGTGCATTTAGATGATGTTTATAAAATCCTATAGGTCATCCTGACGAGAGTCACTCATTTCAAAATGACCCTCTTAAAATTGCCCCCCATACACGACACAAATGTTTTTGAATGCCTTCGCTGCTTTCACCCCTCTACTGAATTCAAAGAAAAGAATATTTCAGAAATTTCCACTTTGTCCACTTGACCGTCCATTTTCTAGCATCCACAGCTACACACACTAACATCAAATGACAAACTGTGATATATAAACTGATTGCAGAACAGTTGAACTTGATATAAAAAATGATAATCAATAAATAAACTCATTTTAATAGGAGTACCAACTTATAAAAGTGCTACAAACTTGCATGCCAACCTATTATGAAGCCTGGGACTCAGAGCATTTACAGCATTGTAAATTGCCATTAGTATATGTTATCTCACAAATTTGAGATCTCCTTGTGGTTTACTGGGAAAAATGAGAGTATGTTGGATAATTTAATGTCATGGTGGCATGTAATTAAAACAACCGGATTGAGACTGGAAAATTTGTTGTTCAAAACCCGGCTAAGACATTGAACTTTGAAGTCTTATTCTAACTTTCCAACCTTGTTCTACACATAACTAGTATGAAAGAACAATTAATTTTCATATTCTTACAAAAGCTTATTATTCTATAAAAGAGACAAACTTCCATTGCACTTTTACACATTTTTTTAGGTATAAAGAAAATACAGTGGCCTAAAGCTAGTCATATTTGTCATATAAATATATTAAACAAGTGCCATCTTAAGAAGATCCATTTTTGAAAAAATAAAATGACAAAACTTCTTGTGTTTCAAAATATTGTATGGCATCTTTAAGTTTGGTATTTAAACCACTTTTCTATTTTGAGTTTTGCTGTTCACAGACCATACAGTCCGACATAAGTACATGCACAGACTTTGTACTAAGAATGCATTCATATTATTATGCTTTTCACTCTTTGCAGAATAACTAATGATTCTTCCATCATTTCCCTTCTTGAGGTCCAGATCAGGTGTGTATAAACTGCTTGAAAAGCTGAGAGACAATTTTTATTTAAAACTCTTCAGTGCATCTTAGGATATTACGAGGGCTGTTCAAAAAAGAATGATCACAATGTTTTTTAGACGACGTACCTTTACTCATCCTCATAATTTTGATGGTCCTTCTCAAAATAGTCTCCCCCGAATGCGATGAACTTGTCCCAGCGTTTCTGCCAGTTTTCAAAGACATGCTGGAAACCATTTTTTGAGAGATCCTACAAAATCGCCTCTGCAGCCTTCACCACTACTCTTGATGGATAATGCCTCCCATGAAGGGGTTTATTCAAGTTAGGGTATAGAAAAAAATCACATGGGGCTAAATCTGGACTATATGTAGGGTGAGGGATGCACTTCATGTTGATTTTTGCAAGATATTCAACAACTACATCGGCAATATGCGGCTGTGCATTGTTATGGGTGCAGCATCCGGCCTGCTTCACGGAAATGTGGTCTTTTGTACCTGATATGGACTTGCAGTGTTTTCAGGACATCCCTGTAGTATTGTAAAGTTACTGATGTGTGCAGGTACAACATGCTGATAAACCATACCATGAATATCAAAGAATGAGATGGCCATAACTTTCCCAGCAGAAGCAACCATTTTTGTGTTTTAGGGGGTTGATGATGAAGGAGATTTCCACACTGAGCTTTGCTGTTTGCTCTCAGGATCAAAATGATGTAGCCAAGTTTCATCAGCAGTGATTACGTTTGAAAGAAACTCTGGATCTTCCTCTAACATCAACTTTAACTGCATGCAGACCTGCATGCGAATGTCCTTTTGTTCGGGAATCAACAGTCTTGGAACCCATCATGCGCAAACACGTCTCATGTGTAATGTTTCTGTCACCAAGGTGTGGGTGGCACCCAATGAAATGTTAGGTATTTCAGAAAGTGATCTTAAGGTAATTTGTCGATCCTCTCTCAGAATGGCAGCAGCAGTGTTGAAGTTTTCTTCCGTAAGAGCGGTAACTGCAGCACTGGGTCCACCTTAATTTGAAATTGATTGTCTCCCCTCTTTAAACATTTTAAACCACCTTTGAGCTGCACTGTAGGGAAGAACAGACTCTCCATAGGCCTCCTGTAACATTGTATAGGTCTCAATTGAAGATTTGTTGAGACGAAAGTAGAATTTCAAAGCCGCATATTGTTTCTTGCGTGTTCCCTCCATTGCAGCGGTTGGCGATACTGAACATGTCTGAACTTGCCTGGTTCTCACAGGTGGGAACCAGGAGTACCAACAATGAAACTACTACGGAGTGTTCGTTTCACATTAAGCAAATGCAAAAAATTATGACTGTAAAAAAAAATATGATCATTCTTTATTGAACAACCCCGTAATACGTTTTTACAAGCTGATCTGCAATTAAAATACCATACTATGCCCTCCTCTTGTTAGTTATACATAAATATACTGTTTTTCAAGAAATTTAATTTAATATGAAACAGAAAAGTACATTTATTGTATTATTTGTAATATCTTTTGAAATTTCAGACCGCAATCCTTCCAGTTTTACAATCTTGAGAATAAGAAAAGCGTGGGACTAACAGAAATTATGTTTTTCCTCTGCTTACTGGTAGTTGAATGATTTAGCTTATATTCATTTTTATTAAAATGTTTATACTTTTTAGCCGAAGTGTTGTATTTCTTTTGATTTACAATCGTATATGCTATATTTTACTCTACAATCTCACTCTACCTTTACAACTTCACTAAATTAGAAAAATATTACATCACATCCAAAAATTTGATATTCTGATTTCATGGGAAATATAGATTTTGAGATTCACAGAATAAAATAAGAAGCATTTAAATAATAAATTGTGTTTGTATATCTGTATTTTCAAGTCAATAATGCATATCTCAGAAACGATTGATGACACAAGAAATTATTTGAAAAAAACTATGTTTCGAAGAGATCTATGTTTGTGGTGTAGTAAATGTTGTCCTCTATTATATGGTTTATCACTGAATACGTTTACTCCCGTGTACCATGTAAAATGTAAGACTGTCATTTGAAAGATCCTGAACTCGATTTCCATATAAGCCGTACACATGGTACTCGTGAACATCTTTCGCATGGAGACCCGACACCTGAAGCTGCTGACAGTGTCAGTCTAAATTCTAAAAATTGTCAAGATTAGAGCTTCACACTTATCTATTATTATTATATTATTATTATTATTATTATTATTATTATTATTATTATTATTATTATTATTATTATTATTATTATTACTATTATTTTTATTTATTATTTATTATATATGTATTATATTTATTTTTTAGTAGGACTAGTTTTGCAAGTCAGTTTATATCATTAGCTTGTTGACTGTATTATTGCTTCTTATTCAACATTTTAAAAATTTTAAGTTAAACAGATTAATAAATCAGATGTGGCAGATCATTTTTGGTTATTTAGTCATGAAATAAATCCAGAAGTTAAATTACTAAAGCAATTAAATGATTCATGATTTGATGATTTGTGAAAAAATATTTATTTTGAAATACACAGTTGATTTTGTTAAATAACACTGGGCCAAAAAAAATAATGTTTGAATGTTTCGAGCACTTCATGAGGCAATTCCTACTAATTTTGGGTTGAGAAAAACAAATAGGACAATGAAAAAATTTAATTAGCTCTAGTTTCTATGATATACACAAGGTGGAAGTATTACATATTAACAGATTGAGAGAAAAGGATACATTTTAATTACTTACATGCTAACAACAATGAAAGTGCATTTGATTTGTTTTAACTGGTAATTACATGCTAAGAGTTCTAAATTGCTGGAAAAATACTTCAGAGATAGTCGTGTCTGAAGAGAATCATGTGGCGGCCTATTGACTTTCGTCTTTTAGCTTGCCTCTTGTGATGGAGTTCTGCAGAATCCCTATACAAAGACCAACAGTAATCCGCAAGCATTACTTCATTCCAACGGCCCTTATATCTTTGTTCCATAACAGAAATGTCCTGATGGAATCTCTTCCCATGTTTATCACTAACAGCTCCACAACTAGGAGGGACAAAGTCTAGGTGGGAGTGGAGAAAATGGATCTTAAGGGACATGTTGCATCCAAGGTTTACAGCATTTTTGCTGGAGCACTGACACTAAATGCTTGAAATTGTCATCTCTTTTGTTGCCTAAAAATCCACGAACAACACCCTTGAAGGCTTCCCAAGCTTCCTTTTCTTTCCCTTGCAAAATTTGGTCAAATGCAGGATCCTTTACAAGTTCTCTTATTTGTGGTCTGACAAAAATGCCTTCCTTAACTTTTGCATCACTTAATTTCCAAAATTTCTCTCTGATTGTGTTGTTATTTGACAGGTGTGCCAACTCTCAAAAAAAAAATTCCCCCAAATTTAAAATCTTCACTCTAAAAAATGAAATGTCACTTTATCTTCAAAACAAGAGCTAATCTATCATTTGTATAGTGATTTTTTAATTCAGCAGACGGAAATACCTGTTAATTCACTATTTTTAAGCCCGAAACATTTTCATTGTTGCACAATGTAATTAGTTCCAGTAGGTGACAATGCAGTAAGAAGCAAACCATCACCTAGCAGCCATAACTGTAACAATGAAACAATCAGCAAAACAGTCTATTTAAAAATACAATAAATGAGTTTGTTACTAATATTTATTAGTACTTTATGCATTGCTAATAGGAACAAAACTGAAAATATTCAAAATATTTCTTTCATTACTTCTAGAAACAATTGCCCTGTGGGTGCGCTAATGCAAAATCTTCAAAATCTGATGTTCACCATACTCATCTTTGGATTAGATGGCACTTCAAATGCTGTTTAGCTATACAATGTAGACAAGAATTTAACAACACAGTGTTTATTGAAAATGAAGCTAGCTACAGTGAAGCAATGAATATTACACAAATATAACTATTTGTAACAAAATCTTCACTTATCTTAAGAAAAACGATGTCAAAGTTTTCTTATTAATGGAGATTGATTTCACGAACAAATCACTTGCATCGTCAGTCTGCAACACTTCATTAATTTTGACACCACGGTTATTAAATTCCTCCAAAAGCACCTAACTGAATGTTGTTTAAGTATTTTTACATATCACTTGATTTTTTGCAAGTAGCACTTCGTCTCTTGGAAGTTCAAGAATTAAAACCTGAATTTAGTATTTATCAAACTTTTGTTTTGTTGTACTGTCCATATACGTGTGCTTTTTTTTTTTTTTTTTTTTTTTTTTTTCCTGAAACCAAGAGTTTTAAATTGGGAATCTCAAAATGTGCATCCCAGCGAAATCTTGAAAGCTTTGGGTGGATGGAATGCAATACTTCTACTTTATAAGTAAATGCTAGAAAAAGAAAAGTAATTTGTTTGAATAAATAAATTAAAGTAATTATTTTCTTTATACAGTAAAACCAGTCCATCGGAATTGAACTGGACTCTTGAAAATTTTTGTTAAAGACAGATTTCCGTTTCCATTTCATCTGACATCAGACCACATAGCAAAACTGTTGATCTCTCCTTAAACAATTTTCTCTCACACATTTCTTACCTTTTAAACACAAGGACTTAATTCAATTATCTGCGGAAGAATAATTACATGTCATTGCCGTTTGTTATGTTTTCTGGTTTGTATTTCTGGATTATTGAAGGTAGTTTAGCAGTCTGATCAGTGATTGTCAGTGTTACTGTCATTCGATTCACCACAAAGTTTGTTAAAATGTATCTGATGTCTTTTGTGGGAACTCTCCAACCATCTATTGGATGCTTTGAGTTCAGTCTTGTCCAGTCTTTCAGCTAACTTTTTAGCTATCTCTGTAACATAGGCCCCGATATGCAGTGATTGTTTGCCCTAACATTAATGAAACACTCCTACACTAGTTCATTAATATCTTGGTTTTCAGATTTCTTAAGTTCTTTCTTTATTTTCCCATTGGCACAATTTTTCCACTGCTTCAGAATTTCCATTTTCTTTACAATCTCGTAAACTTGAGTTTTGCCTACCTTGAACATGATCTGCTTTACAATCAATTTACCTCTTTCACTAGCATAAATCACTTTCATTCCCATGTTAAGATCTGGTACAATTTTTGTTTTTGAAGCCACGGTGACTATAGGAAATAAACCACCACCTTTGTTTAAGTTAAGAGGTGTACTGTTATGCAGTGAAGGATGACTGACAGGTTTGTCAGTATTAGTACCATCATTAGCGCACCCCCCCCCCCCTTCCTCCGGCCCAGATAGGTCAGGTAGCAGCAATATGGTTATGTTTCAACCAAAACATCACATACTTAGAGCAAAAAAACACATTTTCACTGAGTGGCTGAAAATTTTCTAAAATTTGCAGTCCGGAACTTTACATTTTCCGTCAAAATGCATGCTTTGATTTGTTTTTCTTGTAAGATAGCTTCTGTTTAACAAAGGGAATTTAAGATCTTTTGCCTCCTCTAAATTCATGGGATCATGAAATATTTTTAAGACAGATTTCTGATTAACCAGGGGTCCATTGAAGGCAGGTTTTAAGGTTTTAGTGTATATATCCTGTTTTCAAAGAATAGGGAACTATCTTAGAAAGCGAAACAAAGATTAGTTTAAATGATTTTGTGTTTGAAAATATTTCCCTTTAATATCTTATACATTTTTGCATTCAATATTTATAAGATTTATTGAACATATTGTGTACATATAAATTAATACAGTGCTATAGTGATTGTTTTGCGTAGACTGTCAGTGATTGAGTCCTTGATTGGCATGAAAGTATGTGATGCTGTCCGCAGAACCGACCACAAAGAGTGCCGGTACATAGTTCCGATGCCAGGTGGTATCCTCGTTTACTATGCCAACCAAATATTTTCTCCCAGGCCATTAAATCTGTCAGTATCTTCAATTGTTCTAATAATCAAGTTTTAATTGTTTTTAATAATGATCTGTCACCACTGACTTGTCTAGCTGTTTATATTTAATATTTCTGAAATATTCCTTCACTCTGGTTTCCTAATTACATTTGGTCCTACCATTGTAAATCTGATCACATTCTAAACAGTTAAATGCCAGATTTTTTATTATCTGAAATGTTATCTTTTTTATAAAAATGTTGATTTTTTATGCTGTATTTCTTTTGAGGATTTGTATCACTGATCTCTCATTTACAAGTCAGCCTTAAAAATCTATAACTGCACCCCTCTCTATGTGTGTACATCTATCAAATATTGAAACATTTCTGGCAAATATTCTTCAAGATTAGTAAGAATTAACTAGAAAAGAAGTTGTACAAATAATTTGTAGCACAATTATGAAACCAAGTGATAAATGATAGAGGAAGTTGTGATTGCTATGCATTTACAGTTAATGGTTCCAAAATTGTAATTATAATTTCAACAGAAATAAGATGCCTCCCATAACACATCATTACCTCTCTCTTGAGAATGAAGTTTCTTCCTTATGTATACAGACATTAAAATGTTGCTACATGTGCAAAAATTCCAAGCACTTAAGTTTTTCAGTATTGTGTTTTATAAGTGGAAGTATTGTGAGAATTGGAAGATGAACTTTATCCTTGCATTCTGATGTTTTTATATGTTAAGTCATGTATTATATTTGACAAAGTGTATAAAAATTTGTCTAGCTAAATATTATTTAATGTATTACTCTGTATTGATAGTGTCTTATATATACAGTCACAATAGAAAGTATTCGTACACCACTAAAACTTTAAGGAAAATTAATGTTATAGTGAGCATTTAAATGATAAATTAAAGAAAGCTTACTGACACAAAAGAAGGTATTCTCAAAATAATTTACATTTTATATGAAAATAGCAACAATGTACGAGGGCTATCCAGAAAGTAGATTACGTTTTGGAATAAAAAGTAAACAAAGTATAGGAAACAAATTTTATTATATACAGATGAAAGCCACACTCAAATACTACTTTTCGACATAGTCACCATTCAAATTAAGGCATTTATCGTAGCGATGTACGAGCTTGGAAATTCCTTCGTCGAAAAATTTGGCCGCCTGCGCCTTCAAACACTTCGTTACCTCTTCTTGCAGCTGTGCGTCGTCATCAAAACGCTGCATAGCCAGCCACTTCTTCATTTCTGGGAATAGGTGGAAGTCGCTCGGTGCCAGGTCGGGACTGTACGGCGGATGAGGAAACAACTCCCACTTAAAAGATTCAAGAACTTCACGAGTGACATTTGCCGTGTGGGGCCGGGTGTTGTCGTGAATCAACAAGATCTTAGAGCTCAACATTCCTCTGCGCTTGTTTTGAATGGCTCTTCTGAGTTTTTGGAGAGTTTGGCAATACCTTTGAGAGTTTATTGTAGTGCCTCTTTCCAGGAAGTCCACCAAAATCACACCTTTTCTGTCCCAAAAAACAGTCGCCATCATCTTCCTTGCTGACATTGTTTGCATGCATTTCTTGGGTTTTTGGGGAGAACTTGTGTGCCCCCACTGCATTGATTGCAATTTTGTTTCACAGTTCACGTGTTTCACCCATGTTTCGTCACCAGTAACGATGCAATCGAGTAAAGAGTCACCATCCTTATGGTAAACGTCCAAAAAGTTCAACGCTGCAGCCATTCGCTGATTTTTGTGGTCCTCTGTCAAGATTTTTGGAATCCATCTTGCACAAAACTTGTGGTAACCAAGCTTTTCGCTGATGATTTCGTGCAACAAACTTCGCGAAATTTGTGGAAAACTCAAAGAAAGTTCCGTTATTGTGAACCTTCGATTTTCACGGACTTTAGCATCGACTTTTTCGACAAGTTCGGCAGTCACTATGCTGGGTCTCCCACTTCGATCTTCGTTGTGAACATTGGTTCGGCCATTTTTAAATCTGATGACCCACTGACGCACTCCACCTTCAGTGATAATGTTGTCCCCATACACTTCACAAAGCTGCCGATAGATTTCTATCGGTTTACAGTTTTTTGCAGTCAGAAACCTTATTACTGCACGCACCTCGCAGCTCGCGGGATTTTCAATTAACGCAGACATTTCAAACCGTCACAGTATCTGAACGGAGCACAGCACGAACCTCTCACTAGCACGGCTAGATGCCGACTGAGCTGCGCAACGCTCTGACCCCAAGATGGCCGCGCTAGCCCCGCCCCTAGCGGAAACAGACGAAAACGTAATCTACTTTCTGGATAGCCCTCGTACAAACAAAATGTCACTTATATAAAAATAAAATTAACTTGCAAATTTTTCGGGCACAAAAAGTATTTGTACACTCACAAAAACAACACACAGTACAACAAAAATGCTGCTATTCAGTACTTCGCTGGGTATCCCTTAACTTTAATTGAGCATCTAGTCTCCTTGGTAAGGAATGGACAAGTTTTTTAACCTCCATCTTTGATATTCGGTTCCATACTTCCAAAAGAACAGTTTTCAATGCTTCTTTGTTGGAAATTGCCCTTTTACTTACGCATTTTCCAAGGATGCTTCACACTTGCTCAATAGGATTAATATTTGGAGATTAGGGAGGGGTATGAAGCTGTTTTGAAACACTGTATAATATCCACATGCATGTATTAAGCACAGTATGTTTTGGATCATTATCCTCCATAAACATCCAGTCTTCTTGCAGGCCCATTTACTCCACACTTGCATGCAACTTTTGCTAAAGAATGCCCATGTACTTCCTGTGATCCATTATCCCCTCGATAACTGCAGATTGCCGACACCTGATGGACTTATACAACCCCAGACAAGAATGGGTCCTCTGCCGTGCTTTACTGTGGAAACAAGAATTTTTGTCTCCGGCTCCATATTTTGTTCTACATACTTTGCGACTGTGATCCGCACCGAATACCTTGAGCAAGCTCTCATCTGTCCATACAACTTTTTCCCAGTAGTCCACACACTTATGACAGATCTTACAAGCGAATTCTACGTATTTTTTCCTGTTCTGTGGGCTCACATAGAACTTGGACACACTTGGACTCTGCACACAGAGAAACAAAGAGCATGTGTAATATAAAAATTATTTGTGGTTGGTTTATTGACACTCGTCACTTACTTTTTCATATATTTATGAGAGACTAGTTTCAAAGGCCCTGGCCTCCATTTTCAATCTCTTCCCAACTGGCATCTGTTGTTATCTGCTCTCTCTGGTGGTGGAACTATGAACTTTTTTGTCAAATTATCTGCTGGCGGGATTTCAAAGTTCATTACGCGATCCTTATTTTTCCAGATGAATATGTTCTCCCATGTTGTCAATCTATTTTGGTTTATCACTCCTTTTAATAATTTTGGATTTGGATCAATGTCATGGTTTTCATTCCAAAAATGAAATGCTACTGCTGACTTGTCTTCTTGTTTCAATCTGATGTTTCTAAAGTGTTCTTTGACTCTGGTTTTTAAATTTCTTTTTGTTTGACCTATCACAATTCTTGCAATTTATTTGGTATATTCCAGATTTGTTACCTGAAGGAATTTCATCTTTTGTTTTTGAATTTAGTAATTTTAAAATTGAGTATCTATTAGTAGGTGCCAAGATGATATTTTGTTCCTTGAATATCTTTTTAAATTTATTAAATGTTTTTGGATGATATGTGAATGAACTGAATATGCTGTTGCTTTCTTTTTCTTTAATAAATGTGGTTGCTTCCTTAATGGTTTTCTTTAGTTTAGATTTTCTAATTTTCTTCAACACCAAACTTTTGTTGTATCCGTTTTCTTCTGCTATGTGTATTATTGCTTTTTGTTCCTTGAAATATTCTTCTTTTTCCATGGGTATGTTGACTAGTCTGTGTGTAAGGCTGTTTATTATTGCATGTTTATGTGTAATTGGGTTGTGGCTATTATTTTTTATATAATTTTCTGAATGTGTTGGCTTCCTGTAAATTCCAAATTTTATTTTTGTATCATTCCTGATGATATTTAGATCCAAGAAATGTAGTTGTCCATTGATTTCCTTTTCTATTGTGAATTTGATAGTCCTTTCTTGCAGATTGAGTAATTTTAATGCATCATCTAAATGTTTACTTGGTACAATTGCAACTTACCAAACAATTAGGAAGTATATTTTGGGAAAATTTTGAAAACAATTTATTAGCATATCTTAATAGAAAAATGAAGACAAAAACAGCAAAGTTAAAGAAAAAATTAAAAAATTTATGCCAGAAAGCAGGCACTTTTAAAAAGATAAATCAAAAAGACAAACATAACCTAAAAGATCATCTAAACAATGTGGTAAACCTATCAAACCAAAATTTTACAAAAACAGAACTGAATATGCTGAATCTAGGTTTAAAGACATGTGTAGATTATTCCAACCAAATTGAAGATTACATTGCTGACATCCAAATTGCTACACAAACACTTAATGAAGAAAGTAAAAACACAGTAAAATACAAATGCTCCAAAATAGTAGAAGAGATTAAAAATGAAAAGAAAAAGAATTTTAGTAACCAAATCATAAAAGCTCTTAAAAAGAAACCGGCTATTTATACTAAAGTAGACAAGGGAAATAAACTAGTAATTCTGGAAAAAGAAGAATACACAAAGAGGATGGAAGATTTGTTAGAAGACAGTAATTACCAAAAAGTAGAAACTAATCCATTAAAGTACTGCATTGAAACCACAAATAAAACGCTAAAAGAGAGCAAAATAATCAACAAAAAAGAATTGCACAAAATTAAAGTAGATAATCCAACATTACCAAGAGTATATGGGCTGCCAAAAATTCATAAAACAGGGAAAGGCATGAGACCTATTACTAGTAGCATAAATGCCCCCACATATAATTTGGCCAAATGGTTACTAAGTAAATTTAATAGTTTTCCAAAATTTGAAAGTGCAAATTTAAGAAACTCTTTAGATTTAGTAGAAAAAATCAAATATATAAATTTGGACAAAAATGACAGACTGGTTTCATTTGATGTCACATCTTTATTTCCAAGCATACCAACAGAAAAATTGCAGACTTTGTTAAAAAAATGGCTAGCTACAATTGATATGGAAGCAATAGAAGCAGAAGAATATATTTCTCTAACAAAAATATGCATTGAACAAAACTTCTTTAGCTTTAATGGAAAACACTACAAGCAGAAATCAGGATTATCAATGGGCAATCCACTTTCACCTTTTTTGGCTAACTTATTTATGAGTGCATTTGAAACACAAATTAAAAAGTCCTTCCCATTGATCTTCAAGGTTTGGTATAGATATGTTGACGACATCTTTGCAATTGTACCAAGTAAACATTTAGATGATGCATTAAAATTACTCAATCTGCAAGAAAGGACTATCAAATTCACAATAGAAAAGGAAATCAATGGACAACTACATTTCTTGGATCTAAATATCATCAGGAATGATACAAAAATAAAATTTGGAATTTACAGGAAGCCAACACATTCAGAAAATTATATAAAAAATAATAGCCACAACCCAATTACACATAAACATGCAATAATAAACAGCCTTACACACAGACTAGTCAACATACCCATGGAAAAAGAAGAATATTTCAAGGAACAAAAAGCAATAATACACATAGCAGAAGAAAACGGATACAACAAAAGTTTGGTGTTGAAGAAAATTAGAAAATCTAAACTAAAGAAAACCATTAAGGAAGCAACCACATTTATTAAAGAAAAAGAAAGCAACAGCATATTCAGTTCATTCACATATCATCCAAAAACATTTAATAAATTTAAAAAGATATTCAAGGAACAAAATATCATCTTGGCACCTACTAATAGATACTCAATTTTAAAATTACTAAATTCAAAAACAAAAGATGAAATTCCTTCAGGTAACAAATCTGGAATATACCAAATAAATTGCAAGAATTGTGATAGGTCAAACAAAAAGAAATTTAAAAACCAGAGTCAAAGAACACTTTAGAAACATCAGATTGAAACAAGAAGACAAGTCAGCAGTAGCATTTCATTTTTGGAATGAAAACCATGACATTGATCCAAATCCAAAATTATTAAAAGGAGTGATAAACCAAAATAGATTGACAACATGGGAGAACATATTCATCTGGAAAAATAAGGATCGCGTAATGAACTTTGAAATCCCGCCAGCAGATAATTTGACAAAAAAGTTCATAGTTCCACCACCAGAGAGAGCAGATAACAACAGATGCCAGTTGGGAAGAGATTGAAAATGGAGGCCAGGGCCTTTGAAACTAGTCTCTCATAAATATATGAAAAAGTAAGTGACGAGTGTCAATAAACCAGCCACAAATAATTTTTATATTAATTTTGACGTCACTGTTACTAAATTCCTCCAAACACACATAAAGAGCATGTGCATTATCAGCCGCTAGATGTCAGATTATATAGGCATTTCATGTTTCAAAGTTGTCATCTCTGTTTACGGAGTTAGGCGAAACCTACCAAATGGGGACTTGGAACATGAGCACTTAAGAAAACTGATGCACATATTATCTGCTTTGTCTTCAAGGATCTTAAAATGTACTGATTACACAGAAAATGAAGCTAGCTACAATGGATCAATAAATATTACACAAATAAAAATTTTTTGTTAATTAACGTCCAGGTATCTTAAGAAGTTGATGTTAATACTTCTTTCTTCTTTTTAAGATCGATTTCAAGAACATTTGCTTGCATCATGAGTTAACACACTTCATCAAGGATACTGTGTTTTTTCGTATTACCAAAATCTGAAGACGAAACAAATCTAAAAACCTAAAAACCAGCAATTGATTCTGTTTTTAGGTTTGTTTCATCTTGAGATTTTTGTTATACGAAAAAACATAGTATCCTTGACGACGAAGTGTGTTAACTGACGATACGAGCAAATGTTCGTGAAATCGATCTTAAAAAGAAGAAAGAAGTATTAACATCAACTTCTTAAGATATGTGGACATTAATTAACAAATATTTTTATTTGTGTAATCTTAAAACGTGTCAAAACATCTTCAGGCATTACATTTTCTTACTTGATCTTATTCTGAAGTGCATTATAAACTCAAGAAACAAAAGTGTTGTGTTCTTTCCTTTCTTAATGATCGTATTACAGCCATTTTACTATGCCAACCTAATGTTTCTGCTGTGTTTTCTTTTGGCTAACTAAAAGTAACTGCATAACCTGTCCTGTTGCATTTGCCAGATGTTACCGATTACATGTTACAATCAAAATGCAATAAAATATGTTGTGGTTAGAAGCTCAGAATTTTCTTCAGGTTGTATTTAATTGTACAAATTGTACTTAATTTTGATTGTAATGTGTAATCTGTAACATATAGAACAGGATAAAAATTAACTATCTTAAAATATTTTGTGGTTATTTTACTGTAAAATGATTAAATGCGCCTCTCGAATTAAGAATCTTGCCATTTCAATACAAACTTTGCTGAAGTCCAGTCATCAACATTGATGGGCAGCAGATGAAGAAAATTGTGTGTGATTCTGTCATAGATGTTGACAAAAACTTTCAGTTGAAAGGAATTTAGCATTTTCTGGCATGAAGTGATCCAATATTTATTTTGTTTACAGAACTATCAGATTCAGAACAAGATATGTTTGCAAGTCAGAGTCAAGCTGAAGACTTGGATAAAACAGCGACACCACCATACAGAGAGTTTGCATCAGCTTCGCAGCACGAAGGGAGGTATGACTTCACAGAGGTTTCTGTTTTTGTACACTTAAAATTTTCAAATATAAATGTGATACTGCAGTGTATGTGTCTGTACAATAGTAAGGCCCCACCTTATGCAGCCTGAGATAATAAGCCAGCTAACAGAAGCAGTTCGATAACTTCTTGCACTGTTGCCAGTAAAGAGTACAGTAGCAGAGGCCTTTTTAAGACTTTGCTGCAAAGCAGGCCATGACAAAACATGAAATTCTTTTGCTCTATTGCATTATATTGTAAATAATATTACAGACAGTATATTACATTCATTTGTACTCAGTGTTATGATGATGATCACGTTAATGAACCTTTGAATGGCCTCATTTAGAAGCCCACTACCAGCTCTTGAAGCTCTTTGCGCCTCATGGCTTGCAGATTTATTAAAATCAGATGCTCCCAATAAAATACCGAGTGGCATGGCTCAGACGGTTTCGTCTGTGGCCTGCATCTGGAAGGTCTGGGATTGATTCCTGTGGCTGACCTACCTGACCCATGGGTCTTTTCGAGGGTTTTCCCAAGTTGTCAGGTGAATACTGGGTAGGTTAATTACATCCCTCAAATTTCCTGTCTCTTCATTTCATCTCCATTATCATTTCACATCTCTCATCTGGTGTTCTGTTTCAGAGTAGTAGTGTTGACAGGTGTCTTGGCGTTGCATAGCAGGATGATATACTCCTAGTAAAGACTTACTCTTCCGGTAGGTTGGGCTCTGGTCTTCAAACCAGGTTTAGTGGGGCCATTTCTGGACCACAGAAGGATGGGATATAAATATAAACTCGAGGGTATCTACCAGGGCGATTCACACAGAGTGAAGACTGACCCCCCCTTCTAATGACCAGGGGGATAAGGAGCTGTCCCAAAAGGGTGCCCAGTGCCTCTGTGGGGCTTTCCATAGGGCAAGACCTAGAGACTAACAAGCCCCTCCATCTCGTCCTGTGGACTCTATGACGGGATGGAAGTGGATATGCCACTTACACGCGCCAACCCCAAAGGGGAAGGCTAACAATTAACCTCAGTAGGGCAGCCTGGTGATCTAGCACACCTTCTACTAGCTATGCAGGCTAGTACGCCGGAATATATGGCTTCCCTCAACCCCGTCCAGAGATGTACCCGATTTCCTACGGGTATCGGGAACCACTGCCCCCTCGAGTCCAACCCAATCCGAACAACTTCCTTTCAGGGAGGGGCTCGCATGTTCGGCCCGAGGTTCCTCTATACCTTGTTTCACGTAAGCTTGCCCAGTATCTCTTAACGGTCACATGACCTAATCACCTCTCATTGGTTGCTGTTGTGGTAATGACTGTCGTGCAGTAAAAATTAGTTCGTTATTTAACATGGTGATATATCATTATATGTTGGAAGAGAATTGTCAAATTTATATTTTCGTAACTGTTTTAATTAAATATATTACGCAACAGAGTTTATTTATCAGAAATGCATGTTAATTCTTAAACGAAGAGGAGTTTCCTTTGCTCTCAAGCACATGGCACGACAGCACGTGATTTAGCGGTAGTGGTGACATTTGTTTATGACTTTTATCACTGACCTTGTTTTGAACTGGATTAGTTATGCATCGCCATTCGAGAGTTCGGGAGCTAAATTATTTTATTGATCGTTTATTGTGCATGTATTATATGTATAATGGCAGAGTCTACCGCCAGTTTTTCGTTTAAGTATCGCAAGGATAATTATTTACAAACAGGCGAAAAAAGAATTTTGGTGCATGTGTTTAATGCACTCACAGAGAAGAATCCGTCTTTGTCAGTGAGAGAAGTCGAACAGCTGTGCTATGAAGTTACAGGTGTGAGTGTTAGATCCGTAGGAACATCGCGACATGAAATTGAGGAAACCGGAAAACTTACCACTCCAGGCAAAAGCAGGAATAAACAAAAGCGCGTGCTCGGAGAAAATACGTGAAAAGTGTTGTGCGTCATCATGTGTGTAGTTTTTCTTTAGAAACGAACTCCCTAACATAAGTAACATTTCGTCTGCTGTAAATGAGGATGCAGATTTACCAAATTTCAGCAGATTGCTTATACAGCTGGGATTTGTGAATGAAAAAAGAGGCAAGAAAAATGTGCTAAAAGACAGAGGCGATATTGCTGTGTGGCGAAGACGCTATTTAACCGCTTCGCCGATGGCCATATAAACCCTTCAGCGGCCGGAAACGGATACCCAATAAACAGAACAGGACATTTAAATTGTTAAATGCTGTAAAAATGCATCATAAATACAATTCCGTATCTTCCGTATTTATTAAGTTATTTAAACGAAACAAAAACTGGTTTAAAACTCATTAAAGGCAGTATAAATCTACAGTAACAATAAAGTAGAGACTATATTAATAAATTGTTGAAATTTCACTACTTTGTTTCACTGTAGCAAAAGCCATTCTTTGTGCCGAACGCGCCTAATATGTGAAGCATTTTGTTTTGTGTGTATACGAGCCATAGTATGTATGTATAGCTACGCAAGCAACTTCTCAGGTTCAAGTTTAGTTTATTTATGCTATGCCAAGCGATAATATGACGAGAATATGTTGCGTCACACGCTCACACACTGGAATGAAAACTCTGTCAGCATCTGTTATTACAGTGTTTCTCAACCAAGGTTTCTAGTAGCCTTATGCAGCAGTTTTCGCTCTGTATTTCAGTTATTTATACTCTCTCTGTGTTCAGAATGATATTTGTAGCTATCAAGAGCTAAATGTATGGCACATTTGAAATTGTTAAATTTCAATGTTAACCATGGCTTATCCCGGTAATGTAGCAAATAAATTAGCTTGGGTATGATGTGTACAGGCTTCTGATATTACTGTAGAAAATCTGGAAGATTTGTTGTACGATTATGAAGGAGATCTTTAGGACATACGTAGCAGTGACGTGTACTGGTCTACAGCTGGCATGTTAGCTACTCCATTGTTTGGGGAAATGGCGGGTCAAATATGGGTCATACGGATCAGCTATTACCAGCTATCCCTCTTTACGGAAAACAGTTAAATGGTTAAAAAAATATATTTTTACACCACTGGATGTAACTATGCACAGTTGCTCAGTAATTTTCAGAGCTGTAAAAGACATTCATCTACCTGTACTTGCGCGCATAAAGAGCTCGTAACCTAATTGAGTATTATAATACTCAAAGGCCTCTTTATACTAGGGGGTAGCAAAATTCACACAACATCCCTCATACTTGAGAGAAAACACTTTCCTAAAAGTATACCACCCACACCCAAAAAACATGTAACCATTTCGAAAATGTGTAGTGTGTTGCGAAAAAGAAGTTCGCAAGGAAACCAATTTTATTTGGTGTGAATCTGCAGATGTGCCCTTGGGTGTTTATCCAGGTTTGGAGGTGTACAATTCAAAAAGAAACCTTTAAGAATACGTTTACATTCCTTATAGAACTAATTTAAATTTATTGTAAAACAGCAAGATTAAAATATTTGGCGTTAAATGAGCATTAAATGCATGTATGCGCAGGACGTCTATACACGTCCATATCGGTTTGGGGCACTTTAACTTGGACGTCATATGACGTCCATATCGGTGAAAGGGTTAAGGACAACCACACTGCACCGAGATACAATCGCTAAATATACACGAAGAACACACGAAAAGTAAAGTATGGTGTGACACGACTTTTAAAACTGAAAGACAAGCATTTTTGGAAGGTATGTGTGCTGGTTTAAAAAATCCCAGTGGAAAAGGCCAAATGCCTTTCATTATAAACTCTTTCAGTTTCATTGCTCAGCCATTCTGTTTCAATTTGCTCAGTTCATTATAAACTTGTATTTTTGCATGCCTTCATATCCTTATTTGTATGATTTTATTTATCTTCCCGGCAATTATTACATTTACTGCACGTTTAAATATGACGGGAAGGCACCGCCTATGGCGTATGACGCGAAAGCATTAGCCAATTAGGGCGAGTGGGAGGGTTGTTGAACGCGGAGTAATACATTTCAGCCGGGCAAGGTTATATGAAACAGAGAATAGTAACGTCAGAGGTACCACAAGTGCTAGGGGTCCACAGCACCCTCATCACATCAGCTGAAGGGGACGGATCCCCTCCCCTATGGGGAGTAGGACGGGATGCTAATTGTACAGGCCTGCCAGGGAGTTTCCAACTGATAAAGTGTAGGGACTCTGCCCTCTCTACTGTCATGACTCCTTAGGGTGGCAGCCAACTGTCGCCTCTCGCCTCATCCTTCCTCCCAGAGATGCCCCTTTGGGAGCATAGGTTGAACCTCTGTGCCGAATCCGTCCGCAGCATAGTCCAGTCCACTCACAATAAAATTGGTATATCTTGGATATATGTCCTTATGTTCTTAGGTTCCAGGAAAAAGAAGTCTGACTATGCATGTCTATGCTTAGTGAATTCTTTCTTTTAAAATTTGTATTGACAAATGAACAGTGTTTGGCAAAATTATGCCTAAATTTGCTGCTGCATCTATCTATACTGTAGTAATACTGTCGTAGATCACCATTCGTGGAATAAACTATTAGGAAAATATATGTATGTATAAATTACAATAAATGAAAGTAATGAATCTGTACCTAGTGACTTTTCAGGTTTGCAATATCATGGAGTTTGTTCTGTGAGAAAATCTGAGTGCTGTTGTAATTCCTTTAAGCATTGCATTTATTGCAGTACTCTGGAATCTTCCAAAATATTATCAACTCTTGAGAATTGTCTTTGCTCACAAAATGTCTGTATCTATTGCACTTCTGATCCTCTAGAATATTTGCTAGTATTAGCATAATCACATTGCATGCAAATAAAATATGCTTTTGTTTGAATGTATGTTTTGCTTGGATCATTTTAATTGCTAATGTTGCGAAAGTAGCTGTATGTTTTACTTTAAACTTTATATTGCTGTAATACTATATATTGTACAATATCCTTCATACTGAATGTTTTCAGAAAATTGAATAGTTAAAGCTATAAAGTAAAATTCTAATTTCCTAAACATGTTAGGAATGTAAAGTTGATTGCAGATGAACTTGTTGAAAATGTTTTGTTCTGAAGTACTGCACGTAAAAGGTTTCACATGAGATGCTGTGTTTGGAAGAGATGTAATGCAGATTAATGCATAGAACATATTGCATTTGCTATATGAACATCCAACAAAGAATTACTTGCAGACTCGAAATGTTTCAATGTTTTTGGAGTTGCAGAAGATAAAAATGATATTAAGTTTTTCACATCACCTAATGGAAATCAGATATTTCTACCACATCCTATAGCTGAAGTATGCATTTCGGTGCGAGCTGTAGGACCTATTGTCTCAAACCAGTCACCCTTATTCTGTCATGTGGTTTTATCACTCTTATGGGTTGTTAAACCCTAAGGAATGCTCACTTATACAGAATTTCCTGACTGCCACTGTCAAGTACATAAATTAGTGGCTTGTAAAACCTTATTCTGTATAATTTGTCTTACATTATGAGTTCATCATTGTGATAGTGTAGTGATTATTGTATATCATTATTAAGAAATTAAATTAAAACAATCTACTATAAAATATTTTAATACGAAAGTTTGAGTGTTTTTATAAATTTGAATGTCTCGCCACTGTAAGAATTTTCCTAATTTCTGTTACATATGCGGAGAGTATAGTTCAAAATTTCAGCACAGAATTATCACCCCACTAGTTAAAGGTGCACAATTTATATTTCATGAACTACATTAAATTTGGAGGTACTGATAAATATTGGGCCTCCTAGTTCTTCTTTAACTGCCCTCTTATACCACTACGTGGTGTCAGGATATTCTTGTTCCTCTTAACCCTTATGCATGTAGGCGACTGGTTGAACAGAATCTCTGGATCAGTGAGAGAGAGAGAGAATCCAGAATGGTTGATCAGTGCGATGCGTGTTATGAGATTGTGAGAAGTGCATGTCAGGATGAGGGCAAGATGAAATGATATGAAAGGTGATGGAGCAATTGATGGAATGCTGGCGGGGGAAACAGGAGGAATCAGAGAAAACCTGGCCCAGCGTCATGTTGTCCACCACAAATATCACTTTGCGGTCACCTGGGATCGAACCTGAGCTGCCTTGGTGAGAGCCAAGCAATGGCTCCCAATTCTTGCTGTACAAACTACGTGTTCAAAACAGTTGAACTTGGTGTTGCAATCGAAGAAAACTGTTAGGTATTCTACACTACATGTGTGTGCATCATGTCAAAGCACGACTACTGCAGTTCAGAAGCAATATATCTATGCAAAAGCAGTTATTTGCAGATAAGTTTGACATGTGCATAGATTTCTCGACTACAGTTATATTTATCTGTTTTTGCTGAAAGTTTTGTAAATGATTACCAAAACACCTTTCTGATATGTTTCAATTAATGTTGCATTCACACATATAATTTGTTTTCTGAAACATATGTTTGCTTTAATAAAGTATCCAAGATAATTTTGTATATGAAAATAAACAAGAAATGAACTTCATTCACACTCGTCACTACCTATGCACAGTATCTGAAATAATTTGAGAGTCTGTTGCTCTCAATAGCTGCTGACCTACCGGTTGGTTTTGTTTGGTTATCTTGTGCCTGCCTGTCCTGGACTGGACTACACTATAGGGGGGATTTGGCACTGATGTCCAAACTTGGTCTATTGTACCTATGCTCCCAAGTGGGGCACCCCCAGGAGGAAGGATGATGTGGGAGTAGACAGAGCACAGCCTTCCCAAGGAGCTACGAAGTGCAGAGGGCAGGGTCCCGACACTTTCCTGGTTGGAAGCTCCTTGGAGGATTCAGAACAACCGGCATCCCAACCTACTGTGGTCTGGAATCAGCCACACCAGACCAGGTTCAGAAACTGGAGATCGTCCCACCGGAGAAAGAAATTTTATCAAGAGCATATCATGCAACGCTGAGACACCTGCTGACACTTATACCCTGAAAGAGATCACCAGATGAGAGATGTGAAATGATAATAGAGATGAAATGGAGGGACAAGAAATTTGGGGAAAACCCTCAGAAAACCTGTGGACCAGGTAGGCCAACCATGGGAATTGAACCAGGGTCTCCTAATGTGGGCCACAGACGAAACTGCTTGAGCCACCCCAATCGGTTGCCTGTTCTATCTGTGGTGGCATCTAGTGAGCGATGTGCTTGCTAAGGGTGTCTTCTGCTGGGATGTCAAAATTCATGGCAGTATTCTTCAAAATGTAAATTCTCTCTGGTACTACGGTCTTTAAACCTGGTTTTTTTTTTTTTTTTTTTTTTTTTTTTTTTTTTTTTTTTTTTACATCCTCCAACATTTAGTCATATCGGACGATGAATGAAATGGGTGAAATGTTGCTCAATGCATCCGGGGTCCATGGAGCTTAGAGTCTTTCAGGATAATGGAAAACCGTGGAGAAAACCTTATCCAGGTAACTCACCCTGACCAAGATTCGAACTTGGGACCTCTTGAGCGTGAGGCAGACATGTTACCATCTACGCTACTGAGGTGGGCCCTGTGAATCTGACCAGATATGAGTGACATCATAGAAGACAACCTCAGTATGTACTTCAAACACATACTAAATGCCACCTAGACAGACACGATAGTCAGGTTGAAGGACAACCAAACACTAATACATTAGCAGATGATGAAAGCAATGTACTCCCAAAATGTGTTTCAAGTATTGTGTATTATAAAGAAATTCTAAATGAGCATTTATTTTAATTTATTGTTCTAGTTTACATTCTGGTTGTTGTGAACCAGCCTTTATCACTATCAATTTAGTAAGTTACAGATTGTTATACTATGACTTGGTACCCAGGGACTACAGGCATATGATCTGAAAATACCAGAAACCTGACACACTCTAGCAGCACAGTTTAAAAATGTTATGTCACATGAATAGAGATAATCTGAGTGAAATCTAAAAAATAACTAATTTTTATTATTTGACAAATTGAACCATGAATACCAAAACTGCATTCTTATTATAAATTAATATAAACTGTATTTCTTCCATAATCTCATTACTGTGAAACTTTTTTGTGCGATGCGAGGATATTTTATAAGACTAAATGTGCACGTATATGCATGCGCAAGCAGACGACTAGCCGGTTCTTGCATTGCAGCCAACATGAGAAAGATATGTAAAACTTGTAGCCAACCTCTGCAAAAATGCCCCAGACATAGGTGACGCAGTCTATGTGCAAAGAAACATGGTTTGAGCAGGCTAAGTTATGGTCCGGTCAAATTTTGTTACTCATGCACTGCTTTGCACATAAACAACCCTACGACATGACGATAATGGAGTGCTCCATAGGAAATACACTATGAAACTTGCATTGTCCTATTTTGCATTTGTCGATTTGAACGACGTGACTAGGACCGTCAATTTTCCCCCTTGCAGTATACTTGGTGTCATTTGTCATCATGCACACTTTGTGGCAGTAGCCAAACCAATCCGATACAATCTGCAAACTCATACTTGTATTTCCTACGGAGTACTCCATTATCGTCGTGTTGTAGTATTGTTTATGTGCAAAGCAGTGCATGAGTAATAAAATTTGACATTGCGATAACTTAGCGTGCTCAAATCATGTTAGTGTTTAGTTAGCTATGTGATGCAATTTAGGTACTACTTCGTGTCAGTCTGCTAGATAGTAATTTTGGGACAAGTAAGACTGTTGGCAACATTGCATTCAGTGGAGAAACAAGCATAGTTTGGCTGCACTGAATTCTTCAATATGGCTACATTACGCAGTAAGTAAATAAACAAACAATAACATTAAAAGAATGCCCTCTAACACGAAATTGCACTAAAAAGTAAAGGTTATATTAAAAATCATGGTTGTATATAAAAACATCAAAAAGTGTTAAGGAATTAGAAAAAAATATTAAAGCATATTAGAAAGAAGAGCCAATGTAATAGTACTGACAGCCCTGGCTTAAAATAAAATGTCTACCTTGAATTTTCTATAAGTAATGTCAGGTCTCTTAATTTTTACTGAATTTATTATTGGAAAACTATAAATAATAACGAAAAATTTGTTAAAGGAAAAATTTAGCATTTGTTAAAATATGTTTGTTTGAATTAGCTCTTAATAGTATTAAATATTTGTGAAGTACATATTGTGCTGTGTATATAGTTAGTCTATTTTGATAGTCATCTTTGCAGTATATGAAAATGAATCAGGTTTTTTATCTTTGCATTAATTACAGTTGGATATGTCCAATATTTGTTATGATTAATTAAAGTAACAACATTTTTATGCTAGGGCTGCGACATTGGGAGTCACAATGTGAGGAAACATATGGAATAGAACGGTTCAGTGTGTAGTGATAAGGGCTGGCAATGACATGTGCGGTAGTGTCCCAAGTGATTATACAAGAAGAATTATGTCTCGTGAATATTTTCTTTATTTCTCCCACATTTTTAGATTTTCGAATGAAAATGATTGTCTCCTTTCCAATAACACTGACTTATAGGAGAAAAGGTGTTAATTAGAGCTTCTTGGGTTACCAACTGTGCAATGTTTATAAAACTGCGTCAGATTTTGGCCATGCTTGCTTTATGACCTTACAAAGTGATAAGTTTCACCTTACCGGAAGGTATATATATATATATATATATATATATATATATATATATCTGGGCAGAGGGATGGGGCTAAATGGACTGTCCAATGGGAAACCGGTGTTCTGTGATTGGCTCAGCTGGGTGAGAGAGAGAATACCTGATGCCTCTCAACAAATGCAAGGACTCCAATGTTGCTGCCCTGGCCATACATTAGGGCAAATATGTATTGGTAATGAAAATGCAGTTATATAACAGTTACACATTTTTTTTTTTTTTTTTTGCTTGTTTTGATAAGAAAAAATTACTGTTTGAAAAAAAAATAAAGACATGAATATATGTTAAATTTAAATGGAGTTGATTAATGACACTAAACAACACTTTTAAATTTTTCTGAAACATGTTCCGGAAAAATTTAAAAGTAAGTATTGTTTAGTGTCATTAATCGACTCCATCTAAATTTAATTTATTATAACAACACTGTTTTCAACACTTCCAAGAAAGGAATGAATATATGTATTTGGAGGAATTTAGTAACAGTGATGTCAAATTTAATTGCAAATACTATTTGTAGTTGGTTTATTGATACTCATCACTTACTTTTTTATATTGATGAGAGACTAGTTTCAAAGATAATTGGCTCCATTTTCAATCTCTTTCCAATGCCAGTTGGAAAGGGATTGAAAATGGAGGCGATTGCCTTTGAAACTAGTCTCTCATCAATATAAAAAAGTAAGCGACGAGTATCAATAAACCAACTACAAATAGTTTTTGCAATTAAAGACATGAATATTACACAAATATTTGTAACAAAAGGCTTCACTTATCTTAAGAAAATGGTGCTAATTCTTCGTTCTAATGGAGATCGATTTCAAAAACAAATTGTTTTCATCATCAGTCAACTTCGTAGTCAGAGCCAAGCAGTCTAACCACTGAGCCACAGCGCGGCCTATCTTTTCCCAAACGATTAAATCTATCAGACCATTTAATAGTTTTAATAATGTAACTTCAGGATTTATTTCATGGTTAAATAACCAAAAATGATCTGCTATGGCCGATTTATCAATTTGTTTATACTTAATGTTACGAAAATGTTCTTTTGTTTTGGTTCCCAAATTACCTTTCGTCTTTCCAGTATAAACCTGATCACAATCTAAACATTTAAATAGATAAATACCAGATGTTTTATTATTAGGAAGTTTATCTTTTTTAGAAAAATGTAGTAAATTTTTAATACTATATTTATTTTGAGAAACTAAAGTTATACCAACTTCTTTAAAAAAAATTTGAAAATGTTTATTAACCCAAGGATGGTAAGTAAATTTTTTAAAAATTATAATCATCTTTTATTTTTTTAAGGGTAGAAAGATCATTAACATTTTTTTTTATATTTAAATTGTTCAATCTTCTTTTAATATTAAAAAACATAAGAAAAACATAGTAACCCGAATTCCTTGACTAAGAAGTTGACTGATGGTGAAAACAATTTGTTTGTGAAATCGATCTCCATTAGAAAGAAGAATTAATACCATTTTCTTAAGATAAGTGAATCCTTTTGTTACAAATATTTATATTTGTGTAATATCCATTGCTTCACTGTAGCTAGCTTCATTTTTTACGTAATAAAGACATGAATTTGAAATTGTGGTTGGCAAGAAATGATACTGAAGATATTCAAAATTTGTAAATGCTAATTGCTTTAGGTTACGATGGTTTATTTTTAATTAATATGAATTGTGATGTTTTAAGTATGTTCGTTTATTTGCAGAGTAATGAAGTCAAGCACAACATTGGAAGCTGAATCGCAAGACAATGAAGATAAAATGTCCACCTCTATTAAGAGAAAACTTGAGACTTCAGATTCTTCCGATGCTCCTGAATCCAGTGTACCTCCAAGAAAAGAACCAAAAATGGATATCTGTGGCACTGAAGAAGAGAAGATGGAAGAGGAAGATGATATTGTTCCTGCTTCAGTACCAGAACCCAAGCCAGGACACATAATACAAAAATCTGGCAGTATTCCAAAACTTTCCAAAACTGCAGTAAGTGTAACGGAAAGTGTACTTGAAGCTAAAGAGGTCCACAACAGTCCTAAAGCAAATAGAAAGAGACCAGCAGAGGAAGTGTCACCAAAACTACAATGTAAACTTGCTTTTGAGGATGAACCTCAGAAGGAACCCACTTCTGTAAGGAAAAAGCTGAAATTGAATGCTGATGAAAGTGAAACTCAGGAAGTGACAACCCAAGAATTAATGTTATCAGATGGTCCAGAAGTGGAAGTGCTTGAACCAAAGAATTCCAGAAAAAGTATTGAAGTGATTTACATGAAGCAACCAAGTTCGCAGTGGTCCAGTACTCCGACAGGTCAAAAGGAAAAACTGGAGAAGATAGAAGAATGCACGGACAGGGAAACAGAAGACGAAGAAATGAAGGATGAATTCTGTGATTCTCAGGATTTAGTTCTTCGCCTTTCTCTTTCTCCTTCTTCTCAAATATGTAGTTCATTAAAGGCTAATTCTCCAACGTTGAGTAATTCCACACACAAATCTGAGGCTGCAGTATCCAATGCAGAAACACTAGAGGAAACATTGCAGAAGGAAAACAGTAATGGTCATATCAAAAATATAATAGAAGTAGAGGAACCAATGAGTTCCTCTGAACAGCAGAATGGGGAAAGTTATACAGTAATAGACTTAGAGAAAGAAGACAAAGTGAAATTAAGTGAGAAGCTAAAGAGGAAGAGAGGTGATACACCTGTGATAGAATTACATGGAAGTGACAGTGAATGTGATAACGCCAAGACACCTGATGACAAAAAGAGAAAAAGAACAGAAAACGGACATAAGGATACGCCACCCCTCCCACTTCCTATTCATTTGGTCAAAGTAAGTACAATGCATGGTTGGATATGGATTAGCTTGGACTTTTCTCTCTATGCGTGGGTAGCTTTCTTGATGCTACTTTTAAGACTGTAGTAGTTAAAACAGGTAAACAAACCAGGAAAGATGCATCAATGTTAATGGTCTTCCAAACATACTCTTTGTAGGCTAATTAGAAAGGTAGAATCAGACTGAAAACTTAAATGCCATAACCAGGATTTGAATCACAGATGTTCGTGTTTCTGTGCTATTGTGGTTTACCTGGAAAAATGTAATTTAATGTAATGCTGAACTTGTTACCATAGTAACTCAATTGGAATGGTGGCGCAGAAGGTCAAAGATCCTTAGTTCAAATCCTGGCTAGAGCATTACTCTTTGTTCATAGATGCATCATTTTATAGCAATGCAAGGTGATCAGTAATGGACAAGTTAAATATCTATTTCAGCTGGTGTGTGTTTCACACTTATGTCTATCTGTTTGTTTTTAATTTGGTTCAATGCTCATGTGGTCTATTATAACTTTAGGAACCTTGCTCCACCAAACAATTACTAGGACCATTTATTAGCCTGAGGCATCTGTTACCTGCAATGTAGGTGTTTCAGGCTCCCTGATGGGAGCAACTACATTTGTGTAGAGAGAGCAAAAAGAAAATATAAACTACAACACTTGGTAGCCGTATATACAAATATAATTGTTAATATAAAACTTCACTTATCTTATCAAGACTGTTTGAGGCTTTAGCTGATGATGTGAAAATTATATTTGTTTGCTTCATTAGTTAATAGCTTCATATTTTAGTATTTGGTAACCAACTTCACATTTTTTTTATTTATATTTTTTTTATTATTGTTTAAAAGAAAAAAAGATTGTTGAATCCTCCAGGACTGGTTTCATAATTTCATCACATCCTAGGCCAATAAACTGACTAACTTTTTGATCACTTCTGTGCTAGGTGACAGTTCGCTGTCGTGCTACCATCTGCTAAGGGCAAAACAAACTTATTGACTAAATCTATTGGTGGTATTTCAAATTTCATCACACAATTTTTATTTTTCAAAGTATATATTTTCTCCCGAACCATTAAAACTATCAGTTCATTCAATTGTTTTACAGGTAGACTGCAAACAAACTGCAGTTGGTGTGCACATGTGCGAGGAGAGCCTTCTCCCCTGCTGTGCCATCCAAGCATCATGTGACTCCCACCCCTCCCATCCTGCATGCAACAGAGTGCAAACACACATGAAATGTGTGTATTTTAATGCTGTTTTGATTTTCAAAGTTAACAGAAAATAATTACCTCGGACATGACCTCACAATCGATCAACAAATAGAATCATAAATACAAAGAGTGAATGTAACAGTGAAGGGGAAAGCGAGTTAAGCAGATAACCAGTGCAGCCCACACGATGTAGGAGAGGCAATCTAAAATAACGATGGCAGGGGGGGGGGGAAGCTAGAAGAGGACTTCAGTGGTGGTAAACCACGCATCCAGCTGCATTTTGTTTGGGGTCTAGTTATAATTTAGCTTCTGCATTTATTTTGTGGTTAAATGCCCAAAAATAATCTGCCACCACTGACTTATCAATGTGTTTATATTTAAAATGTCTGAAATGTTCCTTAACTTTGGCTTCCAAATTACATTTGGCCCTATGAATGGACTAATGGTTTGGGAGAAAATATTTTTGAAAAATAAAAATCCTATGATGAATTTTGAAATATCCCAATAGATGTGGTCAGTAAGTTTGTTTGGCCCAGTAGATGGCAGTGTAATAGCAAACTGTCACCTAGCAGATATGAAGAAAGTTAGTAAGTTTACCGCTGAGGCTGTAATGAAAAAAATCATGAAACCGACCTCAGAGGATTCCACAAGTTTTTTAAAGAAAAAAAACAACAGATAAATGAAGTTGGCTGCCTCGGTAGCGTAGATGGTAGCATGTCTGCCTCACGTTCAAGAGTTCCTGAGTTTGAATCTCGGTCAGGGTGAGTTACCTGGATAAGGTTTTTTCCAGGGTTTTCCCTTATCCTAAAAGACGAATGTCGGCTGACTCTAAGCTCCATGGATCCTTTGCCCATTTGAGCAACTTTTCATCCATTTCATTCATCGTCTGATATGGCTTAAAAAAGTTAAAGGACGTAAATAACAAAAAAGAAAAAAAAAAAAAAAAAAAAGGAAGAAGAAGTTGGTTACCAAGTATTGTAGCTGATTTATAATATTTGGATTGCTTCAGTTTTTTACAAAAAAGAAAATGTCTGAAAGAAAAAGCATTTCTAATTTATCAAATACATGCAGACAGAAAAATCAGCAATAGTAAATATTTTTTGGATCAAACACAACATATTTAGGGGGGGGGATGCATCCAAGTTTTTTTTAATATTTATATTCACAAATAAAGAGTTTTATTACTGTTAGCTTCACTTTCCATTCCAGAACTTACTGGAACATGTTCTGGAGACTGCTCTCTCCAAAAGCAATCCTGCTTTTCCCTCTATGACTTGTAAATGTTTTCGGCTGATGAAATCCTGTACATATGAGGCATTAAAGTTTAAGAAATTTTGTTTATTTTGTGTACGAATAATTTTTTCCAAATAGAGAGTTCTGCTGGTTTTTCAGAAGCCTTTAAAGCTTATGTTTATCTTAAGCTGTTGATCTGTGGACCTAAAACGCTAAGTTCTCATTTTGTATATATTTGACATTTTTCTTGTTTTTTAAATCTTGTGTTTGTTTTCATCTTCCCTATGCATCTTCGCATCAATTTATTAGTACCAGAAGTTTTTGTACATGAATTTTGACCTTAGTTTTGAACCTGAATGTATTTTTTAAGCAATGCTTGTTAACTGGGGTTAGGGTTCTACCATATTCTTGTAGTATTTTTATAAATTTCTGAAAGGCACATAGGTGAAAAGAGAATTTTTGACCCTTTTTTTTTTTTTGTATGTAATTTTACGTCCTCCAACGCTAAGTCATATTGGACGGTGAATGAAATGGGTGAAATGATGCTCAAATGTGTCCAGGATCCATGGAGCTTAGAGCTACTCAACATTCGTCTGTAACGATGAGGGAAAACCCCTGGAGAAAAACCTTATCCAGGTAACTCACCCTGACCGAGATTCAAACTCAGGACCTCTTGAACGTGAGGCAGACATTTTTTTTTTTGACCTTCTTGGTTTCTCATGTGTCGAAGGGAGAGTAATAAAAATCTAATTTGTGCTTATAAATGATACATCGAGATGTTCAAATCTTCATACACAATAACTGTACAGCATTCAAAATGTGGAAAAGAATTTACATTTTCAAATACAGGAATTAATAAGGAACTTTAAAGTCCTGCCAGAAGACAATTTAGATATGTTCCATACAGCATCAATTTTACGTCACTGTCTACGTCAAGTGAGATTCCATATGCTGACCGTTGGTTCTTGGCTGATGGTGGGTACAACAGCTCCCAATTAGTTCTAGCAATTATAAAATAAGTGAAGATGAAACTGTGCTCAGTCTTGTTAAATATTATAAATACGTTTTCCAATGTGTAAGGACTATGGTACAATGAAGCACAAAATTAATATAATTTTGAGTCAACCTAATACTCAATGCTCCACTTATTGCTGGTATTTACCTAGAACGCCTTTCGTTAGGATTTTTCTATCATCATCAGCTGACTAATGGATGTTGGTTTGGTGAACACATTGTAGGCGATAGGTGTGTTTCTATCGGTATCTTGAACTGGAAGTTTGGGTTTTCTTCAAAGGTAGTGTCGAAATTAAACAATGTTCTTTCATATTTCTTTATGAAGATTTTTAAAATGGTACACTACCGCCGATTTATCTATGTCTTTGTTCCTGATGTTCCTAAAATAATCTTTAAGCCCAATGATATGGGTTTCCAAAAAGCTCATGAAGAGATCTGCCAAAATTGGGGACAATGAGTTGCCCATAGATAATCCAGATTTTATGTATATATAAATACAGTTTATTCTGCGTAACTTCTGAATTTATCTTATACTCTTTGAACTTAATACTGTGTATTAGCATAACTATAATTTTAGATGAGAGAGATCTAAATTAACCACTTCATGTTCCTGATGTTCCTAAAATACTCTTTAAGCCCAATGTTCAAGTTCCTTTTTGTTTTTCCAATGTAAAAGTTGTCACAGCCTTTGCAGTTTATCCGTTACACACCTGATTTTTTGTCTGTGGGTATCTCCTTTGTATTATGTGATTTCAAAACGTGTTGTACACTAAATTTGTTCTGTTGGGCCAAAGTAATATTGTGCTCTTTGAAGACTTTTTGGAAAAGGTGTGCAGCTCTGGGATGATATGTAAATTTTCTGTATGAAGTTTCATTGCTGATTGGGGAAAGAGTAGTTACTTGTTTGCATCTTTGTTGTCTTTTGAATTTATCAATTTTCTTTTTTACCAGTTCAGCATTGAATCCATTGTATTCTGCAATGTGAATGATATTGTACTCTTTGATATATTCCATCTTGTTTAAGGGTACATTAACCAGCCTGTAAGCTAAACTCTTGATAACAGAGTGCTTGTGTTGTCTTGAGTTATATCCATCTGCTTTTATGAAATTTTCTGTGTGTGTTTCCTTACTATGTATGCCAAATTCAAGTTTATTGTGTTTCCTGGTAAGTTTCAAATCTAAGAAAGGGATTTCATTGTCTCTTTTTCTATGGAAAATTTTATTGCAGGAATTTGTAAATTAAGTAGTTTTAATGCCATCATCCACTTGTTTCTTATTTACTATTGCCCAAATGTCATCCACATATCTATACCAATGTTTGAAAATTAGTGGGAATGCCTTTGTGATATGGGTTTCCAAAAAGCTCATGAAGAGATCTGCCAAAATTGGGGACAATGAGTTGCCCATAGATAATCCAGATTTTATGTATATATAAATACAGTTTATTCTGCGTAACTTCTGAATTTATCTTATACTCTTTGAACTTAATACTGTGTATTAGCATAACTATAATTTTAGATGAGAGAGATCTAAATTAACCACTTCATATTAGAAGAGCTGGGTTATGCCTAGCCTAAAAGCAATAGAAATCCTTTTTGGCAACAGTTTAATGAAATAAACCCTTGACTATTCCACAATAATTGCAGTTTATCAGCAAGTTAAAATAATTTGAAGAACATGCAGATGGAATATTCTGATTTTCTTTATATATAGAAATAATATGGGGATCCAAGAGGATCAATAATGATATATTCAGAGGAATGTTATAATTTTCAGCAAATATAATATAGTAAGCATCGATGGAAGGAAAGAATAGCTATGTCCTTTAAATAGATGAAAGTGAGGAAAGTAATAATAAGTATTCATAAGTAAGGGAAAAGGAATATGTACCCACAAGTTGGAATGAATATATGTCTTTGTTGAATTTGAAAAATAGGACATCATACATTTCTAATCAGATTTAACTTCCACAGTTAAAATGGTGTTGTTGGACCTTACAAGAGATATACTATAAAAACTTTCAGGAACCCAGTGAAATTCAAAGCTGAAGTTTTGGGTACCATTTGAGGACTTAGGTAATCTAACAACAGTTAAGTCAGGAGTATAGTCCTGACAATATCTGGAACTGCAAACCTGTATGAGTCCATGCCAGTGGCAAGGTGTGACTTTCAAAGCAAAGGAAGCTCAAAGTAATAATTTTCAATTCAAATTGCATAAATTGTTTGAGATAAAATTATGCGATTTTGCATTCCTTGATGCCTTTTCTGAGCTTTGTGTAAACATTCAAGTTGTCGAAACCTGCATTTTCTTGTGAAAATAGCAAGTATGGTCAACAAAACAACTTTTACAATCTATGACACCTACATAACCATGGAACTGTATCACACATATGTTCATTAAATTGGCACATAATTATTTTAACACCTTTGCTTTCCATGCCAATATTATTAAGAAGTTTTTTGGCTTGTCACTTTAAATTATATTTGGTTTTTCCTCAAAATTCAAAAAGTACTCTTCAGTACTCTGTTGTACAGTCACACATAGGCATTTCTTGCATTGCAAGACTGCTCACACTACAAGCAGATATTCCTGCTTTCCCTTTCCACTCAGACATTCCAATTTTACTAGTGTTGTCTGCCCACACCACGTGAACTGTTAATCTAATATGGACAAAGCATGCAATTCACACAATTCTGCTAATAACTTAAAACTTTAAGAATTTCCTATTTGTTACCATAGAATATCAATCTACATAAAATATGAGGCATGTCCGTAAAATATTTTATTTAATTTAGAAAACATGTTTGTTGTCAATGAATGTGACACTGATGGAAAGGTGGAAATTACAGCTATTTTTCAATGTAATCACCATTGCGATCGATATACTTTTGCATGCACTGTGGCAGTTTTTGTATACCTTTGTCATAGCACTCTGCCGCCAAGTTGCGCTCAACCTCGTGTTTCAAATCATCGTCGGTCTGGAAATGTGTTCCACCCATGTGTGACTTCAACTCAGGTGCTAAGTCTGGACTGTAGGGTGGATGAGTGAGGATGTCCCATCCGAACCGGGCCAGGAGATCAGCCGTTGCATGTGCAGTATGGGGACGAGCGTTGTCGTGATGAAAAATCACTCCCTTTGTCAGCATTTCCCTCCTTCGATTTTGAATGGCACGTCACAATTTTTTTAAAGTCTCACAGTAGCTAGTGGTGTTTATTGTTGTGCCAGTAGGCATAAACTCGCACAACAATACACCTTTTCTGTCCCAGAAAACAACACTTTGCCATTAGAAAATGTCTGTTTGAACTTTGGCGACTTCAGCGAATTCGAATGTCGCCACTGACGAGAAGGTTCTTTAGTTTCTGGTGTTGTGTAGTGCACCCAGGTTTCATTGCCAGTGATAATTGAATCCAACAATTCCTCGCCCTGTTCTGCATAGCGCTCCAGGAATCGGAGGGCCGCTTCAATGCGTTGCAGTTTATGGTCTTTGGTGAGCATTTTGGGGACCCACCTCGCACACACCTTGTGATAATGCAAATGTTCCGTCAAAATCTTGTCAATTGCAGTCTTACTGACTTCAGGGATAGGTTTGCACAGCTCGTGAACTGTCACACACCGATCTTTAAGCATTTCTTGCTCCACTGTTGTAATTGTTTTGGCGGAAACCGAAGGCCAAGCAGAACGCTGTTTGACATGGAGGTCTGTACGTCCGTCTTTGAACTCTCTGATCCACTTTTGCACGTTTTTGATGTCCATACACTGTAGCCCATAGACTTCGCATAACTGATGAATTTCAGTGGGATTAGTGTCCTTGGCACTCAAAAAACGGATCACTGCATGCAACTCACACTTGGCGGCAGAAGTGATAGGAAGCTCCATCACAAATGACTGCCCAGCCAAGACTAATGGTTCTAACAGGTTCGTTGTGGTGGAGATTTGAAGGGGTGAAACCAAGCTATATGCCACTGTTGCCGGATGTCGCATAATAAGTGTTCTTCATTGCTCCAGCGTCTTGGAGACCTTATTTTACACACACGCCTTGTACTATTGCTAATGCTACTGAAATATACTTTAAGTTGTATTTAAAAAGCCCCACATAAAACAAAAAAATCAGCTTTTCTTCACTCTACAGAAACTTCATGTGAGAAAATCTGTCAATGTTCACTAACTACCGAAGTATCGTGATTGCTTCCGGAAACATACAAAGCATGGTATTCAAGGTTACGAATGCGTGAATACTGAAATATTGAGTATTTAATGCGCTCGTAGAATTGGTCACTCAAGCTTAAGCTGCTGTCATATTGTCTGCAGCATCATGCAAGTTCCTGAATAAATGTTGAAAATGTATCCAGAGGAAATAAATTATTGTTTGGTATAAATGTTTTGTTTTTCTTCTTTTTCTAAAGAAATTCTTGGGTAAGTGGTAGTTCCAGCACTTCATTACACACTTCATCACTGGTCTATGCTTTAAACAAGCTCAGCCACCCATATCAATAATATAGCTTAATGTGATTGCAGGCAGTATATTATTTGAACACTATATAAAGGCAACATAACAACAATACAGCAGAAAACGGTCACATAGAGATAAATATGGGCTATAGGAAGGGCAAAGGACACTCTTCACTTTGATTTTTGGAGGATAATAACATTTACAATATGCAGCTATTCATTATTGTGGTGCAGCATCCAGTTTGTTTTACAGAGATGTGGCCTAATAGGTCTCGCAGAATTTTCAGGACTTCTCTACAGTATTTGCCCAGTTATTATTGTGCGAGTACACATATGCTGATAAATGATTCCATAAATATAAAAAAGATGACAGCAGAGGTTATTTTCTTTCAAGGACAAAAGCAAGTTAAGATTTCAGATACCTTACATTTCTGCTACAATCAGTTATGTTTTTACACAAATGCAGATTTTTATACAATATTGATAAAATTGGTTGAATGTTGTATATGTTCACTGAGAGATACCCTGTTTATGCTTTTCAATCTTAAAATATTTCAGGTGTTGTGGTGCTCATGTATAAGCAACTGGACAACTGCAGCCTAACCATAACAAAAGTAAACAAACATTAATATAATTTTGAGTCGAACTAGTACTCAATGCTGCACTTCTAGTATTTACCTTACACAACAACAAAGATGCAAACAAGTAACTACTCTTTTCCCAATCAGCAATGAAACTTCATACAGAAAATTTACATATCTTCCCAGAGCTACACACCTTTTCCAAAAAGTCTTCAAAGAGCACAATATTACTTTGGCCCCAAGGAATAAATTTAGTGTACAACACCTTTTCAAATCACATAATACAAAGGAGATATCCACAGACAAAAAATCAGGTGTGTACCGGATAATCTGCAAAGGCTGTGACAACTTTTACATTGGAAAAACAAAAAGGAACTTGAACATTAGGCTTAAACAGCATTTTAGGAACATCAGGAACATCGGCGATGTTTCATTTTTTAAAGAAGAATGAGAAATCCACTTATTAAAAAGTGTTCAAGTTCCAGCTGCATTGACCACGTGGGAAAAAAATCTTCATAAAGAAATATGAAAGAAAATTGTTTAATTTCAACACTAACTTTGAAGAAAACCCAAACAGTGAGTTCATCAAGATACCGACAGGGACGCACCTATCACCTCCAAGGAGTTTGCCAAACCAACATCTTTTAGTCGACAACAGCTGATGATGTTAGGAAGATCCTAACGAAACACATTCTAGGTAAATACTAGCAATAAGTGGAGCATTGAGTACTAGTTTCACTCAAAATTATATTAATTTTGTATCATAGTCCTTACACATTGGAATAAACAAACATTTTTCTTAAATTTAAAGCTGAGTCGATTAATGACACTAAACAGCACTTTAAAATTTCCTGGAACATGTTTCGAAGGCTTTTTTCCTCCATTGTCAACTGGACATCAACTGGTTCTTAGTGGTGTAGCTGGTGATAACTTTCAACACTCCCTGAAAGGAAACATTTTTCTTCTTGAAAGAGGATAATAAATTGCTCCCTGCAAAACTTATTTTAAAGAGCTCTATCTAATATTGCCTTATTTTACTCTCACTCCCATTTGGGATTTCAAAATATATCATTGATCCCACTTCTGGTTAAGGCTGATGGATCAAGTCAAGCTTGAGAAGGTTTACCTCTGCTTTAGTTATAAATCAGAAGTATATGATTGATTGAGTACTAAAACAAATACATCTTGGGCTTCCCCTTTGCTAACAGGGAAGCCCTTCAATACAATTGCATACTTTACAAGTGTTTGCCTCTTTTAATAGTCATTGCTTTTCATTTACTTTTCTCTCCTTCGCTAGTTTCTCGTATCTGCCAAATTTTTGTTTATCCCTGTAAATAATTATCACTTGTTTCAGCTTCATAATAAATTAGAAGAATATTTTATACATGAACATTAATGCTGTATTTTCTGAAATCATTGTTACTGGTGTTTTGGTTCATCATGTGTATAAAATGGAGTTAATTTTCTGCTCATGACATCACAATGTAGCTGGCCAGATTTGATGCAAAGCATGTAAAATGAATATTAGTGTGACCCTGATACTAATGCAATAGGATTTACTTTTATTAAATGGCCAAATATTAAAACTGGAGATACCCAATTTGGGATCAGAAATATATAAGGTGTGTTCAAAAAGAAACTAGTGGGAGACATAATTACAGAAACCACTACCTGTATATTAGAAGTATTAGCCCTGGCTGTTGAGACACTTGTCCCTCTGTGACACAAAGCGGTGAATGGCTGTCCCATAAGTCACGGTGCTGCAATGTGAGCCAGTTCCGCACGTACAGATGGACGTCGTCTGAGCTGAATCGTTTGCCCCTCAAGAACCGTTTTAAGGGGACAAAAATGGCATAATCACAGGGAGAGAGGACTGTATGGACGGTGGCCGAGAACCTCCCATTTGAATTTCTACAGGAGTGCTGTGACTATGTTGCCGTTTGACGCTTTGCATTGTCGTGGTGCAGAATGACCCCACGGCTGAGATTGCCTGATCGTTTTGGTTTTATCGCTTAGCAAAGGTTGGTCAAGCATTGCGAGTAACTCTGGGCATTCACTGTTGTCCCATGCTGCAGGAACTGTGTCAGAAGGGGACCATCTTGGTCAAAGATGAACGTCAGCATAACCTTTCCTGCACATGTGTGGGTGACCTTGGCTTTTTTTTTTTTTTTTGTGGTGGTGATCCTGGATGCTTCCACTGGAGACTTTGTCGATTTGATTCTGGTTCGAAGTGGTGACACCATTACTCATTTCCTGCCACCACTCGTGCCAGGAACTCATTCCCTTCCCTAGCATAGCGCTGCAGATGACCAAGACAGTGGGCCATTCGACATGCTTCCTGGTGTGGTTGAAGAATGTGGGGCACCCATTGGGCACACAGTTTGTGCAAGAGCAGTCATTCCTTCATGATGTCTGACGCATGATGTCATCGGTAATGCAGTGTGGTGCTCCAGACTGTGCATCATCGGCTAACGACACCCATCCTCCTCTGAAGTGCTTGTGCTGCGCCTTGACCCTGGCAAGGGACATGCAGTGTTCACTGTACACTTGTGACTTTTGTCATGAATGTCCGTTCCTCCTACTCCTTCCGCTGTCAGAAAACAAACAACACCTCTTTGCTCTTTTGACGCCTCCATTTCACTGTTTGCAATGCGACTGGCAGCGTTGGACGAGTGATGCATGCTGCTGCTAGCTTTGTGTAGTCACGTGACGTGCAGGCGTGCCCTCTAGTGATGGGCTGTGAACTTCCATGCTCTGGTTGGAACAAACCTTCGTTACACATGCCACGATATTATCTGTCACCGGTTTTCGCATACCAGACTCTGGCTCGTTTCTTTTTGAATGCCCTTTATATATCAAATTAAGAGAAATTTCGTTTCCCTTAAGAATTTTGGAAATAAAATAACTGAGTATCTACTATTGTTACAATACATGAGGTGATCTTTCACATATCTTGGCTGCTTGTATACACAAAATGTTTGGTACTATAACAAAGTAAATTATGATTGTGCATGTTGTATAATTTCTCTACAGGAGAGAGAAAAAAAACATTCCACACCGGATGACGGAGCCCACATTCGTGCACTAGTTGAAACTAGCGCAAGTAGTATAGAGTTGGAGCATGAGAAGGTACTCAACTACATTTCCATTTTACTAAATTTCCTGTATTTGTAGTGTGGTTTGACTTTCTTGAAAGCATTACCAAATGGATGAAATAGAAATTCTTTCTTTTGAAATTTTTATCATCTTTTCCTGCTCACTTTTATCTTCTTATTTATTCTTCTCTTATTTCTTAGCACTGTTAAGTAAATTAAATAGTTGCATGGGGAAAACTTCAATTTTATGTAAACTGCAATTGGATTTCGGAAGCATAGCTAAAATTTTGTCTTTTACAACAGAATCATATATAAATTATAAAATAGAAGTATTTATAAACAGTGGAGCTTTATCAATAAAATCTTTTTAAACCACTTGTCAAACTATAAAAACACTAGCTCCACTTACATTTAAAATTAGCTGATGATGGGGATGCGTGGTCCTTGAAACATGTCCAAATTTTAAATGCAAGTGGAGCTAAAGTGTTTTTATAGTTTGACAAGTGGTTTAAAAAGATTTTAAAAAAAGATTTTATAGAAGCATATCTGTTTACTTCAGATCAATTAAGATGTTTGCATATTTTAGGTACAAGAGGTATACAGGAGATGGATGTGATAGTAAACTTTAAGAAGCAGGATATGTATACTAGCTTTGAGATTCTATACTTGCTTCACATCACAGGATGCAAAATAGTGATGGCTAAATGGTTAAAAATATATTATGAATTATAGTAAAAAAAAAAGAACATATGTCAATAAATGTCATTAGAAGATCTTTAAGTTTATAAGTTAACTCTAGGTTTAAATACACCTTAATGTACTCAAGGTGTACACTTCTCGTTGATTGACTGAGGTTCTGCCCACCATAAGTGTGGTTCATATAGGAAGTGGTGTGAACAAACAGTATAACCTAAATATAAACTTAAAGAAAATATGTGTGACTCATACAAATTAAGTATTTGAAACATGCAAAAAATGTATAAGCAATATTTAAAGCACAATAATGACTATCCAGTAATGGAGCAATCCCTATTACATTAGAATCTGTTTTCATGATGCCAAATTTCACTGTCCAATGATGTTTTGGTAAGATTAATGACAACACGCTCAATAATATTGTCTATTTGACATATAGCTCCCATACTTTGTTTTCTTCTGTGACCACTGAGTACAGTACGCGCAAGATAAGAGCACTGGATTTACAGTGTGGTGTGGGCAGAGGGGAAGAAACGAGAGCTAACACTCTTGTTTCTGCAGTGTGGTCAACCTTGAAAAACACAGTTCAGCAAAACAGCGGGTAAGATAAGCGAAGATATCACAAGTAACATTGCATCCTGTAATAAGTTTTCTTATAATCCCTCGGTGAGGCGACTTACCTTCCTCAGGATGGAGAATCGATGATCTCTCCAGCTTCCTTGTCACTGCGATGATGTAGACTTGAGTATTCGCTGGCAACTCCGTCGATGAGTGATGAACTCTGTAATCTAGGGCAGTGGTACGACGTCAGCAACGGAATGGTGGATGGTGGCAACAAAATTGATTTAAAACACTGCTTCACTTTTTGAGAATTTATTTTCTCACTGAATTATTTCACAGCCGATGTTTTAAGACATGATTTACAAACATCTTTCCTGATTTTACAGGCGAAGTGGAACGCAACAATGTGCCACTCATCATTTACATATTTTCTTTTTGCGACGCGTACTCGACAAGTCTTTTCACTGATCGCTAATCAGTAGATAAAATTACTTCTGTAACTTGCAGGAACCTAGCAGTCCTCTTGCAACTTAATAGTGCGTCTGTGTCCTAGACGATATCTATAAGACGTCTGACTACATCGAAAGAACCAGAAGGAATGAGACCTTTCACAAGTAAAGATGAGATCAAATTAAAATTTTACTGAACTCGGATTGGTTCATTCTACAATGCCTTGTTGCTAAGGGATCAAAACTTGAATTTGATTGGCTTGACGTCAAAAGTTGAATTTCTGGAAAGTTCCATAACTTGGAATGATAATAAACCTAGGTAATCTGTTGCATCACAAACAAAGCCATCTTGGTTTAACCTTTTCATTAATTTCAGAGGGCCATGTTTGCATTACAGCTCCATATATGGGAATTTTTACAAATTTCTTGAATTATCTGAAAAATCAGCTTCAATCCTCTGATAACATTCTTTAGTTTTGCCCACACCTGCTCAATTACATTCAGATCACAATTATACGGAGGTAGACGAATAATAATGTCCCCTTTCAAGAGCCATAAGATCCACAAATGTTCATACAAATATAAATCATTTTCAAGTAAATGATGATGTTCATTATCACCACACTCGTAACAAGGATAAACTGGCAATTCGAGCGCATCAAACGAGCCTTTATGAAGGAAGCTTTAACTACAAAGGGATGTTATATAATAAACTTCCAAATTCATTCAAATAAGCTGCATCATAAAAACACTTTAAGAATAAGGTTAGAAATTTTTGCATGCACACTGTTTTTATACGGTTCATGAATTTTTAGAACTATAACCATGTAAATGAACACTGGGAGTATAGTACATTCACAAACCTGTAATATTCATATTATGACATTTCTTGTAGTAAATTAGTCTATGCAAATACCACATGAAACCATAGAAAAGTTGCTTACTGTGTATATTGTATATAATCAATTTGACTTTATGTATATACTGTATTTATACATTTTGATGTGTCTCATAACATATATATGTTGCCAAGGATGAACTAAAATTCTAATTCTAACATACGATTGTTGTAAACTGGTAGCTAATTAACCTCGAAATTGATCAAAACGAAATATGGCAGACATGATAAAGCATAGTGTATTAGCCACTAAATGTCAGTGTATAGTGCATTTCAAATTTCAAAGTTGTCATCTATGCTTACGGAGTTAAACGAAACTTACCGAATGAGGACTTGGAGCCCGATTGCTCTTCTTATTGAGCCCATATAGTAATTGCTCCTTTCCAAGTGATATTAATTTATGATTCTGTTGTACTAAGTATGCTTTAACATCTAACAGCTTAAATGTGGTGTTATTTCTTAAATTAAGCCATTAGTTTAATTCAGAATGAGTTCAATAGGATTTAAAAACCAATTCAGCATGGCAACTCATTTTTAAAGAAAAGCATATGCATATGCATACACATAGTACTTCTTACAAACTCTCACACTTGCCCAATACAATTTTCCTCTATCCCTCTTCTTGCCTGGAGTTCTTAGCTTCCCCTTTTTTTGTATCTTCATTTCCTGACATAACTGTCAACACCTGTGAGCTCCTCAATCTAACTGGAAAAGAAGGATTTGTTTCTGAAAGTACATTAAAAACATGTATTTGTTTTTGAGTTTGATTTATGAGTCACTATGTTTACACTCAAACTTCACTTACTATGAAGTAATAGTAAGTGAAGTTTGAGTGTAAACATAGTGACTCATAAATCAAACTCAAAAATGAAGAATACTTCACTGTTAATAATGCTTCTGCTTTTAATATCTATGTATTTGTTTCTCGCCACTATGCAAGGGTTTCCCCTTATTATCTTTTAGTTTAGAAGCACTTTCAAATTCTGCCATTATGCACGGTTTGCTTATGCAATAAGTAACACTCTTGCGCTTTTCACTGTCTGCGAATAACCACAATTGTTAATAAACTCAAGCTTCATCTCAGCTTGGTCAGTGAAGACGTAATGAAGTCGTACCTACTGTATGAACACACAATGAAATTGTAAATAGTCCAGTATAGACACGAAAACTAACTGTGTCTGAGAGTGTCGGGGTTAAGTTACAGAAATACATACTGCCAAAGCTGGATATGTTGAGTTCCTATAGGATAAAATATAACTGATACCTATTTTTGGGCCACCTCGTTATGTATGTGCATCATGTGCACACATGCACCCACACACATACTTAGTCTTATCATAAATACTGTCCCAAAGTCTCCAATAAATCTACACAAAGTGGTTTGAGATATTTTAATATCCTGATAATATTGGTTACATATATGTATAAAGAATAAAAAATTGCATTTAATTATTCAAAATTATCACCTCTGGCATGTAGTAGCCTTTTGTGGCCACTCATTTATTGAAATACGCTAACTATGCTATGGAAATCTGCTGCTGCCTTCCTAAGAGAATGCTTTGAACTTTCACTATTATGATATATGATATGGTTTATTAAGTACTAAAATTCATCTTACACTATTGAACTGGACCCTGGCCCTTTGCTAACAGAGGAGCCCTTCAATACAGTTGCATTCTTTATATATGTTGCCTCTTTTTATAGTGATTGCTTTTCATTTACTTTTATTTCCTGCACTAGTTTTTCCTATTTGCCAAATTTTGTCTCCACTTGTTTCAATTTCACATTACTATTATTTCACTGTGTCTATTCATTTAACCTCACTTTAAAATATTTCTCACTTGCACATCACAATAAAATATGGTATGCGCAACATAGACATTTTAGAAATGTTCAGTCCCGGAGTCATTACTGTCTCTGCACAGGATTTCTTTGAATATGAGCCACCACTGTTGTCACCAAATCTGAAATATGGGTCTTTTGCTTTTACATGGTGTTTTAAATATTTTCAGCCTTTGTATTCAGTTTGAATTTCGGTCAGGGCGAGTTACCTGAATAAGGGTTTTTCCAGGGTTTTCCCTTATTCTGATAGGCGAATGTCAGATAACTCTAAGTTCCATGGACCCCGGATTCTTTTGAGCATATTTCACCCATTTCATTCATTGTCCAATATGACTTAACGTTGGAGAATGTAAATTGAAAAAGAAGGGGGGAAAAAATTAAAACCTTCCTGCCTATTTTCAATTTCTGGAGCAGTTTGAGTGTATCACTTGGGGATTTACTTACCTTGTGCAAAGGTACCACAGCTTCACAATTTTTTAAGTGCCCTATTCCATTGTGATAACCTTCTGTTTCTGCAATTGGACTCTCAGTGACTCAGTAGGACACTATAACACGGGAATGTGTAGGCAGGCAGAGGCAGGAAGTACAGCCATGCTCAATAATTAGGACAGTATTTATGTTAAGACTAGATAGATATACACATTCACATGCACACACAAACACGAACATACAGCAGCATTCAAAGTAAGTGGGCACCTTCACCCAATGTAATGTTCCATGCAACTTACACCATTGAACTTCATTTAGTGTTTCTACTCGAAGGGGAAATGTACAGGAATCTAAAGATTCTAAGGGGATAGCTCAAAGAGTTACTTTCTAAGGGAGGCTAAGGATGGGGTGAAGTATTATTCTTAAGATGGAAATGTAGCTCTGGTATAGTTAGTGTTTAATTTCCATAAATAGAGTTATTAATCTACATAATAATCACAAGAATAAAAATGGTCAATAAGAGTCAACTATTGGCTTTATCTTGACAGAGGTTGCTGGCATTCTGGATTCCATCCTTGCAGATAGTAAAAGTGTCCTTTAAACTGAGGTGGTCCTTGCCCATTAAGTACCTCGTTGAGCTCTCCCGGCGTTCAACACCTCATAAGATAGGATATGTGATAGGTGAGGACTACGAATGGGAGGTTTCCAACAGTTCGGGGTTTTTCTCAGGGTAGATCTGCATGAATACTCACTCTTGAGTTCCAGGGAGTGGGTGCGTCCTGACAGTGTGTGGGTATTATCACATAGAAGACACCACGACCTTTGAATGTCAAGTTTATTGTTACAATTAGTCCTCTCCACTCGCCACTGTTGACTTGATGTTATTCGAACATTAGGCGTGAGATTTGAGATTTGCCCGTTGCCGTGCGCATGACATGACTTATGTGTATCTGTGTGCGCGTTGTTCCTGAACGCCGGTAGTTAATTACTTCGCACAACATAGTGTTTCCGGAGGATTATTAAACAAAAATGGTGTTTAGTGAAATCTTAATGATGTTGTAATGTGTGCAGTTTCTCTCATTCGCTAACACTGGGTGTTCGATAACCACCTAATGTGAGTTACTCCGTGCATCCACGAACGCGGACTCTGATGAACTTTCAGTAGTTGTCGCCCCCTTCACTCGCCGAAACAGAGTGTTTTTCCTAGAAAACATCGAACGTCGCCATTGCACAAATTTCCCCTTCCTTTCGCCCAATTTTGGACACTTTAGGGGTCATGTGACCTGTTGCTTGTTCCTTATAGGTTGTGTTTCATCCCTATTCTTTAAATTTAATAGCAATTTCTAATGTATGAGGCATGTATTCCACGCGATTTTCTCCTTCCCACAGTCCAGCTAATTAATGCATAAGCATGTTTGAAAATGTGTATCTTATATCCCAGTGTCTATTCTCTCGTCACGTATCATGTGCGGACCAAAACAAGGGCTAGCGACGAGGGTCTAGCCTTGAACAATGCCGCCTTTTGTCGGCTAGAAACACAAAGAAAATACCTGTGAGACAAAGTGTTCATGTTCCTCGTTCTCATGACACGTTGGGGTCTCCTGCTTTCAATAATATATATATATATATATATGTATGTGTATATATGTATGTATGTGTATATATGTATGTATGTGTATATATGTGTATATATATGTATATATGTGTATATATATGTATATATGTGTATATATGTATATATGTGTATATATGTATATATATATATATATATATATATATCGGGATTGCCTGTTTAGTTTCTGCACTTGTATATTTAATCATTATCCTCTAAATTTGTTATAACTTTGTTTAATTCATATTGTGGTATCTATCCGCCCTTAATTATGTGTTTAATAAGACTTTCACAGTTATTATTACAATGTTATGCCTAACAGGGACGGTATCAAAACAGATGAATGTCATAGGTTCATCTTAGCATGTGCAAGACTATTCCCACCAAACCAATTTCCAGGGGGTTTAAATATTAAATTCCAAGCCGATAAAGTAACTGAATAAAGCCTTTGTCAGCACACGTCAGCTAAGCTGACAACACGTGTGTGACAAGTAAGCAAAAATCACATCTGTTAATGTAACATGAGGTGTAACATTAGCTTCCGGGAAATGAAAATCGCCTGTTTGGGCTTCACTCCCTTATCTTCTGAATATCTAAATTTAAAAAAATTTACATGTCTACATAATACTGTCATAATATTTCTAAAACTGCCTTTTTTTTCATTCAGTTATCTTAAAATGTGTGTTGTGTGTGAAATGTCAGTATCAGAGTTTAAAGTGGAATGCAGTACTTCCTCCATTGACTTACTATAGGTGAGTATTGGAGCAAGTAAAAACATGAACTGTTAATCTGGGATAATATGCTTTGTAGTTTTAAAGTTCCCAGTTAAATGTTAATAGATGCATAGAATAATGTGCTCTTAATCCAAACATTCAGTTGTATTCCGTTGTTTAAGGACTATGATACAATGAAGCACAAAATTAATACAATTTTGAGTCGAACTAATACTCAATGCTCCATTTATTGCTAGTATTTACCTAGAACGCGTTTCGTTAGGATCTTCCTAACATCATCAGCTGTTGTCGACTAATGGATGCTGGTTCAGTGAACTCCTCGGAGGTGATAGGTGCGTCTCTGTCGGTATCTTGATGAACTTGAAATTTGGATTTTCTTCAAAGATAGTATCGAAATTAAACAATTTACTTTCATATTTCTTTATAAAGATTTTTCCCACGTGGTTAATGCAGCTGGACCTTGGACACTTTTTAGTAAGTGAATTTCTCGTTCTATGTCATGAGAACGAGACATACCAAAAATGGTACGCTACCGCCGATTTATCTATTTCTTTATTCCTGATGTTCCTAAAGTGCTCTTTAAGCCTAATGTTCACGTTCCTTTTTGTTTTTCCAACGTAGAATTTGTCACAGTCCTTGCAATTTATCCGGTACACTCCTGATTTTTTGCCTGTGGGTATCTCCTTTGTATTATGTGATTTCAAAAGGTGTTGTACACTAAATTTGTTCTGTGGGGCCAAAGTAATATTGTGTTCTTTGAAGACTTTTTGGAAAAGGTGTGTAGCTCTGGGATGATACGTAAATTTTCTGTATGAGGTTTCATTGCTAATTGGGGAGAGAGTAGTTACTTGTTTGCATCTTAGTTGTCTTTTAAATTTATCTATTTTCTTGTTGACCAATTCAGCACTGTATCCATTGTATTCTGCAATGTGAATGATATTATTGTACTCTTTGTTATATTCTATCTTGTTTAAAGGTACATTAACCAGCATGTAAGTTAAAATGTTGATAACAGCATGCTTGTGTTGTCTTGGGTTCTATCCATCTGATTTTATGAAATTTTCTGTGTGTTTCCTTTCTGTGTATGCCAAATTCAAGTTTATTATGTTTTCTGGTAAGTTTCAAATCTAAGAAAGGGATTTCATTGTTTGTCTCTTTTTCTATGGAGAATTTTATTACAGGATTTTGTAAATTAAGTAGTTTTAATGCATCATCCACTTGTTTCTTTTAATGCATCATCCACTTGTTTCTCATTTATTATTGCCCAAATGTGATCCACATATCTGTACCAATGCTTAAAAATTAGTGGGAATTTTCACATATTTTCTAACGAAGTTTGGGCATACTTTATTTCTCATACAAGCCTTTAAGAACTTTATATCCAGTGAACCGAACCTCCTTTTTTCTGTAATTTTTAGGTAGCGTTTGATGTTTACTTTTTGATTGCTTATGGCACTATTACAATGTGTAAAATGTTTGGAACTAACCTCTCCGTCCTCCGTTTCCTTCACCTTGTCGGTTGCCTTTGTCTTGTCCATAATGGGCTTGATAGCCAAACAGTATTCCGTTGTTTAAGAAAAAAGAAAAAAGGATGTTCGTTTCACTGGATATAAAGTTCTTAAAGGCTTGTATGAAAAATAAAGTATGCCCAAACTTCGTTAGAAAATATGTGAAAGTGAACCGAAACAAAAAACAGCAAACGGCAGCTGAAAAGAAAATAATACAATTAGAAATCTCAAAACACTATACTAAATTATCAAAATTAGATTTGAACCGCTACGAATTACATTTGAAATTGTGCAAAACATTAGGAAATATCGTTTGGGACAACTTAGAAAACTGTGCTTTTACGCATATTAACACTCGCGTAAACAAAAAAGCACGAAATCAAAATAGAAAAGTACAGGGTCTAATCTTGTGGAGAGCAAACTACACGGAATATCAACCTACAAACAAACATAATCAAAATGAGGTAATTAATCTCTCTCATGAAACTTTCACACATGCAGAAACAGCGTTCTTAAATAAAGGGTTAAAAACGTGCGTAGAATTCTCCGATAATGTAGAAGATTATATAGTTGACATTGAAATAGCTACCGAGGGTCTAAATACTGGGCAGAAATCAGCAATTAGAAGCGAATGTGGAAAAATCTTAGAAAAAAGAGAAAGGGAAAGTGGTAAACCCAAACCATACGTGAAAATACTTAAATCTCTGAATAAAAAGGATGTTGTTTATACGAAAGCAGACAAAGGAAATAAGACGGTCATCATGGACAAACAGGACTACATCTCTAGAATGACAGATTTATTGGCAAGTGATGAATTCCAGGAAATAAAGTCTGACCCTTTAAATATGTGTGTAAAACAGTTAAATTAAACAAAGTTTGAAACCAGACAACCCTACAGTAGCTAACATATATGGATTACCCAAAATTCATAAAACAGGAAATAAGATGCGCCCAATCATTAACAACATAAACACACCCTGCTACAAGCTATCCAAATGGTTAAACAAAAAATTTAAGGAGCTACCAAAATTCAAAAGCCACAGTATTAAAAATTCGTTGGAATTCATCAACAAAACTAAAAATCTACAATTTTCTCCCACCGACCGAATGGTATCCTTTGATGTAATCTCCTTGTTCCCAAGTGTTCCGAGAGACAAACTCATAGAGTACATGCAAACATGGCTTCAATCCCTACAAATAGACCAAAACGTCATAGAGGAATACCTTCAATTAACCAATATTTGCATTGAACAGTCCTTTTTTACATTCAATAAAAAAATTTTCAAACAAAAATCAGGACTATCTATGGGCAACCCATTGTCCCCATTTTTGGCAGACCTCTTCATGAGCTTTTTGGAAACGCACATCACAAAGGCATTCCCACTGATTTTTAAGCATTGGTACAGATATGTGGATGACATTTGGGCAATAATAAATGAGAAACAAGTGGATGATGCATTAAAACTGCTTAATTTACAAAATCCTGCAATAAAATTCTCCATAGAAAAAGAGACAAACAATGAAGTCCCTTTCTTAGATTTGAAACTTACCAGAAAACATAATAAACTTGAATTTGGCATACACAGAAAGGAAACACACAGAAAATTTCATAAAATCAGATGGATATAACCCAAGACAACACAAGCATCTGTTATCAACAGTTTAACTTACAGGCTGGTTAATGTACCTTTAAACAAGATAGAATATAACAAAGATTACAATAATATCATTCACATTGCAGAATACAATGGATACAGTGCTGAATTGGTCAACAAGAAAATAGATAAATTTAAAAGACAACTAAGATGCAAACAAGTAACTACTCTCTCCCCAATTAGCAATGAAATCTCATACAGAAAATTTACGTATCATCCCAGAGCTACACACCTTTTCCAAAAAGTCTTCAAAGAACACAATATTACTTTGGCCCCACAGAACAAATTTAGTGTACAACACCTTTTGAAATCACATAATACAAAGGAGATACCCACAGGCAAAAAATCAGGAGTGTACCGGATAAATTGCAAGGACTGTGACAAATTCTACATTGGAAAAACAAAAAGGAACGTGAATATTAGGCTTAAAGAGCACTTTAGGAACATCAGGAATAAAGAAATAGATAAATCGGTGGTAGCGTACCATTTTTGGTATGTCTCGTTCTCATGACATAGAACGAGAAATTCACTTACTAAAAAGTGTCCAAGGTCCAGCTGCATTAACCACGTGGGAAAAAATCTTTATAAAGAAATATGAAAGTAAATTGTTTAATTTCGATACTATCTTTGAAGAAAATCCAAATTTCAAGTTCATCAAGATACCGACAAAGACGCACCTATCACCTCCGAGGAGTTCACTGAACCGGCATCCATTAGTCGACAACAGCTGATGATGTTAGGAAGATCCTAACGAAACGCGTTCTAGGTAAATACTAGCAATAAATGGAGCATTGAGTATTAGTTCGACTCAAAATTGTATTAATTCAGTTGTAGTTTACATAAAAGTAGATGCTTGAAAAGTTCATTTTTGCTAGTTGTTATAGCTCATTAGTATGTGTATTTTACATTAGAGTTGTAATGGTATGTGAGTTCAGAAAATAAATCCAGATGTATCTGTCAAAGTTGTTGACACCAGTTGCTCACATAACTTTTGTCAGATGAAATATCATACAGATTTACTCTGTTACTGTGTCATGTTGGCAATAGTACATATACATTAAGTTTGTACTAGGTGCGTTGGGGTGGAGTAGTACAATATATGAAGTTTATCTAAATCTCCCATTATGCTTGCTGCTGAACATACAAGTATCAGCAAGTGCTTTGATGTAATGACTACTCTTGTAATGGAAGCTCTTGAAAAAATTATGCTTTTTATCCACATATATGACTATTTTGCCGAAATTTTAACAGTGAAAAACATGAGTAGCCTTATAATGATTTTCCTATTAGCATACGTGTAAAAATTTGGAATGGGTATATCAGTATGGAGAAGCATGTGCCAAGTGTGAAAGGTTGCTTAGAAGGTCATGGCATATCAACCAGATTTTATGTCTTTCATTTTGTTTTGTAAAGATAGTGACTTACCAATGTGTCTGTTGGCAGAAAGCTTTCTTTTAAGGCTAAAATAGAAACTGGAGGATTTCTCCCTGCATTCAAGACTGTAACACTGCATTGACATATGGTTGTTTAGTGAAAGGCTGATTTATATTTTTCTGCTCTCACTCCTGCCTACCTTCTCCACCCATTTAGTGTATTATTGCATTAATTTCAAACATAATTTAAAAATACGAGGGCTGTTCAATAAAGAATCATCACAATTTTTTTTTGACAATGTACCTTTACTCATCCTCATAATTTTGATTGTTCTTCTCAAAATAGTCTCCCCTGAATGTGATACACTTGTCCCAGCATTTCTGCCAGTCTTCAAAGATATACTGGAAACCATTTTTTGAGAGATTCTTCAAAATCGCCTCCACAGCCTAAACCACTGCATCTGATGCATAATACCTCCCACGAAGGCATTTCTTCAAGTTAGGGAATAGAAAAAAGTCACATGGGGCTAAATCCGGACTATAGGGAGGATGAGGGATGCACTTCACGTTGAATTTTGTAAGATATTCAGCAACAACATTGGCAATATGAGGCCGCGCATTATCGTGGTGCAGCATCCAGCCTGCTTCATGGAAATGTGGTCTTTTGCACCTGATATGGACTCGCAATGTTTTCAGGACATCCCTGTAGTATTGTCCAGTTACTGATGCGTGTGCAGGTACAACATGCTGATAAACCATTCCATGAATTTCAAAGAATGAGATGACCATAACTTTCCCAGCAGAAGCAACCACTTTTGCTAATTAATGGAAATTAATTATTCTTTCACACTGGCCGTGTGCAGGCTAAATTGTGGAAACATTGAGTCAGACTGAAAAATTCAATGCCATAGCCGGGATTTGAACCACGGATCTTCTGGTTTCCGTCCAGCCGCACTACCATTGTGCTACTATGGCCAACGTGCCGATATGACATTAAATTCTCCAACTGACTCGTATTTTCCCGGTAAACCACTTAGGAGTTCTCATAAACACATGAGACAACTACCTTAATGGCGACTTACTACATGTAAGTACTTTAAGGCCCGGGCTTTATAGTTAACCACTATTAGGTTAATTAATGGAAATTAATTATTTTTTCACACTGGCCGTGTGTAGGCTAAATTGTGGAAACATTGAGTCAGACTGAAAAATTCAATGCCATAGCCGGGATTTGAACCACGGATCTTCTGGTTTCCGTCCAGCCGCACTACCATTGTGCTACTACGGCCAACGTGCCGATATGACATTAAATTCTCCAACTGACTCGTATTTTCCCGGTAAACCACTTAGGAGTTCTCATAAACACATGAGACAACTACCTTAATGGCGACTTACTACATGTAAGTCAGTTGGAGAATTTAATGTCATATCGGCACGTTGGCCATAGTAGCACAATGGTTAGTGCGGCTGGACGGAAACCAGAAGATCCGTGGTTCAAATCCCGGCTATGGCATTGAATTTTTCAGTCTGACTCAACGTTTCCACAACCACTTTTGCTTTTTCGGGGGTTGGTGATGAAGGAGATTTCCACACTGAGCTTTGCTGTTTGCTCTCAGGATCAAAATGATGTAGCCAAGTTTCATCAGCAGTGATTACGTTTGAAAGAAACTCCGGATCTTCCTCTAACATCAACTTTAACTGCATGTTACCTCCATTGCAGCTGTAGGCGATACTGAACATATCTGAACGTGCCTGGTTCTCACAGGCGGGAGCCAGGAGTACCAATAATGAAACTACTACGGCGTGTTTGTATCACATTAAGCTAACGGAATATAATAAGATTGAATTTTAGTGCAAAATATTATGGCCATAAAAAATTTGTGATCATTCTTTATTGAACAACCCTTGTACTACAATTTACAGTGCCTAAGTAAAAAATCTTATGCCACCTCGTTGACATTGTACCCTTTTGTTATAATTCTGTACAAACTGATAACCAGAGAATATTTAATAAAGCAGTGAAAATTATAACTGCTAAATTCTAAAATTAGGTTCTGTAATGGCCTGCCTAAGTAGCATAGGTGGTAGCCTCACATTCAAGAGCTCCCAAGTGTGAATCTCGGTCAGGATGAGTTACCTGGATAAGGTTCTTTCTGGATTTTTCCCTTATCCTTAAAAAGACAAATGTCGGGTAATTCTAAGCTCTATGTACCCTGGGCTCATTTGAGCACCATTTCATTCATCGTCCGATGTGACTTAACGTTGGAGGATGTAAATAAAATAAATAAGGTTCTGAAAATGGTGGTTGTCATGGTTTCAGATAAATGTGGTAAGCAGTTTCTGAACAAAGATGTTTACAACTTTTTTTTGTAATTTACGTCCTCCAACATTAAGTCACATTGAACGATGAATGGAATGGATGAAATGATGCTCAAGTGAACCTAGAGTTCATAGAGCTTAGAGTTACCCAACATTCATCTTTTGGGTACGGGATAACCCCAGAAAAACCTTATCCAGATAACTCACCCTGACCGAGATTCGAACTCAGGACCTCTTGAATGTGAGGCAGACATGCTACCACCACGCTACTGAGGCGGACCTTACAACAGTTTCTTCATCCAAGCATTCTGAAACAATTCCTTCTTTGCTAGGGGAGCATAAGAGTAAAGATTCAAGCTCACTTAGTGCAAAAAGGACATGTTCGTTACATCAGACAAAAGATCTGTGAGGAGCTAATATACATAACACTTGTACAAAACTGAATCGAGAATATATTGACACATTGCTTCACTCACACTGTTTATTCACAGGACATGTTTCAAGAGCTCTTGCTCCTATCCTCAGCTGATACTCGACTAGTGCAAGTTGTAGTGGTTTCTTCTTTCTCCGTATTGTCAATAGATGGCGTGATGTATTTGTCAAAGATGTCCGGTGGTGGAGTTTCAAAATTCATGACTCTATGACGATTTTTGTTAATGAAGATTTTTTCCCATACGGAAAGGTCTATGGGGTGATTAACGTATTTTATTAGAGATGTTTCCAAATTGATGTCATGTCTAGTATTCAAAAAATGAAAAGCCACTGCTGATTTTTCTGTTTCACCATTTTTAATGTTTCTCATATGTTCTTTAGTTCTGATGTTAATATTTCTTTTTGTTTTTCCTATATACATTTTAGGGCAAGTTTCACATTTGATCTCATATATTCCTGGTTTTTCTTTGGTATTGATTGAATTTTTGGGAGGGCCTTTTAACAAATTTCTGATATTAAACCTGTTTTGAGGTGCAAGAGTTATGTTGTGTAAAATACTAATAAAATATGTTAGTCACCCCATAGACCTTTCCGTATGGGAAAAAATCTTCATTAACAAAAATCGTCATAGAGTCATGAATTTTGAAACTCCACCACCGGACATCTTTGACAAATACATCACGCCATCTATTGACAATACGGAGAAAGAAGAAACTACTACAACTTGCACTAGTCGAGTATCAGCTGAGGATAGGAGCAAGAGCTCTTGAAACATGTCCTGTGAATAAACAGTGTGAGTGAAGCAATGTGTCAATATATTCTCGATTCAGTTTTGTACTAGTTTGTGCTTCACTGTCCCTACGCTTCTTTCAAGTTTATACTTTGATACATAACACTTGTTGAATTTGATGTTTTGTTTTAAGGATGCTCATCCAGAAACATCTTACAATGAAGAGACATTCACATATGTAAAGAAAGTAACGTTGGATGTACTTTTGAAAGTGGAGGTGTCCAAGCAAGGGAATAAGATCATGTATCAGGGAGTTGAACAGGTAAGGCAGTTTGTTTCACAAAAACTTACTATTAAAGTGTTTGATAATTAAAAAAAATAATAAACAGTAACAAGAATAACAACAGTTCTTGGGCATACTTCACAAAATTCATTACTAAGAGGTAACCAATCTCTTTTGAATTCACTATACCAATTGTAAATTGTTGTCTAGAAGGGAGTTATTTGCCAAATGCAGTTCTAAGCCAATCTTCATATTGTTTAGATTTTAATGACAATTTAAAATGAAGAAAAAATCATAGCTCCGAAATTTTCTTTAGTCAGATTAATTTTGGGAGGAACACAAAATCTTTAAATGATAATTAACAAACCATTTGAGAAGTGAACAAAATATGTGGCAATCATCTCACAAAACATTAGAAAATAGCTGTCAAACGTGGTGTTTTAAATATTTTCAGCCTTTGTATACTGTAACATAGAGTATAGATTGAAGTACCATACTAATTAGTATACAGTGCTATGATAGGCCAGAGCTTACAAGGGCCGGTTCAGTAAGTACCAGTGTTTTAAAATACTTGGTATTGCTAAGGGAAGTTTGTGTTACGTATTGTCATTTTTTACACGTCAAAACAAATTTGGTGCTGATTAATAGGTTATTTTCAATTTTACAGACATTTTAATAAGTTCAACATGTTTTTGCTTAAATGGAAAAAGTGTAGATTTATTTAGTGATTCGTCTTTTTGCTTTTAGATGGAAAACTTGTGAGAAGATAAAAGCAAAATTGGATGCTGTTTGTGGAGACCTTTTACCTTCTACAACAAAATTTAACTATATGTATAGCAAATTTAAACGTAGTCGAACATTTCTTTTTGATGAGCACCAGGATGCTCTGCAGATGTGGTTACCAAGGAAGTCATTGAAAAAGTCCACAATATGATTGTCGCTGACCATCAAACAAAATTTCACAAAGTGGCAGAGGCCACGGGTGTATCAAAGGGAATGGCAATTCATGTTTTCATAAAAATTTGGAGATGGGTGCCATGTTTGTTCACAGTTGACAAGTCCAGCTTAAGCAGTAATTTTCTATTAGTAAAGTAAACTAAAAATTACTCAGGAAATCCGAAGAAACTGTTTAATTGAATCCGAAGGTCTTTTTGTGTAAAGTTGTCACTGTCGATATCTGGATTCATCATTATACACTGGAAACCAAGCTATTATCAGAATAATGGGTTGCTTCTGGAGAATCTGCTCCAAACTAGACAAAGACAGGTCCAATGGCTGGAAAAGTGATGGCGACTATTTTTTTTGGATGCAGAGGTTGTTATACTCGACTTCTTGGAAAAAAGAAAAATGATTACTGAAGCATACTACAGTGAGTTATTGGCCCAATTTGATAGGAAGTTGGAGACACGGTCCCATATGGCGTAGAAGAAAGTTCTGTTTCACCAGGATAATGCCCCAGCGCATTCATCCAGAGTTGTGCTGCCAAACTGCATGAATTGCATTATAAATTGCTGCCACATCCCCCATATTGTTCAGGGGGGTGATTTCTTCCTGTTCCTAAACATGAAGAAATGACTCGCAGGAACAAAATTTAGATCAAATGTCATCATGGAGACAGAGGTGTATTTTGCAGAGGTTGACAATTCTTATTTTTTGGAGAGGTTAAAACAGTGCAGGAGATTTGGGAGGAGTGTATAGATTATTTGATAAATAACTTGAAAAAAACTGGCATCTTCATTCCTAACAGCGGTACTTATTGAACCACCCTTGTGATATCATCAACATGGTTACCCCTTCATTGGCGTGCAACAAAATGCATAGTATGCAGACTTAATTTTTATTACACCACTAATGATTTCTACTAACTGATGAGTAAATATTCAGTAATGTTATGTTTAATGTGAATTGTTTAGTCAACTCTCCTACTTAAATTACTGTATTTCCATTCTAAGGCTGCAAAATGTAACCACCATTTCTTGTGCCAATTTTTATTGTATACTGATTATGTAGAAAATGAAGCTAGTTACAGTGAAGCAATAAATATTATACAAGTATAAATATTTGCCACTAAAGCTCCACTTATATCAAGAAATTGGTGTTAGTACTTCTTTCTAATGGAGACAATTTCACAAACAAATCGCATGCGTCCTCAGTCCAGAAAAACAAACTCCGTTGTCAAGGAAATCTCGGTTACCATGTTTTTCTTATGTTTTCTTACTATTGCCAACATCTGAAAACAAAACAAACCTAAAAACAGAATCAACTGCTGGTATTTCAAAATTCATTACGCAATAGATAGCGTCAACATGAAAAATTTGATGCCATGGCCGGGATTTGAACCACGGATCTCCTGGTTTCCGTCCAATCGCTCTTAACCTTTGAGCTACCATGGCCAACGTGCCGTCCTGACATTAAATTCTCCATTTGACTCGTATATTTCCCCGGTAGACCACAAGGGGCTCTCGCATCCGAGATACACTGTTTGTGGCGACTTACTATCGTAAGTACTTAAGTCCCAAGCTTCATCATTTAACACTTTTTAACTCTTTTCAAATCCCGGCCATGGCATTGAATTTTTCATGTTGACTCTATCTATTAAAAGCCTTAGCCTATATACAGCTAGTGTGGAGAAATGATTAATTTCCATCAATTAACTAAAATAAAAAGAGTTAAATGATGAAGCCTGGGACTTAATTACTTACGATAGTAAGTCGCCACAAACGGTGTATCTCGGATGCGAGAGCACCTAGTGGTCTACCGGGGAAATATATGAGTCAAATGGAGAATTTAATGTCAGGATGGCACGTTGGCCATGGTAGCTCAAAGGTTAAGAGCGACTGGACGGAAACCAGGAGATCCGTGGTTCAAATCCCGGCCATGGCATTGAATTTTTCATGTTGGCTCTATTAAAAACCTTAGCCTATATACAGCTAGTGTGGGGAAACGATTAATTTCCATCAATTCATTACGCAATGTTTATTTTTTAAAATAAATATCTTTTCCCAAACTATTAAATCTATCGGACCATTTAATTGTTTTAGTAATTTAACTTCGGGATTTATTTCATGGTTTAGATTTAATAGTTTGGGAAAAGATATTTATTTTAAAACATTAACATTGCTTAATGAATTTTGAAATACCAGCAGTTGATTCTGTTTTTAGGTTTGTTTCGTTTTCAGATGTTGGTAATACTAAGAAAACATAAGAAAAACATGGTAACCGAGATTTCCTTGACAACGGAGTTTGTTTTTCTGGACTGAGGATGCAAGCGATTTGTTTGTGAAATCGATCTCCATTAGAAAGAAGTATTAACACCAATTTCTTAAGATAAGTGGAGCTTTAGTGGCAAACATTTATATTTGTAATTTTAATTGTATAGTTATTATGCATAAAATGTGTGTACATCTCAAAATGCTATTTTTTTAATCGTAAAAACTATTTGTAGTCGGTTTATTGACACTTATCACTTACTTTTTTATATTATCGAGGGACTAGTTTCATAGGCCATTGCCTACATTTTCAACCTCTTTCCAACTAAGTAACTCCAACTAAGAGTTGGAGAGAGGTTGAAAATGGAGGCAATGACCTTTGAAACCTGTCTCTTGATAATATAAAAAAAGTAAGTGACGAGTGTCAATAAACCGACTGCAAACAGTTTTAATATTAATTTTGACATGACTGTTACTAAATTCCTCCAAACACACATAACTAATATGCTATTTTTTTTGCTTTATACCTATTCATTTGATACTAGAAAGAATTTCAGCAAGTGTGACAGAAGCATTGTTATAAGGCCTTCAAGCATTCTTATGAAACAGGCTTTTTTTTATTTATTTTTTTATTATTTATTAAACATTTACTGCACTGAATATCTTAAACATTCATACACATTTCATATCATTGCAAAATGATTGTCTTGATGGATGAGGCAAAGTTTTATTGGTATCAATTTCAGGAAGTTCTTAAGTATGCAATTGGTATTGGTCAGTAGGTATATTATGCTTGGTATTGGATCATACTAATTTTGAATGTTCATTGTTGTTTCTGCAGTGTAAAGTTACGGCAGATGATGACTACCAATCTGCAGTTCCAGGGGTTTCAGATTTGTCCTCTGGTAATCTGGCTGATACTTCTGCTACTGGTTCACCATCAAGTACTGTAAGGTATTGGTTTTAGCATCTCATTTTTAAAGTTGTTTAAGAGACATAAATAACGCAACACACAATTACCAGCCAGAAAAATGAATATCAGGGAAACCAGAGTTTACCAGAATAAAGGTTTTAGTTTTCATGGGGGTCTGGGATTTTGGGTTCCAATTACGTGAAGCTAACCAGAGTTTAATAAATCTATTTTTATTTTTGTGCTTGTAGCTATGGTTTAGAAGGCACTGAAAATACAGACATTTTGCCAAGGACTGTGCTTGACACCTTCAAGTTTATGGTGATTCATGTTCAGAACTGGTTCAAACCTCTGACCAGTGCAAACTATGGATTACTATCACCCTGCTGATGCTAACTGTAGTCCTTGGTGAAACAGTATCTTTGATATAGAATAAAAAGGTATTTCAGAAAGTGGAGTGCCATTGTTATAAAAATTAGACAAATGAGTCATCCTTGTATACACTTTTCTCCACTTACAAGTTTTTTTATGGACTAGTTTCTGGGAACTTCTTCCCTATCCTCAGTTCTGTGGTCAAACTTTCCAAGCCCCTTCCACAAGGGAGTTGTTCAGTTGGATAGGTTTTAGCAGGGCAGTGGTTCCCGATACCCATGGTTATTGGGTATGTCTAGGAAATCTTTTCTCCCAGGTTGAGTTGAGGGATGCGTCAATGTCCCAGGTATTAGCCTGCAGACCTAGTAGCATGGTGTGCTAAATCACTGGCAGCACAACACCGAGGTTATCGGTAATCTTCTTGAATTGGTTGATGTAAGTGGCATATCCACTTCCATCCTGCAAGGGGGCTTATTATAAATAAACTAGAATATTTATAAAATAAGTGAAGTTGGTTACGAAGTGTTGTAGTTTATTTATAATATTTGCATTGCTTCAATATCAGTAGCTTCAGTTTTGTACATAATAAAGGGGGGAGGGCACTTTTTGTTAACCAGGTATTGCCCTATAGAAAGCCCTACTGAGTATGCTTTGGCAGCTCTCTGGTTTTAGAGGGGGAGTCTTGGCTCCCAAGTAGATCCTTGAGCTTCAAATCCTCTCTAATTGCCTTGGGTAGGCATGATTCTCATACATAGCTTCTGAACATCTGTTGCACACCTCATTCTCATAATTGTGCCTTTTATTTTACTTTGTCACTAAATTGTTCATCACTTCTTCACACTATCCATCAGTAGAAACATGACTTGCGCAACAAAACAACTTTTACAGAAATGCTGAGTTTGTAACAGGCTACTCAAAGAGCAAGGTGCATTGGGTGTGAACATGGGATATTTTTCAAAATTTAATTCGTACTTTTTGGAGCATTCTGTAGCCTTCATTCCCTCTTTTATCCCTTCAAGGAAAAAATTCCTTGTTAACTGATTTTCATAATAAATTATTTCAATTGAAGTTTCATGGAGAAAATTAGCAGCTTTAATTTCCTTTTTTTTTTCCGGGGGATCAATCACACATCATCAGTGTTCTTTCACATAACTCTTATAGGATTGGAACAAGCATTATATTTTTGAGTTTATCACAATGTAAATAAGATCCTATACATTTTTTACATGCTAAAATTGCTCTGTTTACTTCAATAATGTGCTGCTCGTTTCACATCCACTTCCTCTTTAAGAGACTATTGGACAATTCAATAACTGAAGGCAATACAAGTACAGTTGGGGTAATTTATCCCTCCTGAATACTGACATAATTTGTAGACCGAGGGATTTTACTAAGCTGTTAAATTTGAAAACTGTTTGAGTATTGAAGTAGTTACACTTATTTGCACTCACTTTCTCTTTTAAATATTAGAACACAATTGAAACGCCTTCAAGGGCATATGTTCTCATCAGTACCTGAAGTCACCCAGTAGTTGATGACGAATACTCTTGAAAATGTTTCAGTTGTGTTCTAACATTTAAAAGTGAAGGTGAGTGTAGTACTTCAATTTCAATGCTTAACAAATGAATTACTTCACTGTGATTTAATTTATGGTCTGATAGATTTAATGGTTTGGGAAAAATTATTTATTTTAAAAAATAAACATTGTGTAATGAATTTTGAAATACCGGCAGTTGATTCTGTTTTTAAGTTTATTTCATTTTCAGATTCTGGTAGTACTGGCAAAAACTAGTGACATCTAGCGATTGTAACATTGACTTTCACTATATGAAAATATGTATTTACTTACTATTTGCTTCAAAATATGTATTTTTATGTGAAATAAGATTCAATACTTACGGATGATTATATATTTAAAAGTTTTTTCCTTCATATAGGCATTTTATGTTTTGTAGAAAAAAATAGTTATTTAACTAAGTATCCACTCCTTAAATATAACAAATATATTTGTTATTTGACCCACAGATAGTAACTATGAAAGAACATTTTGCACTTAGCATACTTTCAACCAGTTACCATCAAGATCAATGATTACTACTGGATGATGGATGATAGTCTACTCAGAAATATTGCAATTCTGGCAGACCCATCCAGAATATAAATGTAATAAAAAATCACTAATTCTTATTAATCTCATAATTTATTCTAAAGCTTCTGATGGAAAATTGATGCTATTAGTGTTTGTTTAGTATACATCTATTTTGTTCTTTATCTTTACAGTGGTCCAGGACCTTTCGCTCTTCCAAATAACAGATTTTCAATAATGACAACCAGCTCTTCTTCATCTGGGGGTAGCTCTACTGCACTTGGAGGTAAATATTAAACATTGTAATCCCATTATAAGTTACCTTGGCTAATTTAAAGTGATATCAGAAAACATAGTATCTAGGACATTATTTGTAAAACTTAAATATACCTATATTATTAAAATTTGGTTGCATTCAAGTGGATTAAGATAGGTATACAGTTTAACTTATCATGAACATTTCCACTTTATTAAATTATATATGGTTGTATTTAGTCCTTTCTTTATATAATAGAATGACATGCACAGGAAACTTGCATCATTTTGTAATAAATGTACTCTCTCATATTGATATTTCTGGCACAGAAAAAATATAGTCCTATTATGTAGCTTCTGAATAACCGAGTGGGATAGCTTAGGCGGTTTCGTCTGTCGCCCGCATTAGGGAGGCCTGGGTTTGATTCTCATGGCCAATCTACCTGACCTATGCGTTTTTTGGGGGCTTTCCCAGATCGCCAGATGAATGCTGGGTAGGTTAATTACATCCCCTGAATTTCCTGTCCCTCTATTTCATTTTGATTATTTCATATCATCTCTCATCTGGTGGTCTCTTTTAGGGTTCAGGGTAGAAGGTTGGTGGGTGTCCTGACGTTGCATGGCAGGATGATATGCTCTGAGTAAAACTTCTTCCTCTGGTAGGACAGTCTCCGGTCTCCGAGCCTGGTCTGGTGAGGCCGTTTCTGGACCACAGTCGGGTATGCTGCCGTTTGTGCTGGCCTACCAGGGAGATTCAAACTGGTAAAGTGTAGGGACCCTACCCTCTGCACTGTCGTGGCTCCTTGGGATGACCGACCTGTCTTTTCTTGCCTCATGCTTCCTCTCAGGCATGTCCCACCTGGGGCATATGGTACAATAGACCAACTGGAACTCCATACCGAGTCCCCTCCATGCTGTAATCCAATCCATCATTTGACGAAAGTAAAAAGTCCATTTGACATAGCATTGCAAGTACATTAAGCCAATCTATTGTTGAAATTTGGTAAAAGTTTGAATATTTTCAAATTTAACCAAAGTATAAAATTGAAAGAAGCGTAGAGACAGTGAAGCACAACTTAGCACAAAAGTGAATTGAAAAGATATTGACACACTGCTTCACTCACACTGTTTCTTCACAGGATATGTTTCAAGAGCTCTTGCTCTTATCAGCTGGAACTTGACTCAAGTGTCGAATACTATATTATCCGAATACAAGACACACTCTCTTTTTTTCAGAACTCAATTTTGGAATTTAATTCGATAGGATGATAGCAGTTAGCTGCAACTCTGACTAAAATAGATGAGATGTTTTGGACAAGTTGTTTTTGGGGTCATTCTACTTCCATATGGCAAATGGTTACTAAAACTTGAAATATTTTTATTAGTGATTTAAGGATAGGTGCATATCAATTCTAAGTTAATCAGGATAATTGAAGATTATTGGGCCTTACATACACTGATATTTTAGTTACGCTTTCCCGTAGCTTTGCCGGCTACACTCCTCTGCCTGTATAGAAACATACCTCACCTACACTTTGTGGCTTAGGGCCATCCGTATATTTTGCTATACTTGTAAATTATGTGCATGGTAAAGACAACTCAAAATTGGTATTGCAGTGCCAGTGTGAATTTATCCTATTTCTGTTTTCTCTGAAATACTTTTCTCCAAGAAGTCTTATAATCCCACTAGGTCTGGCAACAGCTAAATTTATGGTATGAAATGAAACTCATAGAATCTGTCACCAGATACATCATGATCTTGGCAGCAATCTCTACCAAATCCTCAATGCTGTGATACTGGCAACACCATCTGGTACCTACAAAATTTAAAACTTACTTTTTCTGGATACTGTTCAGAAAACATGCATTGCAATTGTACCTCTAGTTTTCAATATTAATTTAAGGGTTATTCATTAAGCAGCACTTGGTTTTTCGTGAAAAATATTGGAGTTTTGTTTGGGACATCTTTAAATATTCCCGTTTCATCCTGTATCATTTTATTACTTTCTTCAGGTGGCAAGCACTATTATTTACCATCCTTCAGAATGACACTGTAATGCAGGTGTATTCCATACAGGGAGTAGTTATTGAGTTTCTTTTGGCAGAAAGCCAGAGTACCATGGATATTCATAGCCAATTGCAAAATATCTATGGAGACCTGACATTAAACAAAAACATGAGCCATTGGGCAAGGCATCTGTCATCACAACAAAGTCAAGCAAGTCTGTCTGATTTCTTGTGTGATATCCCTTATGCCTTTAGGCATTGGGTTTCTTCAGCCACTTCCTGAATTCATTCCTGTCCTGTGCCATATGTGTTTTCTCTCAGCGACTTTCCCCTACTGGCTGCCACTTTTTGCATGTTGTGCCTCTCTTCTGGTTCTAGTCTTTCTACTCCCTTTCTTATCTCTGTTCTTTATGCTGTATATCCTTCTTGGTATTTTTCCTTCATCCATTTTTGCTACATGCCCGAGACATCCTAGTTGATTCCTCTCTATCGTCTCTATTACACTCTCTTGATTTAAGCTTTCTCTTATAGTTCTATTTCTGACTTGATCTCTTTAGTAAATCCAACAACTTTTGGGCTGTTCCTACTCTACTTGCATTTGTTTTTCCCCCCAATTTACATCCTCCAATGTTAAGTCATATCGGACGATGAATGAAATGGGTGAAATGATGCTCAAATGAGTCCGGGGTCCATTGAGCTTAGAGTTACCCGACATTCATCAATGAGGATAAGGGAAAGCCCTGGGAAAAACCTTATACAGGTAACTTGCCGTGATAGAGATTCGAACTTGGGACCTTTTGAACGTGAGGCAGACATGCTATCATCTATGCTACCGTGGTGGGCTACTTGCATGTTGTTCAGCTACTGGTCTCATATTCCAGTATCTTAAAGTGCAAGTAATGCAGCTCTTATAGAGGAGCCACTCCTTTCTCTTAATTCACAATGAGTTGAGGATGGAAATGGAATGGCAAATTGTTTGAGTATTTCAATAATGAAATAATGAAAATAGATTTGCATATTTAGATATCATTAAAAGCAAAAATGAAACTGAGTGGAAGTATGTGCTACTGCTGTGAATGAGTGATACATGTTTTATTTTCAAAGCCCACTTCTAGAGAGAACTCTGCTGAAATTCAGCTCAACCATCTCAGCTTTACTATTGAAATTCCTGGGCTCCTCTTGTTGATATGCATGCTCAGAATTAAAAAGCCGCTTCATTCTGGTTCCTGCTTCTTTTTAGAAGTTGGTTTAAGGTTTTGTCAACTATTTACAGTTACGCAATTAAAAAACATTATACAAAATTCAGTCAGAATGAAGAGAACTTCATAGATTAGTCACTGAAAATTCAAGGCACACAGAATCAGATTTATTCACCTTTGTAATAAAATTTTACAAGGTTCATCAAGAGAAAAGATAACAGTACATTTTACACTTACAAATTTTAAAATTTTGTCCATTAGATATACAATTAGCATGTATAAGACTTAAGCAATTTATATACAATTACAAAATTTAATATACGATAACATTTTGCTTCAGAACCCACACCTCCCGGAGAGGTAACAGCTAACCTTATAAAATGATGCCTGTTTTGTACTCTTCTATTGAATAAAAGGCATTTTTTATAAGATAGGACTTAATTTCTATTTTCATTTTTGCTTCATCCTTTATTTCTTTAAGTGCATCAGGTGGGTAATTATATAAATCCTTTGCATTACTCTCTATGCATTTCTTACCAAGAGAACCTTTCAGTCTGCTTCTGAAGTAATTTTGCTTAGTTCTAGTGTTATAGTTATGTACATTCATGTTTTATCATCTTTGTGTATCCTTATTACGTACTTCAAACATTCATATATGAGGGGCAATCAAATGTAAACAGGCCTTTCGTTTCAGAAAATTTATTCATGAAGAATAATTGAAATTAACATTTTTCTTACTTTTCTACACATTCACCCATCTTTTCTATACATTTGTTCCAACGGACAGGCAGTTTTTAATGCCAGTTTCAAAGAAAGTATGAGGACGGGTGCGGAGCCAGTTTCGCATGAAGTCTTTCACCAGCAGTTGCTCTCCACTCCTCCTCCACTCCAGACTGGCCCTTTTTGATATGGGTGTGTAACGATGCATCCATGTCTCATCACAAGTGGTGATTCTGTCCAGAAAAGCATCAGCTTCCTCTTCTTAGTGCGTGAGAAGCGTGCAACACATTTGAACTCACACTGCTTTCTGTTCTGCAGTGAGATACCGTGGAACCCAAAAAGCTGACACTTTTCTCAATTTCAGCTCCCTTCAAATGATTGATTGGACACTCCCCCTTAGCTTATGAGAAGTTGTTGACAAATCTCAAGCACTGTGGTGTGGCGATCCCCTTCAATGATGTCTTGAACAGCTTGGATGTTTTCTGTATAGATGGTGGTGCTTGGGCGGCAAGGGTGGGCCAAGTTTTCAACACATTTACGTCCTTCATTAAACTCATGGCACCAATGTTTAATTCTGGACCATGAAAGGGTTCTTTCCCAAAACTGTGGGAGTAACCGATGGCAAATTTCAGCTGCACCAACATTTTCATTGACAAGAAACTTGATTATTACTCATTGCACAACAGCTGGATGCACCTCTCTCTCTCTCTCTCTCTCTCTCTCTCTCTCTCTCTCTCTCTCTCTCTCTCTCTCTCAGACATCTGGGCAGCTACTGAGGGACAGAGCCAAACGAGTTCCCAAGGGGCCACTGTCCCCTTCCAGGGACCTCACTGCATGTGCTGTAAAAGCTTCGAACCCATACAGCACTCTATGCGTGCACAGTAAACAAAGGCCTGTTAATATTTGATTGCCCCTCGTACAAGCAGGGTAGTATTAGTAAATTTAATTTTTTAAAAGCATTTCTAGATGAAGTTTTACTCTGTATTTTTGTTATGATCCTTATCCTCTTTTTCTAGTCTAAATATTTTTATTACATATTTCATTCTTGCAGACCCCCAAAAGTGATCCCGTAGTTTAAATGAGATTGTATAAAAGCATAATATACTTGCATTTCACTTCCTCTGCCATGATCTGTGCCACTTGCTTTAATATGTATATACCACTATTTATTTTCTTTATGATCTTTTCAATATGCTTGTCCCATTTTAAACTATTATCAATAATTAATCCTGAAAAGTTATTTGAAAGTAATGAGTCGGTAATTCATACACAAACATCACTTAAATTATCCTTACTTAGACATGTTTCGGAGAACGGTTTGTCCCCATCTTCAGCACTTATCTGACTGGTTGGATCCATGGCTTCAGGAAACCAGTAGAATATATTTAGAATGGAAACTGGCCATGATTGTCTTGCAGAACACCTTCATAAAATACACTGCATACCTACACCCAAATGTACTATCTGTAAAGAGGATGTCATCATGAACAAACACCATTTGAACAAATGTAATGGTCTTAAAAGTGGGAACCTGCAGGCTTTGTATCGGGAAGCTAGGGGGAAAATGATGCAAATCAATTAATCCCCAGTGCCATTAGTCAACAACAACTTTTTAATGCACTGCTTCCCCCTTAAGTAAATAGCAATGAAAATAAAATAAAATAAAATTTTGCATGCACAATTCATAGAATAATTATGAAAAATGATACATAGAACAAGAAGCATGATTATTACATGTAACTGTTTTCTGTTTCAGTTACCAGAGGAAGAACCACCTCCAACTCTGATGTTGGGCTGTTTAGTGCACCATCATTAGGGCGTGTTCTTAAAGCAGGAAAGGACTCTTTTCATAGTGATGTCGGAGTTAGTGCTAACAAAAGAATAGAACACATGGATGTTATTGAAGATGTGCTAGTATCTTTGGTAGATGTGGAGAATGACATGGAAAAGAGAGCAAGGGCATCAAAAGTTACAGAAACATGCAACACAAAGGAAATTATTAAAGAAGTTGAGAAAAAGAGCTTTTGTGATGCCTTTACAACTATGGATACCTCTCCTGCTCAAATGGAGGAAGAAATTAAAGATGCAGAGCAGGAGCAGGTAGAAGAAAGAGTGCCACTTTTGCAGGAGACACCCAAAGCTACTAAAAAGCGATTTGCAAGCAGACTGAAAAATACCACACAACCACGATCTGTTTCAGTGAAAAATGCGGACAGTAAACATGAATCTGCTAGTCCTGTAAGAGAAAGAAGAAAGAGTAAAGAACAAGCAAAGAGTAAAGAACAAGCAAAGGAAGAGGTGGTAAAAAAGGTACAAGAGGTAGAAAAAAGAAGTACAAGGAGCAGTGGCAACTCCAGTTTTTCAGAGGATGCTCAAGGAACTAAAAGCAAAGGAACACCAGTAAAAAGAAGCACAAGAAAGCAGAGCAATTCCGAAGCTTCAGAAAATACAGATGACTCTAAAGCAGCGACTGATGTGGTTAAAAGGATCACCCGACAACGAAGTGATTCAAATGCTTCTTTAGGGGAGTCCAAAGAGAAATCAACACCAACGCCTACAAGAAGTAAAAGAAAGCGAAGCAGCTCAGATACATTAGAAACAGAGTCTGATTCAAAAGAACCTAAGGCTAAACAGATGGCTGTAAGTGCTTCAAAAAGGATCACCAGAAATCGTAGTGATTCAAGTTTTACAGAGTCTGCAGAAGAAACAAAAGGTAGTAGTAGGAGATCTTCAAACAGATCAACTTTGGAAATGCAGGACAACACCAGTAGCAAGGCTGCAACACCAGCTACACCAAAAACAGATAGGAAGAGGGAGAAAGAGCCAGCTCTTCCACAAACACCGGAGCATGCTACTCCATACACCTTAAAGGAATTGAAGCCAGGTAAGCTGCTTTAAGCACATTGAAAGGAGTATTTTAACCCATTTAAATATTAAGTAGAAGCTTATGTTTTACTAATACATGATAAGCAGGCAGAAATTTGAAATAAGAAACATCATTTAATATGAAATACCTTGAACATTATGTATGATTGAATTTACTAATAGTGACATCAAAATTAATTGAAAAAACTCTTAGTTGTTTTTTTACACTTCATCACTTACATTTTTATAGGAGGGCTGAGAGGAGCAATCGAGGCAGCCAATTCTTATTGCAATAAATGGGGTTTGAAAGTGAATGAAAACAAAACAAAGATTATGGTCTTCAAAAAAGGATACAGGTTGCGTAAGGATGAGAAATGGGAGGTTAATAGAAGAGAAATAGAGGTAGTAAGGAGATTTGATTATTTGGGTACAAGGTTGAGTTCAGTCGGCAGCTGGAAAGAACAAAATAAGATGTCTGTGGCAAAAGGTAGAATGGCCATGAGAGTGATAAGATCATGCTACAGTAAACTGTCAGATATAAATGTCAAATGGTTGGAGAGGATTTATACGGCAGTAGTAGAAAATAGAATGTTACATGGATCAGAGGTTTGGGGAATAGATGAGGCTTGGAGAGAGACTGATAGAGTGCATAGGTCCTTTTGTAAATACATATTGGGATTACCAATAGCATCACCTAATGGGGCAGCACAATTAGAACTAGGCAGGCATTCTACTAAAATTAAAATCTTGTCAAGGGCAATAAAATATTTATACAGAATCACTAACTTGGAAGATGGCAATATAATTAAAGAATGTTTTCATATTCAAAAGAGAAGTAACTGGGGTGGGTCTTGGGCACATAAAATGTATGACTTGTTGAAGCAGATAGGTATGGGTCATTCTTGGATAAATGCAGAGTATGGGTATAGAGGCTTCTGGAAAGAAGTTAAGCTAAGATTAGAAGATATTGACAGACAAGACATTTTCGCCAATACAAGTGACAAAAGCTCACTGAGATTATATAGAGAAATAAAAACAACCTGGGGGAGGGAAGGATATATAGATATATGTAGTAAGTTAGGGCGAGAAGGTATTGCTTGGGCGAGAACAGGAGTGAGAAACTTGAAAGGTATAGGTCAAGAGAGGGAGCTAGATAAATGTCCATTGTGTGGAGAAGAGAATGCAGATTTCCATTGCATATTAAATTGTAGTCAAACAAAGAGCGGAGAGAGCAGGCTTGGCTACGTAAATGGGACAGTTTGGGGGGTGAAGTAGTAATTAGAAAAATGTCAGTTAAAGGAGAAAAGAACAGGAGAAATATAGGGAATTATTTAGGAAAAGTTAGAGAGATGGCTAAGAACAATTAAGAGAAAAATGTGGAGTGGGATAGGTGAAATGGCAGAAAGTGTAAAAAGGAGCAGAGGGCCTCCAATACACAAAAACCTAGGGTTAGGTGTATGGGGAGAGAATTAGTTTTCAATGGTGGGCAACATGATAACATGATAGGATTTTCGGGATTTAGGAATATATGGCATATTTCAGTATGGATTTTATAATTTTTAATCTTGATTTTGTATTTCCATTTGTTGATGTAAAAGGAAATAAATTACTATTACTATTACATTTTTATATTATTGAGGGACTAGTTTCAGAAGCCATTGCATCCATTTGAGCCATTGAGTTAGACCTTTGAGGTTGAAAATAAATGCATGGGTTTTCAACAGTTTATAAATAATGTCGCCAATCGCAGTATTGCGACGGGTGCGGCTGGTGTGCGCAAAGAGACAGAGGGCAGCGTGGAGATAAAAGCTTGTCGAAACAGAGAAAGAAAGACAGTTAACTGGAAGGTTTGTTTTCTTGATTGTTACAGAACGTTCCACTAATTCCTAGAACAATGAGTGGAGATATAAAAAGTGCCACTGCTGTCAACGCAGGGGACAGTCATAATTGAGCTTGATAATCATGTGCGTGCTGCTCTGATTTGAAAGTGAACACTTGTTTGTGGTCGTGTGGCAGACGACCTTGAAGGTTGTATTTGTGTTTCTGCAAAGGGTGATCGAAATTGTTTCTATGGAAATAAAGAGCAGTTTGAATTTCTGCAAATTAGAGTTGTAATTTTACAAACTCAAAGTCACAATAATATAAAAATATAAGTGACAAGGTGTTAAAAGGCCCAAAAGTGAATCGCTAACACTGTTTATTCACTTTTGTGCTAAGTTGTGCTTCACTGTCTCTACGCTTCTTTCAAGTTTATACTTTGTTAAAAACCTGACTATAAATAGATTTCTCAATTACATTGAACATGTTTCACCCATGTTTTACATTTATACCCATCGTCAGTAGGTGCCCCATTGGTTTCAGTTTTAGAATTAATTGTAGAACTTTTCAGAGTGGTGACATCTGTGATGTTACAATCTCCCAGAGTTGGCATGATGGCAGCTAATCAAAATTAAGCAATGCTTGTTTTTGTCATGTTTATTTTTTCCCATGTGTGTAATTCAGTTGGATAACTGATGGCCTTTTGGAGAGATAGCCAGCTAAATTAGATATATAGGAAAAGATACATGGGATAAGACCCTTAATTCCTTTCATGGAAGTGTTGAAAACAGTATTGTAATAAATGAAATTTAAAGGATGTCGATTAATAACACTAAACACTTCTAAATTTTTCCAGAGCATGTTTCAGAGGCTATTCCCTCCATTGTCAACTGACCGACATTCAGTCAATGTCCGGTTGACAATGTAGGGAATAGCCTCTGAAACATCTTCCAGGAAAATTGAAAAAGTATTAAATTATAGATGAGTCGTATTTATTACACATTAGCTTCACTTACGTACCTATATTGAGGACATGTTTCACCAACTATTGTTTGCATCACCGGCTCTTATGCGACTAAAGCTTGATCCAATGGTGTGTGTAGTTCTGGAGTTGCTGCTGCCATCTGTTGATTTTGTGATGAATTTAAATGTGGGGTTGTCTTCTGGCGGAATTTCGAAGTTCATTAGTTGGTTTTTATGTTTTTCTATGTATATTCTGCCCACCTCGGTAGCGTAGATGGTAGCGTGTCTGCCTCACGTTCAAGAGACCCTAAGTTCGAATCTCGGTCAGGGTGAGTTACCTGTATAAGGGTTTTTCCGGGGTTTTCCCTTATCCTGAAAGACGAATGTTAGGTAGCTCTAAGCTCCATAGACCCTGGACACATTTGAGCATCATTTCACCCATTTCATTCACCATCCGATATGACTTAATGTTGGAGGACGTAAAAAAAAATGTATATTCTCTCGCATATGACGAGTTCACTATGTTTTGGTACATATTTTAGTAATTCTGTGCTATCTTCAATTTCATGATTTTCAGACCAGAAATGAGCTGCTATTGCAGACTTATCAATACTTTTGTATCTTAAGTGCCTGAAGTGTTCTTTCTTTCTAGTGCCTATGTTTCTTTTTGTCCTCCCTATGTGAATTTTTTCACAGTCTTTACACTTAATCTTGTAAATGCCTGACTTTTCCTCTGGTTTTATCTTATCAGTATTATTACTGTGAAGTAGGTTTTTAATGTTGTAATTGTTTTTTGGTGCCAATGTTATATTGTATTTCTTGAATATTTTTTGGAACTTTTTTGTGGCCCAGGGGTGGTAAGTAAATTTAGCAAATCTAATTTCTTGTTTTACTGGTGTGAGAGCTGTGATCTGTTTTAATCTCTTTTGAAGTTTGAATGATTTTATTTTTTTATCTACAAGGCTTTTTCCATATCCATTTTTAATTGCAGTTTTTTAGATTTGATGGTATTCTTTTTGATATTCTTGCTGGCTGAGGGGTAGATTTACTAATCTGTGTGTGAGACTGTTGATGGTGGCATGTTTGTGTGGAATTGGGTTGAAACTATTTGCTTTGATGTAATTATCTGTGTGTGTTGCTTTTCTATAAATACCAAATCCCAGTTTTTCATTGTTTTTTTTTTTTTTTTTTTTTTTTTTTTGTGATTTTAAGGTCCAAAAAAGGTAGAGTACAGTCCTCTTCAGTTTCTACTGTGAATTGTATGCTGGGTTCTTGAAGGTTGAGTAGTTTCAAAGCATCATCTATTTGTTTGTAGTGAACTATTGCAAAGTTGTCATCCACGTATCTGTACCATGTTTAAAAATATGAGGGAAGGCTTTAATTATGTGTTTTGAAAAAACTCATGTATAAATTGGCCAAAAATGGTGATAGCCAGTCCTGAAATTTGTTTGTAATACTTTCCATCAAAAACAAAATAATTTTGGATGTGAACGATGGTTTGTGAAACATGTCCTCAATATAGGTATGTAAGTAAAGCTGATGTGTAATAAATACGACTCATCTATAATTCAATAATTATTTCGCTTCACTGTGGTGTTCCAATACAGTTAAATTTTCATATATTAAAAGTAAGTGTTGTTTAGTGTCATTAATCGACTCCCTTTAAGTTTAACAATCCTTAATTTTGATTTGCCACCATGTACCTTCTTTGGAAGTCCCTAACATCGTCAAAAGATGTCACTTTTGACAATTCTATGATATACCCTTCTATGATGAACAAGTGGGGCAACTATTGAGGATGGGTACAAACAGTACCCAAAATATGTTTACTTATTAAGTTAAGTTCAGTGTTTCAAATATCCAAGCAGCCTGTTCATAGTTTAAATGGCCATCAGGCAACAGCTTCAACTAGAGGATGCAAATTTGAATCATAAGTCCTTTATGTGTTACACTTTACATTAAACTAGACCAATAAGAATTTTTTGCTCTTTTCTATTTTGATATAATTTTCAATTCACATACCCAGTTTTACTAGCTGTTATGGGCTATTAATCTAATGAAAAATAAATTAATTTTAGGATTGGCAGTGTTTGCAAAATGGACTGACAGGAAATACTATTCAGCAAAACTCAAGGAACTTACAACAGATAAACGTTGGGTCGTGGAGTTCGATGATGGACAGTCGAAACCTTTGCTGGAGGACTACATTATAGCAGTTGACCAACTGTTGAAGGGACAACTTGTCTACGCCATGAATGAAGAGGAAGAATTTATACATGGAATAATAAAGAATGTGGACAAGTAAGTAGTACCAGTGAGAAAACTTTGAAATGACAAATTTTAGGGGTTGGGGGATCGTTCATATTAATGAACATCTAATTTTAAGCCATTTTAGTATTTTTAATTAAGAATATTTAGACAAGGCATGAAAGAATTATTTAGAATTAAAAAAAAATACAAGATAAAAATGAATATGGGGAAAAAAAATTGAGTTATGCTTTATAAATCAAATTCCTATTCATTAGTATATAGTCTATATAGATAGCAAAGAAAGTAAGCGACTATTAAAGGTAGATTAGTTAGTAAAATTGTTACACTTTGAAATATAAGGTACTGTTTCATCCAAAACTATAAACAAGGTAACACTATTAAACTGTTGTAATTTGAAATTAATTAAAACTTTGTTTCTTGACTAATGTTAACTTAAACGTGTTATACATTGTGTTAACATCATGTTTCTCCAATGTTAAACACTTAAATGAGAGTTCTGCTTAGAAAGTGCCCATCTTAAATGAAGCTGCAGATCATGAATTACATTTGCAAGTTCTAAAAGGCCTTCTTAACAAATTAATGCTGCTGACATAATGCACTAGTAAAATTTTAAAAGAAAATGTTACGTGATTAGTATATACTTTAAAAGAAGTAAAGTTTAGAAAATTAAATCCTTCAACCACTGGAAGTTTTTGAACAGGAGATTAATCTCATTATTAATTAAACATAGGTTATGCTTACTTATTTCATTTACTTGTGTAAAATCAGAACATATTTCAGGAATGTTTGCTCTCATCAACTGATACACAACCAGTTGTGTTGCTGGTGTTATTTGGTGGCAACGATCAAGTGCTATCCAATGGTAAGAGTTCATATCACCACTGTCAGTGACCACCATAATAAACTACTGATTGTCAGCTGATAATAAGAGCAAATGTTCTCAAAGCTAGTTCTGATTTTACAAAAGTGCAAGGTGTGATCAAAAAGTTTTCAGAATGGCTTCACAACAATGCTGATGCTGAGATTTCTTTAATTCTTAGCCATACTGTAGATGCATCATTCCTTCTCGATAAAAATGAGAGGTCACGCGACTTTCTGTGGCCTTCCAGTGACGAGGTATAAACTATGAAGTGACAAGTGTTTTGCATGCACTGTGATTTTTCCACGCAGAAAATGTTGATTCACAAAGAATAAAGAACGAATTCCTTTCTTGGAAGTGTGGAAAACAGTGTTGTTATGATAAATTAATTGATAAATATGATAATTCCATTCTGTGAAACAGAAAAACGTTATTTACACAAAGGTAGACAAAGCCAACAAGATAGTCATAATGGAAAAATCAGATTATATTGAAAAAATGGAAGAAATGCTAACTGACAATGAATATGAAATCATTAACAAAAATCCTCTAAAAACTTGCATACAGTCACTTGGAAAAACAATAGCAAAATCAAGCATAATACCAAACAAATATACAGTTAAACCGGATAACCCAACCTTACCTAGACTTTATGGCTTACCCAAAATACACAAACCATCCATAACAATGAGACCTATAGTTAGCAGTATAAATTCACCAACATACAAACTTGCACAGTGGCTAATAAACAAATTCAATTCATTTCCAAAATTCGACAGCCTAAGCATCAAAAACACCTATGAACTTATAGAACACATTAAGGATACTGAACTAAAAGAAGAGGACACACTAGTCTCGTTTGATGTTAAATCACTGTTTCCCAGCATACCAGTTAATCAATTCCCACCGTTGATAGAAAAATGGCTCAAATCACTTGGAATGGCATCACCTGAAATTTCAGACTACATCGAACTAACCAAATTATGCATAGAACAAAATTTCTTCCAGTTTCAAACAAAATATTTCCACCAAACTTCGGGGTTAGCAATGGGCAACCCCCTATCACCCTTCCTGGCCGATCTGTACATGAGTGCATTAGAAATAAGGATCAACAAAGGTTTCCCTTGGATGTTCAAACTCTGGCAACGGTATGTAGATGACATCTTTGCAATAGTACCAAAAAAACACATCAATGATGCACTAAAACTTTTAAATATCCAAGAAAAAAGCATCAAGTTCACTGTAGAAATAGAAAAAGACGAGTATTTACCATTTTTGGATCTAAAAATAATGAGGAATAAAAACAGACTAAACTTTGGCATTTACAGAAAATCAACACAGACAGACTACATAAAAGCTAATGGCTACAACCCAAGATCCCACAAACAGGCAATCTTCAATAGTTTAGCACACAGACTGGTAAACATCCCTCTCACAGCAGAAGAATACAAAACAGAATACATCAAAATAATTGAAATAGCACAAAAACATAACTTTCCCAAATCATTAGTAGACAAAAAAGTGAACTTAGCAAAAAAGAAGCTACTAAAGGAAACCACAACCCTCTCAGCTACAGAAACTAATATGATTTTCAAAAAATTCACTTACCATCCATGGGCCTATGATAAATTCAAAAAAGTCTTCCAAAAACAAAATATTCAACTAGCACCAGTCAACCATTTCTCCTAAAAAACCTAATTTGCTCAAACATCAAAGATGCCATTCCATCTAACAAAAAATCTGGTATATATCAAATTGAATGCAGTGACTGTAGTCAAATTTATATTGGAAAAACCAAAAGAAATTTAGAAACAAGAGCAAAGGAACACTTCAGAAACATAAAATATAATCAATTAGAAAAATCAGCAGTTGCCACACATTTTTTTGGGAAAAAAACCACAACATAAATCCAGAACCAAAACTACTAAAACATACATCAGGAAAACAAGAACTATCCACTTGCGAACAAATCTTCATTTCAAAAAATAGGAACAAAGTATTCAATTTCGACATCCCCCAGAAAGATTTGTTCAGCAAGTTCCTTGAACTGCCACCAGAGGAGACCTATGACAAAATATCGTCAACTACACCAATGAGAACCAGTCGATGGCCGGCTGAGGATAGAGGCAAAGTCTCTGAAACATGTTCTGGAAAAATTTAAAAGTAAGTGTTGTTTAGTGTCATTAATCAACTCCCTTTAAATTTAATAAAGAACGAACCTCAAATGTTACATTTTACTCGGCAAAACTGCAAGAGAAGCCTATGAAATGTTAAAAACAGCTTACGGGGAGGACGTTATGGGCAAAACTCAAGCATTTCAGTGGTATTCGAAATTTAAGATCAGTTAAAGATGCAGATCATTCGGGGCAACCCTGTTCCAGTAAAACAAATGAAAATATCAATCAGGTGAGGGAAATGGCCTTAAATGATAGGTGCATTACAATAAGAAAACTTTTCTTGAAGTATTCAAAGCATTATGAAAGACGATTGAGACATGAGAAGAACTACTACTAATATATCGAGATTTAACTGTATTGGAACACCACAGTGAAGCGAAAAATGATTAAATTTTAGATGAGTCGTATTTTTTACACATCTGCTTCACTTTCGTACCTATTTTGAGGACATGTTTCGCAAATCATCGTTTGCATCTACGGCTCTTATGCGACTGAAGCTAGATCCAGTGGTGTGGGTAATTCTGGGGTTGTTGCTACCATCTGTTGATTTAGTGATGAACTTAAATGTGGGATTCTCTTCTAGCGGGATTTCAAAGTTCATTAGTTGGTTTTTATGTTTTTCTATGTATATCCTCTCCCATATGACGAGTTCACATACAAAAACATAGTGAACTCGTAGCAGAATCAAACAGTAAATCAAGTAATTAAATTATAGAGGAGTCATATTTTGTAATGGTTAACCCGGTCCCTGATGGTAGCTGGATGAGCCTCTGCCTAGTATGTTCTTAGTGGGCAATCGACCAAGAGCTGAGGATGGGAATAAATAGCTCCTGAAAAGTTTTCTTATTAAATATGTAAATGATGTGTCAAAATTTACTGAATAATTAACTAAATTAAAATTTTGCTTACTTTCATAAATTTATGCAATAAGTTGTCATATGTAACAAACTACAGGATGATCCGTTTGAGGTGTCAGAAAAGTAAGACCGTATATAAAGAAAACTCTTTATTGGTTGGTAATGATATATTAGGTGGTCTCATATATAAAGTTGGTTTTTTGATTTTGGTGTTCCTTAAAATTTATTTGGTTTCTATGGTTTGGCAATGCTATTTACAGGATGCCATGGCTAATGTTGAGTACATTGTGAGCATGTATCAGTCTTCAGTGTTAATAAACAATCACAAAATGGAGATAACGAAGTTTGAACCAAAGTTTGAGTCCTTCTAAAACTCTGATGGAAACAAGATTATAAAGCCGCTGCTGCAGCTCGAAGAATATATGAAGTGGAAAGAGAAGGTATCGTTAGTGAGTGCATGGCACAACAATGGTTCCAATGTTTCAAAATGGAGACAGAAACACTGAAGATTTACCAGACCTAAAGTATGAAATATAGAGGATACACACCAAGATTAGCAAGAAAATCTGCAAAATAGTACTCGTAGGCTTTCAGAAGAATTTAATGCATCAAAAGATACCACACACTGTCACATTAAGATATTTAGAAAATCATACAGAAGCTATAGATCTGTACCTCAAGAACTGACACTCAACAGGCTGAACATAGAGTAGATATCTAATACCTTGGACGATAGATTTGTCTTCAGAATTGTCACTTATTTGTTTAAAAAAATCAGTTCGGTCCCCAAGTAATGTGTGTCTGGTGGAATTTTGGAGGTTTGATTTACTGGGAGTTTTTTCCAAATGGAAGGCAATTGATGCGGATCTTTATTCTCAACAACTAGAATGCGTTCGCGAAATTTTGAGACAGAGATACCCAACATTAGTTAAGCAAAACAGAGTTCTATCTCAACAGGACAATGCAGCACCTCATACTGCATGAACAACTATGGAAAAAATTCAGGAATTGGGAGGAATCAAACTGCTACCACACCCAGCATACAGCCCTGATCTTGCACCAACAGATCATCATCTTTTTTGATCCATGGCCCATTTTCTACATGGAAGAAATTTTGACAACATTGAAGCAGTGCAAGTTGGTGCCACTGAATTCTTTGCATCTAAAATCAGAGACTGGTACCATTGTGGGATAATAACTTCGCTGAACAATGGCTCAAGACCATAGAATCTAATGGTCTATACTTTGAAAATTAATTAATTGCTTGTCAGAACACATCTCAAATAATTATTTTTCTTAAAAAATGACATTACTTATGAGACAGTTTTTGTGCATTTGTGTAGGAAAGACGAGAGTTTTGCATCCAGCATGTTAGCACTCAACATGACCACTATTACGAATGCAGCATAGTTCATATCTTGCACCCATGTTGCATCACATGACTTGCAGCATTCCTGGAGTGATTTCCTGAAAGGCTGCTGTAATGTCCCTCTGCAGGTCTGGCTGAAAATTGTTTCGAATGGGACCACAAAGCTGATTTTGACAGAACAACAGTTATTGTCAAAAGTTTGAGCTACTGGCCATGAAGAGTGAAGGAAGCATTGGCTATCCTTTCGGAACGATGCAGTCTTAAGAGACTCAGGACTTCAATTAAATATTGCCTGGAAACCGGCTTTGCAGTTACACAAAATCCAACACAGAAACACAAAATTAACCCCAGAGAAAGTCACTTTATGTAGACCGTTTTCTTTTAGGTTTGCCTTTAGGTCCGTGCTCCGATCCACCTGAAGCCGCCATGCCTTGGTGCCTCTCATTGGCCATTGTTATTATAGGCAAATGAGTCAACCTTTCTCCACATGTATACAAGGTTGACTCATTTGCCTAATTTTAATGAAGAAATGGCTTTCAGGAACAAAATTTAGATCAGATGAGGAGGTTATCAGGAGAGAGGGGTGTGTTTTGCAGAACTTGACAGTTCTTACTTTTTGGAGGGGTTAAAAATGGCAGGAGTGTTGGTAGAAGTGTATATCCTTAACAGGGCACTATGTTGAGAAATACATAATTTGTGTTTGGAAAAATTGGCATCTTCATTCCTAACATGGGTACTTATTTAACCGCTCTTGTAGATGTTAATTGAGATAAGCATTTGCAGAAATTATGTATGTGTAGAGAACTTTAGTAACAGTGACATCCAAATTAATTGAAAAAACTATTTGTAGTCGGTTTTTCACAATCTGTCAATTACATTTTTATTTTTTGGAAACTGGTTTCGGGAGCTGTTGCTTCTGAAACTAGTTCCTCAAAAAATAAAAATGTAAGTGACAAGAGTATGAAAACCAACTAAAAATAGTTTTTTTCAATTTATATTATTCAATATATTTCAATATATTACATATTCCATTGTAACTAAAATGCAAATACATTAGGCTTAAGCAACATTCAACTTTTGAAAAGCGAAGCACCATATGATGGCTTTGAAATTTAATACTTTTGTATCACTAAGAAAAACAAGGAAACAAATAGTCACTTATCATTAACAATTCAAACAGTTATTAAAGAGTATCTTGAAACAGTAAAGGGCTCTCCCAAAAATATGGAAATTGTGTTTTGATAAACTTACAACCATTCTGGATATAGAGTAGCCATACTTCCACAAAGTTCCTGGCAATGGCGGCAATTCCAGTAGGGGAGCCGCTAGCCGTCACATACACAAGCCTGTATACATGAGTCACTGTGTTGTTGGTTCCAGACAAGTACTGTATGGGACCAAGCTCTGGGTGGTTATAGGATGTGGGGAAATCAGTTAAAGAGGATAAGCTGATGACAGATGGCAATGCTTGCATAAACAGAAATTATCATGTGAGTTTGTTATTGTTCCTTACATGAGCAAAGCAGACGGTTTGAATGGCATCACAGAGCTTCCCCAATCCCCTTAGAGTAGCACACCTGCGATACCCCTCCTACCACTCCCACTGAGCTGGATGGGACTCTCTTCTAACTTAAGCTACTTTAAATGCAGGCTCTACCTAGAAAATTATTCATTCATTGCAATGTTCAGACTAATCCTAGGCCATGGTTGTCTGGTTAAACGTTTGTTCAATATTGGATTAATTACTTCCCGACAGTGCTTTTTATGTGCTAAAGATAACTTAAGAAGAACCGAAGTTTCTTGGAATATATATCGACAGAAAGTTCACATTCAACAGACATATTGAACACTACATGTTAAAGCAATAAGTCTTTTACATGCAATATTAAAATCTGCCAAGCTCAACTGGGGACTTTGGGAACAAGGCACTACATACCATATACAAAGGAGCAATAGAGCCAATCTTACTATACGGAGCACCGATATGGCATCAAGTCATAACAAAACAAAGGAATCTTAAGAAACTTCAAAGAATCCAAATACTGTGCAGCATTAAAATTACAAAAGCATATAGGACAGTCTCCTATGATGCCTCATGCATTATAGCTGGAGTCTGAGACGGAAACCTGAGGTTTCCGAAGCTATAAGCAAGTGAGGGAAGATAAAACTACATTAACTAAAGAATGTGTCATATAAACTAAATGTGTGAGAACGGGCGATGAGAGAGCAAAAAGTTCCCCTAAGAAATGTGAGAAAAAGTCAGAATATTTCTTTCCATGACCTCAAGGGTTAACCCCTGGTTGGACAAAAAACTGAACTTGCCTAGATATAGGAGGGGGTGAAAGACCAATAAGATTAAATATAAGGAAAACAAATCTCCAATCAAAATTTCTATGCATCATGTGATACGGGCAGAATAGTCATGAAATAGAAAAATGGACGTGGATAGATAGGTCCCCTGTCGGAAAGGATGCGAACAGACCAGGAAAGCGGCGACACTTCATCTTGGGGCATTTTGGGGGATGACGAGACAGTGCAGAGTAAAAATTACAATTAGATGCAGGTAAGTGAAACGTGAGCAACTTGAATAAAAGAGTGATACCGACGTCGTGACGAGCAAGTGTGGTAAGGGAGCAAGCTCATGATCTAAATGTTCTATCAATAAACTGGTGAGAGAAGTCAACAAGGAAGCATAGTGCATTTCCACTTAAACGCTGGACCCTGGGACAGAGTACACTTATGCTCACCCATACATACAACAGAGAACAACTCACTAGTCCAGAGCATAACCTGCTTGTCCCTGATTATATCTACACCAAAAGGATCCTGACCTCAACGCCTTTTTCCTGAACTAGGATTATATCCACCGATTCCTGCCTCAAGTCCAACCAATAGACTTAACTATAGATGCAAAGGTAAACTTATACAAAATTACTAATACAGACCGAGACAATGATGCACCCCTACAACCAATACACTGGCAACATCCAGCAAGAAGGATACACATAAAAGAATCTCTAGATGTAATACCATATCGTGTACAAATTTACACCGATGGAAGCTAAACGGGAGAAAGTAGGAGCAGCAGTCGTCATATTTCAAAACAAAACTATAACCCAACGATTAACATATAAACTAAGTGAAAAGTGTTCCAACAACCAGGCGGAGGCAGTTGCTATTTTAAAAGCTCTGGAAGAACTCCATATCATGCCAGATATGCCGCATGAAGACAAGCAAGTAGCAGTGTACACTGACAGTAAAGTAACGTTTTCACTACTGAACAACAATGAAAAACACAATTTAATAATAGACAATATCCATAAAACACTTAGGAGTTTGGAAAAAAAACCAATAGAAAATTTATTTTAGCTGAGTGAAGGCATACATAGGTATTGCTGGAAATTACTAGTAAATAAACTGGCAAAAGAAGCAGCTGAAGACAAAGAAAAAGAAATCGTATACAACAGAATTCCAAAAACCTCAATTAAAACAATGCTAAATGACATAGGAAAACAGAAATGGCAAGAAGGATGGAACAATATTACAAAAGGTGCAATTAACTAAGTCCTTCTTTCCATCTGTCAAAGACAGACTCAAAACTCCCCATAATCCCAGAATTTACAGCAATAGTCTCAGGACATGGTTATACAAAATCATTCCTTAACCGATTTCACATCATTGATAACCCAACATGCCCATGCAACAGAGGAGAGCAAACAGTGAATCATATCATCTACCAATGCCCACACACGAAACAGCAGAGAATGCAGCTAATAAACGAAACAAGAAGGGAGATTTTAGATCTCGAAAACTATTTGTAGTTGATTAATTTTTAGATGAGTCGTATTTATTACACATCTGCTTCACTTTCGTACCTATTTTGAGGACATGTTTCGCAAATCATCGTTTGCATCTACGGCTCTTATGCGACTAAAGCTTGATCCAGCGGTGTGGGTAATTCTGGGGTTGCTGCTGCCATCTGTTGATTTAGTGATGAACTTAAATGTGGGATTCTCTTCTGGCGGGATTTCAAAGTTCATAAGTTGGTTTTTATGTTTTTCTATGTATATCCTCTCCCATATTACGAGTTCACTATGTTTTTGTACGTATTTTAGTAATTCTGTGCTATCTTCAATTTCATGATTTTCAGACCAGAAATGAGCTGCTATTGCAGACTTATCAATATTTTTGTATCTTAAGTGCCTGAAGTGTTCTTTCTTTCTAGTGCCTATGTTTCTTTTTGTCCTCCCTATGTAAATTTTTTCACAGTCTTTACACTTAATCTTGTAAATGCCTGACTTTTCCTCTGGTTTTATCTTATCAGTATTATTACTGTGAAGTAGGTTTTTAATGTTGTAATTGTTTTTTGGTGCCAATGTTATATTGTATTTCTTGAATATTTTTTGGAACTTTTTTGTGGCCCAGGGGTGGTAAGTAAATTTAGCAAATCTAATTTCTTGTTTTACTGGTGTGAGAGCTGTGATCTGTTTTAATCTCTTTTGAAGTTTGAATGATTTTAGTTTTTTATCTACAAGGTTTTTTCCATATCCAATTATCTGTGTGTGCACACACAGATAATTACATCAAAGCAAATAGTTTCAACCCAATTCCACACAAACATGCAACCATCAACAGTCTCACACACAGATTAGTAAATCTACCTCTCAGCCAGCAAGAATATCAAAACGAATACCATCAAATCTTAAAAACTGCAATTAAAAATGGATATGGAAAAAACCTTGTAGATAAAAAACTAAAATCATTCAAACTTCAAAAGAGATTAAAACAGATCACAGCTCTCACACCAGTAAAACAAGAAATTAGATTTGCTAAATTTACTTACCACCCCTGGGCCACAAAAAAGTTCCAAAAAATATTCAAGAAATACAATATAACATTGGCACCAAAAAACAATTACAACATTAAAAACCTACTTCACAGTAATAATACTGATAAGATAAAACCAGAGGAAAAGTCAGGCATTTACAAGATTAAGTGTAAAGACTGTGAAAAAATTCACATAGGGAGGACAAAAAGAAACATAGGCACTAGAAAGAAAGAACACTTCAGGCACTTAAGATACAAAAGTATTGATAAGTCTGCAATAGCAGCTCATTTCTGGTCTGAAAATCATGAAATTGAAGATAGCACAGAATTACTAAAATACGTACAAAAACATAGTGAACTCGTCATATGGGAGAGGATATACATAGAAAAACATAAAAACCAACTTATGAACTTTGAAATCCCGCCAGAAGAGAATCCCACATTTAAGTTCATCTCTAAATCAACAGATGGCAGCAGCAACCCCAGAATTACCCACACTGCTGGATCAAGCTTTAGTCGCATAAGAGCCGTAGATGCAAACGATGATTTGCGAAACATGTCCTCAAAATAGGTACGAAAGTGAAGCAGATGTGTAATAAATACGACTCATCTAAAAATTAATCATTTTTCGCTTCACTGTGGTGTTCCAATACAGTTAAATCTCGATATTTGTAGTTGGTTTATTGATACTTAGATGTTTGGCCTGTTAACAACCAACAGTTCATAAGACATTCTCAAGCATTTCAGCGGTTCATTCGAAGTATTAACATTCGACTTTGTAATAAACTATAAGAAACATTAGTGCAAGCACACATAATTCAAGAACGAGTGGAATAGATTCAATATACTATTGTAAATAATATATTTGCTATCATTATAAATTATAGTTGTGACAAAAGTAACATATGTAAAATTGTAACATTGTAAGATAATGTAATTTAAAGCATGTAATATTACTCCGGTAATGGGGCATGCTGATTAATGACAATAAAAAAAGTTAACTTTATAAATATTAGTCATATAACTGTAAGTGAAGTTATCAAAAATCTTAAGATCTAGTCTCTAAATATTGGTTAACAAGAAGGAGAATGATTTTATCAAATTTTGAGCTTTAGACACGTATGCACACATGCACACACATTTATTGTGCAGCAAGATCATGTCTTATCTTTTATGGTTTACAGCTTATGCAAAATTTACTCAAAATAAAAACCACTTCACAGACTTTTAGTAGAAAATTTTAACTTATAAATTCTAATGCAAATATCCTAAACATATACTATTTTAATCCAAATTACAAATCCGTTTTTGAGAAAAAGAAATGTTATGAAAATCACTCATGAAAACAGCAATTTTGATTGTGGAGATAAAAGCTTTTTTTGATTCAGTGTCACTAAAATGCATATTTCCAATGAAATCCCGTACCAAATTTTGGAGTGAAATGCAATATTTTCTTTGTTCACAATATGAAGAAAATAGAGAAAAGTTAAAATGATAATTTGGGCTAGAGTTTGGAAAGTCTTTAAGTTTTCTATTTATCTTTTTGTTTTGAGTTAAGCTGTTTTCCTCTCTTTCTCTCTCTCTCTCTCTCTCTCTCTCTCTCTCTCTCTCTCTCTCTCTCTGTCTCTCTCTCTCTCTCTCTCTTACTCTCATGCAAACAAACATATTTCTTTTTATAGTATTAATATAGATTTTTAGGATATCCAAAAACAGAAATATTTGTGGAATACTGTCTTAGATCCTAGACTTGATACTTAGGCAAACAAAACTAGTATATTATTTGAAGCTGATGATGGGGACAAAATGTTCTCCGAAACATGCCCAAGTAAGGATAATTTAAGTGATGTTTGTGTTTGAATTACCGACTCATTACTTTCAAAAACTAGTATAACTTTTTTAATGTTCATTTACAGGAAAGGGAGAAAAGAAAAGTATACAGTGGAATTGGACGAAGGTGAAACAGTGATAGTTACAAGGAAAGAGTTGTTCATGACAGAAGATCAGGCAAAGATTCTTAGAGAAAATGTTGTGTCAACTCCAGTTAAAACTACACCTCATCGTTTAACTGAATTAACACTAGGTAAGAATTATTGATTAGAATTATCATGTTAAAAGACTAAAGCTTATATTTATTTGATACTAGAGCGGTTAGTGTGTTATCCATCATGTCATGTTGTTGCTACCAGAAGTGGATGCACAGGAATGCTTGCACTATTAGCCAAAGAAAGCACTGCTTGCCTGATCCTGGGCTCTTCATTATTTGAGGGGACTCAAGCTGATCAAGTTGTGGTTAAGAGGTTTGAATAGGATGAGCGAGGCTCTGCTTGACAATGTGAGTGACACTAGTGGATAAACCCATTGAGCTCTAACATTGTCCAGTGATTGTTTGGAGGAATGTAGTAACAGTGACATCCAAATTAATTGGGGAAAAAGAAAATTATAGTCAGTATTTACTGTGTCACATTTCTATTTTTGAGGAACTACTTTCGGAAGCTGTTGCTTTTATTTTCAACCTTGAAGGTCTGACTGTTGTCTGTTATTGCCTGCTTCTTCTCTCTGTTGAACTATTGACTATTGAACTTCATTATAAAATTATTGACCGGTGGCATTTCGAAGTTCATTACTTGGTCTTTAATACAAAAAAATGACCTGAAAGGGCTATAATGGTGGAATTCAGGAGACCTATTTGCTTACCTCTTCTTTCTGGCCTTGAATATTATGGCTTGATGTGTCCCTTATGTATTTGGTTTTGATATCTACAGAGGGCCTGAAGTGGGTGAGGAGGTCAGCACTTACGATAATTGTCTTTGATAGGTTGGCAGTCAGAAAGTCCCAGGTGAAATGTTGGTCATTGTGTGCCAAACATGTAGAGTGGTTTTCCATTTATGGCGTAGACTAGGTACTCTTTGTTGGGCATGATGGAGATGTAGGTGCTTATGTCTATCAGGAATGGAATTTGGTTGTACTGGCATCTAATGAATATCGGGTTTGAGTGGTTAGTTACGGCCAGTCCCACTATATTGGCTGTGTTCCATTCGTTTCCCTGTCATTGTTTTTGGAGAGGTGGCAGGATGGTGTAAAGTTCCTTGCATTTGGACCACAGCACCTATGGTACCAGCAAACACTGATGGTTTGTCTTCCTATTTCTTGTTGAGTTATGAGTCCTTGCATGTGGGCCCTTCCCTCTAGGTTCTTGAGCTTGTGGATATGCCATCAAGTTGGGTCTGCCTGTCCGGAGAGCTTTGCTGTTGTTGAATCTTGACCCTTTGACCAGATGTTCCATGGTGCAGCCTGCTGTTCAAGCAACTTGGTCCAGGGGCTCATCTTCTCATGTGGTAAGTAGGACATGTGTTTGGTGTGAAAATTTGTCTAGTGGACATTACATGTAGCAGCTGTTATGGTTTCTGGTAGCCTAGTAGTGCATCTTTGAGCAGCTGCTGGAGTTGTAGTTAGCTCTTAAGAACATAGATCTAAAGCATTCTCTTTTTCAATGTCTGGTAGGGTTGTTCTTCAGGGTTGGCCACACAAGATAGGTGATCTGGGCTACCATCTGTCATGGAAGTTGTTCTGCAATGTGGTGGAAGCATGCGCACGAGACTGGATGTGTGCTCTGTGAAGACTGCCTCGGCCTGCAGGAACCATATTGTGGGATTGTCCTTGTAGAAGGTTGGCAGAACAATGGTGGTGGCTCAGACAATTCCACCTGGGCTGTAAGAGCATCATGGTTAACTTCATTGGTGGTCACCAATGTAGTGAGTTGTATGTTGTCCATCGTGTCCAGCTGGAGGGGGTGAACACTTAGTAATTCCAGTGGTTAGCTAGACTCAGTTCAGTCTAATGCCATGTTGCCTTTCTCAGTCTATTTATTCTGCAAATATGGTAATTTGGTTCTGATTTTGCTGTGCTGATCACTCATGTTGCCACCTATTTTATTGAGCTCCAGTGCACACAGTGATTACATACTAGTGCCACATGTAGTGTACTTTCTCTGTTTGTGGTGGTGTACAGTTACGAAAAATTCTTTTATCTGTTTTAGGGCCAGTTATACGAACTGAGAATAAAAATCCTTTTGCACATTATTTCAGGGTTAGGCAGTAAGTTGTGTTATACTTGCTGGATAAATTATCAAGGATAAACCATAGAGTATAGAGTCTGAGTATAAAAACAAAATGTCTCCTTGTCTGCTTGGGTATCGGTCAATATAAATTTGATATAAATAATAAATATCTGAAATATCTAAAAAAATATTGAGATCCTTTATAAAGGTTATCATATAAATGAACCTGACAATGAGGTTCAAGTTGAAGGATATTGTGCTGAGATGCTTTGGTTATTTAGAACATGCAGCAGGCAGAAAGATAAAAATGATAGAGAATGAAGTTCTTATTAAATTTTAGATGAGTCGTATTTTTTACACATCTGCTTCACTTTCTCCTTCACTGTGGTGTTCCAATACAGTTAAATCTCGATATAATGAAGTTCTTATTTAAATAAAGAATAACATACCTTGAATATTATCAGGTCAGTGCATAGTTTTATGGAAATTGTGTAGTTGAGTACTGCCCAAGTTAAACCCAAAGTACAGTGTAGAATTAACTATACAATGCACAATGATGCAAAGAGTGAGGTTTTGTTATCAACAAAATGTGAAGGACTAGTTACTTCAAAAGATACAGAAGCATCCTTCAAATCTAATATAGCTGCCAGTATTAATGTTGGCGCCATTCTGTGTAATATTTGGAGGTTATTAACTTCAAAGTATAATTACTTCAGGATATATTCTGAGTTTTTGCAACTGGCCCGAAGACTGTTAGTGAAGATAGTTACATGTTTTCTAAGTTGCATCTCTTATATGGCTATCCAGACTATAACCTAAGACTATCTACTTTTATATGTTCTTTATTACCAGAACAAAATAGGAGTTTGTTAGTTACTCTAAAAGTAATATTTGGGGAGAAGTCTGGAGATATACATAAATTGTAATAAGTACAAGTACTAAAGCAAATACATCTTGGGCTGCGCCTGAGCTGGGCCCTGGCCCCTTTGCTATTTCTTCCCCTCCGTATATGAGATCCCCTCTTTTACCTTTCTAATCCACTCATCTTTGGCTCAACCCTGTTTTCTTCGACCCTGGTGGTTTTTAGAGTATTTCAGACCTATATGTTCATTTCATTTCCTTTCCTGTTCATACCTTTCTCTACTTCGGGTGATAAAACTGCCATTTATAGTGCCTAATTTTAAACAGTTATAAAAAATTAAATAAAAGCACTCCAGAACATAACATCAAAATACTGAGTGCAAGAGAGCGAATGGCTTCATTGCCAACTGCTTAACATTAGATACCAACCAACCACTTTGTATGTGTTTGCTCCTTTTAATAGTCCTTGCTTCTACCCTGCACTAGTTTTTCCTGTTTGCCAAATTTTTGTCAATCCCTGCAAATTATTACCACTTATTTAAATGTCATATTTCTGTTGTTTCACTGTGGTTGTACTTAACCTCACTTTTCAATACTTTTCAACACTTCTCACTTGCACATTACCCCATTTCTTGCATCCCCTTTCCCTATTACAAATTTCAATCTTCCAGTTAACCTACCACTTCATCACACTTTCTTACAACCCCAATCTAATATCTCTTTCCTTTCTGCAGTTTGTACAGCCGTATTGCTCATACATCTGGTTTTACCTCTCACAGAACCATTCTATTTCTTCATTTCTGCAATTTACCCATAATAGCCATATCTTTGCCTTGCTGATACTCCTACATCTGCGTCTCGGGCCGTGCCGTGCCGCAGTGGTTAGACCGCTTGGCTCTCACCAAGGTGGCCCGGGTTCGATCCCAGGCGACTGCAAAGTGAGATTTGTGGTGGACAACACAGCGCTGGGGCGGGTTTTCTCTGGGACCTCCAATTTCCCCCGCTATCTCATTCCACCGGTGCTCCATCTTCATCTCATGTATCATCCGTGTCACCGCCTGCGGTGCCGTATGCAGTAAAAGCAGGCGTTAAACACTACACTCACACACATCCTACATCTCGACATCCCTTGCTTAATTCTTGCTACTTTTCTAATCTTTGGAATCCACACACTTGCTCACTGCTTTTCTCTGATCCCTTGTATCCCGTTACCTGTTTCACTCTGTTTTTTCCTGATCCCTTGCATCCCCACACTTGTTCACTCTACTTTTCCCTGTTACCATTTATCCCCACAATTGTTTCACTGTGCTTTTTCTTGATCATCTCGATTCCCACGCTTGTTTCACTCTGTACTCATTGTAATGCAGCTCCATTTTCTTTTTCACTCCAACCACCATTTCTGAGATTTCCCTCTCTTCCATTTGCACTGTTTATCATTTCCCCTCTGTTAATGCACACTGCATTTATTCCACATGTTTTCTGGACATTCACACCAGATATCAAAGTCAGCTTGTTTGAGTCTGCTGCATCATCAGTCTATGTTCCAATGTTGACTATGCCACTTCTCATCTCAGCCACTCACCCAACAATCTACAGTTCACCATTTCATATAAATGCATTAAATCCTTGTTTCCTTGCCTTACTTCTTTCTTCAATTAGCCTCCTCCTTTGTTCTCTTTGCTCATAAGATAAATCCTTAGAGATATAAATAAATGTAGCTCTCAGCTTTTTTGCTTGTTTCAATACTTGTGTATCAATTCAGTATTGTTGAATTTCACCAATATATTTCTTTTGCTTTCCAATTTCCCAGTTCTAAATGCCTCTCATAGTCACCATTAATCTTTTCATTAATAATTCCCATATCTCCTGAAATGCTCCGATTCCTTTTCACTCTTCTACCACAGAATTATTAAATTGTATCGTCTAATGAAGTCTTATACTTTCCATTCTTCCCATCTTCGTTTTAGTCATCTCCAATTCTTTAGTTTTAATCTCTAACTCTATGTTATTCTACTTTCTCCATTCTTGTTTAAATCTCATTGCCAAACAATTATTTCTTGTAACTTCTCATGTCCACTTAGCTGTTGCCATGGCACTTAGTACGTTTTTCTCACTTCCACAGGAACAATTCTACTGTACATCCATTCTCCTCTGTTGCCAGTTTAGTACTCCTATTTATATAGAACTTGCACTGGCAAGTGCCCTTTGAATTATGGTCTGATTCAATTCTGGAGATAAGGCTCAGATGAGAAAGATTCAATTTTGTTATATGATAAAAGCTACAGTAACTCAGAAGACGGAGGGATTAAAAAGGCAAAAATGCGTTTTCAAATCATAAGTGTTGCAATGAATATTTTTAATGTAATTTAACATTCTTTCCTAACTGATTAACTTGTCAAATAATTCTGGAAATAATGTAGCCAATATGCAGAAACATATATTGAAATAAAAATTTTACTTCTAAAATTTTGATTACAGATAATGTGCTGGAGGGTAAGCGAAGTAGAGGTAAACCTAATTTGGATTCATCTAACCAGTCTCCAAGCACTTCCGGCTTAAATAAGAAAGTGAAAGGCCCAAGTTCTGCATCGTAAGTATTTTTCTGGAACTTAATATTATAAATGTTTAGTGTTGTAATTGCTTGCAGTTTTCCAACCCAGATTAATCTTAAACTAAACCTTTTTTTTTTTTTATCATTTATCATTTATTTAGCATTTAATTTCTATACAGAAATATTTGCTTATTCAAGATACATTACAAACGATACAAATTGGAAATACAGAAAATAATCAGATTAAATAGTATCAAAGTCAGCAAATACAGAAAACTTACATGAATTGACAACCATTAGTATCATAAAATTATTCTCTTGTAATCATTTACTCTACTTAATCTGGTGTCTAAAATATTCAAAGAACTCTTGAGTACTATAGAAGCACTGATTTATTAAAAATGATTTCACATCTCTTCTGAATCTTTTCTTATCATTGTTTTTTATTTTCTTTGTGATTATGTTATACATGTTAACCCCTTTATGTAGTACTGAGTTAAGTTTATTTGATCTTGATCCCGGTATATGTAATTTAGTACTATTCCTGGTATAATGTTCATGAACAGTGTTATTTATTTGAAAGTATTGCATGTTGTTATTTATAAAGCATACAGTTTCTAAGATATACAGACATGGCAGAGTTAGTATATTATTTTCCTCAAAATATTTCCTACAATGAGTCCCTTTACTTAGATTAAACATTCTTATTATTTTCTTTTGTGTTACAAATAAAGCTTTTATTTATGTAGCTGATCCCCAGATAAAGATACCATATGCAAGATAAGACTGCACAAATGAATAGTAAATCAGCTTTAATGTTTGTGTATTACAAATTTTTCTTAGCATTGATATTATATAGTGGGCTTTATTAACTTTTGCAGTAATATACTGAATATGTGGCTTCCAGCTTAAAAATTTGTCAATAATTACCCCCAAAAATTTTGTTTCATTGGTATAGTGTATTACCTCATTGCCAAAAATGATTACAGGAGCTATATTAGCATCATTTCTATTTGAAAGTGAAATATGCATACTATGTGTCTTTTTAATATTAAGTAGTAATTTATTATTCGTTGGCCAATGCATCATATTTGTCATCACAGTATTAGCATAATGTTGCAATTCAGAATTATTGCAGCCTTTGATAATTAGTGTCGTCAGCATACAGAATAGTTTCTGCATGGGGAATATTAAGTGGAAGGTCATTAATATACACTAGAAATAGCAGTGGTCCCAGGATAGAACCCTGGGGAACCCCACATCTCACAATTTCAATATTGGAATTATGACCATTTAATTCATTATTAACTATAGTATACTGTCTTCTACCCAAGGTAGGATTCAAACCAGTTAAGAGATACCCCTCTTATACCATAGGCATCAAGTTTGGATAATAGAATATTATCAAATCAAATGCCTTAGACAAATCCATAAAAATCCCAATAGTAGAATTATTTGCCTCAAACCCTTCTAATGTTTGTTTCATAAAAGAGTATAGTGCATTAAAAATTGATTTATTTTTCCTAAATCCATTTTGTTTATCACTGAAAACATATTTTTCAAGAAAAGGAGATATCCTGTTGAACATAAGTTTCCAAGATTTTTGAAAACCGTGATTGAGCTGATATAGGTCTATAATTGTCAACATTTCTTGTATCTCCCTTCTTATATACTGGTACGACTTTTATTAATTTTAAAACATCAAGAAATTTGCCTGTTGATATAGAACAATTACATATATCCATTAACGGTGCTACTATATAATCTTTGCAACATTTGATTATACACTCTGGTATGTCATCAAATCCAGCAGAGAATGTGTTCTTTTTTGATTATAAGAATCTCCTCACAAGTTACTGGTTTGAGAAATACACTTTTATCGTTTCTGATTAATTTGATATTAGGAGTATTTGTATTGGGATGATTCAAAGGTACTCTGTCAGCAACACTAATATTCTTTGAAACCCAAATCTCTGATTCAAATATCTATTCAAGGTTATAGAAAATCCACAAGAATTTCCTTCCAAAGATTTGGTTCTGAATCACGTTATTTTTGTGAGAGGCATGATACCCAAACTGTCCAAACAGTGGAGGATAGAGAGGGGTAGTTGAGAACATCAGTAAATCCTTTAACTTAATAATTTTAAATTAACACTACTAACTTAACTAGTTTTTGAGGTTGAAGTACTCATCAGTTATTACTTCCTCCATCCAGTAAATACCTTTTTTTTTTTTTTTTTTTTTTTTTTTTTTATAAATTACATTAAGGACACAGTTCAGCACTAAATCGGTTAGAAAGAAAATTGATAAATTCAAAAGACAAGAAAGATGCAAACAAGCAACTACTCTTACCTCAATCAGTAATAAAACTTGATACAGAAAATTTACATATTATCCCAGAGCTACACACCTTTTCCAAAAGGTCTTCAAAGAGCACAACATTACTTTGGCCCCACAGAACAAATTCAGAGTACAACACCTTTTGAAATCACATAATACAAAGGAGATACCCACAGACAAAAAATCTGGTATGTATTGGATAAACTGCAAAGGCTGTGACAACTTTTACATTGGAAAACTAAAAGGAATCTGAACATTAGGTTTAAAGAGCATTTTAGGAACATCAGGAACAAAAAAATCGATAAATCGGCGGTAGCCTACCAGTTTTAGAATGATAATCACAATATAGAACGAGAAATCCACTTATTACGAAGTGTCCAGGGTCCAGCTGCATTAACCATATGGGAAAAATTATTCATAAAGAAATATAAAAGAAAATTCTTTAATTTGGACACTACCTTTGAAGAGAACTCTTAACTTCAAATTCATCAAGGTACCGACAGTCGCCCCATCGCCTCCAAGGAATTCACCAAACCAACATCCAGTAGTCGACATCAGCTGATGATGTTAGGAACGTCCCAACGAATCGCGTTCTAGGTAATCACTAGCAATAAATGGAGCATTGAGTACTAGTTTGACTCAAAATTCTATTAATTTTATGCTTCATTGTATCATAGTGCTTACTCATTGGAATACAATTTAATCAGTTTCTTGACAATCTGTACAAAGACATTCCTAATATAAACTTGGAAGAAGCGTAGGGACAGTGAAGCACAAATTAGTACAAAAGTGAATCGAGAAGATATTGACACATTGCTTCACTCACACTGTTTATTCACAGGACATGTTTCAAGAGCTCTTGCTCCTATCATCAGCTGATACTCGACTAGTGCAAGTTTTAGTGGTTTCCTCTTTCTCCGTTTTGTCAATAGATGGCATGATGTACTTGTCAAAGATGTCCGGTGGTGGAGTTTCAAAATTCATGACTATGACGATTTTTGTTGATGAAGATTTTTTCCCATACGGAAAGGTCTATGGGGTGAATCTATGAGATCAGGAATCTATGAGATCAAATGTGAAACTTGCCCTAAAATTTATATAGGAAAAACAAAAAGAAATATTAACATCAGAACTAAAGAACATCTAAGAAACAGTAAAAATGGTGAAACAGAAAAATCAGCAGTGGCTTTTCATTTTTTGAATACTAGACATGACATCAACTTGGAAACATCTCTAATAAAATATGTTAATCACCCCATAGACCTTTCCGTATGGGAAAAAATCTTCATCAACAAAAATCGTCATAGAGTCATGAATTTTGAAACTCCACCACCGGACATCTTTGACAAGTACATCATGCCATCTATTGACAAAACGGAGAAAGAGGAAACCACTACAACTTGCACTAGTCGAGTATCAGCTGATAATAGGAGCAAGAGCTCTTGAAACATGTCCTGTGAATAAACAGTATGAGTGAAGCAATGTGTCAATATCTTCTCGATTCACTTTTGTACACATTCCTAATAACTATTCATGCAGAAGTATATGAAATATTTGGCAGATTTGTATTTTTGATTTCTTTACAAGGGGCACTATTTATATTTTGAGCCTTGGCAACCCGGAATGTTTAGGTGCCATCTGTCATTTCCAATGGAAAGTTTGACATTGTGACCACAATCTACTTCAAACATTTTGTCAATAGAGTGTCATATGTTTTGTTTATATTAACTTGAAAATTCCGTCACAACAAAAACATGGAATTAACTTGTGAAAATGTTCATGCAATGGTTTATTATGAATTTCAACGTGGATTGTCAAGACAAGAGTGCATCAGTCAACTAACTTCCACATTTGGTGACAAAGCTCCATCCTCCATCAGTTGTTATGCCAGAAAACATTGATACTGTGCAAAAACTAATAATGCAAGATCGTCATGTGACATATTGAGACTGAGGCAACCCTAGGCATTAGTTCCGCCAGCATATATAAAATATTGCATGATTAGCTGTGAAAAAGGTTTGCTCTAGTTGGATTCTACATAATTTGATGCAATCTCAAAAAGATGCTCGTGTCGATTGGTGTACAAAAATGCTTAAGAAATGCAATGGTGGTACCTCAAAAGATGTATATAAGATTGTAACAGGTGACAAATCATGGATCTATGCATATGAGCCGGAATGTAAACAGCAGTCGACTGTATGGGTGTTTCAAGATAAAGCAAATCCAACAAAAGTTGTTAATACTCGAAGTACTTCAAAGCAAATGGTCGCCTGTTTTTTCAGCAAAACTAGCCATGTGGCAACAGTACCCTTAGAGGAACGTAAAATGGTTAATGCCAAATGGTACACAACCATTTGTTTGCCGAAAATCTTACAAGAATTGTAGCATTATTCTTCAGCAAGACAATGTGAACGCGCACACGTCTCATCTAACAACAGAGTATTTGAAGGCTCAAAAAATCAAATTGATGGGTCATCCACTATACAGTCTTGACTTGGCACCCAAGGACTTATTTTTGTTTCTGAACATCAAGAATAAATTGCGTGGACAGCAATTTTCGTTGGCAGAAGAAGCCGTTGATGCCTTCAAAAACCATGTTTTGGAGGTGTCTAAAGAAGATTGGAATAAATGCTTTGACAAATGGTTCAGACAAAAGCAGAAGTGTATTGATCGTAAAGGAGAATACTTTGAAAAATAATAAAGCAGTTTTCAATCAGAAATTACTTTGTTTTAATTATTCGGCTCAAAATATATATACAGTGCCCTTCATAATCTTCCGTCTTCTATGTTCAGTAAATATTGTATAGTCTGTGGTAAACTGTTAACAGTGAATCAATTTTAGGAATGGTCAAGTAGTTTAAGTTAACACAATAAAACACATTTGAACATTTTATTGATTTCAGAAATCAAATATGTAATTTTAATTCATTCACATATGCTGCAGTGCATCATTGGAGGAGCTTAGTAACAATGACATCAAAATCAATTGAAAAAACTATTTGTGTTCAGTTTTTAATACTTTGTAACTAACTGTTGCATCCATATCAACCTCAAAGGTCTAACTATCATTTGTCGTTATCATCTGCTCTGTTTTCTCTGGTAGTGGAACTATGAACTTCTCTGTCAAATTATTGACTGGTGGGATTTCAAGATTCATTACTCTGTCCTTAATTTTCCATATTAATATGTTCTCCCTTATTGTCAGTTTATATTTATCGCCCCTTTTAGTAATTTTGGATTTGGGTCATTGTCAATGGTTTTTGTTCCAAAAAATGAAATACTACTGTCTTGTTTCAATTTTGTGTTTCTAAAGTGCTCTTTAACTCTGTTTTTAGGTTTTATTCAGTTTGACTAGCATTTTTCACAATCCTTGCAACTTATTTGGTGTATTCTGGATCTATTAATTGGTGATATTTCATCTTTTGTTTTTGAATTTAACAGTTTTAATACAGAGTATCTATTTGTAGTTGCCAAGATATTTTTTTCCTTAAAGATCTTTTTACATTTATTACATGTTTTTGGCTGGTACGTGAATCCACTGAATATGCTGTTACTTTCTTTAGTGAATGTGGTTGCTTCATTAATGGTTTTCTTTAGTTTAGTCTTTTAATTTTCTTAAACACCAGACTTTTGTTGTATCCATTTTTTTCTGCTCTGTGGAGTATGGCTTTTTGTTCTTTGTAGTATTCTGCTTTATCCAGGGATATTGTGACTTTGTGGGTTCGTAGAATTAAAAGTCCAAGTTGCAGAAATGCAAAACATTCTTTATTTCCGTAGAAATACACTTGGTGCACTTCTGATTACAGCAGAATTATGTAACATACACAATTACAATCTACCAAGGTCGTTGACCACAACAAAGAGTTCACTTCCAAAGTACCAGTTTCAATTACAACTTTCATCACGACTCTGTTTACAACTGTTTACGACTGTCTTGGCGAGTCTCGGCTTCCTTATATATACCACTACTCATATCACTAGATATTTCTGGAGCAAACAAGAAATCGAATGTTCTGTATCAATCAAGTTGTCACTGGAATGTTCCATTTACCTCACTTTATCTGTTTTGGCATGCCTTTTATCTCCGCACTATGTTTATCTGCTTAGGCAAGCTGTTTGTCTTCGCCCAGCACTATGTGTCCCTTATCTCTCTGTGCTGAACCTTTTGTCTGCATCACTGCAGCCACGACGCTATGTTAAACAGCTTATCTAGTAAGAATTATGTATGTACAATAGTGGGTGCAGAAGTCATATGAGTTCAGTACACACTTTTATAATAGCACCACCATTTTATCATAAGAACATAATATGCAGACTGCAGTTGAACTCTGTAGCTAAATTACGCATGTTTTGAGAGTGTATGAATTAAGCCTTCGAGATGAAAATGGAAGCAACACCTCTTGAGACTAGTTCCTCAAAATGTGACACAGTGTGAAGAACCAACTACAAATAGTTTTATCTGTAGCTAAACCACTTTTCTTTTAACCTTTATCTGCATAACACTAATTCAACTGTAATATTCAAAGGCATTAAGTTTGTAATCCTGTTTATTTTTATAGGTCTGAAGTTGAAAGCTCTTCTGGAGTTGAATATGTTGATGGCGTTCAGCGGGAGAGCACAGGACATGTTGTCTCCCGAAGAGTCAAGGGACAGGGAACAGGCAATCCAAAGAAGAATGTTGGTAAGTATTGACAACACTTATTGAAAACAAATTTATAAAGTTTTGAGTCACAATTTTGCATTCAGTCCAGCTTCTCTTGCTATTTCCTCACTACATGTTATGAAAGCCATTGCTGCATCAGTGGTGTGTTGACTCGCTTCTTTGTTGGGTAAAGTTCCTATTTGGTGCCTATGAACTTAAATATGGTGACATGAACTTCTGTGATGTCAAAATTCACAAGGAATTGCTCGTACTTTAATGTAAATTTTTTTCCAAAACATCCAATTCACAGCTGTAACTTATTTTGGAATGAGCTGGCAACTATTTTAAATTGTTTTTTCTCCATTTTGGTATACTTTTTAAGACTTGGTTTCTGGGAACATCTCCCACATTTTCAATTTTTAGGTTGATAACAAAGCTTAACCTGTATAAAAGTTTACTCTATCCTCTGAAATAGTCATGAACAAGAAATATGTCACTTGACACTTTCAAAAAATATTTATGTCGAGCTTATAATGGATCAACTTAATATTGCTCTTAAAATTCTAGTGTTAACAATGAGGCAATACAATTTGAAATAAATTCACAAAACTCTGGAGAAAGCACACCCCTTGTCACAGTATTTTTATGCACATTTGAACTTAATTCATATCACTCAATGTAATGTAATATTCTTCTGAAGAAGGATGTATTTCCCTGGATGTAGGTCACATCTTAAACAAGAACGCAAGCACGCACACTGGCTCTATGGAAACAGTAGATTCTGAAGAGAAAAAATCCACAAGGAATTTAATTGCAATGTAAATATTTCTCTCGGTCCAGTAAGCAACTGTAGCAGATAGGCAGCATAAAATGCAGCATTAATAGGCCAGGTATGAAGAGCATTAAAATGAGAGAGTGTAGGCTTTGATGGCTGGAAAGTATAACTGGAAGTTATTTCCAGGCTGTTATGCCGTGGTCTGCTGGAGTTTGAATTTCCAGACGTTTCATCCAAAACTGCAGTGGACATCTTCAGTAGCGCAGTCGTAGTCTCCTTGGAGAAGTTCGCAGAGTATCTGAAGTACTGACTCTCTGAGCTGTTGTATTTATACTCCGAGCAACCTCTGGTGGTTGGTCTGCAAGGTGTGTGCCATAAGGTGGATGTGGTACACAGGTAATGTTGAATCGAACCAGAAACTCCGTGACTTGACTTGCGACGTGAGGCCGTGCATTGTCATGATGAAGTTACCACCCAGTCCGAGAAAGTTCTGGTAGTTTCTTTGCAATTGCAAGCTGGTAAATCATACTATTACAGTCAAAAAATGAATACCATCACTTTCTCTGGAACAACTTTTACCTTTTTTTGGTGTTGGAGAACCTGGCGATTTCTACACTATGCTGACTTGATTTTCTTCAGGATCGTAATGATGCAGCCATGACTGTGATAATCAATTTCAAAAACACATTCCCTCCATCAGCAAAGAGACGTAGCACCTCAGTGCTTCAGCCGTTTGTTTGGGAGTCAACAGACGTGGCATATGGAGGTGATCATGATAATTGTAGACACTGCCATATGAAATTCTCAACACATCACTGAGGTTACGCAAATTTATCTGCCAATCCTCTCGGACAATCACAGCAGGTGTGTTGATGTTGACTTCAGTCACAGCGGAAGCCAAAACACCAGGCCCATCTGGCTTAGCAGAGACAAGTAGGCCTTCTATAAAATCCTTGAACCACCTAAACACTTTTGCACAAAATAGTGCATCTTCACTGTATGCTTGCTTCAGCTTTTCGTAAGTTTCAATTTTTGTATGGTTTAAATAAACAGAATCTGATTGCGCTGTACTGCTCCTCTCCTTCTACTGTCTGGTATGTAAAATGCACGCAGCATCTACAAAAGAGCATTACTACCAAGCTACTGAGACAAGAGTGCTGCCGCTTACGGATGTTATACATAAAAAACCACTCTTTTCAGTTAGGAAACTATCACGGAAGCTATAGGAAAAAATCAGTCTTTGTTGATCAGCCCTTATATATATATTGCTTTAAAAGTTCTCCCTCTTGTGGATTTTTAAAATCATGATGCATGGGTCTTTTTGTTTGTTAGGAATAGCATATATATATATATTGCTTTAAAAGTTCTCCCTCTTGTGGATTTTTAAAATCATGTCTTTTCGTTTGTTAGGAATAGCATTCTGAAATCCAAAACAGCAATTCCATATCAATAGCTAGGCTTATGGTAGCCTTTTGCAACCTTTGTTAAAGCCTTAACACAAGGATATGGTGTGAAGTTAACACAAAGTTTAATACAATGTTACAGCTAACATTATTTGATGAAACAGAATTTACCTTAACTTCAGTTAAAGGTACATACTATTAAAAATTTCTTTTTCAAATACATTTTTGTAATTTTGTGTTTAATTCATAAACTGGCGAACATAGCACTTTTAACTCAAACGTATAAAATAGAACATAAAAAATCTTTGATAGCAAAAAAAAAATTTGAACATTAGCGAAAAGGATTAACTGTTGAAAGAAACACTAAACAAAACAAGATGCCATTAAAAAAATTCACAAATATCCCATAGACATTCGACAGATTAAAAAAGATTTTAAACATAATATTCAATTTGTTTCAGTCAACAGATATTGCATAAAAACTTACTTGGCTCAAACACTAAATTCCATCAAATAAAGTATCTCGAAATTCATCATTTCTTCCACACTAGCCGTGTGTAGGCTGTTTGGATGAGTAGAGCCAGACTGAAAAATTTCAATGCCATAGCCGGGATTTGAATCACAGATCTCCCGGTCTCCATCCGGTTGCTCTTAACCATTGAGCTACCTATGGCCAACATGCCGACACATTAAATTCTCCATCTGACTCATCTGTTTCCCAGTAAACCACTAGGAGTTCCATATACAGTGAGATATGTACTTTTCTGTGGCACCTTACTACGCGCTAGGTACTTAAGTTTCCAGGCTTCATAATTAAATCACTATTTTTTAAGGTAAATAGATGGAAATTAATCATTTCTTCCACACTAGTCGTCTGTAGGCTAAGGTTGTTTCGGCATGTTAGCCATAGTAGCTCAATGGATAAGAGCAGCCAGATGGAGACTGGGAGATCTGTGGTCCAAATCCCAGCTATGGCATTGAATTTTTTAGTCTGGCTCTACTCATCCAAAATATCTGGAATGTGTCAAATAGAGTGCAGTGACTGCAGTCAGGTTTATATTGGGAAAACTAAGGGGAATTTAGAAACAAAAATCAAGGAACATTTTAGGTGCATAAAATGCAAACACTTAGAGAAATCAGTAGTTGTCACCCATTTTTGGAAGGAATTTCAAAACATTAAAAACCAAAATTTTTAAAACACATATCAGGAAATGAAGAATTGTCAACATGGGAACAAATCTTTATCTGGAAGAACAAGGATTGAAATCACCTGTTGTACAAGTTCTTTGATTCGTTGCAGTCTACAGAAGGTTTAAAATCTAAAAATAAGTTCATTCAATATCCTTTAATAATGGAAGAAACTAGCCTCCGAAACAAGTTCAGGGAAATTAAAAAAGTGGGCATTTTTTAGTTTATTAATCAATTCATTTTCTATTTTAATGTGATTCCAACAACTTTGTCATGAACTTCCTTAATTACTGATACTAATTTGTGTTTTACATTTGTGACAAAAATAAAAATGCCTGCAAATGACAAATCTTTCCAGTAACAACCTAGTGGGTTTTAATTCAAAGTGTAAAGCATGATATGTTAAAGGCTTATTCTTTTGTGTTGTGTTTAGAACTTTGCTTTCAGAATGCCATGTACTTGCAAACATGAATAAAGTTGAAAATATTTTGGAAGCACCAAATTGTTTGTTTTAAATTATTTTAAAATGTCATTTTTAATGTTTTTGTAAAGATGATTATGGTGCAATACCTAAAGAAGGAAGTAACATCTTCAAAGGAAAATGTTTTCTTATAACAAGTACTGATGCACCACCAATGCAAGCTGCTGCAAAACAGGATGACTCTGTGCATAATACTACTGAAGATGACGACTCAGGTATGTTGCATCTGTGCCATCATTATAGGAAGAGAGAGAGAGAGAGAGAGAGTGTGTGTGTACATGCATGTGTGAGGTAATTTTGCAATTATTTCAATCAATTTGAAAAACTATTCTTCCCATTGGAAACTTTTAGGCCACAAAAAATTCCAAGCTGTGTACATGTAAGTGGTTATATCTGACTGACTCATTTTTCCTGGCAAACCACCAGGAGTTCCCATATACATATAAGATACCTACCTGAATGGCGACTTAAACATATAGGTGCTTTAAGTCCTAGGCTTCATACTGCAGACTACCAGTAAGTTAATTGTAAGTTAATTAATGGAAATTAAATTTCCTTTAAAATGGCTACAAATCCTGGCTAAGGCATTGAATTTATCAGTGTGACTCAATCTTTCTAGCTTATACGTGGCTCAAGTGAAAGAACAATTTTGAAGAAAGGAAGTTGTTTGAATTTCAAGCAGGCTTCAGAAAAGGGGAAAAAAAAGCAGTAGTTATCGTGAATTAAAACCATGGAACTATCTCACATTGATATTTTAGTTTTTTTTTTTTTTTTTATGTCAACTTACTTTTTCTCAGTATAGCATTCCACAAATTAATGCATTCCTTTGGACACTGACTCGAATCCATCAAAATTAAAAAGTAATTGAAGATTACATTAAGCTAACAAATTGAACTCACCTTCCAAGGGAAAGTATGCAAGCAAAATTTTGGTATAATAATAATAATAATAATAATAATAATAATAATAATAATAATAATAATAATAATAATAATAATAATAATAATAATAATAATAATAATAATAATAATAATAATAATAATAATAATAATAATAATAATAATAATAATAATAATAATAATAATTAATAATTAATAATAATTAATAATAAATAATAATAAATAATAATAATAATTAATAATAAATAATAATAATTAATAATAATAAATTTGTATTTGCCTATAGACATACATACACTATACATTACACAAAGTATACATTTATACTTTGATACATAATATGTTTCAAGGATCGTCACAGTCTAATTTCTAATAACAATCATTATTTACAAAATATAATTTATATAAAAAATATGCAATTCATGAAATAGGTTTTTTTGTTACATTCCATTATAATTCATCAGTTCTATATATACATCTTTCTATTAAATTCCTTTTTGAAGCTATTTCCAGGTAATGTTTTTAAATAATTTGGCAATTTGTTATAAAATATAATTCCCTTCAATAATGGATCTTTTCCAGCTGATTTTGTTCTTGTTGTAAGTCTATGAAAGTTATCGCATCCTCTAGTATTGTAGCCCTAGAGTTTACTATTTCTCTTCACATTATTTACATTACATTCTGTTTTATGTACAAGTAATATTAATTTTATATATACAATGAAATTACTGTTAAGATCCCCTCCTTGCTGAAAGTTGGTCTACATGATGTTCTATTTCCTAATTTAAACATTATTCTTACACACATTTTTTGTAGTATTAGAATCCTATTCATGTTGATAATTGCACTACTGCCCCAGATTTCAATTCCATAACTGAGATGGCTATGTATTGTTGCATAGTAAGCTAAGTTTAATACTTCTGTATTCAAATATTTAGAAAGATTTCGTAGCAGATATACACCACTACTAATTTAATTGCATATGCTGTCAATCTGTTTGTGGAAATTCAAGTTTTTGTCTAGTTTGATACCCAAAAAGTTCGTTGAATCTTCCTGTTCCATATCTTTACCATTAATTACTATATTGTTTAATTTTAGATTTGTTTGATATTCAAAAATAACTAATTTTCTCTTTTTTATATTGACATTTAAATTATTATCTTTTATGTAATTTAGAATTAAGTCAGTTTGATTTATTAAGTTTTGTTTTAACTGATTTGCTAATTTATTTCAAAATAGAACAGAAGTGTCGTCAGCATATGTGATTGTTTTATAGTCAATTGATTCTGGTAGGTTGTTTACATAAATATAATGGCCAAGAACAGACCCTTGCGGCACTCCTAATTTGACAGTATCATATTTTAATAAGATTTACTATATTTCCATTTTTATAGTTTATTACAGTACACTATTTCCGATTTGTCAAATACGATTTTATTATTTCAAGCAATTTCCCTCTGACACCATAGTTTTCTAGTTTACCAATAAGCAGCAAGTGATCGACTGAGTCAAACGCTTTAGATAGGTCCAGAAATAACCTACCTACCTTTTCCCCACTCTCCAGATGAGCAATTATTTGATGTATGAGTTCTATCTTTGCAGTTGTTGTTGATAGATTTTTTTCTGAATACATGCTGTGTAGGTACTAAAATGTTATTTTTATTAAAAAATTTTATCATCTGATTAGCTATTATCTTTTCAATCAGTTTTGCTATTTCGTTCTCCTTTATTTTTAAGCAATGGTTCTTGTACCAAAATCAATTCACGATTGAGGGGAAAAAACAGATCACTTCCCTCTGTAGACATAGGAACTATCAAAAGAGCAATAAACCTGATTTTGGTATGCATAGGAAAGCTACACACTTAGACTTAAAGCCAAAAGATTTTAATGCAATCATCCACAAACATGCCATCATAAATAACCTACTACTCAGATTACTTAACTTCTTGATTTAAAGAAAGAATTAAATCAAATTGAAATTGTAGTAGAGAACAGTGGTTTGAACAGGTTATTAATGCAAGAAAGAAGCTACAGAAATTAAAAAAAGAAGCAACTTATCAGACATAACCACTCTAACAGCAAAAAGATAAATCATTAAAAAAAAACTCGTGCACCACCTGAAGTTTATGAGAAAATTCAAAAAGATCTTCCAAGATTACAAGATAATGCTAGCCCCACAAAATAGATAAGGGTATAAAGAATTTCATTAAAACAAACGAATCCAGTGAAACACGTTCTTCAAAGAAATCAGAGAATTGCAAAACCAGTTGTGAAGATTATGAGAAAGTACAAATAGGAAAAATAAAAGAAATTAGAAACCTAGGCATGCGTCTTAGGCATGCAAGTACAAAAAGTCAGCAGTAGCATACCATTTTTGGAACGTTATAACAGTGTACATTATTTGAAAGGAATGAGAAACTATTTTCTTCTGTCTTTTGAGGCATGATGAGCTGGGAGTGGTGACTGTCTTGTTTCACCATTTTGGTGTTGTCTTCACATTTTTACAAGTTAGTCCTGGCTGGTCCAATAGCTTAGGCGGTAGAGCACCTGCCTGCCATGCTAGGGGTCCCGGGTTCGATTCCCAGAAGTGGGATTGGGGATTTTTCTACGATCAAGATAATTCCTCATCCCCAGAGTCTGGAAGTATGAATGAGAGTGCAAATGTGTGCATGATATAGTGATTAAAACCCAACGAATACAAGTTAACACCTTCGATATGTTCCAAAGGAGAACAGCCGCTGATATAACCATTGAAGTTAAAGGTGGGGGTATAAATGAAAAAAAAGAATTCTCTACAACATTGTGACAGAGTACTGATTACGTAGAAAATGAAGCTAGCTACAGTGAAGCAATAAATATTACACAAATATAAATATTTGTAACAAAAAACTTCACTTAAGTTTATTGATGGACTGAAGATGCAAGCAATCTGTTGGTGAAATCTATCTCCATTAGAAAGAAGAATTAACACCATTTTCTAAGATAAGTGAAGTTTTTTGTTACATATATTTATGTAATATTGTGACAGAGTGTTTAGGATTTTGGAAATTGTGCTCAAGATGGATGCCCAAAAATCTTACTGATGAGTACAAGAAAAAGTGATCTGCTGAGCTGAATTTTCTCGTGTGTAATGCTGAGAAAGGCTGTTATTTAATGATGCACACATCTCCCATGAAGAAGAAATCAGTTGCATTTGCAAGATTATGTGGAGGTTTTCCTGGGAGACAAACATGGTGTTTTGTAGTGAATTCTTGCTCAAGAATGCAGCAGTCAATTAAGATGACTGTTGTGAGACTGCAAAAGCTCTAGCATGCAATAAGAACAATCTTGGATTGCCTTTGTGTGGAACCATTTTCATTAACAATAGCTAAACCTACTCAAGATCTGATCACTTACTTGGTTTGGAACAATTTAATCACCCTCCCTATAGTATGAATTTGACACCAAGCAATTTTCATCTCAAGAAAACATTTAAACACATTGATGTTGTAAAACTAAAAGGGCAGACTTGGCTTTCATCTTAGACAACATCACTCTTTAGACAAAGGCTAACAAAATTTGGTTTCCCATTAAGACATGTGACTGAATAACAGCCGTGACTACATGGAGAAGCAGTGTAAGCTAAATTAATGATAAAGATTTTGGAAATTAATGTTATTTTTAAAAAGCAATTTGTATTTACTTTAAAAGCATGCGTCAAGAACAATTTTCCAGTGAAGCTTGACAAAACTCTTATAAAGCATATATGTTAATTACAATTTCTTGTGTGCAAATGGAGCTCGCAATCTCAGTGGAGTATCCCCAGTAAAAGATCAACCTCTACCACTGTACTCTAGCAGTTTCACTCTTTGAAGGAGCTGATGAGACTTTGTATCAGTGATTTGACAGAATTTAATGAAACAGTGAATATGCACATGTCTAGCCGTGGTTGCATTATAGAAAATAAAGCCATTACCTGATCTTGAAATCAATACCTTTCATTCTCTTCTTGTACTTGAAAGCATATTTTGGTTTATTAATTGTGACTTTGCAGTTTGCAGAAATTCAAAATGCTATTTATTTCAAGTAAAAAGACACTTTGAACACCCCTTACAGGCTCTAAAAATAACGTGACACACACGTATGCAATCTTCAAGGTCTCTCATTGCTTCGCCACACGTAACAAACAAAAGAATTTATTGCAGTACACTTCAAACCACTACACAGCTGCACACACATGATTAACAGCTCAACTCGCAACTCCATTAACAACTGCGACTCGCGACTTTCTGCCAGCTTTTATACCCGCAGCCATTGTTCCAGAAATGCACTGAAATTTCAAGGACTTTCGTGGCGCATAGCACAATGGAACTATCTCTGTCTCTTTCTCTCCTCGCTTCTGTCTGTCTCTCTCGGCAAGTGCCAAGCGCTCCTCCACTCTGTGGGCATGGCTTGGTGCACTATCTGTCTCTATTTCCTGCCAACTGGCTTGTCGCAATTCCAACGAAATAATGCGATCGGTGACAGTATTGAAGAAGCTAGAAACAGTGATGTGTTAACACCAACAGACTAACAGTCGACAAGAAAATTACAAAATTTAAGCGACAGAAACATATAAAAGATACCACAAATCTCATCCAAGAAGATAAACAATTAAAATTCAGGCAATTCACATATCATCCAGAAGCATTTTACAGATTTAAGATGGTTTTCATGAAACACGTTAGCCTAACCACATAGAACAAATTTAGCATAGAGAAAGTACTTTGTATTAGATTAAAAGACCTTACACCACAAAACAAAGATAGAATTTACAAAATCAATTGCTCTGACTAATAAAATATATATAGGAAAAACAAAGAAATCTAGTAACCAGACTAAAGAAACATGCGATGCGTGAAGTACAAACAAGTATATAAATCTGCAGTTTCATACCATTTCTGGACGACCAACCATAACATCAAACCAAACATTATACTAATCAAACCGACCAGTCGTGCAGCAGAATATAACACACGGGAAAAGATGTTCATTTTGAAACACAAAATGAATTTTGATTTCTGCCACCAATTTCCCTCTGAAAATACATTTCACTGCCACATAATGCTGCCATTATAGACCATCACAATGGAAACAACATGGGTCAGCCGGACACGTTCTGAAGATGGGAGCATATATTGAAATTTAACTGTATTGGAATACCACAGTGAAGCGGAATAATTATTAAATTATAGATGAGTCGTATTTATTACACATCAGCTTCACTTACGTACCTAATTTGAGGACATGTTTCGCAGTGAAGCGGAGTAATTATTAAATTATAGATGAGTCATATTTATTACACATCAGCTTCACTTATGTACCTAATTTGAGGACATTTCGCGAAACATGTCCTCAAATTAGGTATGTAAGTGAAGCTGATGTGTAATAAATACGACTCATCTATAATTTAATGGGAGCATGTTCCCGAAACATATTAAGAGATTAACCTCTTAGCATACCTATTATTTTCAAAAGTATGTTCATCTTTTTACCACTTTTTTTTATTGTCACAATTGAATATTCATTAAGATACAATAATGATCACAACAATAGAACCAGCCTCCAGATTTAAATTCCGAGTATATTCGTTAAATACTTAGTATGCTTTCTTTTATAAACTAATACATGTAAACAATTATTAATTTTTAGATGAGTCGTATTTATTACACATCTGCTTCACTTTCGTACCTATTTTGAGGACATGTTTCGCAAATCATCGTTTGCATCTACGGCTCTTATGCGACTAAAGCTTGATCCAGCGGTGTGGGTAATTCTGGGGTTGCTGCTGCCATCTGTTGATTTAGTGATGAACTTAAATGTGGGATTCTCTTCTAGTGGGATTTCAAAGTTCATCAGTTGGTTTTTATGTTTTTCTATGTATATCCTCTCCCATATGACGAGTTCACTATGTTTTTGTACGTATTTTAGTAATTCTGTGCTATCTTCAATTTCATGATTTTCAGACCAGAAATGAGCTGCTATTGCGGACTTATCAATATTTTTGTATCTTAAGTGCCTGAAGTGTTCTTTCTTTCTAGTTTATATTAGGTACTGCAACATAAAAAAAGGGTTATTAACCTATATATTAAATCATACCTTTTTATTTATTTTGTTTACATGTTTGTTGCTTTGTGAAAAACTCTGAAGCAGGAAGCAACACACAAAGCTACGCCACAGTCAGTGTACATATATCTAGATTGCCTTCGTATCTTCTTGCCCCTAGCGTCACACACACCGCTGCACATTCTACATATACGTGTTGGATTTTTCTTTTCACTGGGTGGGATTATAGTTGTAAAATGTCGGCCAGCAAGTCGCATAGGATTAGCTTTCGCTGATGGCCTGCCCACTGCTTTTCGAGAAAATTCCTCCCTGTGGTGTTCTGCAATGATTTGCTCAGCAACTGCAACGTGAAAGTCTAGGGCATTCTTCTTTCCTCCATGCTTTCTGTAAAGTACAAAAGCATTCCACATTGCTAGTTCCAGAAGGTGAAAGAAGATCTTTTTGTAATACTTTTTCCCTCTCTTTTGAGGCAGTGGATTGTCAGCAATGTTTGATCTACCTTATCCACCCCTCTCATCATATCATTATATGCAAATACAGCTGCTGGTTACAATATCTTTGTTTTGGACTCTGCATTTCTACATTGTGTACAATAGATAAGATGCAGTCATCTCTCCTGTCTTTCCACTTCATTACAGTTACTTTGCCTCACTGGAATGCGGCAATCTCCCCTTTCTTTAGCATCTTGTTGCAAAAAGATGATGGCATATCTTTTCTGGTGGAATGCATGGTACCATACACATCTGTTCTGAAGCAGAAGATCGGCAAGCTGTGGAGAAGTATAGTAGTTGTCAATGGTCAAGTAGTAACCCTTGTTCAGCAGAGGTTTCATTAGGGTCAATATAACTTGTGATGACATAGGCAGATGTTTGTAGTCTTCATCAAATTTGGTACCCATGCCGACCTATATAATTAGTGACCAAACATCCAGCTTGCAGACTCACACAGCATGAAAGATTTTATGCCAAATTTGGCTCTCTTTAGTGGCAAATACTGGATCCAGCCCAGTCTTCCTTTGTACCGCATCAAGCTTTCATCATTACGTCCCTCTCTGGAGTACAAACACTTCCAAATTTATCAAGCGGGTGGTTTAAAATTGCTTTTTCAAATTTAGAAATCTCTTGAATGCCATCACTTTGCGAAATATTGGTGTTGCTGATGTAGGTCTTTTGGTCCAATACATCTGATATGTAGGCTTCTTTACAATACTTTGCAACAATGTTACTGCAATAAAGATATACATTTCATCAATTGTTGTATTCTTTCATGTGGGTGCATTTGTCTGTGTGGTATATTTGTTAGTGTCGGTAACCAAGATGTTCATGAAACTGTGATCAATGAACTGACTAACATAGTGCATAATATCGTCAATTGAATGATGAAAATTAGTATCAGGTTTAGCTGTGAATGGAAAATGTGGATGAGCAGGTGGCAGTAATCTAGAAGTATCTATTTCGCACGTTCCTGAATCAGAGCCATCTGCTGGCATACTTGCAACTTTCAAAGGAGTGAGTTCAGCATGAAATCTAACGGAAATTTTAAGAATTGTAAGATAGCGAGAGAACTCGGGTTTTAAACCAATTTACAGTTGTAAAGCTAGTCACCCGAGTATACTCGGGATTTTATTATTCTTTATTTATTTTATTTGCATCTGTAGTCCATGAATACATGATATAGATTTTGTCATAATTTAACAATATTAACATATTTACTAATGCATATTTACATTTACATAGCAGCAGTATACCTGATAAAATAATTGTCTTTTACAAGTAGTATTACATATTAGTGTGCTTATTACAGTTGCTTGAGTAAAACTCTTCAATATTGTAAAAACAGTGATCCAATAAAAGATTTGTCAATTCACATTTAAAACGATCTACACTAGTAATGCTCTTAAGTTAGTCTGGTAAGGTGTTGAATAATTTCAACCCTGTTACAATAAAACTGTCTGCAAATAGTGAAGTATTGTGAGATATCATGCTTAGGTTGAGTCTATTTCTAGTTTTGTAGGAATGTACATCTGAGTTTGTTTTGATTGAGTTAATATTTTGATAGGCATATACTAGAACATTTCTTATGTATAGGCAAGGTAATGGCAGAATACGGGCCTGTTTAAATAGTGTTCTACAACTTGCTTGTCTGGGTACTCTAAATAGCAATTGTATCGCTTGTTTCTGTAATTTAAATACTGAGATACTATTCGGTGAGCTACCCCAGAATATGATCCTGTAATTCAAAACTGAGTGAAAATACAGAAAATATATAATTCGTAAGGGTTCAAATTTTAAGGTGTTTCTAGTTACTCTTATCATAAACAGTACTTTATTTAATTTTTTTTATCAGCTCATCTATATGAGTGTTCCACTTCATGTGTTGAGTAATGGTAATTCCTAAGAATTTAACGCTGTGGGCATATTGCAGTTTTGTACCATCGAATTCAATATCAGGAATCTCAATATTTTTATTCTGTAGGTGGTGGAAACCCACATATTTGTTTTTTCCTTATTGATTACAAGCCGGTTAGCTTCAAACCAGTTGGACAGTTTTTGTATCACACTCTTAGTAACTGTACAGTTCTTGAAAAATTATAAACCCGAGTTAACTTGGGCTTTTATGTTAAGGGGTTAAAGTAATGTTAGTGTTACTAGTACCAACTCTTAAGTAAATACACTGTGGTCACTTTGGTTTCTTTCTCTCTTCTCTGGATGTTTGTCCTTTCCTTATCTCACCTTGCCTGTAGTAATGTTGGCAGCTTCATGTTTTAATGATAGCAAATAAATATCAATAGCTTAATGCATTGTTGTGTCTCTTGGTATTAAAGCAACTAAAAGTAATGTGAATTTTCTGTTTTGTTTCCACAGCAGCTGCAGATGAATACATCACTTTAAACATTCCTTTTAGCAAAGCTCACTTGACTCAGCAGATACGGGCTGGCGGTGGAACAGTGTATAATAAATTTGAAGATATTCCTCCATCTGAATACAGGAACTGTTTTCTAATTAGTAATAGACCAAATTTAACAGCAAAATATATTTTGTGCTTGATAAATAACATTCCCCTGGTGTCACATGGTTGGATATTCCAATGCTGCCAGGTAAGAGGTTTCTATATTAATGTATTTGAAGCTACATCTAGTGTTAAGCTATTCAACAGGACAAAAGTAAAGGCCGAAATTTTTAAAACAAATTTGAAATAATAGAAATATACTTCATACTTCTGATTTACAGAAATTGTTAAAAAGAAATAGCAAATAATAAATAACATAGTTACAGAATTTTACCTTTGGTATTTAATGGTTTGTTGTAGGAAATATGATAGTTTGCGCAGCCTTTTAATTATTTATGAAATATTTTTGTTTCAGAAAAATAAGCTAGAAAGCTTTACACATTATTTGCTCCCAGCTGGATGGTCTGTGACAGAAAATAAATACGTTGAAATAAAGAAAAAGAGACGTTCATTTAATAATATGAAAATAGGTTTAGTAAGTGAATCAAAGTATTTCCTCAAGTTTTGGGAAACAGTTTTGAAAACAGTGGGTGCATCTGTTCTTAGGATTCCTGCAGAAGGAAGTAAGTATTGAACATCAAGTGCATGCACCGAGGATTTTGTAGTTCATTTACTTAAGAAGTCTGCCGGCTGTCATTTTATTGTAATTTGCTTAACCTTATGCTATTTCAATCTCTCTATAAAAGGAGGACAGTCACCATGATTTGGTCAGTATTAGTGAAATCATAGTCATCTGAAAAACAAATTTCTTTTCAAAATATGTATCAGCTGTTAACAATGTTGCTGGCTAGCCCTGCCTTTATTCCGGAAATCTCATTTTGCAACAACTGAAACTTAGCAAAATCAAAGAATATCTAATCTACTTATAACGATATAATACACATGGAATACCAGTGCCAGCATATTTTAATAACCCTCAAATAAGAAAGTATTGTATTACTTCCTTTGTATGTTATCAAGACTGTTAGTGGAGTATTTTAAAAAATTAAACGTAACTCATGGCATAATACCCCAAAGTGGGCCTGAGCCTGCCAACCCAACCACTGGCCGCACGCCCAAAAATGCAAGGCAGAGGTGGGTAATCATCCAATTATATACAAATATAACAATTTGTAACTTAAAACTTCACTTATAAGAAATGATGATAATTCTTATAAATTCTCCGCGATTGTGATTTCATGTAAACTTATACACATCTTCAGCCAGAAACAAAGCTGTCGCCATCGTTACAAACACTAGCTGTTGATATGTTCTTGTTAGTACTACCAAAAGCTGAAAATTTAAAAACAGAATTTAAAAACAGAATCGACTGCCAGTATTTCAAAATTCATTACGCAATGTTTGTTTTTTAAAATAAATATCTTTTCCCAGACCATTAAATCTTTCGGACCATTTAATTGTTTTAATAATTTAAATTCTGGATTTATTTCATGGTTAAATGACCAAAAATGATCTGCTACAGCCGATTTATCAGTTTGTTTATACTCAATGTTACGAAAATGTTCTTTCATTCTGATTTCTAAATTACGTATTTTCTTTCCAATATAAATTTTATCACAATCGAAACAATTAAACTGATAAATAACAGATTTTTTATTATTAGTAATTTTATCTTTTGTAGAGAAATGCAATAATTTTTTAATACTATATTTATTTTGAAAAACTAAAGTTACACCATACTCTTTAAAAAAATTTTGAAAATGTTTATTAACCCAAGGATGGTAAGTAAACTTTTTAAAATTATAATCGTCTTTTATTTTTTAAGGGTAGAAATATCATTAACAGTTTTTTGATATTTGAATTTTTCAATTTTTTTATGTATAAAGTCTATTAAAACCATTAATTAAAGCAGTATTAATAATATGTTTATATTCTTTATTAAATTCCTCTTTATTCAGGGGTATATTTATTAATCTATAAATCAAACTATTGAAAACAGCAAATTTATGTGAAAAAGGGTTAAAACTTTTATTTTTTATGTAATTATCAATATGAGTAGACTTCCTATAAATACCAAAGTTTAATTTATTATTTCTTCTTATCTTTAGATCTAGAAAAGGAAGAAATCCATTAATTTCAGTTTCTGATGTAAATTTTATAGCTTTATCTTGCAAATTTAGTAATTTTAGATGTTTCCTGATTGTACAGCAGAACCTCGTTTACCTGGATCAACTAGGGCCAGGGCCGATCCAGTTAATGAAAATCCAGGTTAATCAGGAATGGTGGAAAAATAATAAAAATACATGTACATCACTGAAATATTTTAAACCACTTCAAGATGGCCAATTAACCCTGCATGGGTTGGAAATAAGATATCCAATAAACAGCACAAGACATTTAAATTGTTATATGCTGTAAAAATGCTTAATAAATACACCTTCATATATTCTGTATTTATTAAGAAAAAAAAAAAAAACTAGTTTAAACCAGATTAAAACCATATATAACTATTGTATCATTAAAGTAGAGACAATATTCACAAATAGTTAAAATTTCACTATTTTGTTTTGCTGTAGCAAAATCCACCTTTATTATATGTTTATTGTACATATATATGTATAAGATGAGTAAGCGTATTCTCCGGATGAAGGATTTAGAGTTCAGTTTATGCTACCACACAATGATTATTGTATATCTTGTCACACATGCATAGCATAGTCCAGTCCAGGCTGGAAAGAAAGAAAGCTCTCTGTTAGCATCTTTATGTACCACTTATGCCCGATTTCACCAACAGATGTTAAAATCGACATTAACAAATGTAACATAACAATTGTAACAGCGCTAACAAAGCTGTTAAATTTCTTGCATTTCACCAACCTGTTTTCTGAAAATGTTAACAAACACATGTTAATGCCAAGAACTTGTAAATATTACAGCTGTAGAAGGCTATGGATGTGTCGTATTATTTTCTGAACGTACTGCGATGCGCTTGTGTTTTCATTTTCGTCTGCACACAGCTAAATATGTATATGCTCTGTGGCTAAAAAGATGGCGGATAAACAAAATCGTAAACAAAAGCCGTGAAACGAATTTCTCATCGATGGAGAAAGAATTAATTGAATTGGTGACAAAGTATAAGGATATCGTGGAAAATAGGACGGATGTGGTGAATGTAAAAGAGAAAGATGTCACGTGGAAAAAAATTGGAAACAAATTTAATTCAAATGCATGTGTCATTACTAGAAACATGAGACTCTTCAGTATTACGTAAATTTAAAACGAGGAGCAAAGAAGTACAAGTGACAAATGACTTGAACGTTTCAAGACGGGAGGTGTACAGTGTACTATCCACATAATTCAGTGAATTATAAAATTGCAAAGTTATTAATATTTGCAGCAAAAGCAAGATCGACATATTCCTTTCGATGCATGTTCTAAGTCAGTATTACGTAAATTTAAAACAGGGAGTGAAGGACAAGTGACGAGTGACTTGAATGTTTCAAGACGGGTGGTAGAAAGTGTATTATCCACATAATTCAGTGAATTATAAAATCGCAAAGTTATTAAGTTACAATTCCTTTCTTGGAAGTGTTGAAAACAGTGTTACGATAAATTAAATTTAAAGGGAGTCGATTAATGACACTAAACAACACTTACTTTTAAATTTTTCAGGAACATGTTTCAGAGACTTTGCTTCTATCGTCAGGAGTGGATGGCCGGCTGAGGATAGAGGCAAAGTCTCTGAAACATGTTCCGGAAAAAAATTTAAAAGTAAGTGTTGTTTAGTGTCATTAATCGACTCCCTTTAAATTTAATTTATTAAGTTATTTGAAGCAAAGGCGAGATCGGCATATTCCTTTTGATGCATGTTGTAAACTCTCTTGTACTTCCGCAGTAACCTTCATAGCAACTTGTTTGGACAGTCTATAGCTCTGTAGAAAATTTTCTTCTGATAGCTCCTCAAAATAATTTCTCCTCATAGGCCGTACTCAATTACGAATGCCATTTAGACGGTCTTAAATATAGCAAATCAACATTGACAGCTGCGTTCACGCCCGCCATCTTGACTATTTACAATTGTTAAGGACTTAACATTAGAAATTTGACTTGTTGGTTTAACAAGGGATTTAACACGAGAGCTAACACTTATTGGTGAAATGCAATTTTTGTTATAACTATTGTTAAACCCATGTTAAGTCTTAACATATGTTGATGAAATTGGGCATTAGAGTATTTCACAACCATAGTTTATAGCCTTAGGCTTATTAAACTGTTTTCACACAGTAATATAGTTATTTGAACTCTCTCTGGGGTCACAGTGATTTCTTTTAGCTATTGGGAATTATTGTCTGTAACACAAGTCTTCATTTACTACATTAAACATTTTTTTCTCGCTCTCTCTTGCTCTTCAAAAGTTGTCTGGGTTATCTGAACGTCTGGGTGAACAAGGTTTTACTGTTGTGTGTGATGAAATGAACATATTGGACATAGAATTTATCAAATTGTATTTGAATACAGTCTGTAAAGCGAGAATAAAAGTACAAAGTAATAAGTGCAGAAAATGTAGGTATTATGACTTGGAAGATACTTGGCATTAATATCATGTTTTTTCTGTTGCAGTAAGCAAGCAAATGAAGCTACATGTAATTATTTCCAACAACTCCTGCCCTTTTGAGGTCCAGAAACAGGCAAAGGATCTGAATATCTCAATTGTGTCCACTATGTGGATTGTGCAGTGTTTAATAAATGGAACCCAAGTTCCTTTTGATTGTCATCCGCAGTTCAGTTATGACCATTCCTTCTCTGACTGACGGCAACTTTAACTCAGAATTGTGAGAACTAAACAAGTCTCAGGGTTTTGTGTACATAAGTGTTTTTGTTTAACCTTTTAAGTACAAAGTGTGGAAGACAATATGTTTATAACAGACGGAACAAATTTTCCACTTTTAAAGAAATATGCAGGAAAGTTTGCTATTAAATCAGTGTTTTCATTTTTGATTTCAGTATTTCTAAGTTATATATAACTTTCTAATCACTGTGAGCATTATTGGCTTAAAGTTTTAAACAATAGGGTGTGAATTGGTAGACTCAGGATTTATCGTTATCATAAACAGTTATTTTTAAACTAATATATTGCAGTACTTCTTATAGGTAAGGAGCCCTCCTGAAAGGATCAAAGCATTTCTTGAAAACAACTGTAGCTATTACTGAAGTATTACATTAAGCACATCCAATCCCCCTCTCTCTTGTGACTTTTGAGTGCTGTGTAAGTAATTTATGTCATCACAAATATTTCATAGATGTACAACTCTCATAACCAAAAGAAAACCTTCAAGGCTGTATTCATAGAATTTATGTTCGTCTAGTTTTTCTGATTGCTATAATGACAGTCCAAAGATTTTTTATTCAGATATACTGATTGCACAGGTTCAGTTTAAAGCATGGACCATCAGAGAAATGTGTTGGGTACATGTTGCTGTGCATTCACAGACCTCGTTGCTGCACTCTGTTATTTTAACAGTACAAGCAGTATTATTAGGAGGTGCTGATAATCACTGACTGAAACAGAGAGCATAGCAAAGAGGTGGTGTTTTAATACACTGGTCAAGATATTTACTAAAGCCCTAGTAACTAAAGAGGTCTCTTAAATGCCAAAAACAGTAGCAGTAACAGAAAAGAATACAACAATAATATAAATAATAAATATGTGCTTTTACTTCCCACCATTTTTAGAAACACTTTCCGGTATAACAACCCCTTTCCCTAAGCATTTTATTCAATGTCTTTTAGTGAACATAGTATGAATTATTTCAGTTCTTGAGCAAAATTGTATGTAATAGCTGTTATTTTCCCTCCATTATTATTTCTCCCTCATATTACAACATAAAATATAAACATTGCCAATAATTGTATTGGATATTTATTTTGAAGTCATGCATTATACTTGACCACAAATGTGAATATCGAAGACATATTTTTTCCTTTTCCCTTCATTTATCTGTTTGTTGTTTTACACATACTGGTATGCGCCTGAGGTAGGACTCAATCCTGTAGTTCCCCGTGCAATGGAACACCAAGGTGAAATACCTTGCCTTTAGCCACCTTTAGTTGCAGAGACCAATATGGTATTTGACTCAGAAGTTTAGCTGTGACCTTGTGGTTGACACAAGTGAACTTAAGATAGTACTCCATTATATCGAGATTTAACTGTATTGGAACACCACAGTGAAGCGAAAAATTATTAAATTTTAGATGAGTCGTATTTCTTACACATCTGCTTCACTTTCGTACCTATTTTGAGGACATGTTTCGCAAATCTTCGTTTGCATCTACGGCTCTTGTGCGACTGAAGCTAGATCCAGCGGTGTGGGCACAGTGTGGGTCAAGAGGTGTTAGGAACCAAAATTTGTAGCTGTTTTGCTTCCATTCTGGTTTCCGTTCTCAGGTTATTGTCAATCAGCCTTAAATTCTATGAATACTGCCATCAATGTTTTCAGGATTTAAGATATTTGCATTGTTCAGATACACAATTTGCACCCTATGAGACAATATTTTGCCCTGAAGAAAATAGTATACCTATTTTTGACGCACTGAAACCCTCTTGTTGCAAAGCCAATTATTTATAAAGTATATTTTTTATTCAATACTACTATTAAGTTTCAGATATGGAAGCACTCTTTTAATGATTTTCGTTCTGCTGAATCTGAAACATATTCTTCATTACATGAGAATCATTGTTAGTGAGTGTGTCTTGCTCAGATATTAGTTCTTATACACTAAAACTTTTTAATGATAATGTTCTTCAAAGTAGGCAGAGAAACTCATTTTCTCTCCACTTTTTAATTATTTTTTTCAGGTATTTCTTTTGTTCACTCTTTGGTGAATCACTCTTCTGACAAGGGACACCTTTTACCTCAAAAGCTTAGAACTGCACAAAAGTAACAATTAATCATAAACAAAACTGTGGTCTGTGTGATTTCTATGCAGAACGTTGCGTTCTACCCCCAATGATATTTATGAGAGAAATGATGTATCATAAGAGGGAAATTATATGTAATTCAGTGACGTCAGTGTATATATTTTCAATCAATAGTGCTTAAAACCTCTGCTTAAAGTACTTATAACATACTAAACATACATCTGCTACACACCTGATAGTGATTATATTAGTCTTCAAAGTGCAGATGCAGGATATCGATGAAATGGTTAAAAAAATAAGTGGAAGATTAATCAAAGTATAAAACTGAAAACGTAGAGACAATGAAGCACATCTTAGCACAAAAGTGAATCGAGAAGATATCGACACACTGCTTCACTCACATTGTTTTTTCGCAGGACATGTTTCAAGAGCTTTTGCGCTCATCATCAGCTGTTTACACTTGTATAGTTTTTAGAAACTTTTATAACTGGCTTTTGCCATGACAATTTTTTTTAAAGGGCGCTGATGACCGCCGTAGTTGAGCGCCCTTATATACATCATCATCATTATCAACTGGAACTCGACTAGTGCAAATTGTAGTGGTTTCTTCTTTTGAAAAGAGGATGCCCCTTGAAAAGAGGAAACCACTACAATTTGCATTAGTTGAGTTCCAGCTGATGATGAGGGCAAAAGCTCTTGAAACATGTCCTGTGAAAAAACAGTGTGAGTGAAGCAGTGTGTCAATATCTTCTTGATTCACTTTTGTGGAAGAGTAATGTTCACACCTCACTAAAGCCACGCTATTACATCCCAAATCACTTTGGCATTAGCTGCGCTAATTACATTTGCAAATGATGATACGGCTATGCCAGTGTCATAACCGGCATTTTGCCAAGTATATTGCAACGTAGGCTTATACTTTGATGCAGCAAATTGATTGTAAATTACAGAATGAAGTTTGATGATGAAATAACAATCTTTTATGTTTACTTGTGGTTCAGCATATTGCAGTCTTACAAACGTGGTAACCTTTCTGATATAAAGCTTATACTGCTAATAATGGTTGCCAGTAGACAAGTGCAGAGTTTTGCATGGAAATGATACAGATCACTGTTGTTTTAATGGTTGTTTGCTATTCTAGGCATGTTTTCATGCAGTTTCAAGCATTCAAGGTCAAAGGTGTCCCTTGTGAGTGGTGCTGTTTTGTTAGAATTTTTTTTGGTATATGTCAGCATTGAATCTAAGTAGAATTTTAACTTAAAATCATGAAGTACTGGCCTTATAGCATTATTTTGATATGTAACATGTTTATTTTCAGTTTATCTGTTGTTCAGTAAACTTCCATTTTATCTTTTAAGGTCTCTTTGTATGGATACTATCTTGCCCTCCCCTGTCATTTTTCTGGAAGTAAGATAATATCTATGTTGGGTGGAAAGGGTACAAATGTCTACCATTGGTCCTTGTCCAAATAATGCAATATTTAATATTTACATTGTAATGTTAACTTAAGAATGCTGTCTAAATGTGCACTTTTGAGTAAAACTGGAAATAAATAACTAGTGAAAACTGGCACTACTAGTCAAATAAATGAATATCAGTGTGAATATTTCCTTCTTTGTTTCTTATTACTCGCTGTAACTACACCAAGAGTATTGTAAAGTTTGTTACAGTGGCAGTGTTTTCTATAACATTTCCAGAAGACCAAGCATAGTAAACGCTGCCATTACTATGCACTCCTTTTGGATTGCCTGGTGAGTTTGTTTGTTCTTGGTTGGGATAGTAGAACATTATATTTGAATTTTTCACTTACATTGTTGAATAAATAATTAGAAACATTGTCCAAAATGTAGAAAGTAGCATTCAGGTTTCATATTGCAATTAGAACATGAAAGAAAAAAAATACAAACTGAAGCTTTTATACAATAGTTCTTATAAGTGGACATGCCTTTTCATTAATATAATTTTGAGTCGAACTAATACTCAATGCTCCAGTTATTGCTAGTATTTACCTAGAATGTGTTTTGTTAGGATCTTAATATCATCAGCTGTTGTCGATTAATGGACGTTGGTTTGGTGAACTCATTGGAGGCGACAGGTGCGTCTCTGTCAATATCTTGATGAACTTGAAGTTTGGGTTTTCATCAAAGGTAGTGTCGAAATTAAACAATTTTCTTTCATATTTCTTTATGAAGATTTTTTTCCCACATGATTAATGCAGCTGGACCTTGGACACTTTTTAATAAGTGGATTTCTCGTTCTATATCATGATTCTTCTTCCAAAAATGGTACGCAACCGCCGATTTATCTATTTCTTTGTTCCTGATGTTCCTAAAATGCTTTTTAAGCCTAATGTTCAAGTTCCTTTTTCTTTTTCCAATGTAAAAGTTGTCACAGCCTTTGCAGTTTATCTGGTACACACCTGACAACTTTTACATTGAAAAAACAAAAAGGAACTTGAACATTAGGCTTAAAGAGCATTTTAGGAACATCAGAAACAAAGAAATAGATAAATCGGCGGTAGCGTACTATTTTTGGAAGGGGAATAATCAAGATATAGAACGAGAAATCCACTTATTAAAAAGTGTCCAAGGTCCAGCTGTATTAACCACATGGGAAAATGTCTTCATAAAGAAATATGAAAGAAAATTGTTTAATTTTGACACTACCTTTGATGAAAACCCAAACTTCAAGTGCATCAAGATATTGACAGAGACGCACCTGTCACCTCCAATGAGTTCACCAAACCAACGTCCATTAGTCGACAACAGATGATGATGTTAGGAAGATCGTAACGAAATGCGTTCTAGGTAAATACTAGCAATAAATGGAGCATTGAGTATTAGTTCGACTCAAAATTATATTAATTTTGTACTTCATTGTATCATAGTCCTTACACATTGGAATGCCTTTTCATGTTCACATTCTCTGCTGTTCTCACATGTTCATTAAAATGAAAAATAATCTTTATCGCATATGTGCTTTAGCATCTAAAAAGAAAAACTCCTTTAAGATGTCAATCTGAATCAAGTCAATATTATGGGTATTTTGTTTACAATTTACTATAATGTCCTTAAAAAACTCAATGAAAAACTCTCAAACATTTTAGCAATCTCATTTTTCCTTTCTCATTTTTTCTTCCTTCCCATTGCTCATTTTCATCTCTTGTACCATTGATTGTAGATTACATTTTCCTGCTTTGAGGATTTTGCATGTGCAGCCTTTTGATCTAAGAACTATTGAACAAAAGCCAGCAACATTGAAGCTCCTTTGGTAGAAGATTAAAATTATAATAAAGATAATAAATAAAGATTTCAGTTGCATTTCGCATGTTGCATCCTAGTTTCTAGTAAGTTAAAATTGTTTTAAACTTGTTTATGCAGCTTATTAGTTTAACAAAGGCACAAGGATTGTATAACACAAGGTAAAGGAGATATTCTACATCACAAAAATGTTTGCGTGGAAACTGCAATTGCAAATTGTGCAAAGGCAATGAATTTTAAACAAAGATACAAAGGAAAAATCCATTGAACTTGCTTGAAACTGTCTACAGTGTGATATTCAAAGATATTGTAGCATAAGTACCTGATGAGTTTTTGACACAAACTCAAAATTTTTTACAGCAAATCTAGTGCTAAAAGAAAAAGTGTTACTACAATGTTTAATTACGTAAATCGTGTAGAATCACTACTTGAGCTGTAGACATCTATACCCCTTCCACACTATATTTGAGGTACAACGAATACATGTATTTGGGCATATAATCACTGAGATGATGCAATATGAAATTTAGAACTAATGCAGTTTACAATTTTAACCATTCTAAATGTTCATTCATTTAATGTAGTTTTGTTGTGATGAATATGCCATTAAAATAAAAAATAGTGTCAAACTGAGTACTGAAGTCCAGTTGTAGACGTTACTTAAGTCAGACTCTTTCATTTCTTTGAAAGATCGGCTGATGTTAAAGATAAGTATTTCATCTTTCAAATATTGTTGCTTTCATTAGACTGCACACTCAAGATATAAAAAAATAAGGATTAAGAATTCTTCTATTTACAGACATCTTCAAAAACGGATTTGATACAATATATTTTATGTTTTTAGTTGGTGATAACATGGAAAAGGGTTAAAATAACTTTTAACATTGCTTTATAAAGAAACACTGGTGCATCTTTTTTGTATCAGTATGATCCAGTAGTGTGTTAATATGCACTAAAGTGTTATAAAAGGGTTTCACTGTGTGTAGGTACAATAGCTCTGCAAAACCTGACACATTTAGAGATAATCGCCAATATTGAAGCCTTTTCTTCTGGTGATACTGTTTAATTAGGACTTACATGTGATGAACTTCATAGCTAATTTTTTTTGTAACTGTGAGGTAGTGTTCAAAAAACGTTGTTATTACACATGATTTAAAGGGTAAATGTGAAATGTCATGCAATAAGGTTATGTAACTTGTCATAAAAGGAAAAGTCACATTCTTGTGCATGAGAAAGTCATTAGGATGTTTGCTTATATGCTCCAATTGGTTTAGTTTAAGCTATATTGTTTCTTATTGTGATATTTTGCATATGTTTATGAAAATCTGGTATAACTGCCACATGTTAGACACAAGGCAAAATATCATACAAAATCCATCCAGTCCAACTTGTGACAGATGTGCTATCAATTTGCTTTCTTATGCTACTGTAACAATATAATTGGAAGCAAGGAAGACAAACATCTGTTTCTTTCAATTTGTGACTTCTTCTTTGCATTTGATAAATGCCACGCATAACCTTTTTGCTAACTGTACTGTCTGCTCTACATACACACTAAAACATATGGCTGTAAGTATAGATGGTGACATAAATAATAAATGCTTTTGTTATTACTGATCTTGATTTGGATAATAGTGTAGGAATTATTGCTTATGTGGACCAATAATAGAAGAGTGTTTTAGAATTGTATGTTACCTCACTTAAGAATACAACTTAACACTGCCAAAACAAACAAATGTAACACCTGTACATGTAGATGGATAAACATGTTTTCAGCAAGTAATGTATCTGCATTTAACAGTACTGCAGTCCATTTCTCTACATTGGCTTTCAAGATTTAAAATTGTTTAAACTTATTATGAAGTTACAGTAATTCACAGTGTTGTCTTAAGATTTATGATTCATTTGTGATTCTTATTTCTTTGACAGCCTAGGGAAACTTTAATGAACACTAGATTTTAAACACAGTTACACGTGACTTATCAAGAAAACTGAGTTTATTTAGTAATCAAACCCATAACAATTATATATTTATATATCAGGCGGTAGGTTGCCCAAGTTAAATTTCAAAATTATCTTATGTCAATCAGCCACAAAATTTTTTGAACAAGATATAATTACAAATTTTGCAGAAGTGTTCCTTTAGCAAAAATGTAGAATTCCTAATTCAGAAATATTGAAGATGATATCCATTTGTCAAATGAGCTGCTTTAAACTACAATTCTGCTTAATCAATAGCCTATACTACATATGTTACATGAATGGGCAGATTTATCAGAATATATGCTCCTATTTTGTACTTTAAGAACAGATTTTGTCTTAAATGACACAACTGGCAGCCTACTGCTCTCATAGCACTGTGATACAGATCTTTATGCAGTAGCAGTAAATGTGCACTTTTTTTTAAAAGTAATAGTTAAATAGCACTGTACATTCCCAGGATCATGTCAGCACTGTCACTGTGGCAGAATTTGTCCCACAGAGTTCTTTTGCATTTCCATAAATCTTGGGCTTGTCACTTTTAAGTACACTTAAAGACCATTAGTTGGCCAGCATTGAACCCGCAACCGTGGGATCAGTAGGTCAATGCCAGACCAATATTTCTCCTCAGTGCAAAACAATATGAATAGGTTACACTTCCTTTTATAAAAGGTGTCAGATATGGCGATCTGCATCTATACAAGGTGTCACTTATTGGAAGACAATATTGAATGCGTGATTGGAGGAATTTAGTAACAGTGACATCAAAATTAATTGGAAAAAATATTTGTAGTCAGTTTATTGACACGTCACTTACGTAAGTGACAAAGTGTCAATATATTGACTACAAATAGTTTTTCTGAACCATATTGAATATTTGACAAACTTCTGCAGCCAGTATATTAGAAAAAGCATGCTGATTACTATCTTTCAATTTGGTGAGCATACAAGAATTTGTTGCACAAACTTTCTCTTTAGGCATTCCCTACAGGGTTCTAAGGCTTTCACAGCCGGTGTCAATACTAGATACAGTATAATCTGGGCTTGTGGCTGTGGTGTACTGGGCTCCATCTTTTCTTGCTAGACATTTTGTCTGCAACTGCCACTGAAGATGTCTGCCGCAGTCGCAGATGAAACATCTGGGAAGAAGGAGCCCAGTAGACCATGGCCTACAAGCCCGGATTATACTATACCTAGTATTCCCTACAGAAATTAAATCTAGAGAGTAAACATGTCAATAAATTCTGGTCATCAAAAACATGTAAGGCATGTTTTCTTGGAGTTGTTTTTCTTAGGAAATGTTTGCTGCTTTAAGTTTCCTTTTGTCTAAGTCAGGCTCATAACTTATTAACTTGCAGAGTTGTTAGGAATATTAATACCAAAAAATGTCTGTAAATTCAACCTGATGGACCATGTGCGACTCCTTTTAAGCAAAACATGATTTTGAGTTGAACTAATACTCAATGCTCCACTTACTGCTAGTATTTACCTAGAACGCGTTTCGTTAGGATCTTCCTAACATCATCAGCTGTTGTCGACTAATGGACGTTGGTTTGGTGAACTCATTGGAGGCAATAAGTGTGTTTCTGTTGGTATCTTGATGAAGTTTGGGTTTCTTCAAAGGTAGTGTCCATATTAAACAATTTTATTTCATATTTCTTTATGAAGATTTTTTCCCATGTGATTAATGCAGCTGAACCTTGGACACTTTTTAATAAGTGGATTTCTCGTTCTATATCATGATTCTCCTTCCAAAAAAGGTAAATGGTAAATCGGCGGTAGCGTATCATTTTAGGAAGGAGAATCATGATATAGAACGAGAAATCCACTTATTAAAAAGTGTCCAAGGTTCAGCTGCATTAACCACGTGGGAAAAAATCGTCATAAAGAAATATGGAAGAAAATTATTTAATTTCGACACTACCTTTGAAAAAAACCCAACTTCATGTTCATCAAGATACCGACAGAGACACACCTATTGCCTCCAATGAGTTCACCAAACCAAAGCCCATTAGTCGACAACAGCTGATGATGTTAGGAAGATCCTAACAAAACGTGTTCTAGGTAAATACTAGCAATGAGTGGAGCATTGAGTATTCATACACATTGGACAATAGATATACTGTTCTTCAGTATACACCATGCCAAACATACTAAACTGCTAGTCCGGGTATTCAGTTCATTAGCATGGCTTAATGAGGTTGCAGGTTCAAACCCACGCAGATTAATGGTATTTAAGTGTTGCTAAAAGCAACAACACCATGTCAGTATGGCATGTAAAAGAAGACTTGTGCGACAAAATTCTGGCACACTAGCATTACTGACATGATCCTAGCAATTGACAGCATGTTAAATATTTTTTTAAGAATGAACTGCAAGAGCTGTTACTCTCTTTGGGCGCATGATCTTAGATTACAGCAGAGTGAACCTAATACCAGCTACAATCATCTAGTGATTGCCAGCTGCATTATTAAAGCTAAATCTAGTATTTTGCTTCATCAGTTTTCCTAATAGTTAAGTGTTGGATGCAACAGAAGGTGTGTATATAGTTTGGCAGCACAGTTATTATATAAACAGGAGGATGTGGAATCCCTTTGTATATAATCATTTTAATATAGATTACTAAAACACTTTTTAAAACTTGTTGCAACATCTATGAATACCTACTTGGTCAGTGTGTTAGAGGAAGTATCCACAACAAAAGCTCAATGCTATATTTGAAATAGAAGTGACTGTGCCATTCTGCTGTGAAATGTTGGTTAATTGGTATTGATTATTTTTTTCATTTTAATGCAGTATCGTGAATAATAATCCCATCTACCAGCTAAAGAAAAAACAGTAAGAGAAATATCTAGTCAGTTGAAGGTAGCAGAAAGTGAAAAGAAAGAAACAAAAGATAAAAAACAAGGTTGCAAACTGGTATGAAACACCATACAGATTTCATTGTAATAATAGAAAATATATGTGCAGAATGTAAGAAAAATGGTGTAATTATAAAAAGATATCACCTTCTGCTATACTGAAACTAATCTGATATATACAAATGGTCAAATAACTGCTGGATTGTACTTTTATTAAAATAATTAAGAATTATTATTTTTTTTTTTAAGATACTGCAACATATATCTTGATGTATTTTAGTGAAAAGAAACTTATTAATTGGTTGACTAAAGATAAAAACTAATAAATAGTATATAAATTTATATAGAATCTTTCAATTTTGTTTTCAATGAAAAACAAACTAAGGTATCACATTTTGAGAACATTATATTTTGTAAAGAATGTTAGACTTATGCTGCATGAAACACAATGGTTGGGCAGAATGTGTAGCAATGTTCAGTTTTTGTCGTGGTACTAAAGTTTATTTCTGTCTTCCCTCCACTAAAGGTAGGAATTGAATTGCAGCAATAGAACTGAAATAAAAATACTCTTTTATGTAGTGTTCACTTTATATGTATAAGTGTTTTTGCAAGGTAATGTGGTAAACAACAGAATATATGGTTTCTGGGCGATATGGAAATGTGTTTGTCCTAGTCTTTAGTGTGATTGTTTTTGAACTTAACAGAAAGACACTCCTTTACATCATCTGCTCTCTTCTCAAAGTGATATCATATAGCAGAAACTATTTTTATTTATGTAACAATCCACAAGTGTCTAGTGCAGCATAATTTATAAACAAGCATTACACCAGAAGGATATAGTTTTAGTGTCGTGTTGTGCAATTTTTTTTACTATTGATGGACTATGGGATTATCATCTATCCCGGTTCTTTTCTTTACATAATGCTGTATTTCTTATTGTAAAACTATTAAAGAGAATAAAATCTAAAGAAAGTATATGTATGTATTTCATGTTTTTTATTTGATAAGAACTCTGCAGAACTTTTAGAATATCCCCATATTGCTTACAGTGAGTTTTGCATCTATGATGTTTCTGATTTCATATGTCACATACTCTAGAAAGTTAAGTAAGTAATCTTTATTTCCATTTCAATTAAAATTATTATACATTTACATACTTATTACTACACTGAGTTGCTGGTTACCCTTGGGCCCAATAGACTCAAACTCTGAGGTTGTCGAGCTAGTGGGTCCCTATTGGCAACTTATCTAAAATACTTCATCATTTTCATCATATTTACTTACCTTCCTCAACCATTTGGCCCTTGCTTTGCCCAAAAAGTTCCCAATTTCAATTAAATTTTTCCTATAAAATAAGACCTGAAGCTTTCCTGGCGACGAATACACTCACTTTCTTCTCGGGCAGCCAGCCAGGTGAAAAGATGATTAGATATCGTTTTGGGAGTGTGCATCTCTCCCAACATCAGGATATTTATAAGATGTTATAACCACAAATGAAATACTGGATATAACACAACTATAAACAAAGACAAAACACTATCAAAATTCGCATTACTGAACAAAAGATTGTTTTCAGTAAATTAAATGCCAGGTCAGGAGATGGCGTGAGTATAGAAAATTGTGTCAAAGAAACGTAACTACTTGATTATCAAGCTGTATTGATCTTTGCTTCTTAAATCGATGGATTTTTAAGGCCGGTTTCCAAGAAGAGCTGAACTGAAATCTAGCATCACAATTAAGCGTGCTCCTTTCAGAGGAAATCACCAAAGTTTCCTTAATTCTCCGCTCCTAGTAACCGTTGCATTTTGCCAAGATGGTCGTCTCCCGAAAATTGGCTCTATGGTTGTTAACAAAACAATGCTCTACCAGCCCAGACTTCTCAGGCTGCATTAAACGAATGCTCCGTTCATGTTTGGTTATTCTTGTAGCGATGGTCCTTCCGGTTTGTCCTATATACGGTGTCCCACATTTTCAGGGAATGTGGTACACTCCCGGAACTTGGAATTCCAGTTTGTCTTTCACTGGTCTCAACAGATGTTTAATCTTTGGAGGTGGCTTGTGGATGGTCCTAATGTATTTGGCAAGAATTCTGCTGATTCTGCCGGATAGATTGCCAGTAAATGGGATGCACCATTTAGCAGTGGGATGCAACATGTAGCAGTAGGCTTATCTGACTTAATTTAGGCTTAATTTTTCCTAGTTTTTACACTCCTTAACTTCATTGCTTGAATTTCTTGTGGTAGCCTTGCCCATTCTTTTTTACCTGTCTTCTCTCTAAGCAACCTAGTTTCTTCACATTCTAAAAGCAAATGCCACTCTTTATCCCTTTGGTGACACAATGGGCATTTCTCCAAATCCCTCCCTCTTCCCAAACCCTTCAGTTTTACCACCCCTGTTCTGGCCCATGCAAAGCCTTCTCTTACTGCTTTATCATAAATATCAATTTTTCCCTGTTCCACATCACTTTCATCTCTATAAATTTCCAGTAAGCTTTTCAAGTTGAAGGTTCCTAACATTTCTTGCCTTTCAATATCTTCCGTTCTTAACCTAAGTTCTTTCCAAAATCCACTTTGCAATAATTCCCAGTTTTCCCACATGACACCCAACCCAATTTTAAACATCATTTCCTTTATCTTATTTAGCCACGAATCTTTCTGATTTAGTCTTTCCTGTACTATCAAGCACTGACACAGAATATTCTGCTCATCTAAACTCCTAATTCTCACCCAATATTTTAACACCCTTTCCACCATTATCCCTCTAGTTCCCAGTCATTCCAATTCTGCTTGCGCCACTCCATTTGGTGAAGCTCGTGGTAAGCCCAAAACTTGCTTGCAAAAATTTCTGTGTATCACGTTCATATTTACACCCCCCTCCTCCAAACCCCATAGAGCATTTTTGCTTCTACTACGGCTTTGTAAATTCTCTCCAGCTGTTTTATTTGTATTCCTGGGGTAATTTATCTAGGCATGCTTTAATAGCTTTTAATGCAATTTTACCTTTTGCCATTGCCATTCTCTTCTGCTCTTTCCAACCTCCATTACTGCTTAATCATGCTCCTAGATAATTAAATGTATTGACCACCTCAATTTCTCTTCCTTGCCAGTACCATTTCTCTTTTTTTAACTTGTTGCCTTTCTTAAATACCATAATTTTGGTTTTTACTCTAGAAAGTTATTCTTGGGCCTAAGCCAGGTAAATTTGTCATGGAAACACTGTCAGAAGTATTTATCTTGTTTGAAATATTTTATGTTCCACCAACAGTTCATCTGGCATGAAGCCAGAGAATATCTACAGCTGGAGTGGTCAACCTATCCTGAACTTGGACCAGAAATTGATAAAATTGTTAGAAGGGCTAACTAACTAAATTTACATTAATAGGAATTTCAACTAATCAAGTTTTTGGGTAAGTGTGATTAGCTGTAGGCCAATATGTAAAACATAATGCTTTAAAAGTCACTCAGTTATCGAGAGACTTATATTTTGAAAGAATATATGATTTTACACATTTTATAAAATGATCATCCGTTAAATTATAGTAGAAATATTTATACTATTTAATAGAACATTTCAATTAATTTTGATGACCTATAATGTTAATGGGACTTTTTTTTTTAAAAAAAAAAAGAAATTACATCCCTTATTAAGTCATATCGGACAATGAATGAAATGGGTGAAATGATGCTTATATGAACCCAGGATCCATAGAGCTTAGAGTTACCTGACATTCATTTTTAGGATAAGGGAAAACCTCAGAAAAATATCTTATCCAGAGAACTTGCCCTAACAAGAGATTCAAACTCTGGACCTCTGGAATGAGGCAGACATGCTACCATCTATGTTACTGAGGCAGGCAATGGGACTTTTAGCATGCTATTCATTTACCTCACAGTCAATGTTTTTCAATATTAGGTGTAATTTTCGATATGAACAGAACAAATCAGGGGCTGGTCCCATAGCTCAGTCGGTAGAGCACCTGCCTGCCATGCTAGGGGTCCTGGGTTTGATTCCTGGTGGTGGGGGCAGGAATTTTTCTCGGACCAAGATGATTCCCCATCTTCCCCAGGGTCTGCAAGTATGAATGAGAGTGTGAATGTGTGCATGAGCTAATGATTAAAACCCAACATATCAAAGGTGGCCACCAATATGACCATTGGAAATAAAGGTGGGGTATAAATGGAGCAAATAAAAAAAAAATCAGGGTTCTGATTAGGCCAGAGTTCATTACTTCGCATAACTCCTCAATTTCCTCATGATACTGAGTGAGCCCAGTCCTATCCTGCGATTTAAAATCAGTAACTTCCAGCGGTAGGATCAATCCTGGGTGCATTCCATGACAGCAAACCAAAGCACAACGCTCCAACCCACCACGCCACAGGACTGTTTGGAATGGTCATACCATGGCTGAGTGATTAAACCACTCGACTCTCACCAAAGCAGCTTGGGTTCGATCCCAGGGCACTGCATGTGAGATTTTTTGTGGACAAACCGGATACTCCGGTTTCCCCTGCCATTTCATTCCACTGGTTCTTCATCTTCATTTCATGTATCATCAGTGTGGCTGCCTGTAGTTAAACATTAAACAAACAAACTCTTTGGAAGATACTGAATTTAAAAACCAAGTTTGTTATTTTTCAGAGTTTGGGTTTTAATTATTCCTTACACAAAACAGAACTTTTCTAAAAATGCTTTCTTTTTACTTTCTCTAATATATATAGTAAGCAGGTGCAGTATTTAAGTTAATGAATCCAAGGTGAAGTATTGTATGTTATCGAAAAATTTGATGAAGTTTCACCAGAAATATGTCTTGAGATCAACTGAATCCAAAAGAATAAACTTTAGAAAGAGGTATCGGTATGCAAATTAATTGTTCTTTTCGCACTAGTCGTGTGTAGGTCAAAGTTTGGAAAGGTAGAGTCAGATTGAAAAATTCAATGTCATAGCCGGATTTGAACCACATATCTTCCTGTCTTTGTTGGGGTGCACTTAACCATTGAGCTACCATGGCCAACATGCCAGCGCAACATTAAATTTTCCAACAGACCCGTATGTTGACTCAGTTTCCAGACTTTGGCCTACATACAGTAGGAGTGAAAATAACAATTATTTCCATTAATTGACCTACACCTTGTAATTTGACATTAAGGTAGTTGTCTCATGTGTTTCTGAGAATTCCTAGTGGTTTACTGGGGACTAGGTACTTACACAGTAAGTAAAGTATTGTATTTGACCAATGAGATTTCATTGGAAACGCCTCTTTTCGAGGTCCTCTGAACCAAGAAAAAACATCTGAATATATGTGTGTCTGAACAGTATAACTTAAAAACATAAAGTTACATTCAGCTCTTTCAAAGATATGGCATGAAGATTTTCAAGAAAAATTCACTACTCCAAACTACCCTTTATATAAAAAAAAGTTGAGTTATTTTTGACTTTCTCAAAAATGGTTGTAATAATTTTGATTAAAATATATTTTCAAGATCTTTACATGGCAAATATGTCTTGAATTCCTGGAAATGGCTATGAAGTTCTCTTCATTTGGAGGAAAGCTTATACAAAAAGTAAACCATAAGTAATAGACAAAAATATATTACCCAAAAGTGTAACGTCTTTAAAATTTGCAATTTATTTGAAATAACTTTTTCTGTGGCATGTCAAGATTATGAGCTAAGCTCTGCCCAGACTAATGGTTTTTAAATGTGCTTAAGAGTGACAAAAGTGACATGGCATGGGGACGGGTTTTCTCTGGGTCCTCCAGTTTCCCCCATCAGCACTCCACAATTGCTCTATCATCATCTTTCCTATCATTCATCTTGCCCTTCACCCTCACACCAGGCATTGGGCTGATCACCTATCATGGTTCTCTATCGGGTCCAAAGCTTCTGTTCCTTAGGCCCAACCTTAAAAATGGGATAGAGGAATAAGAGTCCCCTAACACCGCGATAGTGGTATGTCAGACCGGCTGGTGCGAGGCCGTGACTGTCTTGGTTTGTTGTCACATGATATTCTGCCTTCATTGAACTGTCACACCCAGGTACGTACATTGGACACATCCATGGTACCATCACTACCTGCCTCACTCAAATGATGATGAATTTCAATATGTGTTACAGTATGAAAATGGAAACAGTCCTTACTCTTGTCGCTGCTACTAAAGTTCTGTGCACTGTACAGTGCTGCCATCTCTGTCATGCATTCACAAAGAGTCCACGTGTATTTTTAAAAAAAAAAACAGAAGTTTGCTCTGATCCCATTCCTTTAAAAAAAAAAAAAAAAAAAAAAAAAAAAAGTTTTATAACTTGAAAGCACCTCGTATATGTTTGGAAACAAGGGCAGATAATAATAAAAGACCTGAACACATACTGCTCTTAATAAACAAAACTGTAATTGCAGATAAAGCAGATATTTATGCAATATTGTTCATTACACTGTCCATAATTACCATTGCAAATATGGAAATAGGTAGGCGTAATGTTTACTAGTGGTGAAATAAATAATTTATTACATTTTAACTAGCTTTAATGAGTATAATAGTTTTCTTTAAATCCTTAAAATTACCTTGTGAAATTTCGAACACTACAGGAGTAAACTGTCCCTATTACTTGTTTTCTTTGTGGTACTGGTAAGGTGTGAGATTTTAAAAATAAAATTAACTCCTAACTTTTTAGGGACTCCATAATCTTCTGTGCACATAAATGGATTTAAATCATATACGAGGTGCATTCATGTTATAACACCCATTTTTTTTTTCTGGACTGGGACCAGGTAGGAACTTCTGGTTTTTTTAAAAATACACATGAACTCTTTGTGAATGTGTGGCAGAGATGGCAGCTCTGTATATTGCATAGAACTCTAGTGGCAGCGAGTAGAGTTAGGACTGTTTTTGATACTTAAAATGGCGACATTTTCATTGCAAGAGCGTGTAATCATTCGTTTTCATTTTGGTGGTGTGACACCTATTGAAATTCATCGCCAGTTGAGTGAGGCATTGGTGATGATACCATGGATGTGTGTAATGTGCGTTCATGGGTGCGTAAGTTCAATGAAGGCAGAACACTTTTCGCATTTTCAGATCTTCATGCAGGATTGTGTGCACAGATCCCATGGAAATGCCAGTTTTGGAGGTAATGTCTGCAATGCTAAATAGCCAATCCTCCAAAACAACGTTCTCCACTTGCTGGATCAAGTCGTCAGACCGGCTGGTGCAAGGCCATGACTTGTCTTAGTCTGTTGTCACATGATGTTCTGCAGTTGATCCTCTTTTTAAGTTTGTTTTGTTTTCAGATGTTGGTAATACTAAAAAAAACATAAGAAAAACATGGTAACCGGAATCCTTGACAACGGAGTTGACTGGTGATGAAAACAATCTGTTTCTGAAATCGATCTCCATTAGAAAGAAGTATTAACACCAATTTCTTAAGATAAGTGAAGTCTTTGTAACAAATATTTATATTTGTGTAATATTTATTGCTTCACTGTAGCTAGCTTCATTTTTTACGTAATCAGACATGAATAATCTTATAATACTGGGGACATTAGGTCTTTGCTGTTAAAAGTGGGAATTAACACTTTTTAAACTTTGATTCATTTTTAATGCAGTATTTTAATGCAGTAAGAAGCATCAGTAAAATTCTTAAATATAGCATAACTTTTATTGTCAAGCTGATGTACAATGTTATATATGAAAATCTGTACACAAAATATTAATCATTGTACCAATCCAAAAAAAGTAATGAAAATGACATGACAAGCAGAAAGAACAAGATATATACTCTTAATCCAGCATTTCTCTGTATTGCCTGTCTTATTTGTTCATTAGCATCTTTCACATTTTCAGTTGTTCCTATCACAGTTGTAACTATCCTATCAATGTCTTTTTCCTGCTGCAAGACTTTTTCAGTAAATATTTCCTGCAACTCTGCAATACGCACCACCTTGCTTTCAATCTGTTTCACTTCTTCTGTGAGACTATTAAGTTCATTATATAGCTGAGCATTTTCTGATTCAAACATCTGCAACTCTTCAGGTGACAGCTGATCATCTTCTGTACAAAATGGGGGAGTATCTGTGTAACTGGCTGGTGATACTAATTTCTTTGGGCTACTCTCATTAGAAGTAGAGCCAATATTTGTTTTTTCCGATGAAGATGAACTTTCTGTTGAAATTTCATGCTTTAACTTTCTATCATATTGTAGTTTTGAAAGCTTCTGATGTTCAAGGTCTCTCTTCAGACGAATGGCTTTTTGCTCAGAATAAATTTTACACACAGCTTTTAAATAGTTTTCGACAAGGTCTAATACAGCTTTTTTATGCTCAAGCAACTGTGCTGACCCCTCTAACTTCAAAGATGCTTTCTTGAATTCCTGTATTAGATGGGAACATGTATTCATAATTCTCTGTGCCCCAGAATCAATTTTATCACGTTCAATATCCGACATTTGTGGGGCATCTACCAGATGGAAGTTTAAATAAGCTTTCCTATGCTCTAAAAGAAAATCTCTCAGGCGAGTTATCTGTCCTAAAACTTCTTTTGCTCTAATAGTGAACTCACTCTTTTGAGTCCTAGTTGGGAATATCCTGGACTTATCCGTTTCTCCGCCAACTCCAAATGCTTTATTTCGAGTTCGAATAGTTTTTACACATGCTTTGAACAAGGTTGTTATATCCATCGCTCTAAGGTCCTGGAACGAAGAAAGGTACCATGTGTTATTAGAGGTTTTATTTATTACTTTAAGGGTACTTTATAGGTTAGTGTTCACCACTAGGTAAAACTGCACTTATCGAATATCTATACTTACCAACGGGAGTGAATAACTATTTAAGACTTTTAATAGATATCAATAACGGATTAATAAAAGCTTTGTCAAGATATACGTTTATGATTACACAACTGTCATTGTCTGTTTATACAACTTCATCACTTTGCAGCAGTAGCATTGCACTGTGTGATTCTTTTGTTTTATACAAGCTAACAACCATGTAAAATAATATAACTCATTGAAAATCAAAGACGGGATGTTTTAAAACGGAAACTACCCTAACATATAGTGAAATTAATTAGTTATTTAGTTTTATGGTACTTTTTATAATTATAAGTAATGCAAAATATTCCTGTGAAAAAATATTTCCTCAATATTTGGAAGTTTTTAAGCTGTGGACGTTGGTACCAAATATTGATAAGCAGTTCTGTGTAAGCTACTTTCATCTGTTTACGTACTGGTTAAAAATGGCACGTCAGCAGGAAGATGTGGACGAATTGTTTGACATTAAAAATGCTTTCTATATTGGCAATTATCAGCAGTGCATAAATGAAGCACAAAAGCTGAAGGTAACCAAAACTTTAATGTAGCAAAATTATAGCGCAGTGCTTTTTGTTCATCTGCAAACTAATTGTGGTTATGTTTTATTTCAGCTAAGCAATCCAAATTTGCAGATAGAAAAGGATGTGTTCATGTATAGAGCATACATTGCACAAAGAAAATACAGGGTAGTTTTAGATGAGATTGGTGGAACTTCTCCGGAGGAAGTGCAACCATTGAGAATTTTGGCCGATTATTTAGCAAATCCTTCAAAAAGGTAAGACAGTGTACTTGTATGTATGATTTTGTAAGAATTTGTGTGATGTTATTGGTATTATTCGAGTATAATCTCATAATTCTTCCAACGAATACAGTTCTTTCATGTTCAGTGTTAACCTCTGTTAAAACTACAACTTATATATTTTTAAAAAAAAGGTCCTCTTTGTTTTTCATTACTGGTAGTTACACTCTTTATATAATTATTTTCAAAATCAAATATTTTTCATCTATTGAAAATCGATTTGCTTTTTTTCTAATAGAGATGTTATTAAAGGATCATTAAGTTATACTTCATTAAAACTCCAATTACGCCAATAATAATAAAGTTAGAGTCAATAAGTCTTTTAATATGAAGTTAGCTTAACTTTTAACAATACTTTTATTCATAACTATTTCAGAGATGCTATTGTTTCAAAGCTGGACCAACAAACTTCGGGGAATGTTGATATGAGCAACCACACTTTTGTGATTGTTGTTGCTTCAATTTACTATCAGGAAGGAAGTTTTGATACAGCTTTGAGAATACTCAATCAGTGTGATAATTTAGAATGGTAAGTACATTTGTTTTTCCAATCATATCAATCTTGTTTGCAAATAAAATTGAGGCATCTAATGGTAAAATATAGATTCTACCAAAAGACTAAAAGATCATTTTTAAAGTTCTTACAATCTTATGACTTTCTATTCCCTTTATAATGGTTACAGGCATACAGTATTAAGAAGAAGGTTATACACGATGTGTTACCAATATGATTATTGATCCAGAAATTTGAAACACTGGGCTTCACATAATATAAATACATTGAATATATTTTGGGAATTGCTTTTACCTGAAACATGTTCAAGGTATTTATGCAAAGTGTTTAGTGTTTCAAATTTCTGGGTCACTATCATATATTGCAGCCGTCCTTTGTATATTATAGCATGCATTTAAATTATTCATGATATGTGCTTGTCTAGAAATGTCAAATTTAGCAATAAGTACATAGGAAAATAGTGTTTAGATTTAGTGGTAAGATTTCGGCTATTGGGTGAGGCTTTTAAGTGCTAGTATATGCGCATTAGGAAAACAACGGACTATCATTGTGCATACTGGCGGGTTAAAGATGGAATTCATGCAGTGATGTTACTCAATCTTTGCACTGCGCTGTATTTTTGTGTAAATTGAAATGTTGGTACTTTTTGCTGATTTCTATAACTTATGTAACCCAGGACTCTTCAGAAATTCCTTTACTGTAAATTGTAGTTAAGAAAATCTATGAATATAGTTAAATTATAGATGAGTCATATTTTTTACACATAAGCTTCACTTATTCATCTATAATTTAACTATATTTCACTTCACTGTGGTGTTCCAGTAAAGTAAAATTTTGATATATGAATATAGTCATGTCGTTGACATATGTCATTAGTCAGTAAATTATTCCCTCAAAACTGGAATAGTACAACTGTAAAATTTGTCCTTCAGCATGTTCGTGGATTAATTTGTGAAAAAATTCCCTTGTATTGCTATTCACCTTAATTTATAATACATTAATAATAATTTAATAAATTCTTATTTCTAATCTTTATTTATAATAAATATTTCAAAACTTATCTAATTTTTTATCTGGCTGACAGCCAATATGAATTCTTGGCCATAAACTTTCTTTTAGAAATTATAGCTGTGTGAAAAAAAAAAAAAAATTGGAGACATGAAGTAAAGCAACCCTTTGTTAGAAATGAAAATTACGACACTGTGTTTTAATATTTCAGTTTTACAATAATTATCTTTGTGTTGGTTAATTCTGGACAGAAAATTTAGAAAAATTTACATGTGCCATGTTTACTAAATTGAGCCCGCCTCGGTAGCGTAGATGGTAGCGTGTCTGCCTCACGTTCAAGAGGTCCCGAGTTTGAATCTCGGTCAGAGTGAGTTACCTGGATAAGGTTTTTTTCCGGGGTTTTCCCTTATCCTTCAAGGCGAATGTCGGGTAACTGTAAGCCCCATGGACCCTGGACTCATTTGAGCATCATTTCACCCAATTCATTCACCGTCCAATATGACTTAACGTTGGAGGACGTAAATTACAACAACAACAACAACAACAAAATTACTGAATTGATATCAGTGGCACATTTTTACTTATTTTATCCAGTATTTCAAAACTGTGTTCTAAATACCCATTAGGTACATTTCAAAACCTATTCAGTCTTCCTTCGCAGTGGGTATGACTAAACATAGCTTAGCAATCCAATGGATAAATGTAATCAGGAGTATTTGCTCTATTCAGTTTGCAACAACATGACAAATCCCACATCCCACAGCTGAACTCCTGCACCGCCAATCCTAACATTTAACAACCATCTACAAAATCTAACAATCCCATTTACGCCTACACAAAACGTTCACCAAATCCAGTATAATCCCATATAAACCCATAGTAAATAATCACATCTAATATTAAACCCATAACCCGCAATAATACCACTTCATGCATTTCCTCTCTAAACCTCTTGTATGCACATCAATACTCCATTGTTTTCCAAATGTACATGCACTAGCACTTACAAAAATGGAGCCTCACCCAATAGCCGAACTCTTACTGATTTAACAACCTCTTGCATTTGATAAAAAAAAGAACCTGATGCTTTTAAGAGTCTTTAAATGTTAAAACATGCATTCTTTTTTTGAAACATTTGCATTTGAAACATATAGCAAGAAATACTTTTTTAGACTGCCTCTGTATCATGGTGGTAATTTGTCTGCCCCACATTCAAAAGGTCCCAAGTTCAAATCTCGGTCCAGGTGAGTTATCTGGATAAGATTTTTCTGAGGTTTTTCTTTATTCTGAGATATGAATGCCAGGTAACTCTAACCTCTCTGGATGTTGGACTCAATTCGAGCAACAATTTGCTCATTTCATTCATCATCCAATATGACTTACATTGAAGGACGTATCGGAATATACAAGCCTCCAGCTTGTTCACTATACAGTCTAAATGAAGAAATGGACTGTATTCATCTTCAAAAATGTACATCAGTTCAAAATATACAAAACGATTATGAAAAATATTGGTATGTAAGAAGACTAATGACTTCATTGTCATTAGAAAACAGCATTGAAGGACATTAATTACAAGAAAACTTGAAAAGATGTAATACTGCAAAAATAATTTTTTGATACTGTGACTTTGTGGGTTCATAGAATTAAAAGTCTGAGTTGCAGAAATTCAAATCGTTCTTTATTTGCGTAGAAATACACTCACAGTAGCAGCATTACATCACGTACACAGTCACAATCTACCAAGGTTGATGACAATAGCAAACAGCGTTCTGATTACATCTGTTTACAACACTCCTGTTACAACATCGTTACAGCTGTTTACTTCTGTTTACGACTGACTCGCATTTGGCGAGTCGTCGCTCCCTTAAATACCTCATTTGATAATTCCAGACTGTTCCAGAACAATAAAGAAACCGAACAATTAAGATGTTACCAGAAATTTCTATTTATCTCAGTTTGTTCCTTTCGGCAGACCTATATCTCCGGTGCTATGTTTATCTGCTTATGCAAGCTCTTTATCTCCGTGAAACACTATCCATGTGTTATCTATTTGCGCCGAAACTTTTATGCCCGTTATATTTTAATGAACAGCACATTTTTCCCGAAATGTTTTTGTCTTTTACTTACGGTTTGCTTAGTTATACAAAATACACACAGAATGAAGAGGATTCCTGAGGCTTTTCAGAGAAAATTCAAGATATGTTAGCTATGCATACAGTTTTCACTTGTACTTTAATCAAAATCAAGCTAGTTTTGAGCAAATAAATGAAGAAACATTTTCCATGCAGATGATAGTCTGGAGTGGGGGAATTTTCTTAAAAATCTTGAGTCACATTCTTAAGAATCTGAACTTAATACAAATGTTGGTTAATAAGTAGAGATGGATTCTATCAGCTTTACAGTTACCAGCACATTTAAGGCTTTAAATTAACCCATTTAAATATGGCAGCGTGCTGGGCACTGTGTTTGATGGTTTATATTTTATCATTGAGACAGTAGGTAAATTTCTTTTTGGACAGTATACCTTGCTATGGCCTGATGTGCATATGATATTAGGGGCAATGGATATGTAGTTGTTCTCCTGAGTGTTTTGAAACAGCTATTCAATGAGTTTAGTAAATGTAAACATTGTGATTCAGAACACAGTGTCAGTGTATGTGAAGACAATGCCCTAGAAGAGGTTTAGCAAATAAACTCATTATATCATGTGTTAATTGTAGTTATAATGTTTCCTCTATGGCATCTTCATTTTTGGGACCAGTTATGATATTAATGCCATGCTTGTTTATTGTATGAGGTGCATAGGTAAAGGTGTAACTGCTGCTAATACACTGTGTGCTATTATGAATTTAGCTCCACCACCAACAAAATTTAATCAATGCATGAACTTAATAAATAAAGCACTCAGTGAAGTGGCATTACAGTCTATGAGTAATGCAGTTATGGAAGCAGTGTCTGAGAATAGCAGTACAAGTGGACTTTTTGAGTAAATGTCTGCATGGCAAAACTCAGAATCCTGATGAGAGTTTTCATAGTGTAATATGGCAGCGAGTGCCCAAAACTGTGTTTGTGCAATATATGACACTAAAGGTAGGTTTACTAGATGCTGTAATTTGCTTTAATGATGGGGTATGTAGTAGAATTAAGGTACTTGAAAAAATGGGCATGTATGTAAGTGAAAATGTGAGAAGTGGGTTAATGATTATCGATAAGCATAGATTCTCACAAGCCAATAGAAGGGCAGAAGAAATGGTAAAGCCATCCAAGACCAGAAAGAGAATGCTTAAGAGGAAACGAGTCCCATGAGGAGAAAAACCAACAGGATTATGCAGCCAGGTTGTTCTAAAGGGAAAAAGAGCTTCAGAGATGACACACTTTTCTTTAAATGTAGTTTTCTGTAACTTGACATTTTTCAAACTCAGGTGCATTTTTTCTTTAAAACTACTGAACCTATTTGAATGGAAATGTTATAATAGTTCCAGAGGCACGTGTTCTACAAACATAACCTATTATTATTGGAAAAATCTAAAACACAACATTTTAGAAAAAATATTTGTGTAAAAAAAAAAGTATTTTTTTTTTTTACAAAAGTTAAATTTTTTATTTTGAATATAGCCAGAAATATTTAAGTAAATTTAGGTTATGAATTATAAATACACATTGTTTAGTACACAAAAAGCGTTTCAACACATATGTTTGAATGTTGTAGGAGGTATTTGCACAGTTGGTACTATATACATTATATTTTTTGAAAAAACATGTTATCAGTTTTTGCCTTATTACATACCCATTTTGAATAAGTGTTTGAAGTTCACTATAGCACGTAATCACAATGAATCAGTAAATCTGCATCCTAAATTAAATTTTTATCTGATTAGTAGAAGGTAAGATATCCTCAACTAAAGTTATTTTTTGAAATACTGAAATCGTGTAAGAATCACTACCTGGTCCCCTTAATTTCTTTTTTGGGTTATGATATGTTCTCTCACTCTCTCTCTCTCACACACACACACACACACACACACACACACACACACACACACACATGCACACACGCACTCATGCACGCCTCTCAGTATGCCTTTTCTAATAAAATCTGAATCTTAAACTTTTGGTTGAATGCTTTATCTATCAACCAAGGCAATTGATTTTTGTTGTTTAATTTACGTCCTCCAAAGTTATGTCATATTGGATGATGAATGAAATGGGTGAAATGATGCTCAAATGAACCCAGGATTTGTAGAGCTTAGAGTATAAGATATTCATCTTTCAAGATGAGGGTAAACCCTGGAAGAAAACTGTATTCAGATAACTCACCCTGACGAGATTTGAACTTGGGACTTTTTGAATGTGAGGTAGACAACCGAGGCAGGCAAGGCAACTGATAGAAAGTCATTGATATATCTTATAAAACACTTTTTCTAAAAATTCCTCTTTGCTTAGAATTAGATATTGTTAAATACAATGATTTTGACCAGATATCTCCTTTATAGAAGAGGAAATTTATTAACTTGATTTTTATTTTCTTTAGTTCAGCTTTAGCACTACAGATTTATCTAAAAATGGACCGTGTTGACCTGGCAATCAAGGAACTCAAAGCAATGCAGGAAAAAGATGATGATGCGACCTTAACCCAGCTAGCCCAAGCTTGGGTAAATATTGTGATGGTGAGGAAAATGTTTATTTACTTTTGTGTCATACTGATTATGGCTAGAATAAGTACATCATGATCTTAGCTGATGATTAGGATACAAATTTTCTCAAAAATACAGTTCATGTTTCAAACTTGAAATATTTGTAACTTCTATGTGTATGGAATCATCAGTCTTCATTATGAGGGACCCAGAAAATTGTTATACAGAAGTCTTTTCGTAGGAAAACTTAATTCTAGGGTAAAAACCAAAATTATCAGAATTTTAACTTGAAAAGATTAAGAGCTACAGCTTGTAAGAAACAAGCTTTAGGCTATCGAGATTTAACTGTATTGGAACACCACAGTGAAGCAAAATAATTATTTATTGCGACTGCATAAGAGCCGAAGATGCAAACAATGATTTGCGAAACATATCCTCAAAATAGGTATGAAAGTGAAGCAGATGTGTAATAAATACGACTCATCTAAAAATTAATAAAGCTTTAGGCTGTTTACAATAACAAAAAAATCATAACCAAAACAAAAACGACATGTGTTGTAATGTAAGTGTTTATAATCAATGCAAAGTGTCCTGAGTCCTAGGTATAGAAAAGAAGACTTGGTCACACTTTTAACTTTTTCATTCTCATTCCAAAGCATGTCATATTTAGATTGAGTGTAATAATTATTCAGTGTAGCAAGCAGTACATGAAAGCTGTTAGGGCTCTCTTTAGTCATAAGTTGGGTAAGTTAAACTGAAAGTGATTCTAGCAGATGTGAGTTGTTATGACAAATCACTTGAGTGTTGGTTTTCGTAGCAAAGGCATCGTCTGCTTCTTTATATGTAACTCATAAGTGACCATTGCATTAAAAAGGGTATCAAAAACTATAACGGACAGTAACAACCAACAGCAGCATCCAATTTTAAAGACTTTAAGCACATTATGTTAGGAATTAAACTTAAAGTGCATAAGAAGAAACAACTTACCACTGAGTGTAGTAAATACCAGGGAATGATTTCCATGTTTCTGTGATCCTGCAACAACCAGTCATGTTTAAATTATGAAAAAGCCCTCTTTCCTCAAAGAACTACACTATTAAGGGTCTATACTACCCAAGTTGTTAATACTAAATTTCTAAATTACAGATACTTCTTTTCTCAGATTGTATGAGACGCAAACATAAAACTATCAGAATTTGTTTGCATTTTAGACTAACAAATGACTAAGCAAATTTAATTTTTGAAGAAAAAAAAAATTAAAATCAATCTTTTACTGAAGGTTTCGTAAACAATGTTCAATATTTTACTGTTAACATTTTGTATACAGCGCAGTACTGCTGGTTGTAAAATTTAAGTTCCTCAGCTTTCTTAGTTTCTGAAAGAAATGCACTAGTAACACCAATATGTTAAGTTTTGAGAAAAACAATGTCCAAATTCAATTACATCTACTTGTTAATGCAAAATCTCAGAAGTTAATAAACATATCATAAACTACCACAACCAACAATGCCATCAATAATGTGACTTTGTGGGTTCGTGATATTAAAAGTCCAGGTTACAAACACTAAAAATTGCTCTTTATTTCTTTAGAAACACACGTTAGTCCACCTGACAGTAGCAGAATTACGTCACATACACAATACAATTAGCAAGGTCATTGACCACAAAGTCCACACAGCTGTTCATGCACACGCGTTCAATTACGGACTGACTGACTCTGGCGGGGGGCATCTCCCTTTTTATAGATTACTCACTATCCGGAATGTTCTCAAACAATCAAGACAGCGCTAGAAGAAAGACAAACTCTTGAGAAATCCATCTCCTTCCCCCCAACATTTCGGTGAGCTTTTATCTCTGCACTGCACTGCCCATCTCTTTGAATGCGTCGCTGAGCCGTGCTTGTTGCAACAATGCATTCGTGATAATATCTTAAAAATTGCTTTCATTAAATCCACTTCTGTGTTTATTGAGAAATATCTGCCCAAAAATACAGTTTCATAAATTAAAAACAATGCTAACAAAACTTTTGCCCACCTCGATAGCATAGATGGTAGCGTGTCTGCCTCACGTTCATTAGGTCCCGAGTTTGAATCTTGGTCAGGGTGAGTTATCGGATAAGGTTTTTCCGGGGTTTTCCATTATCCTTAAAAGACAAATGTCGGGTAAGTCTAAGCACTATAGACCCTGGACTCATTTGAGCATCATTTCACCCATTTCATTCATCGTCCGATATGACTTGATGTAAAAAAGACAACTGTAGAGGTTTCATGAAAACAGAGAATTTGGAAAAACGAGTAGTGATTAAATACTTCCATTTGAAAGGCTTAATGCCAGAAGAAATCAAGGAGGAAATGGACAGTACATTGAAAGACTGCCCCTTCATATACAATGATTAAAAGGTGGGTTACAGAGTTTAAAATGGGACGTACGAACACTAGTGATAAGCCTTACTCTGGACGTCCTGTGGAAGTTACAACTCCAGAGGTCATTGAAAAAAATTCATTGTTTAGTACTGAAAGAACACAGATTGAAGTTGTTTTAGATAGCAGAAGCTGCAACCATATCAAAAAAAAAAAATGTGCAGGTAATATTTTAAGTAATGTTTTGGGCTTTTACAAGGTCTGTACAAAATGGATACTGCATTTGTTGACACTTGATCAAAAGTTGCAAATAAAAACTGTTTCTGTTAAGAATTTGGAGCTCTAGTATGAAAATCCCAGTGAATTTTTAAGACAGCTTATTACCATGGCTGAAACTTGGATACATCACTACAGTCTAGAAAGTAAATTACACTCAAAACAGTGGATTTCACCAAACCAAGTCCAAAAAAGGCTAAGTCAATGTTATCAGCTAACAAGGTTATGGCGAGTGTTTTCTGGGATGCACAGGGAATTATTTTTATTGATTATTTGGAAAAGGGTTAAAGTATCACTGGTGACTACTACACAAGCTTACTGCAATGTTTGAGTAATGAGGTGGAAAGAAAAAGACCTCATTTGGCAAAGAAAAAAAAAAAATCTTGTTTCTTCACGACAATGCTCCGGCCCATTGTTCAGTAATTGCAATGGGAAAAATGTGTGATTTAGAGTTTGAATTGGTGGAACATGCACCATATTTGCCAGATCTAGCACCCAGTGACTACCACCTGTTCCCGAACCTCAAAAAATTTCTCGGAGGACAGACATTTTATAGCAGTGAGGAGGTCATTGATGTGGTAGACACCCCTATCACCTCCAAGAGTTCACCAAATCAAAATTCAACAGTCAACATTAGTTGAGGAAATTAGGAAAGTCCTAACGAAACACATTCTAGGTAAACTCTAGCAATTTATGAAGCATGAGTATCAGTTCGACTCAAAAATATATTAATGGAATGCAGGTTTGAAAATAAGCTTTTAAAGTAATTTCCTATTTACATATGTATGTTGTACTTTGAAAGCATTAAATTACTGGTTTGTCAATTCATATATTTTTTTTTTTTTATTATTATTTGTGCATCTTCTCCCTCACATTACCCCATATAATTAACAGTATACTCCATAACAAAAAATGTTGATTGAGAAGGCTTTCTTGAGAATTTGCAGTCATATTATTATAAGACTAAAATTAAATGGAAATTCATTTATCCAATTTGTCATATTTAAGTTATGCTATTTTCTCTCTCCCGCATTCTATCTCTGACATGCTAAATACTGTTTGTTTGGATTCAACAGACTTCAAAGCATATATTTTTGTTGAAATGTTATCAGTGTTATCAAAATGTATCAAAGGGAATACAGTACTTTCTGTGCATACCTTATTTTGTAAATACTACTCCAGCCAGGAAACTTCTACGGTGTGTTTAACCGTGAAATGTTTTAATGAGTGGTTGTACATTGCAGGGTGGAGAAAGGCTGCAGGAGAGTTACTATATATTCCAAGAGATGAGTGACAAACATAGCAGCACTTCATTGCTTTTGAATGGCCAAGCAACATGTTTCCTGGGGCAGGGGAAGTACGAAGAAGCGGAAACAGCACTACAAGAATCACTAGACAAGGATAGCAACAATCCAGATACACTTATCAACATGATGGTGTTATCACAGCACACAGGCAAACCACCAGAGGTACTACTTTGTTATTTTATTCTTAATTCTTTGAAGTGTCTCTGAGATCATCCACACAGTTCTACAGATTGTATCAGTGGAATGTTTTTTAAATACAGTTAATTTCATGTACAGTAAAAATAAAGGTAATTTGGCATTTTCTATTTTGGGTAAAAATTGTGAAGTTTATTAACATGCTAAATACTCAAAATACTTTTTAATGTCAATTCATGTTTTTTTTATTAAGAGTTGGGTAAAGAGGTGAATAATAAATAGATAAATAGATAGCGTCAAACTGAAAAATTCAGTGCCATGGCCAGGATTTGGACCACAGATCTCCTGGTTTCCGTCCAGTTGCTCTTACTCATTGAGCTACCATAGCCAATGTGCTGTCATGACATTAAATTCTTCAATTGACTCATTTTCGCGGTAAACCACTAGCGGCTCTTGTATTCGAGATAAACCATTTGTGGCGACTTACTATTGTAAGTACTTGAGTTAATTGATGGAAATTAATCATTTCTTCACACTAACTGTGTATAGGCTAAGGTTTCTGGTAGATAGAGTCAAACTGAAAAATTCTGTGCCACGACTGGGATTTGAACCACGGATCTCCTGGTTTATCAGTGTTCATTGAATATGTCACTTTATCATAATAAAGTAACATCTCCCACTTTTAGTTCACAGAATTAAGAGAAAACTCTGGATCATTTATATTGTTTTGATTTATGGCCTTTCAATTTTATAGTAATTTTAACCATATACTTAGTTGTGAACTTCTTGTAATCTAATTTCTGAACACCAATAGCACTTTCAGTATGGCGCAAATCCATAATATCTTCGACATTGTACATTCATGATAAGCTTTGTTTTCCTGTGCTGCTATTGCGGTATGCATTATAATTTAGTGCAGCTAACATTATTCCCATAGGGGAGTGGATCCGTACCCTTCAGCTGCCATGGTGCGGGCGCTGCGGACCCCTAGCACTCGTACCTCTGACGTTACTAGAGGAACCTCGGGCCGAACATTCGAGCCCCTCCCTTATAGGGAGTTGTTCGGATTGGGTTGGACTCGAGAGGGCAGTGGTTCCCGATACCCATGGGAGATCGGGTACGTCTCCGGATGGGGTTGAGGGAAGCCATTAATATTCCCGCGTACTAGCCAGCATAGCTGCTAGATCACCAGACGGCCCCACCGAGGTCATATCGGTAGCCTTCCCATTTTGGAGTTGGTGCGTGTAAGTGGCGTATCCACTTCCATCCCGTCTTGAGTCCACAGGATCAGATGTGGAAGGGGGGGGGGGGTGTGGGGGCTTGTTAGTCTCTAGGTCTTGCCCTATGGAAAGCCCCACAGAGGCGCTGGGCGGCCTTTTGGAACAGCTCGGTAACTCCCTGGTTGAAGGAGGCCCGGGTCCTTGGTCCTACGGGTCCAGGACTAATGGGAGTAGAACCTCTGGCAGTAACAATAACTGTAGGTAACATTATATTTGTTGAAATGCTGGTTAAGTATACTAGAATGGTCTTATGCTGTTGACTTCTCTGTTTGCTTTAGGTTTCTTTTATGTTCTTTTGGACCTTATATTCAAATTTGTTTTTGCATTTGAAAGTAATGAGTCGGTAATTCAAAAACAAACCACTTAAATTATCCTTACTTGGACATGTTTCGGAGAACGTTTTATCCCCATCATCAGCAGTTGTTTTTGCATTCTAAACAGTTTGTTCTGTAGATGATAGTTTTTTCAACTTATTATATGGAGACAAAGGTTCCCGAATTATGTGACTTATAAGTAGTGTTAGTTCAAAAGTTCCAACTTAACATTAGTGCAAATATGTTCTAGACTTCTTGGGCTTCTAGCCAGGTAAGAAGATGCCGTGACATCGATGTTTCGCAAGCATGCATCTCTCACATCATTCAGGATGCTGAATGACTTAAGGGAGGGGGACGACCCATATATATACCGGTCGCCGAGGTAAGTGATGCGGACCAATCAGCGCGCATGCTTGCGATGGTGTAGATATAATGTGCCAGATCTCTCAGAAGACACTTCTGCTCTCGTCGCTGCTCAGTAAGCCAAATTTGTGTTTCCTAAGTCTTTCTTTGTGAAGTTTTAATGCAGGATATCATGCAGCACTAAACTGTAGGCCAGCATCTCGGTTAAGAGTAACTCTCTCTGCCAAGATAGCCAAAGCCTTGACTCTGCGCTCACAGTAGCCACTGCATTTTGCCTCAATAGTGGTGAGACCAAAGCTAGCCCTATGGTCTTGCTGGAAGCAATGTTCAGCCAGCCCAGACTTTTCAGGTTGCAACAGTCTTCTGAGAGGTCCGCCATATTATATCTACACCATTGCGACTCTGCTCACTGATTGGTCCGCATCACTTAACTTGTCGACCGGTGTATATATATATAGGTTGTCCCCCTCCCTTAAGTCATTCAGCATCCTGAAGATGGGAGAAATGCACGATCCCAAAACCTCGATGTCACCAAAGCTCGAGAACATCTAGAACATATATGCCGCCAGGAAAGATTCAGCTCACATTAGTGCAAAATGTTTTAGGCATGTGCAGAGGATCTGCTCAAAAGTCCAAAGACCCTGGCATCCTTGAACCCGGGAGCGATGGATAACTCCGGAGGTCTTTCCATAGGGCAATGTCTGATTTCTTAAAAAGCCTCCCCCCTCCATTGACAAATTCAAGACGGGATGGAAGTGGATACGCCACTTCCGCATGTCAACCCTGCAGGGAAGACTACCGAAAACCTCAGTGGGGCTGCCTGGTGATCTAGCACACCTTCTACTAGCTCTGCAGGCTAGTAGCCGGACTTATGAGGCAACTCTCTACCCCTTCCGGCCATAGACCGGTCGGAGGTACCCAATTTCTCATGGGTGGCGGGAACACACTGCCCCCTTGAGTCCAGCCCAATCTGAACAGCTCCCCGATGGGAGGGGCTCGGCAGTTCAGCCCGAAGTTCCTCTAGTAACATCAGAAGTACCAGAGTGCTAAGGGTCCGCAGCGCCCGCACCACGGCAGCTGAAGGGGCGGATCCCCTCCCTTACGGGAATGTTTCAGGCATATTCATTTTGATATCTGTTAAACATAAATTAATTTATTTAGCTTTAATTAGCTTTCATTGTTTAGCTTTTGTCTATTTTTCCCTCTATTATATATGTGACTTCATGACAAATGAATGAGAACATGCCAATGTCACAGACAATGTCACAATGTCAGGAGTCACAGACTGTGGACAGTGCTTTGGTATGCTTATTCACTTATTCACACAATTCAAGATCACTAGTAAAAATAAGGATATTGAGCTGTTTTATTGTTTATTTGCCATAGTAACATTCTGTTGCATGTTCTGTTTCAGACGGCAAGTCGATATTTGAGTCTCCTGAAGGATTCTCATGCTGAACATCCATTTATTAAAGAGTATCATCAGAAAGAAGCAGAGTTTGAGCGACTTGCCAAACAGTATGTGCCTGCAGTGATGTGAAGATAAATATATAATGTGCAATAAATTAAAAACTTTTGAAGTTTAAAATGTATTTGGTTTTATTAAATAAACACCTTTTTGTTTCTCAATATTAAAATTCACTTTTAAGAACAGTATTAAGTGTACATTAGATGACCAAGAAGTTTTTGTAAGTTTTCTAAAGATAATGGTTTCTTTTCCTTTTTAGAACTGATTTCAGAAAAATCAATTGTAATGATATATTTTAACTTTTCCTATCATTAAAATTAAAGGGAGTCGATTAATGACACTAAACAACACTTACTTTTAAATTTTTCCGGAACATGTTTCAGAGACTTTGCCTCTATCCTCAGCCGGCCATCGGCAAAGTCTCTGAAACATGTTCCGGAAAAATTTAAAAGTGTTGTTTAGTGTCATTAATCGACTCCCTTTAAATTTAATTTATCATAACAACACTGTTTTCAACACTTCTAAGAAAGGAATTTTCCTATCATGTTTTAAGTCATGTTTAAGTAGCATAAATGTAACCTTTGTTAAGTGGACACCAATTTTTTGCTTGTAATGGTGGTTACATCATCCACTCACTTTAACCCCCAGTATGTCTGGAGGGCCACACCTGTCTTTGGTTAATGGGTCATCCGACCTGGCCGGGAGGAGTTTTAAAGTCCATCAGGTTTTCTCATAAGCACCAATTGTGGAACATTTGTATGCCATGACAGGTCAGCGTAAGAGGTGAAATAGCATTTCCTCTATTTCTGATGTACTTATACCGCTAACGTTCGGTCCCCAGAGCCTCATTGGTAAAAGCAGGTTGCACCACAGGCAGGTTGAGGATGGGGTTTGGATAGGAGAGGTTATGGCATGCACATCACTGTCCCTTGCATCCCATTGGTTTCATTGCCAAAGCCTAGCATTTGAAAACAACTTTTTCCTATCATGTGTTGAGAGGGTACACATGGTTGGAAGGGAACAAGCGTGGACTTAGACTTTATTAGGATGGGTTCTGGGTTGGTAACTAGCTCAGGATTTTTGCATGGATCTCTTATCTCAGGAGTAGTAATAACCAGACTGCTCCATTTTCCCTCTCCTTTATTCGATACTGCTTTCTCTTCTTGTTTGGGCTTTCAAACACACACTCATTTGTCTACACATATTGCTTAATTTTACATTGCCTTCCTAACACCACTGCTTCTGTCGATGTCCAGAACAAGAGTGTCCCAGGTACAGCATTGACTTACCTCCTGGTTTTCCAGTTAGCTCTACCCCTTCCCTCTTGAGGGTAATGACCAACCTTTCCGTGCCTGCCTTTATTTGGTTTAGTTTCACTATGAATTACCCTTATGCTTAATGGTACTTCTTCCTGTCTGCCTAAACTACAAATGTTCTTCAGTGTGTAGTAGGTAGTGAAGGTGTTGCATTCCACCCAAAATACAATATTTAAATTTAATCGGAAATATATGTTTTGAGGTCTCCTGCATCCATAAAAGATATTTTTAGATAAAGTTCTACATGAATGTGTGCACTGAAAAACAAAGCAAACTTGGTATTGTGACTTTGTGGGTTCGCGAAATTAAAAGTCCAGTTGCACAAACTCAAAATGTTCTTTATTTCCACCGACTGACAGTTGAACACTTGCCAATTACACAGAATTACATAAAGCACACAGTTACGATTCACCAGTTCGTCCGTTACAGTTCCACTGCACGTACACAGTCTTCTCGTCCGTTCAATAGCTCGTAGAGCACTGACCTTTTGCTCCAGCCCGACGCGTTGCTTATATAAGACCAACTGCCCAATCTAGAAGGCTCCGGATTAGATGAAATATCCCGTAAGTTCGAGAAATCAAGGGAGCGGAAAGAGACGACACAGTAATGTTTTTACAGCCACCCCTCGTTCCGCTATAAGACAATGAGTGGGCGTGGCGAACGCCTCCGTTTCCTGCTGATGCCGCCGGCTGGTTCTATAGGGAGTTCCAACGTTCGGGTGACAGTATTTAACCCTTTCACCGGTATGGACATCATATGATGTCCAAGTTAAAATGCCCCGAACCAATATGGACATGTATAGATGTCCTGCACATGCATTTAATGCTTATTTAATGCCAATTACTTTGATCTTATTTTACAATAAATTTAAATTAGTTGTAGAAGGAATGAAAATGTACCTTTAAAGGTTTCTTTTTGAATTGTACATCTCAAAACCTGGATAAACACACAAGGGCACATCTTCAGATTCACACCAAATAATATTGTTTTTCTTGCGAACTTCTTTCTCACGATATATTAGACATTTTCAAAATGGTTGCAACATTTTTGGTTGTGGGTAGTATCCTTTTAGGAAAGTGTTTTCTCTTAAGTATGAGGGGTGCTGTAGTGGTGGATTTCTTACTCCCCAGTAAGAAGAGGCCTCTGAGTATTATAGTACTCAATTAGGTTACGAGCTTATGATATGCACAAGTATAGGCAGGTCATTCATTGTCTTGCAGAATTTACAGCTGTGCAAATGACTAAACAGTTGTGTATGGTTACATCCAGCTGGTAAAAAAATACGTTTTTTTACCATTTAACTGTTTTTCATAAAAAGGGATAGCTAGTATTAGCTGATCCACATCACCCATATTTGACTTTCATTTCTCCAAACAATGGAGTAGCAAACATGCCATCTATGGACCAGAACATGTCTAATGCAGGCTTACAAAATATAACATGTACACTGTCCACTTCTGAAGTCTCCTCTTAAGCCCTAAATTTCCTTTAGAGGTTAGGGCTTCTTTCATCCTACTTAGATATACGAGGCATGTTTTTTAAGTCAGTACCGTTTTGGAATTAAAAAAAGACGTGCATAGATATCACAATAATTTTATTTTTACATGAAAGCATGTACCTTAATCTACTTTTCTACATAATTTCTGTGAATATTAAGGCACTTGTCATAACGTGGCACCAGTTTTTGAATACACTCCTCATAAAATTCTGCTGCCTGACGTGTTAACCACTGTATCACAACTGTTTTGACTTCGTTATCGTCTTGAAGTTGCTGACCGCCCATATGTTTCTTCAAGTGCAGGAACAAATGGTAGTCACTGGGCGCCAGATCAGGGCTGTATGGAGGATGATCTAGAGTTTCCCATTGAAAAGATTTGATGAGATCTTTGGTCTGAATAGCCACATTTGGACGGGCATTGTCATGCAGCAAAACGATACCCTTACTCAACTTGCCACGTCTTTTGTTCTGGATTGCACGGCGCAGATTGTTCAATGTCTCACAATAAGACGCTGCATTGATTGTCTCATTACGAAGCAGAAACTCCACTAGCAATACTCCTTTTCTGTCCCAAAAACTGTGCACATGATTTTCCGGGTAGAAATTGTTTGCTTAAACTTCACTTTTGTGGGTGATGATGAATGTCGCCATTCCATGGATTGTTGTTCCAATTCTGGTGTGACATGGGCCACCCATGTTTCGTCACTAGTAACGATTTGGTCTAAGAAATCTTCACCTTCATTGTAGTACCGCTCAAGGAAAGTCAATGCACTGCCTAAACGTTGGGTTTTGTGCAAATCCGTCAACATTTTCGGAACCCAATGTGAACACAAGTTCTCGGTCACAATGCGATACAAAACACTACGAGAATATTGAGGAAAATAGTCACACAATGATGAAATTGTAAAGTGTCTGTTTTCTCTCACCTTTTCGTCCACTTTCTGCACCAAATCTTCAGTAACGACCGAAGGATGCCCACTCCGTTCTTCATCATGCACATTTGTGCGGCCATCTTTAAATGCTCTCACCCATTTCCTTACCATTCCATCACTGTCCGTAAACTTCGCAGATCTCACGATGAATATCGATCGGTTTTACACCTTTAGCACTAAGAAATCGTATTACAGCCCATACTTCACAATCGGCGTGACTCACGATTGTCGGAGGCATCTTAAACACTCAGTAACCAAAGTATACAATGAAGAAACAGACTGTAATGGCGTCAGTGCATAGACAAGAGATGTAGGTAACCAGCGCGCATGCGCGGAACGCCGACCATGGCCCTGTGGTGGCGGAATCGCAAAACGGTACTGACTTAAAAACATGCCTCGTACATTTGTTTCCGTAATAATCACACAAGCCAGCTTTTTTTTTTTTTTGTGGTGAAAATGTTGGTTGGATGTTAGAAGTTAGCTGTACACCAGAAAATATGTTTGTCTATATCTGTATTTGTGTTTGAGTTATTTTGACTGCTTCACAAAGTTGATTCTTCATGGACACCTGAAGGAAGAGGGTAATTTTCCTCCTCACTGCTACCTACATCCTCAACACCTCTCTCATATATGTGTTTGGAGGAATTTAGTAACAGTGATGTCAAAATTAATCTCAAAAACTATTAATCTCAATAAACCAACTACAAATAGTTTTTGAGACCTCTCTCATAATCGCCTTCAATATTCAAATCATGTTAAACAACAAAAGGTCTTCCAGATTTTCTTAAGTGATATCAGAAGCCCATACACATCCTACACAAGTTAATTCATTTGCTACGTTACTAGGATAAGCCATGCTTAACACTAGAAGGACCGGCGAATATGGTCTACCAAGAAGGACCAACCCGTCATTTTGAGGGGTGCAGTTTTATTTGCCCTTTTTAAAATAGTAAACAAATTTAAATGCATACCAGTTTATTTAATATTATTTATACAGTTTACCAGTATATAATTTTACTTTTGTCTGAAGAATTACGTGGTAAAATGAAATTTTAAGCCTAAAAATTAATCCAAATATATACAATAACCAAATGTGAAATGGACAACTTCCCTTAGCAAACACATGTGTTTCAACATAAAATTTTGAATACCACAGTGTTTAGTAGAAAAAACACTTATAAATCTGATTTTCTCATTCAAAGCATTGTAGCACCTAACACACGCTTATTCAGCATTGCCTAAACATGGTCCACAAAACATACTTGCTGCAGTTGTTACATAAGTGTTTGCTCCTATTCTTCCCTCTGCATCCACCAATTTGGCAAGTCTTCCAAGTGTTGCTCTGCTGAGGTACTGTGTTAGGAAGTGCATTTTGTACTTTTGTGGATTTATATGCTGAAGGCAAAACTCTTTTGCTAAGTTGTATATGAACTGACGTCTGCTTACTTTTTCACCTGTGACTTCTTTATAGAGTACCCTTGTATTAATAGCTGCCAAGGCCAACACATTGCAAAAAACATGCATAGGCTACCTTCTGCATCCATATTTCACTGTGTACAGTCGAGCCATTTGATCAACGACGTCAATGCCATACTTGGTGTTACAGTACGCTACTGATTCCGGTAGCTTTTTAAGATGATGTTTATTTATAGTGACTGTGTCACGCATTGAACTCAAAAGAAGCATATTTTTTGTTCTTTTTCCCCTGATAGCATGTCAGAGTTACGTCACCTGACTTATAAAGTATAGTTGTGTGCAAAGGTGCTGCAGCATATTTTGCTGATTGAGGGATTTCCCTTCTACATTTCTTTACTGTGCCCACAAGGCTTGTAATCTTACACTTCAAACTTTCTGCAAGGCATTTGATATTGGAAAATTTGTTACATGTAATATTTCTTCCTGCAAAAACAAAGGGGTGTATACGATGCAATACAACATGCTCTGCAAGAGGAACACCTGTGGGGCCCTGATCGTCTTTGCTCAAGTAAGGAAAACCATTCATCAGATACTTTGAATTTGCATCAACTGCAAGCCAAAACTTTATTCCAAATTTGTCCAGCTCATATATTGAATGAAAGAGCATTTAGCCTTGCAAGGAAACAGTTGCTTATCCACAGTGATATTTTCACTTGGAATGTAGCACTGCTAGGAATTGTCAATAAAAGGATTCCAGACAGGAGAAGCAGCTGCAAAGCGATTTGTACTTAGTCTTTGAGAATGTGTGTCCTTGTCATCAAATCGCACAAACCACAATGTGCCCATGTTTCAAAATAAATGGTACTTGATAACACAAACTTTCCTTAGTGACGCCATTTATTTTGAAACATGGGCACTTATTGAACTTTCCTCATAGATGAGTCGGTAGGAATACTGGACCTCACATATTTGTAATTGATGAACAACTAATTTTGATAGCTCATGATACATTTGGTTCTCGGTCTGATTCATATAATTTATTATTAGAATTTGCTTCACTGTCTCCAATTTCTACATTGTTAGCAAATTTATTATTATCTAACATACTTTTCGTTTTTTCGTTTACTGTTCACACACATTATATATGCTATTAATTGTCATCTGTACAAATGTTTCTAATAACTATATTATATATTCCCTTTTTTTGTGTGGATCTAGGAACTAGAAATCTTTGTATTATCAGAATACAGAGGATCCCATCAGAAAAGAAGCCAGGTATATATAAAATGGATCCTAGATTCTAATGAAGCATATATGAGAGAAATGAGACTTAAACCAAACCAAGTTTTGGATACTAAAACAAAAGGACTAGTAGAACACTTCACAAATATCAAATTCAAATAAATCAGCCATACACACAAGCATTTCTAGGAAGAAAATCACAACTTAGATATAAGACATCAAACTGCTAGTACATGCCATAGAACTGAGCTTATGGAAAAGGAGGCAGTAGGTCCTTAAAATGTAATTTTAGTTAATTGATGGAAATTAATCATTTCTCCACACTAGCCGTACATAGGCTAAGATTTTTTTATGGATAGAGTCAACATGAAAAATCCAATGCCATGGCCAGGATTTGAACCACGGATCTCCTGGTTTCCGTCCAGTCACTCTTAACCTTTGAGCTACCATGGCCAACGTGCTGTCCTGACATTAAATTCTCCATTTGACTCATATATTTCCCCGGTAGACCACTAGGGGCTCTTGCATCTGAGATACACCGTTTGTGGTGACTTACTATTGTGAGTACTTTAGTCCCAGACTTCATCATTTAACTTTTATTATTTTAGTTAATTGATGGAAATTAATCATTTCTCCACACTAGCCGTACATAGGCTAAGATTTTTGGTTCAAATCCCGGCCATGGCATTGGATTTTTCATGTTGACTCTATCCATCAGAGTAGGAGCAGAATGGCTCAGGTGGTTTCGTCTGAGGCCCGCATTCGGAGATTCGAGTTTGACTCCCATGGCCGACCTACGTGACCCATGGATTTTTTCTTGGGGTTTCCCGGATCGCCAGGCGAATGCTGGGTAGGTTAATTACATCCCTTGAATTTCCTGTACCTTCATTTCATCTCCATTATCATTTCACATCTCTCATCTGGTGGTCTCTTTTAGGGTAGAAGTGTCGGCGGGTGTTGCAGCGTTGCATGGCTGGATGATATGCTCCTTCGGTAGGACGGTCTCCGGTCGGTCTGTTTGGCCGTTTCAGGACCACGTGGGTGGGATACCAGTTTACTGGCCTGTCGGGATGTTTCCATCTGGTCTATTGTAAGGACCCTGCCCTCTGCACTGTTGCTGCTCCTCTAGCTCCATCCTTCCTATAGATCCTCCCACTTCGGAGCATAGGTACACCAGACCAAGTTTGGACCTCAGCTTCGTGTTTCCATGAGTATCGTGGAGATGTCAATGGTACGAAGTAAAGCACACGTTGATCTGGGTAGCATTCAGTGTACAGTGGCTGCATTTCTGTGGCATTTGCCGTAGTAACAAGACACACCATACATGGTTTAATGAGGAAACACTATTTAAAATACATCAACTTTGTGTTAGAAGTGTTATTTGTTTACCTTTATGGAACCTGCGTACCTTCTCATTGTGTGAGCCCCTGACTGGTACATTCCTGGCCAACTCAATTTCTCATATTTTGTTTCATTTCGGAGATGTTTGAGATCGCAGAGTTATTTGGAACACCCGGTATACGTACACATAATTGTTTATTTATTGATAAATCTGGTGGCAACAACTGAAATGTCTAACTATAGTGCGATCCATATAAATCTGAACCATTTCAGTAGGCCATAACTTCTGAACCAATAATAGGACACACGTGTAACTTTGGGAGAATATAATACACAATTGGGAGATTACATTACACTATTTACATCTCAGAGAAAATGTTGGAAGTGTCCTCCACCAGCATCTATACATGTTTGCACTCGTCTCACCATATTCTATGAAGTTTTACGGAGATGGTATCCTATTGAGAGAAGGTTATTTCCAGCAAGATGGAGCAGCGTGCCATACATCTAATGACACCATGGAAGTTGTAACCAGTTTCTTTGATAATCGAATAATCTCAAAAGGTCTGTGGCCTCCAGATCCCCTGAACTAAACTCACCAGATTTTTTCTTGTGGAAGTATCTAAAGAATAGAGTGTACAAGAATAGGCCACGGACAATTGATCTTCTCAAGGAATGCATTCAAACCAAAATAAGAAACATTGGCGAGGATACTCTCCGTAAAACTTCAGAGAATATGGTGAGACGAGTGCAAACATGTATAGATGCTGGTGGAGGACACTTCCAACATTTTCTCTGAGATGTAAATAGTGTAATGTAATCTTCCAATTGTGTATTATATTCTCCCAAAGTTGCATGTGTGTCCTATTATTAGTTCAGAAGTAATGGCCTATTGAAACAGTTCAGGTTTATATGGATCGCACTGTACATCATTTACTAAGAGGCCTTTTTGCTCATGTCTCCATGGCTCTATGAGGGTCACTAATTATGGTTTACTACTTATCCCTTATTTTGTAGTTTTGTGAATTTTGTGATGAGATTTTGGTTCACAGCAACCTTGCTCATTAGTTTTGGTTGATGTTTAAACAAATTACTCCAAGTGTTCAGTTCAGTAGATTTCTGTGGACGCTTGATTACACATAGTATCTCTGAGTTAATTTGTGCAATAGCTGATGTTTTTCCTCCTCCCTGGATTGCATGTTCCTTATGTTTTCCTTAATTATGATTTCTATATTTGTCATATATAAATTCGTGCAGAGTCCTTGCAATCTATCCTGTAAATCCCACATTTTTTATGAGCGGTATATTTTATTTTTGATTAATTTATGTAATAAATGTTATAATGAACTTCTTTTCAGGGATGAGTGTTAAGTTGCTTTCATTGAAAATATTTGCTGTGTGACCATGGACGGAATGCAATATTTTAAACACTGAATTTTATAAATTGAGTCACCATGAAAAATTCAATGCCATGGCCGGGATTTGAACTACGGATCTCCTGGTTTCCATCCAGTCGCTCTAACCCATTGAGCTACCATGGCCAACGTATTGCATTTTTCATGTTGACTCAATCTATCAAAAACCTTAGCCTATGTCGGTTAGTATGAGGAAATTATCAATTTCCATCAATTAACTGAAATAACTGAATTTTATTTTGGAGCTAGTGCTTTACTCAACATAAACTGTATGTTTTAGTGAACCTTAAAGTTTTTCTAATGACTATTAATTTTTTTTTTTTTTTGTGCTTTTCAAGAGAAAAATTCATTGAAGATGTACAGGACTGACTTTACGGGATATTTGACGAAACATTTGACTAATACACAAATACGAGGTGTATCCGTAAAATAAGGTCTCCAAGGCGCTGGAGCTGTGAGGAACGCTATTACGTGAGATCCGGCAACACTGGCGTATAGCTTAGTTTCACCCCTTGAAATCCCTACCACAACGAACCCGTTGCAACCATTAGTCTTGGCTGGGCAGCCGTTTGCGATGGAGCTTCCTATCACTTCCGCCACCAAGTGCGAGTTGTATGCAGTGATTGGTTATTTGAGTGTCAAGGGCACTACCCCCACTGGAATTCATCGTCAGTTATGCGAAGTCTATGGGCCACAGTGTATGGACGTCAAAAACTTGCGAAAGTGGGTCAGAGAGTTCAAAGACGGACGTACAGACGTCCATGACGAACAGCGTTCAGGTCGGCCTTTGGTTTCAGCCGAAACAATTGCAAAAGTGGAGCAAGCAATGCTTAAAGATCGGTGTGTGACAGTTCGCGAGCTGTGTGAACTTATCCCTGAAGTCAGTAAGACTACGATTGACAAGATTTTGACCGAATATTTGCATTATCGCAAGGTGTGTGCGAGGTGGGTCCCCAAAATGGTCATCGAAGACCATAAACGGCTGATCTCCTGGCACAGTTCGGAAGGGACATCCTCACCCATCCTCTCTACAGTCCAGACTTAGCACCTAGTGATTATCTTCTGTTTCCTGAGTTGAAGTCACACCTGGATGGAGCACATTTCGGGACTGACGATAATTTGAAAAACGAGGTTGAGTGCTACCTGCGCAACTTGCCGGGAGAGTGCTATGACAAGGGTATACAAAAACTGCCACAGCGCCTGCAAAAGTGCATGGATCACAATGGTGATTACGTTGTAAAATAGCTGTAAGTTCTGCCGTTCCATTAATGTAACATTCATTGATAATAAACATGTTTTCTATATTAAATAAAATTGGAGACCTTATTTTACGGACATACGTCGTACATAATCATGATACTCGAAGAAAAGAGCAAATACGTATAGTCCCCCATAACACCAGTTTGTTTGGTAAAAGCTTTATATATACTGGACTTTGCCTTTATAACGGCCTACCTGAACACCTAAAAAGCATATCTGCACTTCCTAAATTTAAATGCTGTGTGAAAAAGTTCCTGTTACAACATTGTTTTTATAGTATAGATGAATTTTTTGAATGCGTTAACTACAGATAAATTATGATCATCATCATCATCATCATCATCATCATCATCATCATCATCATCATCATCATCATCATCATCATCATCATCATCATCATCATCATCACGGGCCCAAATGACCTTGTCGACGGGCCCTAAAACACCACACACTCATTATTATTATTATTATTATTATTATTATTATTATTATTATTATTATTATTATTATTATTATTATTATTATTATTATTATTATTATTATTATTATTATTATTATTATTATTATTATTATTATTATTATTATTATTATTATTATTATTATTATTATTGTGACTTTGTGGGTTCGTGAAATGAAAAGTCCAATTACACAAACTCAACAATGTTCTTTATTTCCACCGACTTACAGTTTAACACTTGCCAATTACACAGAATTACGTACTGCACACAATTACAGTTCACCAGTTCGTCCGTTAAAGTTACACTTGCACTCGCGATTACGTAAACTCCGATACACATACACAGTCTTCTCGTCCTTACACTAGCACTGAACTCTTACGCTGATTGCCAAGAACTCTGACTAACTAACTCCTCCTCTTGCCCGACGTGCTGCTTATATAGGGTCCGCTTGCCGATCTGGAAGGTTCTCCATTAGATGAAATATCCCGTAAGTTCGAGAACACAGGTGGAACAGAAAGAGACGGCGCAGTGATGTTTTTTTTTGTCCCAGCCATCTCCTGTCACCACTATAAGACAAACGAGGGGGGCGTGGCTAACACGGACCTCCCCTGCTTCCCGCTCTCAGCTGGTCTATAGGGTGTTCCAACGCTCGGGTGACATTATATTGTACATAGGGGAGATACGCCCAGTACCGCACAGTGCCCAGTACCGCACGGTGTCAGTATCTCGTAGTTGCCGATAGATAGTAGAAACTCATGGTGTGTATTTAGACAAACAACTATCTTTATTACCAATGGAAAGTTTTCCCTCCTCTTTGACCGTTGGATCAGAAGTTATTATTCAGAGAAGTCGTATAGTGAACTGGAGCTGTGCTGTTAATAACTTGCTGACATTACTGCTGCCTTATCCGGTGAAAAACTAATTAAGTATTTGTACTCATACTATTTGGTATTAAGTAGACTACACAAACACAAAATACAGTGTCGGTTTAAAAGAATCGGGCCGTGCTATGACGTTATATATACGTACGTGTGAGTTGCTCAGTACCGTTCAAGTACCTCGGCGTGACGTTGACACGCACGATGCAGTGGACTACCCACCTAAAATATAGCGCCAACAAAGGGCGGCAGCGATTAAAGATGTGCGCCCCCATATTTAGGAGCAAACAGCTAAAGCTGCACTCTAAGATTGTGCTCTACAAATCTTTTATTTTATCCGTGGTCCTTTACGCCTGCGTGGTCTGGGCCAACACCTCCAAAACCGCCCTAAAACACCTCCAAACCTTACAAAACCTCTCCTTACGTAAAATCCTATCTGTCCCTATCCGCACGACTACTGCCAGCCTTCATCAAGAAACCCATATCCCCTATATCCCCGAGACCGTTACAAAACGAGCCTCTTCCATCTGGGCGCGCATTCGGCAACACAGCAATCCAAAATTTAACAACATTGGGAAAGGTGAACCAAAACACCGTAAGCATCCACGCATAAAAATATTCTAATGCCACCGTTACACCACAATGTGCGCCCAAGTCCTTCCGGCCCAGACCTTTCCACATATGCAGAGGCCGCCGCCACAGCAGCCCAGGAGACAGCAGCACGCTGCCGCACGGAGCAGTGTAAATAGTGAAGTGTGTGTGTGTGTGTGTGTGTGTGTGTGTGTGTGTGTGTGTGTGTGTGTGTGTGTGTGTGTGTGTGTGTGTGTGTGTGTGTGTGTGTGTGTGTAAATAAAAGCGCAAAATAAGCGCTTGTAAATATTGTACATAACAAAAAAAGGACATTGAAAGACACTTAACTTAATAAAACTGTTCTCGGTGGGCTAAGAAAGGTCACCGTGTGGGTTTTTATATATTTCCCATGTAGACAATAAGCATTTAATCACTAACTATAACCTCAATGAAAATTTTAGCCTGTAAGCCGGGCCCCTTTGTACCGGCACCAGGCCATGAAACTCAAAATAAAAACCTGAAACCTCAGTACCGTACGCGAATGTATATTTTTATCCCTTGAACTTGCACTGACATTAGATTATCTTTTGTTTATAGGCATTACTGTCAACATGGAGGCCAAAAGGAAAGGAAAATTGTTAGAACAAAATATGAAACAAGCAATAAAGATTTTGATAGAAGGTTCAATGAGCCTGGGAGTAGTAATATATACCTATTGCTAAAAATTAAAATCGACTCTGTATAAGTTGATGTTGCAGGAAAAGGAACAAAAACAGAAGAACAAACCAATAACAAAGGGACGCAAGACTAACATTAATAAAACTATAAATATAGAACCTAGCTCTAACTCTGTGCCAACAGAAACTGGAAATAGTGAACAGCCTTCAAAGACTAAAAGAAACTTAAATTTTGGAACCAAAACCAGTGTTGACTGAAGTGTTCTAACAGAGTGTATCATTTGCTTAGAAATCACATACAGGGCTTGGGTACAGAGGGTATTGTGCAAGGGTTGGACACACATTGAATGTACAGGGCAAGAGAACATTGATTTTTATAGATCTGATCACTGTGTTTAAAATAATGTTTCATTAGTTCTAAGACATTTTGATTTTCTTGTGATAATCTCTAGAGAACGTTTTGAAAAATATATTATCATGTTTCCGTGTTCTGTTATTATCTCAAAAATACAATAACTATGATAAGAACAATTATCTTGTGATTTATTGTGCAGTTCCTCTTCCTTTATTTAGAACCATATATTTATTTATGTCTGTCCGGTACTGGGAAACACTTTTTGAGATGCGCAGTTTTCACTAATATTTACTTTAGTTTCTAACAGTCAACATGACTTGCTTTCATGAATGTTCATTACTAATGCTGTTTCTGTATGTTATTAAAACCTTAGGTGTCCGGTACTGGGCGCATCCCGCCTCGGTAGCGTGGTGGTAGAGTGTCTGCCTCACGTTCAAGAGGTCCCGAGTTCGATTCTCGGTCAAGGTGAGTTACCTGGATAAGGTTTTTCCAGGGTTTTCCCTTATCCTAGAAGACGAATGTCTGGTAGCTCTAAGCTCTATGGACCCTGGGCGCATTTGAGCATCATTTCACCAATTCCATTCGTCGTCCGATATGACTTAATGTTGGAGGACGTAAATTAAAAAAAAAAAAGTCTCCTTTACTGTTTCCGAATTTTCATTTCTAAACTTGTGTTGTGTATATGTTTAGTGTAAAATGTTTAGTTATAAGTACTTGACGTGTCCTATATCATGTACTATGATTCAAAACGACGAATAAATACAACAACAACAACAACTACTACTACCACTACTACTACTACTACTACTACTACTACTACTACTACTACTACTACTACTACTACTACTACTACTACTACTACTACTACTATTTACTAGTCATTATAGCATTTGAAAAATGTCCTACTTTAAATAAAGATCGTCGAAAGCAATATAGAAAATAAAATATAGTTTTAAACTTCATTGTTAATTATTTTACGGTGGGACGATTTTTAATTTTTATTTCTTTTATTTCACGTTCTCCAAAGTTAGCTTATACGGACGGTGAATGAAATGGTGAAATGATCCTCAAAGTAGCCCAGGGTTCATAGAGCATAGTTACCAGACATTCATCTTTCAGGATAAGGGAAAATCCCGGAAAAACTCTTAACCAGATTGCTCAACCTGACCGAGATTCGAACTCGAGACACACACACACACACACACACACACACACACACACACACACACACACACACACACACACACACATATTCCCGCCTCGGTAGCGTAGATGGTAGCATGTCTGCCTCACGTTCAAAAGGTCGTGAGTTCTAATCTCGGTCAGGGTGAGTTACCTGGATAAGGTTTTTTTCCGGAGTTTTCCCTTATCCTTAAAGACGAATGTCGGGTAACTCTAAGCTCCATGGACCCTGGCACATTTGAGCATCATTGCACCCATTCCATTCATCGTCTAATATGACTTAACGTTGGAGGACGTAAATTTCAAAACACACACACACACACACACACACACACACACACACACACACACACACACACACACACACACACACACACACACACACGGGGGGGGGGAGGATGGGATACAGAGAATTTATATTTATATTTTTTGAGTCGAATGCAACTCTCCTCTACACAGGTAGATGATATTTTTATACCTGATATATTATGTCTACTAGAAACTAATTAAGACAATACTTTACACAATAAAGGCCAATTACCTATACTGTTTATCTAATTATACATTTAGTATTTCAGGTAATTTTGATTTGTTTAGACTGCAACTCACATTTTTCCGAGAAAGAAACCAGCTTTTACAAATGGATATCAGTCCTTCCATATTTTTCTTCACTTAAGATTAGTTCTATTGCTTGTTTTCACTAAAATAACTATTAATGTCCCGACGTTTTGGAATAACTATAATTTAAATTCCTTTTATTCTTTAATATTACGATGTGCACGAAAATTTACTCACAACGCCAGAGATAACATACGGAACGCTCCGCTATTAATTCACTATCGATATTCAGCTGTTTTCTAATGTATATATCTACGCCTCCATTGACTGTTGCCATTGTTTTTTTTTTCTCTCTATAAAGTTTACGTGCACACATACGTAAATATTTGCATCATGCCTGAGGTGGGACATGAACCCGCGGTCCTCCTTGTGATGGAACACCAAAACTAAAGGGTCTAACGACCATAGACACAGAATAATCGTCACTTATGTCTTTCTTTGAAACAGATACGCGGTTAAAGCGCAAGTTCGATGCTTAACTGTTTTTAATACCACGTATATAATGTTAGAGAAGGTTTTGCATTCTATTCAAAACTTGATATCATCATTTCACTGGGAATATCCGTTTCGAAATTCCTCGAATCTAACAATAAACATTTTTAGAAAAATATGTGTATGTGTATGAGAGAGAGAGAGAGAGAACAGCGTAACTAAAAAACGATAAGACAATTAAATATCGAAGTATATAAGTTCAACATTTTTCAAAGATGGAACAAGATTTCCAAGAAAATTACCCCAAACCAAACTCCCTTTATATGATAAAAAGTCTTTTGATTTTTTTCTCAAAATTACTTAAAGCGATTTTGATTAAAATACCATATTTTGAGATACTTGGAAGACAGAAATGATCAACAGAAGAAACCTCAGACCAAATAGTAATGGAAACAATCAACACTTGCTACCCAGAACAAATATGGCTTCATATCTACACAGATGGGTCATTAATGGACAGAGAAGCAGCAACAGGAGCATGCAAACTTTTCTCATTTTACATTTATCTTGGGAAATATACATTATGATGGTGAAATACAAGCAATACTTACAGCACTACAACAACTGTTTCTACATATCAGTTCTTTCCAAAACACTGTAATACGTTCTGACTCTAGCTCAGACATATACAGGGGTTGTTCAATAAAGAATGATCATAATTTTTTTACGGTCATAATTTTTCGCACTAAAATGCAATCTTATTATATTCTGTTAGCTTAATGTGAAACAAACACGCCGTAGTAGTTTCATTGTTGGTACTCCTCATTCCCGCCTGTGAGAACCAGGCAAGTTCAGACATGTTCAGTATCGCCTACCGCTACAATGGAGGTAACACGCGAGGAACAATATGCGGCTTTGAAATTCTGCTTTCGTCTCTCAACAAATCTTCAGTTGAGACATATACAATGTTACAGGAGGCCTATGGAGAGTCTATTCTTCCCTACAGCACAGCTCGAAGGTGGTTTAAAATGTTTAAAGAGGGGAAACAATCAATTTCAAAGGAAGCTGGAGCCGGTGCTCCAGTTACTGCTCTTATGGAAGAAAACATCAACACTGCTGCTGCCATTGTGAGAGAGGATCGATGAATTATCTTAAGATCACTTTCTGAAATACTGAACATTTCATTGGGTGCCACCCACACGTTGGTGACAGAAACATTACACATGAGACGTGTTTGTGCGTGATGGGTTCCAAGACTGTTGACTCCCGAACAAAAGGACATTCGCGTGCAAGTCTGCATGCAGTTAAAGCTGATGTTAGAGGAAGATCCGGAGTTTCTTTCAAACGTAATCACTGCTGATGAAACTTGGCTACATCATCTTGATCCTGAGAGCAAATAGCAAAGCTCAGTGCGGAAATCTCCTTCATCACCAACGCCCGAAAAAGCAAAAGTTGTTGCTTCTGCTGGAAAAGTTATGATCATCTCATTCTTTGATATGCATGGAATGGTTTATCAGCATGTTGTACCTGCACACACATCAGTAACTGGACAATACTACAGGGATGTCCTGAAAACATTGCAAGTCCATATCAGGCACCAAAGACCACATTTCCGTGAAGCAAGCTGGATGCTGCACCACGATAATGCGCGGCCACATATTGCCAATGTTGTTGCTGAATATCTTGCAAAAATCAACGTGAAGTGCATCCCTCACCCTCCTTATAGTCCGAATTTAGCTCCATGACTTTTTTCTATTCCCTAACTTGAAGAAACGCCTTCGTGGGAGGCATTATCCATCATCAGAAGCAGTGGTGAAGGCTGCGTAGGCGATTTTGAAGGATCTCTCAAAAAATTTTCGAGCATGTCTTTGAAGACTGGCAGAAACGCTGGGAAAAGTGCATCGCATTCATGGGAGACTATTTTGAGAAAGACAATACAAATTATGAGGATGAGTAAAGGTAGGTTGTCAAAACAAAATTGTGATCATTCTTTATTGAACAGCCGTCGTACTAACACACAACCAAACCATTCAAGACCATAGAATAATAACAGCAAAAAAATTTCACCAGGATGTTAAAAAGTCTAACAAAAACATAATAGGCAGGCCCCGTAGCTCAGTGAGTAGAGCACCTGCCTGCCGTGCTGGGGGTTCCGGGTTCGATTCACGGCGGTGGGGGTGGGGAAATTGGAGAATTTAATGTCGTGCTGGCAGGTTGCCATGATAGCTCAATGGTTAGAGCAACTGGACGGAGACCGGGGTTTTCGTGGTTCAAATCCCGGCTACGGCATTGAATGTTTAGGTTCGACTGTACCTTTCCAAATTCGGATATTTCCTAGTACAGCTATTCTTCCTACTGGAGGCCAGTTGGTATTTACTCTCCTCCTACCTTGACCCAACGTGAATCTTTTGTGCCTATCAACTCTAGAAGGAACAGATGAGGTTTAGGGACCAAAGAGTCGTGCAGATGGCATTTACGATTCCAAACTTGATGACACAGCGGGCGGCTCAGAAAAGGCTTCCCCTGACGGAGCAGGGGAGAGTTCGACCCATCTGAGACTGCCATCTGGCATCACCGAGAGGAACTTTCCAGCAAGAAAGCACTGTCCGATACTGCACAGCTTCGAAGTCCACCTGAAATATGAAATTGGAAACAAAATGACTGGAAATGAGGCCGCATCTTTCTTTCTTTCTTTGGCTTGAGTAAAATTCGTTGTCACCCCGCTTCCATTTAGAGGAATAAATTGATACTGAAACAGCAGAATATCTTCCCCACGTAGAGTAAGTGTTAGCTGGTTTTGCTTTATTGTTGTGGACACTTAGTTACGATATTCCTTATAAAATGGACTGAAGGTAGTAGAGACAGTGAAGTAGCCTGGTTTTAATACTGTGACCAAGATTATACAACAAGGAGTTGATGTTATCTGTCACATTTTATTCCTCTTAAAGGAAAGAGATAAATTAACACAATATAAAGGGAACTTACAACGGCTTGGTTTCTTTACGTTATGTAGCTGATATCAAAGAGAATTATTTAACATAAAAGTGGTATAATCTGAGCGTGTTTTGTTATGTGCCAGGGTACGACAAGCGTCTAGAAATCCGTCTCCGCAGGGATCCCTCCCCTCACCCCATTTTCTAATTGTAAGACGGAGTACCCCACGAGTCCTTGAAATGTAGATAAATTGTCTCCGCGAAGCACTTCTTCAGATTTATATAAATACCCTCTCCACACTGAGGGGATGAAGAAACATGCCCTTTGCGTTTCTAGCAGGGATTACCGTACAGTCGTTGTCAGTCTCAAAGAAACCAATCCTCCTTCTTCAGCTGTGTTGCGTGAGAAATGTCACATGTTACATTCACATGTTCTTTTCTATTCATGTTTCCCACAAACTATTCTTCAAAAGGGCGCTGGTAAATCCAGATAAACATTCAATACACTGTGTAGACACAGTTGGTAACATGATACATTTGTAAAGAGCATGTCACTGTTTGGAATATTTAAAATGACATAATTTTGTATGATTACGAGGGAAAAATGAGAGCTATTTATGGGACTTGATGTTTATTAGCGAGTGAAAAAATTTAACGTTTGAGGAGTTAGCGCCAAAAGCTTAAGTTTCAAGAGCATGATAAACATCAAATCTCGCTAATTTTATCCGTTACCTAAGGAAAAATGGACTTGAATTATGAATAATAAAAGTATTAAAATTGTTTTACAAGAGATTTAAAATCGATGTTTTTACTGCGTGTAAGATGATATTGGAAGCTTTGAATGGCCAAGAACCGATTGTAACTTGTCGGGTACCGTCATCTGGGGTGACTTTGTGCCACTTTTTGCATTTTTTTAAAAATATCTTCTTCAAATTTAACGTTAACAAAGAAACACTTACTATTTATAACATAGCAGCAGAAACATCAACTTTGTACTGCAATCAAGTTATTCCTTGATGTTAACTGATACCCAAAAAGGCTGTTCAAACATGGTCCAATGCCACCCCATTAAGTGTGGTGACATTGTACCGACTGAAAATTCAGTATTATTCAAAATCAGAAGCTTTTGTGGCCCAATGTCACACCATGGGATGGAAGTATTTGTTCCAATAAAAATAAAATATAACATTTTCATGTCAAATTATTGCTCTTTATTGTTGCAAAATTTTTGAACTGCACTTCATTTGAATTTTAGAAATGCTACATTTTACCCAATTGTTTTTTGTATTTCAAGAATGACATACAATTCACGCTTGGACACTTTTACTGGTGTCTCAGTTTTCTTGACTACATCTTTATATTCATAATCTATTTCATCTGTCTGATCAGGCTACATCCACAGACGTCCACTTCTTTGCATGACCTAACTGTCGCAACCTGTTCATTCATTGCTATAGCCCTTTCTGGAAAGAAATCCCCCTTATACTGCACATTGACGAAATCATCAACCAACAATTTTCTCGGATTTAGTGCTGATGCAGCCTTCTGGTTTACCGGAGATGGAAGATCTCTGTCACCTACGGAAAATGGACAGCATCACTGCTGCTGTCAAAATCTGAAATTCTGGCTTTCTTGTCCTTTTCTTTTTGTTGTATACCTTGATGTGGATGGTCTAGAAAACACCTTTGGTCCACCTGCTGGAGCGGAATGCTTTTTTCTGTAATTTTGACACCAGTGTTTTCCTATGAATATTATACCTTTTATTTGCAGCAGAGCGTATCGACAGAGTTTTTTTATCTAATTTCTTCCAGAGCGTTTTCTAATGTAGATTTGCTGTAATTGCGGTTATGGTCGGTTTCCTGGCTCCCTTCGGTGTTTCTTGGCATTTTGTCTATTTCAGTTTATTATCGGTATCTGTAATGGAAGTAAGGCAGTCTGTAGTAAAATACTAAAACTATATTCAATTAAAATGAACATAGCTACCAAATTTAAAATACAAAGTAAGACACTATGTACTTGCATGTGAGTAAACTGCAATGATTTGTGCTGGCATAGTTAACCTCCATTTTGCTATTTTTAAGTTTCCACTTCATTCAATTTGCCACAGAGCTTGTATTTTCGTAATCAATAGCCAAATAATAGTGTACAGAAAATTCCTCACCTCGATCTAACTGAAATTATACAGACTTCACTAAAAACACGTGCAAACACGTTTCCACAAATCTTTACAATGCTCCCAACTTTAGAATTGTAAGCAGTTTAAAACAGTCATCAGGTGGTGCCAATACTTATGCAAGTGTTAGAGCATTATATTACAGCCTTACGGCATTTTCAAACACCATTCGTCACTGCTTTCTTATTAAGCACATGGATGGCACAAAGTCACTCCAGTTGACGGTAGTTCATCTTCAGATACAGTAGTGGACCTGTATTCAATTTTAACAACTGTACCGTAAATATTAACTATGCAATAAAGCCAGAATAATGAAATATATTTCTGTACATTGTAAATGCATGTTCGTTTCTTATTTTTCAGATAACTAGAGAAAAATTGAACATCGAACTAAGCCATCTACGAGGTAATCGATAGTCAAAGAGAATATAATATGTCTTTGGCACTATGTTAAAGCAGGCGTTCCTGAATAATAATGTGTTTTTGTCTGGCAAATTTTAACTTTATTCTTCTGTTTGACCTGCTATATTGACTCTGGTAGAGATAATTCTACTCCTTGCAGTGATTATTCGTATCTAACAGAACAAGGCCTACTTTTCAGTAACAAAAGGTCGCGTAGTGATGTATTTTATAAGCTATTGTTTATTTGAAAATTCAAATAAACAATAAGGAAATGGTTAATCCCTAAATTTTTTGACTAAATTGTGTGCTCTTAGAAATACCTTTTTGTGCTGTAAGATCTCCGATGGTTTATCAGTTATATAAAAAAATTATTCACAGTGGTAAAGACTTCACACACTATTGCCAGAAAATTCAACATGTACGTCTTACTTACAACGCAGATATCTTGCACATTTAAGCCCTTTTTTATTAAAATCGTTAAACTAATTATTGCGAAAGTAAAAATGTGTGAAAAATTTTATAACTGAAGGGTTATTTGATTTGAAAAGTTTTCTTGGAAATATTCATGTCAGATCTTTGAAAGATGCTGAAGTTAAGTATCAGTTCGACTATTCATTTCGGTTATTACTCACATTGTAATATAACTTCCAATTGCTAAGGTTTACTTGATTTTATGGAACTCATGATCAGACATAAACACTGAAACACTCTACTCTGCTTTTTAAACTAACTGAAATAAATGTTTTATTCCTATAAGTTAAGTCAAATTAAAATGGAAATTAAATTAGTATTGGGTGTGTAAACCCTCTGCTTCTATTACTGCCCTCATTCTGGGGGTCATGGATGAGAACAAATGCCTAGCGAAATTTTCCCGAGAGGATACTTTGCATTGTCTGCCAGCAACATTCATAACAGTTGAATGAGCTCGAGTGTTTACGCAGCCAATATTAAGACAATTTTGGAGTTACATTGCATTTATTTTGAAAACGACAAGAATATATTATTTGCGTTTCTATAAATGGATATGTTTAAAATATTATTATTTATCTTCTGCAAGAAAACACAAGTCATTGTTCCTAAAGAAACAATAATAAAAAGAAACATGCACATTAAGGATTCGGTCCACTTACGATACACATGTGTTTTACCACTCGGCTACCATGCATAAGGCCAAGCCACAAAACATCTCCCTATCTATCGCATAGCTTTGAAATGAAGCTAGAATGGTATTAAAATGTTATTCACCTGGTTATAACTTGAGATAAAGTGACAGGAAAAGTCTGTTCTTATGTATTAATTCATGGTATGTGTTGCAAACATTAGCGGTTGATTCACTGATTTCTAAGGAGACACGAAAGTTTCTAAAAACACCCCTTTACACAGAAAAAATTTTGATTCCGTCAAACATGGCTCTAACAATAATTTTGATCTAATTACCATAATAGGTCGAAGCTGACTCATAAGACATCTGTGCCATGTTCAATTGTGGGTTTGTATATAATATACACTTGTTTGAACTGATTAAGACTCAGACTATGTTGTAGTGAACATTTAGGTAGAAATATAATAAATTATTTACAATAAGATGTGTGGCAATAGGTACATACAAAACAAGTTTGGCTTTTGTTGTTGCGGAATTTATTTATTCTTGGCGAGAAAAATCAGTTGTTAGATTGGCTGAGTAGGATGTCCTGAGACAATTTTAGCTTTAATGTTGTTCTCTATCGGGTTTTCCGATATATTTAATATACATACCTTCATGAACATACTATCACCCATCGCATTGTTGTGTTGGAGCTGCCGCAAAGCCAGAGCTGTGCGCATGGGCAGGAAAGAAAGAGACAGATAGTTGTGCGCAGAGCTGGACGCTTTCCGAGAGAGAGAAAGAGACAGATTTTTCCGCTGCCGTCGCGATTGTTATCGAATGATCTACCGCATTCCAGAACAATGACTTGGTGGTATAAATAGCAGCATTGTATGAGAAGCAGTTAGTGGAACTAATTCTTAAAGCAGCTAACGCTGAGCTCCACATAATTATTCTAAGCTGTTTGGCATCAATTTTTTTCCCAACCTAACGCAAATTTAAAAATAGAACACCAGGGTGCGTAAGGTTTTGCATCCATTCCTAAAACCCGAGGTACATAAAATTTATGTTTCATCCAAAACAAACTCATCCTAAAAACCCACAGCCCATCTCACAATGTCCTGAAAAAACCCTTAACTGCGGTAAAACCCTTAAAGGGTGGGCACGCAGCAAAAGCCTTTTGGCTTTATACAGCCAGCCATCACCTCGGTCGGTTGGTAAGCAGTGAGTTGCAGTTGTGCAGTGGAGTTGAGTTGTGTGATATACCGCAGTGGAATCTTTTGCTTGTTTACGTGTGGTGTAGTAACGAGACGACCTTGAAGACTGCTGTTTGTCAATGTTACTTCTTTTTTCTGCTGCAAGGGTTGTACAAAGCTTCTGTTTACTGCAATAAAGAGTATTTTACATTTCTACAAACAAGACTTTTAATTCTACCAGCCCACGAAGACACAATACTTTTGATAAAAAAATTGAGAGAGCAGATTCTGGAAGCCTATAGTTTTCTAACTCCATATCGTGTCCACGGCCCGTTTACAACGGTGTCACAGAACGTGTCTCTTTAGCATCCTCTTACTCAATCTAATAATAAATAATAATGTTCACATATAGTGTATTGTTTCGTAAGTTCTGTGCTAATTCAAATAGGGAGTCTTTTTTTTCCGCACACTGTAATGTGCACGAAAATTGAGTCCTATACTTGACTCATACGTATACCACATTAAAGAAAGTCTTCGGGGTCTGAGACGCAGGGGGGTTAGAGAAGGTTCCCACACCCTCCCTGGATAGATTTTTGACACCCCATGTCATTTCAGTTACAGAGCATTCAAAAACATTCTGACATTTACTTTTATGAATAAATCTTCTCGGTTTTAGTGTATGGTGAATGCGGACTAACTTGGAGTTACAGTGCCTATTTGGACAACCAAATATAGTAGTGAAAATTAAACAAGGAAGAACAAGGTGGATTGGCCATGTGCAGAGAATGCCGGAAACCAGCGTAGTTAAGAAGATATTCATAGGAAAGCTGAATGGCAGAAGGAGAAGAGGAAGACCCAGAAAAAGATGGGTAGATGATGTAGAAGACGACTTGAAAAAGTTGGGGGTTAAAGGCTGGAGAAGAAAAGCAGAGGACCGAGTAGAATGGAAGAGGGTGATTAGGGAGGCCAAGGGTCTACATGGCCTGTAGTGCCAACTATCATCATCATCATCATCATCATCATCATCATCATCATCATCATCATCATCATCATCATCATCATCATCATCATCATCATCATCATCATCATCATCATCATCATCATCATCATCATCATCATCATCATCATCATCATCATCATCATCATCATCATCATCATCATCATCATCATCATCATCATCATCATCATCATCATCATCATCATCATCATCATCATCATCATCATCATCATCATCATCATCATCATCATCATCATCATCATCATCATCATCATTAATAGGCCACACATGCAACTTTGTGAGAATATAATACAAAATTGGGAGATACATTACACTATTTATACCTCAGAGAAAATGTTGAAAGTATCCTCCACCAAATGCATAATACGACTGTAGACACTGAAGTTTATATGGGTATCTTCAAGACATTTGTGGAGCAGCTGGATGTTATCGAATTGAGAGAAGATTATTTCCAGCAAGATGTAGAAATGTGTCATACATCTAATGTTATCCTCTTTAAATGGACGCAGGAGGATAACTTAAGGGAGGACGTACGAGAAAATGTTCATAAATTCTAATTTTTTTATTGTTTTGTAAAATAGTATATAGTGTTAGCTATCAAACACCAAAATATTATGACTGTACGTGGTCTGTATGTACCTTTAAAAAATTAAATGCCCTAGTGTTGCATAGTAGCAACACATAGTCTTCCATCAGCTGTCTTGGAATCTATAAAGCACACCTACCAATTCTTAGCACACCCAGACTTGCTCTATGGAGAGACACAAAACCCAAATGAGAGCCTCAACAGTTTGATATGGAAAAGGTGACCCAAAACATCATTTGTGTCTTCCATAGTGGTGGAAATTGCTACATTTGATGCTGCAATAGTGTTTAATGATGGGAATGTTGGCAGAAAGAAAGTTATGCACCAGTTAGGGTATCAACCTGGTGTGTTTATGGAAACCATTTTGCACAGTATCGACTACATTCGCATCGCTGGTGCAGAAAGAACTATGAAATTAATGCAGAAAGAAGCAAGACAGAAGAGGAATTTAAAAAGAAAGGCTGAAGAAGACCAGAATGAGGATACAGACTATGGATATGGGAAGTTCTGGCTTAAAATTAAAAGGCAAACTGAATAATACTTATTTTATTTTTAATTGCCTTTCCCCGTAACTTGCATTTTCTACAACTTCAACCCATTTTTCTCTCAAACTACTTCATCTACAGTGATGCAATTTAGCACACAGCTTTCTTATGCCACAATTAACATTTTGTTGGTTCTAGAATTTAAGATTAAGATCCAGATGGAATGTGATGATACCAAATATATGAAATTATCTTAATTTTTAAAGGATGCATTTGATTAACGTTTTTTTTTTAAATTATATACAGCTTCAATAAGAAATCTAAATCCAACAAATTCATTTTTAATGTGTTTTAAAATAACATACCAAATTTTAGAAAGATAGCATATGTGAATTTTGAAAAAAATGGGCTTAAGTTTGTAAATATCTCTGCATATAGAAAAAATATGTAGCATTAGCTATAAACAATGGAAAATTATGCAAACAATTATGCATATTAACTGTATTATCTTAAATAAGTATACTAACTTTCACTTCTCTGACTTTAAAACTGTGGATGTTATGGCTATTTATGTAAGACCCTGAATATTTGCATACGCCCCCCTTAAGAGTCTCAACAGTTACCATTGTGAATACAATTGCATATGTGAAGTGTTGATTAAATTGTACAGCAGTTAACATTGTGATATACCATTATGGTTAGATACATTAAATATGTGGCGTGAATTGAACTGAGTTGCTAGTCAGTGAGCTAGGAGCAGTGTTAATGTAAATTAGTGTAAGATACCGAATTAAATGATGATTATAAAGTGTTATTATTGATCTTCCTTTTGAAATGGCTGTGGTGATCTTCATGAACTGCAAATACAAACTACTTAAACTTTATTGAAGGCCATTTAGACTGAAATAATAGATTATCTGAGTTAGGTTTAACTATAAATGTTTTTGAAAAAATTTTTAGTCAGTGCCAAGTGGTTAGCTAATCTGAATAATAAAAATTAAATAAACATAACACTGCTTTATAAAAGGTAGTATGGATAACTACCAGGTAGGGGTACAGCTCTTGTGTTGTGTAACATTCATTATTATTTCTGATGCAGTTGAAACTGTAGATAATTTGGAACTAATGTTTAAGACAGAGTGTCGCTTTTGTAATATTTGTACAGTGTTAATACTATCTGTAGATGTGCAGTTGCTAATTGTTTCACAAATTCTGCAAAACTTTATAATTTAATTTCTGTATGTAATGGGAATTTGTTTTGTACGAACAATTTAATATTATTTTTACAAAAAAAAAAAAAAAAAAAAAAAAAAAAAAAGGAAGTACAAACCTGTTAGTAACTTCATATTCTTTGTTTCTATGTTAAGGATTCCAAAATTAGTATTAACTTAACACTAATAATAAACAATCCATAATTTGTATACACACTTCACATTTTGGCAATTTTTATTTTCTTCTTTTGTCTGTTTCTAGTCATAAAATTAACGAGCGAGCAGCGTGAAAAAGATTTTTGCCTTTGTCTTTAATTTTTTTATTTTTTATTTAGGTTTAAAGATTTTCTTTTAAAGGTTTTGTTAAGTAATAAGTTAGATAAAGACGTTCATAAATAGAGGATAAAAACGAAAGAAAAGAAAGAAAAGAAAGAAAGGTATGTTTGGTTGCAGTTTCCTGTTCAGCTGAAAGAGGTGACTTTAAGGAGCTCGTGAACAAAGGTTAATGTATTTATCTGCTATGTACTTTCCTTAAAATAAACGTTTTACAAATGTCAAAGAAAATGACACCATGGATATTGTAAGCAGTTTCTTTGATAATCGAATAATCTCAGAAGGTCTGTGGTCCCCCAGATCCCCTGACCTAACGTCACCGGATTTTTTGTTGTGGGGGTATCTAAAAATAGACTGTACAAGAATAGGCCACGGACAATTGATGTTCTCAAGGAATCCATTCGAACCGAAATAAGTAACATTGGCGAGGATTCTCTCCGTAAAACTTCAGAGAATATGGTGAGACGAGTACAAACATGTATAGATGCTGGTGGAGGACACTTCCAGCATTTTCTCTGAGATGTAAATGTGTAATGTAATCTCCCAATTGGGTATTATATTCTCCTGAAGTTGCACGTTGAAATGGTTCAGGTTTATATGGATCGCACTGTATAATGTTACTGTAGAGGTGCCACACTCCTGGCAATTTTATAAACTTTGGAATTTTCTACTTGCAGGAATACTATTTTGTGATTTTAAAGTAAAATAAAAATTGCAGAATTACAACGAAGTATCGAAATGGTACCGAGCAAATTTTCTGAAATATCGTTTGATATCGATACCATGCAAATATCGTATCGATATGTCGCAAATATGAGGACCCATCCCTAATTCTTAATTATCGTCACTAGCTACTACGATTTTTTTTTTTTTTTTTTGCTTTAACTGCAACGGTCATATCGGCGGCCGTTCTTCTTTGGAACATATCGCACACATTCGCACCCTGATTCATACTTCCAGACTCTGGGGAAGATGAGGAATTATCTTTGTCGAAGAAAAATCCCCATTCAGCCGGGAATCGAACCCCGGTCCCCTAGTACGGCAGGGAGGCGCTCTACCGACTGAACTACGGGGCCAGCCAATGCGATCTTGATATCCATTCCTTGGATACATATGTCTTAACGCTTCAAATAGTTTTTCTCGGAGTTAATTCCGTGTTTCCAACGAAAGTTTTAACGTACTTGTCATGAGAGTAGAACAAAGGGAAGCAAGGGAGTGCCTCAAGAATATCCCGGGTCCTTAAAATTTTACACCCAGCTGATCCAGACTTAAAGCTCGCAGTGGTAACGACTGTCACGTTTCTAACGATATAAATATTGCATGTTATAATAAGCACGTCCCTTTCTGAAAAAGTAACTACCGTACACAAAGGTGGAGGAAAAAAGGCATTCAAAATTACAGAACCAAAAGAAAATTATATCTTACTCACGTTTCACTGCACCTTTCTTTGGTTTAATTTTCTTGTCTTACTGCACATTTTCCCCATTCTCCCCTCTGTCATTCTTCCACATTCACGCCCCTCCCTCTTTATCTTCATCCTTTCCCCCATTATCTCTTCATTCCCTCGAGATTTGAGATTTCTGCAGCTGTTTTTCTGCTAGGCTACTGACACAAACAAAAGTAAGTCTATTAAGATATCAAACCCCTAGGAGTAGCATGGACGTGGGCTACTGCGATGGTTGCTATTTATTCAAAGATTTCATCAAACTCTAACCTATAATTACCAAGGATTTGTTTTACCTCTCAACGCCCATTTTTCACTCACGCTAACTTTTCCGAAGGCTCTCATTATCTTCACTTGGGAGCAAGATGTACATCATGTGACCTCTATACCTCTGTTAGCACCATCTGGGCCACTATTGCGCGTATACCTGTACAGTGAAACCTCGTTAACCTGGATATATTTAATCCAGAGGTCCGGATAACCCGACCAGTTTCGAAAAATACCGTTATGGAACTTAATTGTTCTTTCACGTGTGTAGGACGTACTATGAAAGAGTAGAGCCAGACAGAAAACTTCAATGCCATAGCCCGGATTTGAACCACGGATCTTCTGGCCTCCGTCCAGCCGCTCTAACCATTGAGCTACTATGTTGTTTGTAATTTTACGTCCTCCAACGTTAAGTCATATCGGACGGTGAATGAATTGGGTGAAATGATGCTCAAATGAGTCCAGGGTCCATGGAGCTTAGAGTTACCCAACATTCGTCTTGAAGGATAAGGGAAAATCCGGAGAAAACCTTATCCAGGTAACTCACCCTTACCGAGATTCGAACTCGGGACCTCTTGAACTTGTTGAACTACTATGGCCAACGTGCCAACATGACATTAAATTCTCCAACTCTCGTCTTTTTCCCGGTAAACCACTAGGAGTTATCACAAACACATGAGACAACTACCTTAATGACGACTTACTATGCTGTAAGTACTTTAAGGTCCGGGCTTTATAGTAAACCACTAGGAGTTCTCATAAACACACGAGACAACTACCTTAATGACGACTTACTCTGCTGTAAGTACTTTAAGGCCCGGGCTTTATAGTAAACCACTAGGAGTTCTCATAAACACATGAGACAACTACCTTAATGGTGACTTACTATGCTGTAAGTACTTTAAGACCCGGGCTTTATAGTAAACCACTAGGAGTTCTCATAAACACATGAGACAACTACCTTAATGACGACTTACTATGCTGTAAGTACTTTAAGACCCGGCCTTTATAGTAAACCACTAGGAGTTCTCATAAACACATGAGACAACTACCTTAATGACGACTTACTATGCTGTGTAAGTACTTTAAGGCCCGGGCTTTATAGTAAACCACTAGGAGTTCTCATAAACACATGAGACAACTACCTTAATGACGACTTACTATGCTGTAAGTACTTTAAGGTCCGGACTTTATAGTAAACCACTAGGAGTTCTCATAAACACATGAGACAACTACCTTAATGGCCACTTACTATGCTGTAAGTACCTTAAGACCCGGGCTTTATAGTAAACCACTAGGAGTTCTCATAAACACATGAGACAACTACCTTAATGGCGACTTACTATGCTGTAAGTACTTTAAGGCCGGACTTTATAGTAAACCACTAGGAGTTCTCATAAACACATGAGACAACTACCTTAATGACGACTTACTATGCTGTAAGTACTTTAAGGTCCGGACTTTATAGTAAACCACTAGGAGTTCTCATAAACACATGAGACAACTACCTTAATGGCGACTTACTATGCTGTAAGTACCTTAAGACCCGGGATTTATAGTAAACCACTAGGAGTTCTCATAAACACATGAGACAACTACCTTACTGGCGACTTACTATGCTGTAACTACCTTAAGACCCGGGCTTTATAGTAAACCACTAGGAGTTCTCATAAACACATGAGACAACTACCTTAATGGCGACTTACTATGCTGTAAGTACTTTAAGGCCCGGACTTTATAGTAAAGCACTAGGAGTTCTCATAAACACATGAGACAACTACCTTAATGACGACTTACTATGCTGTAAGTACTTTAAGGTCCGGACTTTATAGTAAACCACTAGGAGTTCTCATAAACACATGAGACAACTACCTTAATGACGACTTACTATGCTGTAAGTACTTTAAGGCCCGGACTTTATAGTAAACCACTAGGAGTTCTCATAAACACATGAGACAACTACCTCAATGACGACTTACTATGCTGTGTAAGTACTTTAAGGCCCGGGCTTTATAGTAAACCACTAGGAGTTCTCATAAACACATGAGATAACTACCTTAATGGCGACTTACTATGCTGTAAGTACTTTAAGGTCCGGACTTTATAGTAAACCACTAGGAGATCTCATAAACACATGAGACAACTACCTTAATGACGACTTACTATGCTGTAAGTACTTTAAGGCCCGGGCTTTATAGTAAACCACTAGGAGTTCTCATAAACACATGAGACAACTACCTTAATGACGACTTACTATGCTGTAAGTACTTTAAGGTCCGGGCTTTATAGTAAACCACTAGGAGTTCTCATAAACACATGAGACAACTACCTTAATGACGACTTACTATGCTGTGTAAGTACTTTAAGGCCCGGGCTTTATAGTAAACCACTAGGAGTTCTCATAAACACATGAGACAACTACCTTAATGACGACTTACTATGCTGTAAGTACTTTAAGGTCCGGACTTTATAGTAAACCACTAGGAGTTCTCATAAACACATGAGACAACTACCTTAATGGCCACTTACTATGCTGTAAGTACCTTAAGACCCGGGCTTTATAGTAAACCACTAGGAGTTCTCATAAACACATGAGACAACTACCTTAATGGCGACTTACTATGCTGTAAGTACTTTAAGGCCGGACTTTATAGTAAACCACTAGGAGTTCTCATAAACACATGAGACAACTACCTTAATGACGACTTACTATGCTGTAAGTACTTTAAGGTCCAGACTTTATAGTAAACCACTAGGAGTTCTCATAAACACATGAGACAACTACCTTAATGACGACTTACTATGCTGTAAGTACCTTAAGACCCGGGATTTATAGTAAACCACTAGGAGTTCTCATAAACACATGAGACAACTACCTTACTGGCGACTTACTATGCTGTAACTACCTTAAGACCCGGGCTTTATAGTAAACCACTAGGAGTTCTCATAAACACATGAGACAACTACCTTAATGGCGACTTACTATGCTGTAAGTACTTTAAGGCCCGGACTTTATAGTAAAGCACTAGGAGTTCTCATAAACACATGAGACAACTACCTTAATGACGACTTACTATGCTGTAAGTACTTTAAGGTCCGGACTTTATAGTAAACCACTAGGAGTTCTCATAAACACATGAGACAACTACCTTAATGACGACTTACTATGCTGTAAGTACTTTAAGGCCCGGACTTTATAGTAAACCACTAGGAGTTCTCATAAACACATGAGACAACTACCTCAATGACGACTTACTATGCTGTGTAAGTACTTTAAGGCCCGGGCTTTATAGTAAACCACTAGGAGTTCTCATAAACACATGAGATAACTACCTTAATGGCGACTTACTATGCTGTAAGTACTTTAAGGTCCGGACTTTATAGTAAACCACTAGGAGATCTCATAAACACATGAGACAACTACCTTAATGACGACTTACTATGCTGTAAGTACTTTAAGGCCCGGGCTTTATAGTAAACCACTAGGAGTTCTCATAAACACATGAGACAACTACCTTAATGACGACTTACTATGCTGTAAGTACTTTAAGGTCCGGGCTTTATAGTAAACCACTAGGAGTTCTCATAAACACATGAGACAACTACCTTAATGTCGACTTACTATGCTGTAAGTACTTTAAGGTCCGGACTTTATAGTAAACCACTAGGAGTTCTCATAAACACATGAGACAACTACCTTAATGACGACTTACTATGCTGTAAGTACTTTAAGGTCCGGGCTTTATAGTAAACCACTAGGAGTTCTCATAAACACATGAGACAACTACCTTAATGTCGACTTACTATGCTGTAAGTACTTTAAGGTCCGGACTTTATAGTAAACCACTAGGAGTTCTCATAAACACATGAGACAACTACCTTAATGACGACTTACTATGCTGTAAGTACTTTAAGGTCCGGGCTTTATAGTAAACCACTAGGAGTTCTCATAAACACATGAGACAACTACCTTAATGTCGACTTACTATGCTGTAAGTACTTTAAGGTCCGGGCTTTATAGTAAACCACTAGCAGTTCTCATAAACACATGAGACAACTACCTTAATGTCGACTTACTATGCTGTAAGTACTTTAAGGTCCGGACTTTATAGTAAACCACTAGGAGTTCTCATAAACACATGAGACTACTACCTTAATGACGACTTACTATGCTGTAAGTACTTTAAGGCCCGGGCTTTATAGTAAACCACTAGGAGTTCTCATAAACACATGAGACAACTACCTTAATGGCGACTTACTATGCTGTAAGTACTTTAAGACCCGGGCTTTATAGTTCTGACCAAAGCAAGGAAAAAAAGAAAAAAAAAAAAAAACCACACACACACACGAAAAAACACAAGGCGTATTGCCTTTCAAAAACAAATATTTAATGACAGCTCGATACTCGATTTTGTCCATTTTCATAAAAACACTTACATCAACTCATTCAAACCACTGTTACATAACAACTGAGCGTCCAAAATGGCTGAAACTTTGGTGAGTAACTGTCAACAGATGAATAACGAAATTCACTAGCTTTTATTTACGAGTGCCAGCATCTTCATGTTGAGGTCTTAAACTTTTCAGACCACCCTTGTATAGTAATTTGATCTCTAAGTGCCTCATTTTCTACGTTATCGTTAGTAAACAATGTTAAACTGAAATACATGGGAGGACCTGCTCTCCATCCGCACGTAAATATATAATAAACAGGGTACTTTAGCCTCCTAAGAATTAAATGGGATATTTACACGAAAAATAAATGATTATTTAAATGTGAATTCGAACAATTTTATTCTGTTCTTCATCCACTAGTCAGAAAATCCTTATGGTGAGTAGTTGACGTGTGAGGTAACATTAAAATACCTGTCACAGTAACTTAATTTGTATTTTGTTCGGGAATTTATTTATAAATTTTACATTTACCAGATGTTTGCCAGAAAAAGCCGGCCAGGCTTCCTATTCCGACGGAGCTTAATGGTTTCGCATTGACTTTTCATTGTCATTGCTTAGTGTCAGTGGATCTGTTATAAAAAGTTATTACTATTTTTGGTGTTAAGTATTGTATCATATAACTGGGCATCATTTCAAGCATTTCTGTCATTTAATGTGGGATATCTGCTACCCATGTGTGAGTAGGTATGGCGTGTAAGGGTCCTTCGACAGTTAGGGCATTTGTGACCGTACCTGTTTGTTAAACGACCTTATCAAAGAATTAATGCTTCAGGCGCCTCTGGTCCTGAAGTAGGGCTAGCAACACTGTAGAGAACTACAGTTACTCCAGAAAGTATTCGTCTAATGCACGTGTTTATGTTTAAGGACGTGTTGATAGTAGAAAAGCATCAGAATAAAGTACAGAAGGGGCACTGTCTTATTTATTGATTAGTGAAAAACAGAATGCAATAAAGAAACATATTATCTATTCACTTATACACAGTTAAACAATCAAAAGATATGCAATATAGAATGCAAAATAAGTATTCGTCTGCATACTGAAAATGGTGTAGAATGTTACGGTTGGTACTTAGTAGGCCCTCCATTCCTCTTTATAATCTCTTGTGTTCTCCTTGGCATAGATTCGCCAAAGATTGTGTTGTTTCCACTGTAATTTTACGTCATTCCTCTAGTAGAGCGTTCCTTAGATCCTTTATATTAGATATCTGATGATTTCTAATATTTTTATGCAGTATACTCCACAAATTCTCTATTGGATTCATGTCTGGGGATTGCGATGGTGTCGGCATCCATAACATATGCAACCACAGCCTTACATCTAGAGATGTGCAGCCCGCCTCGGTTGCGTGGTGGTTGCATGTCTGCCTCACGTTCAAGAGGTCACGAGTTCGAATTTCGGTCAGAGTGGGTTACCGGGATAAGTTTTTTTCCGGGGGTTTCTCTTATCCTGAAAGACGAATGACGGGTAACTTTAAGCTCCATGGACCCTGGGATCATTTGAGCATCATTTCACACATTCCATTCATCGTCCGATATGACTTAACGTTGGAGGATGTAAATTACAGAAAAAAAAAAAAGAATTAGAACTGTGTGTTTTGGATCACTATCTTGTGTGAAAATATAATCCTCAGATAGAGCCACATTATTCACACTTCTAGACAAATTTGTTTTTAGTTTGTTTATACAAACCTTACGTTCATAATTCCATCAATAAAACACAAATCCCCCACACCATTTGCACTCATGCAGCCCCAAACAAGTACTGAACCACCTCCATGTTTAACTGGAGCTGTTATATTTTTCTCCTCAAGCTCATAATTCCTTTTTCTCCACCCTTTTGACTTAAAGAGCTCAAATTGACTCTCGTCATTAAGTACAAACCTTCTTCCAGAAATCAAACCCATCGTATTTATGTTCTTTTGCAAAAGCAACTCGCTTCTTTCTGTTGATTATACTGATGTATGGTTTTCTACGGGCTGTTCGGCCTCCATACTCAGCTTCATAAAGCACAATTCTTATAGTTTGTGCTTTCCTGTGTCTGTTTGAACTGCAATAGCAAGTTTTGAAGCACTTAGTTTAGGATTTTTCTTGATTTCTCTAAGTAACTGTCCTTTCTCCATCTCGGATAGAACTGAAGGACGATCGTTTCTTGATTGATTTTAGTAAGTTTTGTTCTGACCAAACCTGTATATAATAGTCCTCACTGTACTGGTAGGTCTTCTAATGGTTTCTCCAATTTCTTGAAAATATTTTCCTTTTTAAATAACTTGATGCACATTTCTCTCTCTTCTTTTGTAGTTTCATGACGTCCTCGACCCATATTACTTAAATAACAGTCAATGGCTTTGAAAACAGAGATGGAACTGTCAACAACAGTGAATGAAACAACTGCATAAAACAAGTGAAGGGATGTGTGTCAGCGAGGCACCATACCTGCGATCTTGTTTACTAAACAAATACTTGTTTGACATCAAATGGGACATGATTTTAAATAATGTACAACTGTTCACTAATTAAGCAATATATGAACCCAAATTGTGTTTTATTTTTAAATCTAGATATCAACAATGTAAGGAAATAGTTATTGTTCGTTTCTCATCTATATTTTTCTGATTGTGCTTGTTATATTCTATGTGGTATGATTAGACGAATATTTTTTGGAGTATCTGTATGTCATAGTACGAACACAGAAACCTCTTAAAGCAGGTGGGCAACATCGCACATGGGTTTCCATTGTCGCAGAATACGCATAGAAACTTCTTAAAATAGGTTCACATCATTGCACCTTCCACCTCAAGGAGTTGTTTAATGACCCCGGATCCATATATAAATGTGTTAAAATAGGCTTGGCAACGCTGCATTGGAACTTACTATCAAAGGATTCAAACAGAAATATGGACGTAGGGTTGGCAACGCTGCACTGGAACTTACTATCAAAGGAATCAGACAGAAATATAGACGTAGGGTTGGTAACGCTGCACTGGAACTTACTATCAAAGGATTCAGACAGAAATATAGACGTAGGGTTGGTAACGCTGCACTGGAACTTACTATCAAAGGATTCAGACAGAAATATAGACGTAGGGTTGGTAACGCTGCACTGGAACTTACTATCAAAGAATTCAAACAGAAATATGGACGTAGGGTTGGTAACGCTGCACTGGAACTTACTATCAAAGGATTCAGACAGAAATATAGACGTAGGGTTGGCAACGCTGCACTGGAACTTACTATCAAAGGATTCAGACAGAAATATGGACGTAGGGTTGGCAACGCTGCACTGGAACTTACTATCAAAGGATTCAGACAGAAATATGGACGTAGGGTTGGCAACGCTGCACGTGGAACTCCAGTAGTTACCCAATGGCACAGGCAGATTCCACATGGAAGCAAATGTGCTTATGAATAACTCAGATCCACCAAGAAATTGTGATGGTAAGGCAAGATTGCAACAGGTTCCAGCCGAACTTGCTCATCTATATTTCAGGTGCACAGGGTTGCGAGAGATTGGCATCATTTTTACAAGAAGGTAGCTCTCTCTCAGGGCCTATGCCTTACCTAATCCGAAGCCTTCTCTAGTTAACCCACCAAATCCCAGCTTTCCTTTTTTCCCGCAACGCATCTAAAATTCCCCACGAAATGTCTTGGTAACAAAACGGTGGTAAGGAGCATAAAGTGAGGAGGAGGAAAAGGAGGTGGAGGGCTGGTGCATAATTTACGCAACTCGTTAACAAGTTCTACCACCACTGCCACCACTTTTCCCCTCCGTAAAATAAATACAACTTACTCCGCCTCTGGTTGCGTATACCAACCCCTCAGGAAAAAAGAGCGCCCTATAAAAATAAAGACAAATTAAAAAAGCAAGGAGAGGGAGCAAGTAGTAATTCGCTGAGCGTTGTTTTATGCCTTTCATTTGTATACATTGCCTTTACTTCGAATTAATTCCAATACAAACTTCCTTGCTTTTTTAGAGGTTCATTCAAGCAAGAGGTGTTTCCCCGAACGTTTTGAAACAGCTCCCTAAATTCAGTTTAAATGCTATTTCAAAACTGTGATCATATAAGCTTTGGTAAAAATAAAATAAAAAAAATGTCTTCTTCATTGAAGAGACATTTTCTAATCTGTCGTTTTGATTTCATTCGTGTACATACTACCTGAAGTATCTGGTGTCATCCGCAGTTTGTCGGTTTGTCCATATAAGTTCAATTTGTCCAATAACTTTGCGTTTCTTTGAAGACATTTTTAAAATACAGGATAATTAAAAAAGATGGACACACGTTTAAATTGCTATATTTCTAGCACTATACTGTTGCAACCAGGGTTGTAAGGGGGATGATGAACTTACAATCCTAAGTCACAACTAGGAACGTAACTACTGGAAGGATTGAGGAAATCAGATGGTAGAACTAATTGGTAGGGGTTGAGGACATGAGAAGGTTTAGAGAAACACCTAATGTCAAACCACATTAACAAATATATTCTATGATTCAGTAAAGCAAAACAAGGCACTCCCTCATCTTGAAGAGATCTGAGGTGCAATTGAAATATTATATAACTTATAACATTATGAACTGTAACTTTGGTTCTGGGTTGCGTAGGTGTGTGAACTAACGGCTATATGAAGGATGTAGACTAGAGTTGATCGTCTTCTTGATTCGGGTTAAACACACAGCAACAGACTTCAGACCTGACAGAGTTAATCCGTCGACTAAATAATACTAATTCAAAAATCCTCTCTTGTACCGACTTATATCATTTAAATAGTGATCTCACCAAAATGGCCGACAATCGCCAAGTCAGCGTTTCTTATAATCGTGGGATCATTTTGGTGGTTCCCATGCCAAATTCATACTTCTTGCTTGGTCCTTCCTGCTTCTGGCTTCCTGGTATTGCACCATCTTGTGCAGTTACTGCTTACACGAGCCTCAATTTTCCTTTGTTTTGTTGACAAAGCAGGAAGTATACAACAGTTCAATGACTATATCTCTTCATCTAGCGATGTGAACCAACTGATTCACATAGACGTATTCAAATTTGCAATACAGGAATTACGTAGCGTACACAATTACATTCCACCAGTTCGTCTGTCACAGGTCCACTCCACACTCACAATTACGTACAACTCCTCTGATACACGTACGCAGTCTTCCAGTCCGTTCTCTAGCACTGCGCTCTTCACGGTTGCTCGCCAAGAACTGAACTGGCTCGTCCACTGCAGCCCTTATATAGGAATATCGCTGTTTCTGGAAGGTTCGCGGCTTGGAACATCATCCCGATTGTTTCAGACGTCATGGGGGAGGGGAAAGAGAAGACACAGTGGCCCGCGATACCCTCCTAACCATCCCTTCAGTTAACGCCACAAGATAAATGGGTAGGCGTGGGCTGAATGCCTCCTGTCCCCTACTCAGCTGTCAGTTGGTCGTGCCTTCCAATAATTGGGTGACAATACTTATACCAGGATTCCGTTAGGTTGTGGCGGTTACTTCATATTTTTTCAAGTATTTGGGAATTTGTACTGGATTGTTCTGGAAAAGGTGATTTGTATAAAATTAGAAATGTGAAATAGGGTAGGCTACAGATTGATACAACTTACGTAATAGTGTTCCTATTGTTGTTACAATAATGTAATTATGTAATATTGTGACGTGGACCAATAGGATAGAAGTAATTCAGATGTTCTAGAAGCATCGTGCATGGAGAATACAGAATATTCAAATAGTTTGGCGTCATTCTGCACAAGATCGTCGGAGTAAAAAACTTGAAGTGCAACGATACAACAATAATCATTTTATGAAAGGACATAATCTACGAAATTTAATATTGTGATAGAATATATTAATGGTTTTGCGGAATAAATTCCAAAATATTTGAAGGAGAAAAGTTGTTGAAATTTTTCAACCATAACAGCATAAAATATTTTTCACTCCGATACTACGGCCAGAGATAAGACTCATTGCTCCAGAGTGCCGAGGCATCTACAAGAATTCTACCAGATCGTCATCAAAGGTGAGAGTAATTAATCATTTACAATCCCCAGCTCATTTTGCACAATTTTACTGTTTTTTGTTGTTGTAATTTACGTCCTCCAACGTTAAGTCATATCGGACGATGATTGGAATGGTTGAAATGATGCTCAAATGAGTCCGAGGTCCATGGAGCTTAGAGTTACCTGACATTCCCCTATTAGGATAAGGGAAAACCCTGGAAAAACTCTTATCCAGGTAACTCACCCTAACCGAGATACGAACTCGGGACCTCTTGCACGTGAGGCAGATACGCTACCGAGGCGGGCAATTTTACTGTTGCAAGGTATCCCCGTAGGGGAGGGGATCTATGCCCTTCAGCTGTTGTGGTAGGAGCGCTGCGGACCCCTAGCACTCGTGGTACCTCTGACATTACGAGAGGAACCTCGGGCCAAACTGCCGAGCCGCTCCCTGATAGGGAGTTGTTCGGATTGGGTTGGACTCGAGGGGGCAGTGGTTCCCGATACCCGTAGGAGATCGGGTACGTCTCCGGACGGGGTTGAGGGAAGCCATTAATATTCCCGCGTACTTGCCAGCATAGCTAGCAGAAGGTGTGCTAGATCACCAGGCGGCCCTACCTAGGTCATATCGGTAGCCCTCCCATTTGGTGTTGGCGTGCGTAAGTGGCGTATCCACTTCCTTCTCGTCTTGTGTTTTCGGACCAGATGAGAGGGGCTTGTTAGTCTCTAGGTCTTGCCCTATGGAAAGCCCCACGGCGGCTCCGGGTGCCCTTCGGGGACAGCTCGGTAGCTCCCTGGTCGTTAGAGGGGGGGGGGGGTCGGTCTTCACTCTGTGTGGACTGCCCTGGTAGATACCCTCTCGCATTAAATGTTGCAAGGTATATTTGAAAGAACATGCTGTGAAGGCTTGAGTACTACCGCTAGAGTGCTCCAGTGCCATACTGTGCTATAGGTTCAGTTGTTATTGAATGCGTACTAACTTCAGTTCTGGACACAGTGGTCCCCTGATCTCATACCCTGAGATATTTTCTGGTGGGGGTCCGTGCAAGAGGCTGTTTAAGTACCACCTCTTCCCACCGATTTGAACGAGCTATGACATTGTATCACAGTGGCGGTGAACTCGGTGATGTAAGACATTCGTTATCAAGTGTGGGATGCATTCGTCTACCGTCTAGATGTTATCTGTGCAGTGGATATATACGAAGGTAGTCTGAAACGTTTCCGACTTCAATATGAAGATGGCAGCACTCGTAAATAAAAGCCAGTGTATTTCGTTGTCCATCTGGTGACAGTTACTTACCAATGTTTCAGCCATTTTGGACGCTCAGATGTCATGTAACAGTCGTTTGAGTGAGTTGATGTGAGTGATTTTATGAAAATGGACAAAATCGAGTATCGGGGTGCCATTAAATATTTCTTTTTGAAAGGCAAAATGCCTACGCAAATGAAAGATCAGTTGGATTCTGTGTATGGGGACTCTGCACCATTATTTACTACAGTGAAATTTTGGGCAGCTGAATTTAAACGTGGCCGTAAGAGCTTGGGAGCCGATGAACGTTCGGGACGTCCAAAAATTTCAACTATTGACGAAACCATTGCCAAGGTTCACCAAATGGTGCTAGATGACCGCCGTATTAAAGTGAGAGAGATAGCAGAGGCTATGAAAATGTCAAAAGAACATGTTTGTCACATATTAAATCAACATTTAGACATGAGAAAGCTATCTGCGCGTTGGGTTAGAGCATAAACGTGTGTTCGAATGAGCATTTCCAATACTCTGTTGGCGTAGTTTAGGCGCAATAAATCCGAGTTTTGGCGCCGATTAATTACTGTAGATGAAACTTGGATAGATCATTATACACCCGACACAAAAATACAGTCCAAACAGTGGACTGCAAAGGGGGAACCGGCTCCAGAAAAAGGGAAAACTGTTTCTTTTTCGGCTGGGAAATTGATGACGAATGATTTTTGGGATAGCCATGTAGTTATTTTAATAGATTATCATCAAAAAGGTAAAACCATTACAGGAGCATACTAGGCATCATTACTTGACAAGCTGAAGGCAGAACTTGCGGGAAAACGGCCACATTTGCAGAAGAAGAAAATCCTGTTTCAGCAAGACAACGCACCGTCTCACACCTCAGCGGTTGCAATGGCGAAAATCCACGAATTAGGTTTTGAACTGCTTGACTCACAAGATCTAGACCCAGGCGACTTCTTTTTGTTAGCACATCTGGAAATTGCGCTCGGAGGACAGAGATTTTCGTCAAATGAAGAGACAATCACCTTCGTAAACAGTTATTTTGCAGAGAAAAACGCCGAGTAATATTTGGACGAGTTACAGAGATGAGAGCATTGCTGGGAGAAGTGTGTAGAGTTACAAGTAGGTTAAGTTGAAAAATAAAAAAAATATTCTGGAAAAATATCTTGTATTTTCATTAGGTCGGAAACGTTTCATACCACCTATGTATATAAAACCATATGCAATTTAAAGGAGTGAGGTACAATGTATAATGCAGGAAATATGGTAATTTGAAGGTGTGTCCATCTTTGCGAATCTCCCTGTATTACTCAAGGCACTTTAAGAGATAATTAAAATTTTAAGGACACAAAAAATATAAACGAAAATGCACTGTTTGTAATGTTGGTTTCTTGTTAATGCAGCTGACTTCCACATTGTCACATTTGGGCGTACCTCGTCGCTGTTTATAGAGTTAACCTTTGAAAAGAAACAATAACCGTTTAAGTAACGTTAATATAAGCCTGTTTATTCGCTGTAAACCAAACATGTTAGCAACTATTAAGAAAACACAAGCATGTCAAACCAAAACAAATACCAAATTTGCCTGTATTATTATTGCATGATTTATGTCAAAGAGAAGATGGGGTATTACATGAACTCGCTGTTCCTTTGTTTTGTGACGCCATGTAAACATAAGTAATTTTACTTGAGTATTGTATTATAGTATCATAGTCCTACATAAAAGAAAGCTATTCTTAAACTGTCGACCAATCAGATTCATGAAATCATATGCAACAGCAATAACCATTTTGCCATTGCACACTCAGACACGATAACAATACATTCTGCATGTTTACGATGGATTTTACATCTCACAGATTGTCGACTGTTAGCGCGACTTTCAAATGTCAAAATGGCTGAAAGGTTTGTATGCCATGACTTTTGAGGTTAAGTTTCATTCATGTGCTAATGTAGTCCTATGTGATTTAGGGTATCAAATAACTTGTTTTATTGCTTTTAAAAATTTGTTTTATTTGTGAAATAGTCTCTAAAATGCAACTTGTCGTTTTTAAATTCCCTAGATAAATTCCTTTGCGAATTTATCGGTAATTTCAAAACCCCGCGTGACATTACTATGCCGATATTTGAATGATGTTCGAGTTATCGTCGACAAAGATGTAGACACTGTTGCGAGCTTATGTAGACACTACATCAAATTAAACAATGAATTTTGTGAAATCGAGTGATGCTGAATTTAAAAACCAAGTGTAATATTTAACTACTTTTGGTTTTGAATAATGCCATTCACTCACGCATCACACACAGGGACTTTTTCTAATCGTTTTGAAGGATTTAGACGTTTCCGATAAAATTTCGATAATGAATTTTTCGGTGGAATGCAATACTTTATATACCTACTCAATGCAGTAGGGAAAGTAAAAATGAATAATGACTTCCCATTTGACAAATGTGTAAGTACTCAGAAGTTCAATTAAATAACGAGATGTAAATTGTGTTTCAAGGAGATCTATACTTTATTACTGTAAGAAATTAAGAGGTGTAAAGTCTATTAACAGTCGATTAGCGCTCCCACGTAAAGCAGCGTGTATTCACCAACTAACATATCTTGGTGTTTTCACGTTCTTCTGTGAAGCAGGTGCTTTTAGTTGAAGTAGGATCCTCCACTTCATATTCTGGACCTTCCAAGTGTCGTGAACTTTGTTCATACTTATGTCAAACATTTGTTCAAGCGGATATAAAGTAAATAATACAGAGGTAAAAGCTTTTCTCGTGAAATACACAAACTTTGATCATCAAGTGAATTTTCTTTAAGGAAATACTAGCTTCAAAGGTGCCCCGAAGAAAATTATGAAAAATCAGGGCTGTGTGCGAAAATGAGAAAATGTGGGTGTGTATTGATAAAACTCAAGGCTCAGTGGGAAGAAAAGTGGGAAATGTGGTGGTTGGGGGCCTTAAAATGACGGGAAAATATCTAATCATGCGTTTTTACTAGCTTGCAAAGAAATGCCGGAAAATCACAATTTTGCTAGCCTCTTCAATGAAAATATGCGCATATTAAGGCCAAATGGTGCTCAGTACGATAATGTGATTATTTTCCTGACGACGCAGCACCTTACATGAGAAAAGCAGCAGAAGTACATGGGTCATTCATCTGAAAATGACTGGTATCCAATGGAAAGAAGATGTTTGTTAAATCCCCTAACAGAGTTGATCTCTTTTGGAATAAAAACTCCAATGTTCCATTATCACCAACAACAATTGTCACTCGTTGGGGCACTTAGCTTTCAACAGTGATGTACGAGGGCTGTTCGATAATGAATGATCTCAATATTTTTTTTGACAACGTATCTTTACTCATCCTCATAATTTTGATGGTCCTTCTCAAAACAGTCTCCCCTGAATGCGATACACTTGTACCAGCGTTTCTGCCAGTCTTCAAAGATATACTGGAAACCATTTCTTGAGAGATCCTTCAAAATCGCCTCCTCAGCCTTCACCACTGCTTCTGATGATGGATAATGCCTCCCACGAAGGCGTTTCTTCAAGTTAGGGAATAGAAAAGAGTCACATGGGTCTAAATCCGGATTATAGGGAGGGTTAGGGATGCACTTCATGTTGACTTTTGCAAGATATTCAGCAACAACATTGGCAATATGCGGCCACGCATTATCGTGGTGCAGCGTCTAGCCTGCTTTACGGAAATGTGGTCTTTTGCGCCTGATATGGACTTGCAATGTTTTCAGGGCATCCCTGTAGTATTGTCCAGTTACTGATGTGTGTGCAGGTACAACATGCTGATAAACCATGCCATGAATATCAAAGAATGAGATGACCATAACTTTCCCAGCAGAAGCAACCATTTTTGATTTTTGGGGGGTTGGTGATTAAGGAGATATCCACACTGAGCTTTGCTGTTTGCTCTCAGGATCAAAATGATGTAGCCAAGTTTCAGTAGCAGTGATTACGTTTGAAAGACACTCCGGATCTTCCTCTAACACCAACTTTAACTGCATGCAGACCTCCATGCGAATGTCCTTTTGTTCTTGAAACCCATCGCGCTCAAACACGTCTCATGTGTAATGTTTCTGTCACCAACGTGTGGGTGGCACCCAATGAAATGTTCAGTATTTCAGAAAGTGATCTTAAGGTAATTCGCCGATCCTCTCTTACAATGGCAGCAGCAGTGTTGATGTTTTCTTCCGTAAGAGCAGTAACTGGAACACCGGGTCCACCTTCCTTTGAAATTGATTGTCTCTTCTCTTTAAACATTTTAAACCATCTTCGAGCTGTGCTGTAGGGAAGAACAGACTCTCCATAGGCCTCCTGTAATATTGTATAGGCCCCAACTGAAGATTTATTGAGACGAAAGCAGAATTTCAAAGCCGCATATTGTTCCTCACGTGTTACCTCCACTGCTGCGGTAGGCACATGTCTGAACTTGTCTGGTTCTCACGCGCGAGAACCAGGAGTACCAACAATGAAACTACTATGGCGTGTTTGTTTCATATTAAGCTAACAGAATATAATAAGATTGAATTTTAGTGAGAAAAATTATGACCGTAAAAAATATGATCATTATTTATTGAACAGCCCTCGTACTATGGGGACGTTTTGATAGCTTTAAATCAATTGTGGATGAAATGGACAAAGATGATGCTTCACTTATGGAAATTGTTCAAAATGTGTTAAATGACAGTTGTTTAAAAAATGACGTGGCGTACCTTGCTGCTAATTTGAGTTTCTTGCGTGATTCCATTAAAAACTAAGCAATAACTAATCTTTTGATAGAAAGTGTTAAAGAAATCGTTAACGTGGAAACGAAAATCAACTCACTCGAAGGCTTAAAAGTTCAAACTTTAATAAACAACTTCAAATCAGTGTTTGATAAAAATACAGGGTTTCAAATTTGACACAAGTTGTCCAAGTTCTAGAGGAACATCAAGTAGAGATTGAAATTGTAAGGCTCTTAAATATGTGACGTAGAACGATCATTCTCCCAATACAGGGCAGTGCAGTGTGACAATCCGCAGAGATTTCTAATGCACAATTTAGAGAAGGCATGTGTTTTCATTGTAACTCCAAGTGATTTCCAACAATTGACATGTGACATCAATCATCCATCACTGTTGAGTGATCAAAACGTTCATTTTATTGCTAGTTTTTCTATTATGCAAAATGAAAGAAAATATGTTTGTGTTTTAGTAAATATTTTGAATTTTTAAATAAAAATTTCTCGATTTTTAATGCATAAAAATAAATTAATTGAAGAGCTTGGCGCAATAGTAAAAGATCAATATTAACTACTCCATTTCTGAGGTTTTATAAAACTAAAGTATCAGAGGAAAACATATAATACCCCATTTTGAATATGAATGTGGCATAGAATGTTATTGCATCAAGCTCTTCAATTTAGCTTTTTAGCACTTGAAAATCTGTTCCTTATCTCTGGCAGATGTGTATATAGAAATAAAATTTGGGCTGTGGGTGTTAGTTATGATTCTTATAACCTTCTATTGCATAAGAAACATTCGTTTATTTTCTACAGAGTTGCCCCAACAATAACATTCCATGTTCCATAAGTTAAAATATTGCCGCGGTAACGGGCATTAAAGTTTTAAAGATAATAGCTTTAAAGATAATAGATGTGTAGGTTTCACGTAGATAACGAACTTGTGTAAACAGATAACGCCGGCAAGTAAGATAACCGAGGCAAAGGCCTCACCAGCGTAGATTAAGTTACGTTTCTCGAAGGTGATAGAATGTTCGAATTATGTAATTAGATGCCTTGTTTTCCAGAAACCTCTAGTGATTGACAGAACAGTCTGGTAATCATGAATGGAGATATAAAAGGGATTGTGACATGCCAGCAAGACAGTGGTAGTTGTGAAACAGTTGTTGTAAACAAGAGTAAGCAGTAGTTGTGTAAAAAGGGTGTTGTTGGAACGAGAGCTAATGTAATCAGCTGTCACGGTTTGTTACTGTCATCGACCTTGGTAGACTGATGGTGTACGTAACGTAATGCTGCTGCAATCTATAAGAGTATTTCTACGAAAATAAAGGAGATTTTTAATATCTGAAACTTGGCCTTTTAATTCTACGAACCCACAAAGTCACAATATGCATACTACACTAATTTAAGTGTATCTATAGAACTTACACAACAGGCAGAGCTGAGTTTAGGTAAGTATCTGAGCTTTCTAATCTAAACATCTGTCTACTTGAAGGCCCAGAAACATGATGCGGTCAATTTCTTCTAATAATATATAATTAATCACGATTTCTATCGGAATGCGTGACGCATGACGCGTCATAAATTTAACAGCTTTTGGTTTGTCTAGAGTCACAAATAATTTAATGAAAATTAATATTTGGAGCTTTCCTTACTTTGAAACTCACGCCTCGCCACTGGACCTACTTTCGACTGTACAATAGAAAGAGTATTAAAGAGTAGCCTTAGTTCTTTGAGTCATTCTCTCTTATTTTAATGAAAATTAATATTTGGAGCTTTCCGTGCTTTGAAACTCACGCCCCGCCACTGGACTTACTTTCGACTGTACAATAGAAAGAGTATTAAAGAGTAGCCTTAGTTCTTTGAGTCATTCTCTCTTATTTTAATGAAAATTAATATTTGGAGCTTTCCTTGCTTTGAAAGAATTAGCACTAAACCAACATGACATACATTTCCAAACATAAATAATTTGAATTATGTACGCATTTAAATTTTTAGCTGGTTGTCGGTGCACTAGTATCATCAGCAAATAGTCCACATCGGAAGCGTAGATAGTAGCGTGTCTGCCTCTGGTTCTAGATGTCCCAAGTTCGAATCTCGGTCAAGGTGAGTTATTCGTTTTTTTTCCCCCCTTATCGTGAAAGACGAATGTCAGGCATCATTTGAGCATCATGTCACCCATTTCATTCTTTGTCCGATATGACATAACATTGGAGGATGTTAAAAAAAAAAAAAAAAAGCAACTTGCACTATCCTGTATATGAAGTGGGCTATAGAGAAAGTAATGTGTCATAAGCATTATTTGTAGAAGCTATATAAAATGAACAATAGTGAAATGTAGTACACCAAATTTGTTCATGTACCATCGAGAGGACCAGTACAGTGAACATGAATTTGGAGTATGTGCCCACTTGCCGTCTTATGCAGGGGAAGGGAGTGTAACCCGGTACCCTAAGCAAATAGCTCCAGGGCCCATGTATAAGCCCATTTTGGAAGAGATGCTTCTTCTCGTTCTGCAAACAGCAACTTAAAGTCCGTTTTAATATTTCCTCTTACTTTCATTTCTACTTAGCAACGTCGTGGCACCCTTCTTGCATGCGGGGCAGGGGGAACTGGAGGAAATGAATAGAATTCCTGCACGAGGGATGCGTGAACCTTTTCACACAGGGACAGGCCCTCAGGCATCCAGACGAGATGGGGCGATAAATAAATCAATACGGGATGAATAAGAAAATACATTCCATCAGGATGCTGAATTAATATTTGCTTTGGAAGCTTGAAGCTACCGTCATCGCTTTGGGCAAACGACCTGACCGTCGGTTAGTCAACTTACTTCATTTGTTTATAGTGAAGGGATTCCCCTCTTTAGTCGTAACACTTACATCATCATAATCATCATCAACTACAATAGCGACAATAGCAGACAAGGGCTACTATGAAAGTCTCCCATCTCATTTAGAACCAGCCGCAAGTCGAGAGGGGCAATGTCCCCACCCCCCAAATATTTGTAACTTAAGTTATTACTTTCTTCTACCACATACAGGTATTAATACCACATAACTTCGTATTTAAGTTCAGAATCTTCCTCGAAACTTTGGGTAGGAAAAGGTTTGAATTACTGGGTCTAATAAACTTAGAGGATGATCTTCCTAAAATTAATTTAGTTAATAAATAAGCTACTGTCTCTCGTGAAGTCAAGTCAAGGATGTTGCCAACCCTCGTATCCGTATCTCTTTAGCGTTCCGCCACGCAGAATGTCAGGGGTTCTAATCCCGCTTCAGACATGGATGTTTGTGCACGTGTAAAGAAAATAAAAACGAAAAAAAAAAAAGCCCAACAAAAACAGTACCGTAGAAGACAAAGAAATTAAAGAAGAAAAGAAATAAACAGACAGAAAAGAATACTACACAAAATTCTTCAAAAAATTTCCCGTCTAAGAACACCTTTGACATTGAACATTTCTCGAACATTTCAATTTTCTAAAAGAAGCACTAATGATTTTACTTAAAGTACCACTTGTTTAAAATCTTTTTATCACAAATGAAATCCACATCATGAATTTTCTGGGAATGTCCTCAGAAGTCCTCTTCATTTCGTATGACTTTTGCATAACCAGTAAACCACATGAGAAAGACAAAATCTTATTATTGCATGACAAAGCGTGGAAGCGTTTCGGACAATATGTGTGACAACGGTGTTGTTTACGTAAGACTATCGCACATACAGGGTAAGTAAAAGGCATGGAACAATGCTTGTAAATATGTTGTTATATTTTGTGAGGTGATATTTTTTAGAACAGCAGGAAGATATCACATGTTTTCATATTACTATGATTGTGAAGAGGCCAGGAACATTTTTTTGGTCCTCAGATCTTGGAAAGTACAGGTAGATGCTTTTTAAACGGTAATTTAAATTCATTAAGGCGTATTACTGCAGAAAACACATTATAACAAAATTAGTGGTGCTGTGTTGTAACACATCATGAATTAATTTCAAAAGATACTCAAAATGGCCCCCATTTACTGCCAAACAATGCCAAAATCTGTCTTTTAAATTAGATAATGCTTCCAGCGACACTGTTCGCCTGATCGGCTGCATTTGTTGTCCAGTTCTTCTCTTTATTTCTTCAAGATCTCTTGGTTGGTCCTTATAAACCCTCCACTTCAAATATCCCCACAAGAAAAAAGTCTAAGTAGTCCAGGTCAGGATATATTGGTGGCTATTCGGTACTTCCTTATCTGCCAATCTATGATCCTGGAAATTCATGATTTAGGTAATTCACCACCTGCCTTCCATATTGTGCTTGCGAGTAAATAAAGTAATGTGGGTTTTCTTCCATTGCTAATAAAACAAGAGCTTTAAAACCATCTGTAACTCTTTTGGGACTTCCAGGCTTTGCCTTATTTTTAAACTTCCGGTTTAACTGAACTTTTTTTTTTCATAAGTTTGCTTACCGTAGAGTAAAGTAATCCCTTTATATGTGTGCATTTCATTAAACAAGACACAGACCTCTTCTTGGTCCTCCTCTTATCATATCCAATCATCATTAGTATTTAAATTTGTTGTCTTTTTGTCATGCCTAATTACTTTCATGAAGATTTTGTAATGAAGTAAGCATTATTGTGCTTATTCGCTTAGCTTTTGTCTGTATTTACTCAATCCAAAGCCACATATTGAAGTAACCTACTGTATTAATTCTAAACCTATTCAATTTGAAGTAATGATGCGCTTTTCTTTGCTCAGTACACATGCATAGGGATTCCAGACGTTCCGGTTTTACTGGGACAGTCCCAGATTTTAGCCTTTTTTGTTAAATTGTCCCGGTGTCGCGAAAAGTTTTACCCAGGACGCTAAATGTCCCAGTTTTTTAGTGGTTTATTAGTACTGAATATTTTTGCGTCTTAATTACACGAAATGTTTCTAGTTTTATTGCACTTGCGTTCCTCGGCATGGAGAAAAATGCTTTTTTTCACAGGATCAGGAAAATATAAAAAACGAAATATTTTGCTATTTGATTGTTATGTTGGTACCGAAGCGTAGTTTACTATAGGGGGAAGTTGCGTTCTAGTTTCAACAGACGACACGGATTAGCTTGTATCTCAGTCTATGTGCGTGCTTCCAAGGTTAACACGTGGATACTTACAGATACTCCAAAAAGTATTCTAGTCATAACATACAGAATACAACAAGCACAATCAGAAAAATATAGATAGAAAACGAACAATAAATATTTCCTTGCATCGGTTGATATGTCGATAAAAAAACACACAATTTGGGTTCATGTATTGCTTAGTTAGTGAACAAAAGAACATAAATAACATAAGTTATCTAAAATCATGTCCCATTATATGTCAAAGAAGTATTGGTCTAGTAATCAACATCCCAGGTATGGTGCCTCGCTGACACACATCCCTTCACTTTTGTTATGTAGTTGTGTTTCATCCACTGTCGTTGACAGTTCCATCTCTGTTTTCAAAGCCATTGACTGCTATTTAAGTAATGTGGGTGGAACACATAGTGAAACTACAAAAGAAGAGAGAGATCAGGTTATTTTAAAAAGGAAAATCTATTCATGAAATTGGAGACACCATTGGAAGACCTACAAGTACTATGAAGGTTTGATCCGAACAAACCTTACCAAAATCAATCAAGAAGCTGTCCTGCAGTTCTATCCGAGATGGAGAAACGACAGTTACTTAGAGAAGTCAAGAAAAATCCTAAACTAAGTGTTCCAAAACTTGCTATTGCAGTTCAAATACACAGGAAAGTTCGTTTCAGCACAAACTATAAGAAACGTGTTTTATGAAGCTCAGTATGGAGGCCGAACAACTCGTAGAAAACCATACATCAGTAAAATCAACAGAAAGAAGCGAGTTACTTTTGCAAAAGAATATAAATACAATGAATTTGATTTCTAGAAGAAGGTTGTATTTACTGACGAGAGTCAATTTGAGCTCTTTAATTCAAAAAGACGAGTAATAGTGTGGAGAAAAAAGAATTGTGAGCATGAGGAGAAAAATATAACAACTTCAGTTAAACATGGAGGTGGTTCAGTACTCTTCTGGGCTGCATGAGTGCAAATGGTATGGAGGATTTGTGTTTTATTGATGCAATTATGAGCCATAATGTTTATATAAACATCCTAAAAACACATCTGTCCAGAAGTGTGACTAATATGGGTATTTCTGAGGATTATATTTTCATACAAGATAAAGATCCAACACACAGCTCTAGATGCAAGGCTATGGTTGTTGTATAATACTCCACGACGGATGTCGACGTCACTGCAATCCCCAGACATGAATCCAATACAGAATTTGTGGAGTATACTGGACAAAAATATTAATAATCATCAGATATCTAATATGAATGATCTAAAGAACGCTCTACTAGAGGAATGGCGTAAAATTACAGTGGAAACAACACAATCTTTGGTGAAATCCATGCCAAGCAGAATGCAAGAGATTATAAAGAGGAATGCATGGCCTACTAAGTACTAACCCTTACATTCTACAACATTTTCTGTATGCAGCCGAATAGCTATTTTATATCCTATATTGCATATCTTTACTTTTGAATGTTTTACTATATTTAAGTCAATAGATACTAGATGTCTCTTTGTTGTATTCTCTTTTTCACTAATCAATAAATAAGACAGTGTCCTTACAGTACTTTATTCTGATGATTTTCCACTATCCATACATCCTTAAACATAAACTCTTATATTAGACGCATACTTTTTGGAGAAACTGTAAGTTACTATTCGGTATAATTTGTTTCTACTGTAACTGTGAACTAAATTAAGATGTCTAAGTGAAAGTGTATATTTAGTGATTCTTTTAAACAGTAATTTTCATTTTTTAAGGAGAGTAATGCTGATTGTACTGGATCTGGATCCGAAGTGGAGTGTAATTTCTGCCTCAATATTAGCCATGGAGGGAAATCTGATATCATGAATCATGTTCAATACAATAAAGTTCAACAAATGGTACTGTCCTAATATCTGTATTAATTCTTTATTTACCCTATTTGTATATGTAACAGATCTTTCGGTTTTCCGATAACACACTGTCAAAGTGTCCCCGTTTTTTCATTTTAGAATCTGAGATCCCTACACATGCAGTAGGTCCTAATAAATTTAAATTGCGGTTTGAAAGGGTATTTGCACGTTCTGAGACTTTCGTGGAGGACTGCAGAAAAAGAAAAAAATGCCGTTTAAAAAACACCCTTTACTTGTAATTATAATAATGTGAGTGCATATTGATGTCTTAGAGCTTTTCTAAAAAAAACATCACTTCATAGCAACAGTGAGGTTACAGGCATTTTTTCATACTTTTATTCGACTAGTATAACCTGATTCAATATTGTAATAAGAAGAAAGAAGCGAGGACAAAATTCTTTTGTGTTAGACAACAAAACGTGCGGCTGTAACGGTAATTTACATTTAGCATAATTAATTTCTCTTGATAAACAAGAAACAAACATAAAAATAAGACTGTGCGACTACTTTGTACAAAAGTGTGCAGTGAAAGTCATGTGAATGGAACATATCAAGTTCTGTTTTCTTATTGATAGCCATAATCGCTTGTGACAAATATACACTAAAATTACTAATATGTTATTTTTCTTTATGGGAAGGCATAAAATTGCGAGTTATCAGGTTAAATCTCTGTATATATATTTTTCCTACACGCAGTGACGGAAACCCAACTTATGATTCTAAACCTCCTAAAGGCATTATTTACAATAACAGATTTATGCATGTATGGAGTTGAAGCTTTTTGCACTTGTTTCAGACACTTCGCATGAGAGTTTTTAACATTCCGAACATTGCTGCATAATATCGATACAGTCGCTCGTATTTTGTTTCGTTATTCTGCGTTGAAAACAGCAGGCAGTTGTTTGTTATTACTGTGGAGTCGTTATGTGTAAATGGGTCATGAAATTGAACATATTATGGGAGAAGCATAAGGGGAAAATCATTGGTGTACAAATGAAACAATGGTATCCTTTAATTTATATGCAGTGCCGGTAATAGCCTCACAAAATAAAGCAAAATAAACATTTTATCCACTCTCACACATAGCACATTCGTTTGTTTATTTTCCTTAAGAACATCTAACCTCCTAGCGACAAACCGATGAGATGTAGTTTGTTTCAGAGATAATTCAATCAATTTTCGTTCACAGCAAGATTAGTTACTGTGGGACATGATTGAACGAACTTAGCATCAGCAAAAGTTAACCTACATCATATCTGAAATACGGAAGTTGATTTTTTTTTTTTTTCAAAAACTAAACAGACTGAAGAGAAGAGATTTCTAAATTGAACAAAGATATTCAACACTATATTTATGGACAACGTTTTGCTCTTTTGCACCTCATTACCCCAACAGTTAATGTTGTTTTAAATAAAATATATAATGATTTTACAGAAATAAAAGAAAACTATTTTTCGAAGTGAAAACTTTGTTGGAATATAGAAATTCCCGGAATAATTTATGTTTTTAATTACTTTTTCTAGCATATACTTACAAAATGAGGTTTGAGGTGCCCTAAATGACAAACACGGTTCTAAAAAACGTCAGCGCTCGCTAGGGTGCGTGTGTGTTGTCTGATTACAGCTACAAAAAAGCGAAAATCGGAGAAATACCAAACTTTTTGTATAAGTCAAGCACTTTAGAAATATATTCAAGAAAATCGCCGCACCTCAGACTACTCTTTACATGATAGCAATGATTTTGATTAAAATACCCCTCCGTAGCGTAGATGGTAGCATGTCTGCCTCACGTTCAAGAGGTCCCGAGTTCGAATCTCGGTCAGAGTGAGTTATCTGGATATGGTTTTTCTCCGGGGTTTTCCCTTATCCTTCAAGACGAATGTCGGTTAACTCTAAGCTCTATGGACCCTGTACTCATTTGAGCATCATTTCACCCATTTCATTCATCGTCCGATATGACAACGTTGGAGGACGTAAATTATAAAATAAATAAATAAATAAATAAATAAATAAATAAATAAATAAATAAATAAATAAATAAATAAATAAAGAAGACGTTTAACATATTTTCGTCATTAATTAACAATATAAATTTGCGATATATAACATGTATTAAGTGGTCTCAAAGTAAAGTTGGTTTTCTGATATTGGTGTTTTGGAAAATTTATTGGGCTTCTTTGGTTTGGCAATGCTATTTACAGAATGCCACAGCTAGTGTTGCCTACAGTACGAGCATGTATCAGTCTTCAGTTGTTAATTAACTATGACAAAATGGTGATAACAAAGTTTGAACGTAGAGTGTTTCTAAAACACTACTGGAAACAAGATTATAAAACCGCTACTACAGCTCGAAGAATATGTGAAGTAGAAGGAGAATGTGTCATTATTGAGCGTCTGGCACGAAGATGGTACCAACGTTTTAATAATGGAGACAAAAACACTAAAGATTTACGTTCTGAAAGATCTAAAGTATGAAATATTGGGGATACACGCCAAGTTTTGCAAGAAAACCAGCTTAAAGGTACTCGTAGGCTTTCAGAAGAACTTTGTGCATCAACAGATATCACACATCGCCACATCAAGGCACTTGGAAAATCATACAGATTTCATACAGAAGCCGTAGATCTGTACCTCATGAACTGACATCTCAACAGGCTGAACGTAGAGTCAGCTTATCCGTAATCCCATGGATGATAGATTTATCAGAATAAATATCACTTGTGATGAAAAATGGGTATATTGCCGAAACCATGATGCATAGCAATAGTGTCCTGATCCCCGCCAACCTGCCAAAATCTTCGTTAAAATAATCAGTTCGGTCCCAAAGTAATGTTGGGTGTCCGGTGGAATTTTGAAGGTGTAATTCACTGGGAGTTTGTTCCAAATGGGCGGGCGATTGATGCGAATTTTATTCTCAACAACTGGATAAAGTTCATGAAATTTTGAGATGGTGATACCCAGCGTTAGTTAAGCGAAATAGAGTTCTATTGCACCAGGACAATGCAACATTCCATACTGTACGAACAACCATTGAAATAATTCAGGAATTGGGAGAAATCGAACTGCTATCACACCCAGTATACAGCCCTGATCCTGCACCATCAAATTATCATCTTTTTCGTTCCATGGCCCATTTTGTACGTGGAAGAAATGTTGACAACTTTGAAGAAGTGAAAATGGGTGTCAACGAATTCTTCACATCAAAAACAGGAGACTGGTAACATCGTGGGATAATAAACCTAGCTGAACGATAATTCTAGACCATAGAATCTAATGGTTTATATATTGAAAGTTTATTAATTGCTTTACAGAACATATTTCAAATAATTTTTTTTCTTAAAAACACATTACTTAAGAGACAGTAGATATCTATACATGCCCAATAAAATTAATGTTTCTTATAAGTAGAGATTCGTTTCAAGATTTTAATATTCAGGAGCAATACGTACTCTATAAGGCAGAAAAGAGACATCTCATCAAAATCGGGCCCTGATAATAAGTAATACAATGTAATATTGCAATTATGCGTTTTGTATTAGCCTAGTTATGGTTGCATGTTTGTAGTGAGTGTGAGAGAAATGGAAAGACGCACTTGGTAGAGGGAACGCAACGAAAGCTTGCTAACGAGAGGTGCGCAGAACTTCGACACTACTCGGGTAAAGCCGGCCACATGACACCTCCCCTCCACGCTTTCTACTTGTCTCTCCTAGTGTCTACATAACGCGGCGAAAAGGGAATTATAGAAAAACTAAGATAATACAATTAAGTTAAGAAAGAGGAACGATACCGAAAGAAAGTAACATTTTACATATCGACATAAAAAAATACTGCTAATATAGAGAAAAACACCTCTGGATAAAATACTAAAATAAAAGTATAAGGTACTGAAAAATGTAAATAACTTCACTTGTTTGGCTATGTTGTGCTTTAGCACTCTCTAATATTTATTTTAAAAGAGGAATGATAAGGCAACATAAAGGAGGCATCATACTGTGACTTGGTGGGTTGGTAGAATAAAAAATATTGTGGAAACGTAGAGTCAGACTGAAAAACTCAATGCCATAGCCTGGATTTGAACCACGGATCTTATGGTTTCCGTCCAGCCACTCTACGTTACCACAATTTAGCCTACACACGGCCAGTGTAAAAGAACAATTAATTTCCATTAATTGACCTAATAGTTGTCCAAATTATAAAACCCGGGCCTTAAAGTACTTACAGCATAATAAGTCGCCATTAAGGTAGTTGTCTCATGTGTTTTTGAGAACTTCTAAGTGGTTTACCGGGAAAATACGAGTCAGTTGGAGAATTTAATGTTATGTCGGCACGTTGGCCATAGTAGCTCAATGGATGCTGCTGAGGAACCTACAGGATTAGACTACTAGAACTTCACAAAGGTGAGAAACCAGTCATCACATCATCAATCATCCCATTTGCAATTTCCGTTGCAAGCATTATATTTGTTTTCTTTTTTGTTGTTCCCTTTACACCCCGCATTTAACTGCAATAATCATATCGCCTATTTTTAATCATTAGATTAGTCATGCATTCGCATTCTCAATCCGAAGATGGGGAGAAAAATCCCACCCCAGCCGGGAATTGAACTCGGGACCCTTCCCAGAGCAGGCAGGTGCTCTACCGACTGAGCTACGGGGCCAGCATTATATTCGTTATTTAAATATGTAGGTTATCAAAACTAAAATGATTAAAACATTAAATTTCATTGCATTTTTAGCATCTTTTTCCGAGACACTTTTGAGGACCTTTTATCCAGTATGAAAATCTGAGTGTTATGATTTACATTGTGAAAGTAATACAACATCTAATAACGGAAGCTAAAAGGACATTAGGTACTAAACATAGTAAATCTAGCACGTGCAATAGAGTAGAGAGATTCCCTCTTAATTAAGCCATAGATAATCATGCTGCACGCTGATATAAAGAAAAGTTGTCCTGCCACAAGGAGAGATTCCGATCAGAATGTCAACACAGTACAAAAGGCAGGTTATATTTGGCGAGGTTGGCAACACTCGCCTGGACCTCTGTGATAAGCGACGGAGATCCTGTAACCTGGCAGGATTATTTGCTCTAATGTTGTTCTTGATCATCTTCCTTCCCCTAGCTCATTTCCATCCATCCCCCCACCCTCCTACTGTGTTTTACTGCTGGCTCACCCCAACTAACTGAGATAGCTTTCGTCAACAACTGCCTTCAGCTTTAAGCCTTCATGACGGTTACTTTTTATTTGCTCTTTCATTTGATGAGCACTTAGTGTTGATACTCTGTGGAAGTTCAACTCTACTTACATCAAATGTTTTATTTTACATTTGATCATTACCCAGCTTGAAATATTGTGGTGAAGTATTAATAACAGCGTTCGAGTTTTGTAAAAAAGAATTAGAAAAAGTTCAAAATGAAGCATTACGCTTAGTAACAGGTGCAGTTAAAACCACTCCAACAAAAACACGTATCTTTGAAACTTCTAGTAATTCAATACACCAAGAACTTGAAGAACAAGCATTAATAACTTATGAAAAACTTACAAGGAATCCAAATGTTCATAAAGTAGACAAAGTAGACACTTGAAATATACTCCAAAACTCATAAAGGGTTTGTGCAAGAAATAAAAAAGTTAAAAGAAAAACTACACATTATATCTCAGTAGCCTAATAAAAAACTTTGAAATAGAATATAATTTAGACCTCTCTGAAATCTTCAAGAAACAAACGACAAGCCCAAATATTACAAATCTGATACCATTAAAAGTTTTATAAACCATGTCTCATGTAATATTCTTGAGATACAATGATTCTGGCAGATACCACATACCCCTGACATCTAGCGGACAGTCGGGGTAACGCACAGGAATATCGTGGTCGTCTCAGTCACTCCTACCTCACTGACAGAACCTTTGCTGTCTCCCACGACGTAATCTTATCCTCATCCCATCCCATTAGAGCTGGCGTTCCCCAAGGTAGTGTCCTGGCACCCACTCTCTTCCTTCTATACATCAAAACCTTACCATCCCTGCCACGCTGCTCGCTGTATCTCTTTGCTGACGATACAGCTATCACCTCCACGTCATCAGAGCTGAACCTGTGTGCTCGCAGGATTGAACAATATGCTGACCTCCTCACCACCTGGTTCAAACGTTGGGGCCTATGCGTCCACCCACAGAAGAGCCAGGCCATCACCTTCCCTCGAAGACGAATAGCGGATCTTCCACCAATTCGCCTAGCTGGGGAGGACGTTCATTGGAAAACTTACGTTAAGTATCTTGGTGTTCTACTAGACATCAAATTGACGTGGAGAGACCACATTACATATGTGGCTAATAAAGTTAGCAAAAGAATGGGTATACTATACCCTCTCTATAACCGACGATCGGTGATGTCTCTGCCTACGAAACTGCTCCTGAATAAGCAAGTACTCCGACCAGCCATCACATACGCCAGTGAAATATGGGGAGTAGCAGCCAAGTCTCACCTACATCGCCTTGAAATTCTACAATCCCGATTCCTCCACATTGCCACAGACTCTTCTTGGTACATCCCCAATCTAGTTACCCGACGAGACCTACGTATCCCCACAATAACAGACTACATCTATACCCTTTCACGTTCCTTCTATCAAAAATTCTCCCACAACTTCAATTCCCTCATCCCGAGAATGCGTCTAGGCACATAAAATAATACATAAAATGGCTTATATATAACTTCAACCTCATCTTCTGCATCATATTATCCTTCCTTAAAAAGCACTCCACTGCCAGTAGAGGATCTAGTCCTGTTCTGGCTTGAGACCGAAGATCTGACATTCAGATCTTCAATGTCCAGTCGTGTGTGTGCTGTGGAGCAGTGTATGCGGGTTTGTTGAGAAGATGCGTGAATTTCTTAGTGCAGATACACCAAGATCATTACAAGGTAACACTGAACAGATTTCTAAACAAGTTTTATAAAGTACATAAGTTGAGGGTCCCTATTCATGGCTACCAGTTCATACTTTAGTCTGTCTTGTAGTGCTGTGTTTGAAGCGCATTTTCATGATAAATCCAACATATCGTCGGCGGGTAGTGGCGCTCAATTCTAAACGCTATTATCCGCCAGGCGAGTACCATTTTCCAACACATGTTAGAATGTAAGAATTATTTTATCCACGGATCGCTTAAGTGATATGGTATTTGTTACTTTCCATTAATATTATACAAAAATACAAATAAAGAGCAGCGCATGTGTTTCAGTGTACTGGTATTTGGCCTCTCAACCCAGATCAGTTCAGCGATGATGATGAACAAATGCCGATAGGACAACAACCAGAGAATAACAGGCACTTTCTGTTGCGGACGAAGATCAAACATCGGCTAGTGCATCTACTCATCAAGAAACGCTTGTTTTGGATATGACCTCCGTAACAACGAGTTCTGCTGCCACTGAACCAACAATATCAGAGTTCTCTACAAATTCCTTGTTCCACTTAACAGAATTAGGCCTGTCCCTTCCTCACCAATCATGTCTTCAGAGATCCACAGATGCTCAAAGGCTCTACCAAAATTTTCGTCGCAGATATTTCCCCCATTCCAGGCCTTCAAATGTTTCCAAGATGACCACTCGTCGAAAGCTAAATAAAATCAGGTCCCAGGTTCTAACATATTCTAAACTGAAGGGAAAACTGCAGGAAGCAGAGAGATGGCGATCCCTAAAACGTTGCACAAAAACATTGTAACCAAAAGCAATAGCACCAAAGAGGCCGAAAAGAAGAATTCCAAGAAACGAAAATCAGGAAGGAAAATCAACTTTCCTGACAGCTCCAGTGACGAAGATTCTATCAACTAATTAAATATAGTGGCAATGATGATCCTGACGATTTGGAAACTCTGTCAAAAGACATCTGTTTTATTTGTGGAGAATTTGGACAAAATAACGAACTGTGATTCCGTTGTGTGTCTTGCTCTGAATGGACACATGAGGAATACAATGGAACTGACACGCCTGATAATTATAAATGCGATTATTACATAAAGAAATATTAAATTGGTTTATTCAGTTTCAAGCGCCATTAACCACACTAGGCGGACAATACCGCTCGACCCAACCTTTTATATTTGTTTATTTCCATGGCTTCCTGTTGAAATAAATGTCTTAACTTGTATTCATTTCTAGAGCCTATTCAAAGATACTTACAATTTATTGTTTTAAAATGATTTATGTAATTATATTTAAGGTTACTGAACATTTTTTTTAAGTAAGCGCCATTACCTTACTCTCCCCTAGATGATAGGCCGAGTCGTGGCTCAGTGGTTAGACCGCTTGGCTCTCACCAAGGTGGCCTGGGTTCGATCCCAGGCGACCGCAAAGTGAGATTTGTGGTGGACAACATGGCGCTGGGGCGGGTTTTCTCCGGGATCTCCGGTTTCCCCCGCCATCTCATTCCACCGTTGCTCCATCTTCATCTCATGTATCATCAGTGTCACCGCCTGCGGTGCCGTATGTAGTAAAAGCGGGCGTTAAACACTACACATCTAGTTGATAATAAACACAAGTAACAAAGAATATCTCAAAAATGGCTTAAGCTACGAGAAAGTTGTTTGAATTAAATTGTGTATTTTAAACACATCTACATTTCTTCTGGGTATATTTTTTGTCTATTCCTCTATTGTTTATTACGTACATAGTATTATACAAAATTCCATTCAAATGCCCATAAAATTCAATATATAAAATGTTTATCTGACTACCATATATTCTAAATAATGACGTTTCAAATAGAAAATGTGAAAAAATGTTCCTTGAAAAGCAGAGTTTCTAGTATAGGGTATTTCTTGGATATCTTCATATTACGTGTCAGGTTTGGTATTTATTCAACACCTCATTTTCCCTCTCTCTCACTCACATATAAATTAACACACATGGACATTTTTGTAAAAATACGTTTTATGAGATCACATGACCTCAAAGCATGTACTTCTCGTTAAATCTGATATAACATTTTTCAGTGCAATACAAGTTTCTCTGAAACTCTTCCTTAGCGAAGATCTACTGTCACACTTCTCGTCCACTGTCCACTCGCCTGATCATTCGACCCTGAAACATGGAATAACAGGAAAATGGGGACGGGAAAGTTCACGTCATTATTTGTAGATATATAATCCATCTCAGCATTCCCTACCGATCTAGGAAAACACCGAAAAAATGCAAGGAGTGAAGGTTCCAACAGGAATCGTATCCGAACCTCACGGGTTTTCTTACTCGGACACACACACACACACACACACACACACACACACACACACACACACACACACACACACACACACACACACACACACACACACACACACACACACACACACACACACACACACACACACACAGAGGCACAGGTACACAAATGAAGGAATTTCTGCCTAAGATTTCTTTGTGGTTTAGGGGAGACCTGAAAATTTGTATTTAGGTAAATTCTTGATATCAATTAAGTCAGTTGTAGAATTTAATGTCATGTCGGCACGTTGGCCATAGCAGCTCAACGGTTAGAGCGGCTGGACGGCAACCAGAAGATCCGGGTTTCAAATCCCGGCTATGGCATTGAATTTTTCGGTCTGGCTCTATCTTTCTATTCTCTTATTGTTTATCATGTATATATCAATACACAAAATCCCATTCAATTGCCCATAAAATTCAATACTTAAAATTTTTATCTGACTACCATATATTCTAAATAATAACGTTTGAAATAGAAAGTGTGGAAAACTGTTCCTTGAAAAGGAGAGTTTGTTGTAGAGGGTGTTTCTTGGATATCTTCATATTACGAGTCAGATTTGGTATTTATTCAACATCTCATTTTCTCTCTGTCACATATAAATTAACACACACATGGACATTTTTGTAAAAAGAAGTTTTATGGGATCACAAGACCTCAAAATATGTCCTTATGGTTAAATCTGATATAACATTTTCCAGTGGAATACAGTGCAGGGTATACTTCAGGGTGAAGATTCTCTGAGACCCGTCCCCAGTGAAGGTCTACTGTCACACTTTTCACCCACTGTCCACTCGCCTGATCATTAGACCCTCAAACATGAAATAACGGGAAAAGGGGAATGGGAAACTTCACGTCATTATTTGTAGATATAATCCAGCCCAGCATTCCCTACCTATCTAGGAAAACACTAAAAAAATCCAAGGTAAAAGTGGCGGTTCCTACAGGAATCATATCCGAACCTCACCATTCCCACGGAAGTTTCTTACTCGGACACACACACACACACAGACACAGACACACACAACTCAGAGACACAGACAGAGGTACACAAATGAAGTAATTTCTACGTAAGATCTGTTTGTGGTTTAGGAGAGACCTGAAAACTTGTATTTATGTAAACTCTTGATATAAATTATTTAAGTGAAATATGCCTATCTTGCTTGCAATATGTAATAAAGTACTAACTTAGGACTATTCGAATAAACAGCGGAAAAAAACTGAAGCTACGCTTAAGGATACAAATTCCGAAGTTAACAATGAGTGACAACAGCGTGCGCTTGGGAGTGATAATAATAACAAGTGAAAGGCAGATAGATATAAAATCGACAACAACGAAATATTCTCTGTCATACGACCCATTAATTTATTAATCCCTTTCGAAGCGGACTTCAATTTCGTGCCGTAAGCCTCTTATGAAATATTCAGCATTGCGCGCTCTTTAGAATAACAATTATAATGTGGTAGAGGAGTTCCAGTGCCGTGTTTATAAAACAAAAATTGAAATGGAAAATGGGAGCAGCGAAGCGTGCGTAATGAAGTAACCAAATCTATCATTTAAAACGGATTCTGCAGCGCACAAGGGATGAGCGAGGGATGCGACCCTAATGCGAGAAAATAACTAGTTTGGGAATTCACTCGCCCCACCGACGACGACCAGAATGCATTTTGGTCAAACATAATGCAGTAAAAGCTGTCCGTAATGGCGCTGTTGTACTGGTCAGCTACAAATTATAGCGATGTTCATTTCTTACTTCTCGGTAGTTACACGATGCCAACTGTTATATGGTTGTTGCATTTTACAGAAGGTCTGTCACTAGAATCTGGTGATATTACAGTTGTTAGGTCCATCATAACCAGTAACTCTTCTCATAACCTCATTTGTTATGTTTAGTATATAATTTAATTGATGAAATTTTCCAACAAATGAAAAATTACACGTTGGAGCACCAGCTCATTTCAGTCGGATAGTATACACAATTTTAATTAAAAATGCTAAAATTACTCTTAAATATATACAAATTTGTGACATTTTCTGGATATAATAATTAGAGTTTCAAGTCAAGATACAGTAATAAAAGGTAAGTTGAATAATAGTTTCTTTCTTTCTTTCTTTCTTTCTTTCTTTCTTTCTTTCTTTCTTTCTTTCTTTCTTTCTTTCTTTCTTTCTTTCTTTCTTTCTTTCTTTCTTTCTTTCTTTCTTTCTTCTTCTTTCTTTCTTTCTTTCTTTCTTTCTTTCTTTCTTTCTTTCTTTCTTTCTTTCTTTCTTTCTTTCTTTCTTTCTTTCTTTCTTTCTTTCTTTCTTTCTTTCTTTCTTTCTTCTTTCTTTCTTTCTTTCTTTCTTTCTTTCTTCTTTCTTTCTTTCTTTCTTTCTTTCTTTCTTTCTTTCTTTCTTTCTTTCTTTCTTTCTTTCTTTCTTTCTTTCTTTCTTTCTTTCTTTCTTTCTTTCTTTCTTTCTTTCTTTCTTTCTTTCTTTCTTTCTTTCTTTCTTTCTTTCTTTCTTTCTTTCTTTCTTTCTTTCTTTCTTTCTTTCTTTCTTTCTTTCTTTCTTTCTTTCTTTCTTTCTTTCTTTCTTTCTTTCTTTCTTTCTTTCTTTCTTTCTTTCTTTCTTTCTTTCTTTCTTTCTTTCTTTCTTTCTTTCTTTCTATCTTTCTTTCTTTCTTTCTTTCTTTCTTTCTTTCTTTCTTTCTTTCTTTCTTTCTTTCTTTCTTTCTTTCTTCTTTCTTTCTTTCTTTCTCTCTTTCTCTCTTTCTCTCTTTCTCTCTTTCTCTCTTTCTCTCTTTCTCTCTTTCTCTCTTTCTCTCTTTCTCTCTTTCTCTCTTTCTCTCTTTCTCTCTTTCTCTCTTTCTCTCTTTCTCTCTTTCTCTCTTTCTCTCTCTCTCTCTCTTTCTCTTCTCTTTCTCTCTCTCTTTCTCTCTCGCTTTCTTTCTTTCTCTCTCTCTTTCTCTCTCTCTTTCTTTCTTTCTTTCTTTCTTTCTTTCTCTCTCTCTTTCTTTCTCTCTCTCTTTCTTTCTCTCTTTCTCTCTTTCTCTCTCGCTTTCTCTCTTTCTTTCTCTCTTTCTCTCTTTCTCTCTCTCATTCTCTCTTTCTCTCTCTTTCTCTCTTTCTTTCTCTCTTTCTTTCTCTCTTTCTTTCTCTCTTTTTTTCTCTCTTTCTTTCTCTCTTTCTCTCTTTCTTTCTCTCTTTCTCTCTTTCTTTCTCTCTTTCTCTCTTTCTTTCTTTCTCTCTTTCTTTCTTTCTTTCTTTCTTTCTTTCTTTCTCTCTTTCTTTCTCTCTTTCTCTCTCTCTCTTTCTCTCTCTCTTTCTCTCTCTCTTTCTCTCTTTCTCTCTCTCTTTCTCTCTCTCTTTCTCTATCTCTTCTCTCTCTCTTCTCTCTCTTTCTCTCTTTCTCTCTCTTCTCTCTCTCTTTCTCTCTTTCTTTCTCTCTCTCTTTCTTTCTTTCTCTCTTTCTTTCTTTCTTTCTTTCTTTCTTTCTTTCTTTCTTTCTCTCTTTCTTTCTTTCTTTCTTTCTTCTTTCTTTCTTTCTCTCTTCTTCTTTCTCTCTTTCTTTCTCTCTCTTTCTTTCTTTCTTTCTTTCTTTCTTTCTTTCTTTCTTTCTTTTAAATTTACGTCCTCCAACGTTAAGTCATATCGGACGATGAATGAAATGGGTGAAATGATGCTCAAATGAGCCCGGGGTCAATGGAGCTTAAGAATTGCCCGACATTCCTCTTTCAGGAAAAGGGAAAACCCCGTAAAATCTTATCCAGGTAACTCACCCTGACTGAGATTCGAGCTCGGGACGTCTTGAACGTGAGGCAGGCACGCTACCATCTACGCTACCGAGGCAGGCAAAATCTTCCAATGTTTATTAACACGGAATATAAGTTTTGTGCACTAAAATACTTTCTTCATGCTAAACCAATTTATTTAATTGAATCTAAACCATTTGTGATGATAAATTTGCGAATAGACGGATTGATCGAGGGGAATTCATTATGTAGCATGACTTGAAGTCAATGAATTTGTTCGTCTGGAGAGGTTTCAAGTATCTGGTTTATGCTATTCCTTTACCGGATTCTACGAGGCGTGTGCGTAAAATAAGGTCTACAAGGCGCTGGAGCCATGAGGAACGCTATTACGCGAGATCCGGCAACACTGGCGTGTAGCTTGGTTTCACCCCTTCAAATGCCAACCACAGCGAACCCGTTGCAACCATTAGTCTTGGCTGGGCAGCCGTTTGCGATGAAGCTTCCTATCACTTCCGCCGCAAAGTGCGAGTTGCGTGCAGTGATCCATTTTTTGTGTGCCAAGTGCACTATCCCCACTGAAATTCATCGTCAGTTATGCGAAGTCTATGGGCCACAGTGTATGGAAGTCAAAAACGTGCGAAAGTGGGTCAAAGAGTTCAAAGACGGACGTACAGACGTCCATGACGAACAGCGTTCTGGTCGGCCTTCGGTTTCAGCCGAAACAATTGCAAAAGTGGAGCAAGAAATGCTTAAGGATCGACGTGTGACAGTTCGCGAGCTGTGCCAACTTATTCCTGAAGTCAGTAAGACTACGACTCATAAGATTTTGACCGAACATTTGTATTATCGTAAGGTGTGTGCGAGATGGGTCCCCAAAATGCTCGACTGATCTGGCCCAGTTCGGATGGGACATCCTCACCCATCCCCGCGCCCCCCTTCCGCCTCGGTAGCCTGTCTGCCTCACGTTCAAGAGGTCCCGAGTTCGAATCTCTGTCAGGGTGAGTTATCTGGATTAGGTTTTTCCGGGGTTTTCCCTTATCCTGAAAGACGAATATCGGGTAACTCTAAACTCTATGGACCCCGGGCTCATTTGAGCATCATTTCACCCATTTCATTCATCGTCCGATATGACTTAACGTTGAAGGACGTAAATTACACACACACACGCACACACACACACACACCCATCCCCCCTACAGTCCAGACTTAGCACCTAGTGATTATCATCTGTTTCCTGAGTTGAAGTCACACCTGGGGGGAACACATTTCCAGACCGACGATGATTTGAAAAACGAGGTTGAGTGCTACCTGCGCAACTTGACGGGAGAGTGCTGTGACAAGGGTATACAAAAACTGTCACAGCGCATGCAAAAGTGCATCGATCACAATGGTGATCAGGTTGAAAAATATCTGTAAGTTCCGCCTTTACATGAGTGTAACATTCATTGTCAATAAATATGTTTTCTATAGTAAATAAAATTGGAAACCTTAGTTTACGAACACGCCTCGTATTATTTTGAGAGAGCGTATTTACTATTTATTTGACCAAATACAAAATAAAATAAAATAATAATAAAAAAACTCCAAGAAATCACACAAAAGTATGCGATAGTATGGGTGGTAGGCTCAGGGCATGCTGGAAGGGGACACTTCGAGCAGTTTTTGTAACTTTCAATTTTATATTTCATGTTTGTATGAATTCTTTAAAAGTCATCAATTAATTTCTTTCTTTAATGATTTTGGAGGGGCGTATCTGAAAATTTGACACCAATAAAACACTGTTAAAATCATTTGTGTATACTCTACCTGGTAGATTGAGAGATGAAACATTTTCCATCCCTGATATATATGTAAACAATCTAAATATTCTAATTAGTTTGATATGTGTATATGCATTGTATTATTATTGTTCATATGATTAATATTTGTGTGTGTGTGTGTGTGTGTGTGTGTGTGTGTGTGTGTGTGTGTGTGTGTCTGTTTGTTTGTTTGTTAAATATTCTGCAATGTGTTCATGGTAGGGCTAAAATAGACAATTTTGAGCATAGCGATATACACAGTTCATAGTTTCTTACCTCACACCGGTTTTGTTAAATGGTACAGGTGTGAGAGTACTTTCTCGTTTTGTTACTCTAGGTTATACGTGAATTATTACATCAAACCAGAAAAGTTAGATATTTAGCGCAAGTACCCGAATGTCGATCAGAAGTCAACTCCAAAAGGTAGTGCCGTCCGAACAGCGAAAACTCAGCCAGTGAGAGACGGATGCAGTATGGTAGTGAAGCAGGGGTTATGTGTATTGTTACGCAAGCGGCGAACTCGCGATGCCGATCAATAAATGAAGGCCGGTGGAGGGAAGGGAGACAGGAGGGGTAGCTGAGTCTTCGTTTCCCCCTCCTCCTGCTGCCCGAAGGAGGGCGAAGCTTCGAGAATGTTTTCCCCCTCCATAAAAGGAGACTCGAGAAACTTCGGGCGCCCGATCGATACAAGCGAGGTGACAGTCAGTTGAGTTGAGAGAGTTGTGGCGTGCGGTGCGTAAGGAGCGCCCAGTGTACGTGGAAAGACGAACTGGCTTAGTTGTAATTGTGTACATTACGAACTTTTAATTGTGACATTGTAATAAGGTGGAAATAAAGAACATTTTGAGTGGTGTAATTGAACTTTTTTTTATTCCACGAACCCACCAAACTCACAGTATACATGCCATAAAAAAATGAAATGTGTAGTCTTTAACGACCGCTTTTACTACATATGGCACCGCAGGCGATGACACTGATGATACATGAGATGAAGATGGAGCACCGGTGGAATGAGATGGCGGGGTAAACCGGAGATCCCGGAGAAAACCCGCCCCAGCGCCGTGTTGTCCACCACAAATCTCACTTTGCGGTCGCCTGGGATAGAACCCGGACCGCCTTGTTGAGAGCCAAGTGGTCTAACCACTGAGCCACGGCGTGGACATACATGCCGTAGATTTTTAAATAGAAGGGCACTCGGTTAACATTAGGGACCCACTACTTGTTAGCGTGCAACGACGTCTGGATCTGCTCACTCTTCGAGTCTCCCTTCATCTCACCCTCCAAGTGTCACAAAGGATCTGCAATGGCCAAAGTGGGGTACTAATCTCTAATGACTAAGGGCCCCCTTCCATCGGACTTATGCTAATCCTGAACTCCATTCTTTAACTCAGGCTGGAGACTGTCATTTACAGTTATTTTCAGTTGCCTAATATGCAAAGTTAGAGCAAATCTATAAATAGTTATTACAGAACTTTTGCATTTTAATTTCTTGTTTTAACATTTTAGCTTCTCTTTCTTAATTTTGAAAGTTCCTTCTCTTGACACTGTTTAATCATATGATATTTGTTAGGTTTTCTAAAACAGAAAACTTCGAACACTGTGACCTCTCAGATGATCTGCTGTGGCTATTTCTAGAAAGAATAAATTAAGAGAAGGAACAATAGGGCGCAAGCAGACAGCACAAAGACGCGAAGACCCGACCCGCTGTGCGGAGCTACCTACAGAGGGCGGTGAGTTACTCTTACAACCAAACAGTCCTCTGGTGTTCAATGGAAGTACTGTCCACCAACGCAAAATAAGTCCCTGAAAGAAATGCGCCCCCTTACACAGTGGGGCAAGGACAGCGAATGTGTGTGACAGGGAACGACTGCTACACAAGGAGCAGAACAGTTAAGAAAGCATGCGTCCTGTTCACTCTAACGCTAAAACCGAGAAGATTCATTCACAAAAGTAGAAGCCGTCAGAATGTTTTTAAATGGTCTGCAACTGCATTGACATGGTATGTCATAAACTATCGAGGGAGGGTGTAATTTTTTTTGTAAATTATACACTCCAACAGGGAGGGTGTAGGAAGCTTTTCCAAACCTCCTGCGTCTCATCCTCCGGAGACTTTCTTTCCTTTGGTGTACTATACTTCTTGTTTGGAGAAAAGATATGTGCCATCTGATTGGGAACGACTCGCAAGTGCGAAACCTGGAAATACGCCTGAAGTACGAGAAGAAATAAAAGAAGGTAAATTACGAAAGAAAAGAAACTACCTCAAAATTCTTCGACTCACCAGTAAATAATGTCCTGCGCCGTGGCGTAGTGGTCTAAAGCAGCATGCCTTGGTCCCTGGCCATGGAAAGCGGCCCGGGTTCGATCCCACTTATAGGGTGCGGTATACGACCGGTGCCCACTCAGCATCGTGAGGCAGGTGTGGAGCTTACGCTTGGTAAGCGACCCTGGTCACGGAAACCAGCGTTCCTACGGGGAGATGCCGAGATGCTGACGATATCTCCTCCCCGTATCGGTTGGATGATCACCCACTTCTGCCGTGCGTAAGTGGGAGTGAGGCCGGCAGTCGGGTTGGTAGGCCTTGGTCCTCTTAGGGCTGTCGCGCCAGGGTTTATTATTTTAGGGTTTTGCCAGGAAATAAAGCAAGAAACCCAAGTCCATAGTGAGCGGTCGATTGGAATTGAACCAGGACTTATTGAATGGAAGTTCCCCATGTTACTATGAAACTTACTCGATAACTCCATGAATGTCTCCGTTGATTTGGCTGCTAGATTGTCTTTTCCATTTGGAAACGGATGATTTCTGAAGTCATTGTGTATCAATGAATCCATTAAATTACACAGCACACAAGAACCTAGTTTATCTGGACCAAGTGGGGCCAGACATTATCTGTGTTATCTGTCTGACTCTATCTTTCCATACTTAAGCCTACACACGGCCAGTGTCAAAGAACAATTAATTTACATTAATTGACCTAGTAGTGGTTAACTATAAAGCTCGGGCGTTAAAGTACTTACAGCATAGTACGTCGCCATTAAGGTGGTTGTCTCATGTGTTTATGAGAACTCCTAAGTAGTTTACCGGGAGAAACACGAGTCAGTTGGAGAATTTAATGTCATGTCGGCATGTTGGCCATAGTAGCTCAATGGTTAGAGCGACTGGACGACAATCAGAAAATCCGTGGTTCAAAACCCGGCTATGGCTTAGAATTTTTCAGTCTGACTCTATCTTTCCTTACTTTAACCTACACATGGCCAGTGTGAAAGAACAATTAATTTCCATTAATTGACCTAGTAGTGGTTAACTATAAAGCCCGGGCCTTAAAGCACTTACACGTTATAAGTCGCCATTAAGGTACAAATGCATTATTTTATCTTGACAGGAATCCTGCGCGGTAGGGATGAGTAGCAACTATGGTGGGGATAGTGCACCTATCGCCGCAATGCGTCACACGCGTAAGATTACGAGAAGAGAGGGTGGTGTATAAGGTGTCTAAAAACAAATTTCATTCTCGAAGCCAGTTTTGCAGCTCTTATAAACTAAGTTGTAATTCTTACTATGGTAGTAATCTCCACGCTTTTGTTGGATCTTAAACAGTACATAGACATTTGGAACAAAACCCTGTTCTTCTCCAGCAAGCATGATAAACAACTGTCGGCCTTTCAATATCGCTGCAGAGTCCCTGTAATGTATTTCACTCCAGGCACATGGTCCAGTATGTGCTGTATTTATATAAGTTTCATCCATATAAACTATATAAACTTCACTTTGATATCTCCGAATATTTCGTAAATATTTAAGTCTTTTTGCACGTATGGTGCGATGTTTGATTAAAATTTGTCTGTCACGCTTAGTGTCTTTTCCCCCCCAAATAATTCTAGCTTCAAAAGATTTCTTCTTAATGTTCAGACACTGCCTTGGAAATCAGTAGAATTTTTAGCTTCATAAGCACTTTCTTCAAAGTTGGTCTTTGTTTTTCTGCGCTTTAAAAGTTGTTCATAGTTCGCCTAACTACTTCTGAATTAAAACATCCAAATTAGATTTTGTGCATGTTCTTAATCTTTGTTTACTGGGCATAGAGAAGGACGTTGTTGCACTAGCACCCATGGCTTTTCTTTCCTTAATAACTCTCCTAAACTGCTTTCAGACAACTGTTGCCTCAGATATCCTTCCCCAGATTTTTATAGCTGACCCAGACCATTGTTTCTTTTTTATAAATCTATGGATATTGGTTATAACTTCTCGTGTTTTTAAATGTAGCACTTTATTTCCTAGTGTGCTGCTAGGAGGCGTCATTTATAAATGCTCTCTTGGAACCAGGAGACAAGCACATTTTGAAACAAGCTGTAGTGTTACCGAGTAGCTCTGTACGTGTTTAGTTGCTCGCAACTGGTACGTAACTGACCTGCCCTCCCCTCCAGTTGCAACCGTTCTGAGGTGGACTCGTCTAGATACCACTGTGCATCGCTCTGCACTTTTCAAGATAAAGAAATACATCTGTAGTTGTCTCATGTGTTTATGAGAAATCCTAGTGGTTTACCGGGGAAAACACGAGTCAGTTGGAGAATTTAATGTCATGTCGGCACGTTGGCCATAGTAGCTCAAGGTTTAGAGTGGCTGGACGGCAACCAGATGATCCGTGGTTCAAATACCGGCTATGGCATTGAATTTTTCAGTCTGACTCTATCTTTCCATACTTTAGCCTACACGACTAATGTGAAAGAACAATTAATTTCCATTAATTGACCTAATAGTGGTTAACTATAAAGCCCGGGTCTTAAAAAACTTATACGTTGTAAGTCATCCATTAAGGTAGTTGTCTCGTGTGTTTATGAGGACTCCTAGTGGTTTACCGGAAAAAATACGAGAGAGTAGGAGAATTTAATGTGATATCGGCACTTTGGCTGTAGTAGCTCAATGGTTAGAGCGGCTTTATGGAGGCCAGATGATCCGTGAGAAGATCCGTGGTTCAAATCCCGACTATGGCATTGAATTTTTCAGTCTATCTCTACCTTTCCATTATCTGTATTAATGAAAATCCAGATAATTTGGAAATAAACTACTAAATGAATATAAATGTTGATGTACGAAGTGAAATTTGGATCACTACAATCAAAGACATACAGATGAGAACTTGAAGATTGCTACTAAGCATAATGTCATTTGTGCAGATTGACCGATGGCGATCGTAGCGCTATCTGTAATACAGCCACGTGCATTTCATGTCTGTTTATCCCGGGAAGCACTTAGTGAAAGAGTAAGTATAAAATGAAACGGGATAAACTGGAAATCGGGTTAAGAAGCGAGCTTCTTGTGTATATTTTATGTGGTAAAAATAATATCGTATATTTTGGACATGTTCATTGTTAAGTGGAGCAAGATGCGCGACATTATCCACAAAGTTAAGAGCGTGCGCAGCTGTGAGAGAAAATTGCGGGCTGGTAAACATATAATTCTCCCTGAGCAGAGACATTTTGCTTGTTGCCAAGGGTAACCTTGTTTGCATTTTAGTGGGCAGCCTTGAACGCCGTATTGTTTTAATATTCCTCCGCTACACATAAATAGACCGAGAAACAAGCAAAGCATGTACACGGGAAGACTTCCCGCAGAGATGTTGCAATGTCTCCATTCTTTGCCTTCAACATGCCATTCTTTATGAGAACCCCTCGCTATTTACTATCTTACGTGTTTAAAAATGTATTTCACACACCAATGATCTCATCAGTTAACCTATAGGACAATACCTACTTAACCTATATTCTATTAAAAAACTTCCAAATAGAGTTTCTACCGAAAATACACGTAAAAATCGTTGAAGTAAAACATTTTAATAAAAAAAGTCGGCGTGGAAATGCAAGCAGTCATCCTAACTGAAACACGAAAGTTCAGTAAACTGCAAATTCGGAATTTTATTTCAGCATTTTCCAAGGAAGTGACGAAGATTTGCAACTAAACCCCAGTTCGTCAAACTATATTTCTCATGGAAAATTGGTCATGATTGGTCATATCTATAACTTTTTAATATGTAAAACCGATGTTTAAAATATATTAATTTACGCTAATAAACTGGGAAATCTTGTATAATTCCCAAAACATAAGAGATAGGCGAATACTTCCTATAAAAATGCATATTTGTTAAATACCCCATTAACATCAATTATTATGGAAATTAATTGTTCATTCACACTAGCCGTGTGTAGGACGTACTATGAAAGGGTAGAGCCAGACTGAAAAATTCAATGCCATAGCCCGGATTTGAACCACGGATCCTTTGGTCTCCGTCCAGTCGCTCTAAACCATTGAGCTACTATAGCCAACGTGCCGACATGACATTAAATTCTCCAACTGACTCGTGTTTTTCCCGGCAAACCACTAGGAGTTCTCATAAACACATGAGACAACTACCTTAATGGCGACTTACTATGCTGTAAGTACTTTTAGGCCCGGGCTTTATAGTTCAGACCACTATTAGGTACAATTAATGGAAATTATTTGTTCTTTCACACTAGTCGTGTGTAGGACGCACTATGAAAGGGTAGAGCCAGACTGAACAATTCAATGCCATAGCCGGGATTTGAACCACGGATCTTCTAAGCTCCGTCCAGTCGCTCTAAACCATTGAGCTACTATGGCCAACGTGCCGACATGACATTAAATTCTCCAACTGACTCGTATTTTTCCCGGTAAACCACTAGGAGTTCTCATAAACACATGAGACAACTACGTTAATGTCGACTTACTATGCTTTAAGTACTTTAAGGTCCGGGCTTTATAGTTCGGACACTATTAGGTACAATTAATGGAAATTATTTGTTCTTTCACACAAGCAGTCTGTAGGACGCACAATGAAAAGGTAGAACCAGACAGAAAAATTCAGTGGCATAGCCGGGATTTGAACCACGGATCTTTTGGTCTCAGTCCAGCTGCTCTAACCATTGAGTTATATGGCCAACGTGCCAACATGACATTAAATTCTCCAACTGACTCGTATTTTTCCCGGTAAACCATTTGGAGTTCTCATAAACACATGAGACAACTACCTTAACGACGACTTACTATGCTGTAAGCACTTTAAGGCCCGGGCTTTATAGTTTGGAAAAGTATTAGGTACAATTAATGGAAATTAATTGTTCTTTCACACTAGCCGTGTGTAGGACGCACTATGAAAGGGTAGAGCCAGACTAAAAAATTCAATGCCATAGCCGGGATTTGAACCACGGATTTTCTGGTCTCCGTCCAGCTGCTCTAACCATTGAGTTATATGGCCAACGTGCCAACATGACATTAAATTCTCCAACTGACTCGTGTTTTTCCCGGTAATCCATTTGAAGTTCTCATAAACACATGAGACAACTACCTTAATGGCGACTTACTATGCTGTAAGTACTTTAAGGCCCGGGCTTTATAGTTCGGACAACTATTAGGTAAAATTAATGAAAATTAATTGTTCTTTCATACTAGCCGTGTGTAGGACGCACTATGAAAGGGGTAGAGCCAGTTAGTAAAATTCAATGCCATAGCCGGGATTTGAACCACGGGATTTGAACAGATCTTCTGGAATCCGTCCAGCCGCTCTAAACCATTGAGCTACAATACCAACATGACATTAAATTCTCTAATTGGCTCGTATATTTCCTGGTAAACCACTAGGAGTTCTCATAAAGATAAGAGACAACTACCCTAATGTCGACTTACAACGTGTAAGTACTTTAGGGCTCAGGCTTTATAGTTTGGACAACTATTAGGTACAATTAATGTAAATCAATTGTTCTTTCACTCTAGCCGTGTGTAGGACGCACTATGAAAGGGGTTGAGCCAGATTAAAAACTTCAATGCCATAGCCGGGATTTGAACTACTGATCTTCTGGTCTCCGTCCAGCCGCTCTGAACCATTGAGCTACTATGGCCAACGTGCCAACATGACATTAAATTCTCAAACTGACTCATGTTTCTCCCGGTAAACCACTAGGAGTTCTCATAAACACATGAGACAACTACCTTAATGGCGACTTACTATGCTGTAAGTACTTTAAGACCCGGGCTTTATAGTAAACCACTAGGAGTTCTCATAAACACATGAGACAACTACCTTAATGACGACTTACTCTGCTGTAAGTACTTTAAGGCCCGGGCTTTATAGTAAACCACTAGGAGTTCTCATAAACACATGAGACAACTACCTTAATGACGACTTACTCTGCTGTAAGTACTTTAAGACCCGGACTTTATAGTAAACCACTAGGAGTTCTCATAAACACATGAGACAATTACCTTATTGACGACTTACTCTGCTGTAAGTACTTTAAGGCCCGGGCTTTATAGTTCGGACCACTATTAAGTACAATTAATGGAAATTAATTGTTCTTTCACACTAGCCGTGTGTAGGACGCACTATGAAAGGGTAGAGCCAGACTGAAAACTTCAATGCCATAACCGGGATTTGAACCACGGATTATTCTTATTCTTTTCTAAATGTACATCCCCCAACGTTGTCATATTGGACGATGAATGCAATGGATGAAATGATGTTCAAATAAGTCCAGGGTCCATAAAGCTTACAGTTATCGAATATTCAACATTCAGGATAAGGAGAAACTCCGGAAAAATCTTATCCAGGGAAGTCACCTTGACCGACATTCGAACTCGGGAGGTTTTGCACGTGGGGTACACACGTTACCATCTATACTACCGAGTCACGATAAACTTGATTTTATAAAGCCTCTTTTCAGCAATTTGTTCATTTGAATGCAGGAAACCTGTAGGTAATGTATTGTAACCCATCGCATTGTCGGATCGGAGCCGCCGCAAAGCCAGATCTATTGCGCGTGGGGAGGAAAGAAAGAGACAGATAGTGGCGCGCAGCGCTAGACGCTTGACGAGAGAGAGAAAGCAACAGTGAGAGAAAGAGACAGAGATATGTCTGGAAGTTCCTGTTTCTCTCTCTGCGTCGCGATTGTTATTGAACGATGGTTAACTATTAATATTGTCACGGTAACAGGCATAAAAGTTTCGACACAAATAAGGAAACAATCGGCGGATAAAGTTTCATGGTAATAATGAACCTTGCTAAGCAGTTAATGATAGCGCGGCTACTGCAAACAAGCGCCGGCAAGCAAAACATAACTGAGGTAAAGGACTTGCCGGCATAGATTAAGTTACGCTTCTGGAATGTGATAGAATATTTGGTTTCTTTATTCTTCAAGACATTTCTGGACTGATAGAGTTCTGGTTGATTGTAGAACAATCTAGAATTACGAATTAGGTATTTAAGGACGTGACGGCCCGCAAAGTTAGTTAGTTTTCTAAACAGAGTGAGTAAGCAGAGTCTGTTGTGTAACAAGAGTGTTGTTGTAAAGAGAGCTGAACTGGACGCTGTTGTCATCGACCTTGGAAGATTGTGTTGTTATGTGATGTAATGTTACGTGGGAATTGAACGTTGTATCTCCACGTAAATAACGAACATTTAGAAACTGGACTTTTAATTCTACGAACCCACAATGTCACAATAAATTAATAACTTTAAGTTATTATCACTTAGGTTAATAATTAATTAGTTTAAGTCAAAAAGTTAAGTTAATAGTAGACGATAGCGTGTCTGCCTCACGTTCAAGAGGTACCGAGTTCGAAAGTCGGTCAAGGTGAGTAACCTGGATAAGGTTTTCACCGGGGTTTTCCCTTATCCTGAAAGACGAATGTCGGGTAGCTCTAAGCTCCATGGACCCTGGACTCATTTGAGCATCTTTTCATCCATTTCATTAATCGTCCGGTATGACTTAACATTGGAGGACCTAAATTACAAAAAAAAAAAAAAAAAAAAAAAAAAAAAGGCGACGAATTTGGCTAAAAGAGTTTTGATTAATATTTATTGTAATCGATTAATTTTAATCTACTCGATTAATCGATTATTTTTTAAATCTTTAATCTAAATTAAAGAATTAATCGATTAATCGTTTAAATCACGCAGCACTAGTTCAAACATGTATATATAGATGCTGGTGGAGGACACTTTATTATTATTATTATTATTATTATTATTATTATTATTATTATTATTATTATTATTATTATTATTATTATTATTATTATTATTATTATTATTATTATTATTATTATTATTATTATTATTATTACGTCCTCCAACGTTAAGTCATACCGGACGATGAATGGAATGGGTGAAATGACGCTCAAATGAGCCCAAGGTCCATAGAGCTTAGAGTTACCTGACATTTGCCTTTCAGGATAAGGGAAAACCCTGGAAAAAGCCTTACCCAGGTAACTCACCCTGACCGAGATTCGAACTCAGGACCTCTTGAACGTGAGGTAGACACGCTACCACCACGCTACTGAGGCGGGCGTGGAGGACACTTCCAACATTTTCTCTGAGATGTAAATAGTGTAATGTAATCTCCCAATTGTGTATTATATTTTCCCAAAGTTGCACGTATGTTGTATTATTGGTTTAAAATTTATGGCGTATTGAAATGGTTCAGTTTTATTTGGATTGCACTGTATAACACATAAACTTTATTACAGTGAGACAGTAAATCATTATCAACTTGATGTAGAAGATCGTACAGTTTTAGAACTTTAGTGTCCAGAGATAAAAATCCATATTTATAAAACATTTGGCACTTGTTTCGTTTTCACAAACTGGTATCAAAGCGCATTCTTATAACGTACAGCTCTAGTACAAAGTAAAAGAGTTCTTTTTTTCTAATTGCACTTACCTTGTGCTGTTTCTGGTTTCCGCGGACTCCTTAAGACTTACAAGCAGAAAAACTCGAAGCAGTTGTTGAGCAGCGCTTTTTGCAGGCGTGAAACAATCTCCACTTCCGTGACAAATAAAAACTGCTTTGGAATATCTTTGCTCCAAGAACCTGGAGACTGTGACAAGAGGTTTAATTTCTTTTTTTTTGTACTTCATTCCAACAGCTTTTCAAATGGCTGGGTACAAATTAGGTACATGCTATCTCAAGCTGTTTTTATTTTTATCAAGTTGGTATGGTAAGCCTGGTACTAAAGATAACAATCATTTTATTTCAACCACCATCTGAGAGAGCCGCGCGTGTTTTATCTTCTTTTTTTTACGGCTTTGTGTATTGTAAGGCCAGAAGCAAGGAAGAGGGAATGTAAACATACATACTAACATACATACGTACATACAAAGCAAATATTTCTTCTTTTATGTACGTCATGGCATCTAACTGAAACATTTAATTTCTTTCTTCATGGCCAGCAATCTTGCAAGAGAAGCTTTGTATGTCAGGGATGGCTGCGTAAAACCCCGAGTGATTTATTTCCCTAACGATGAACTATTCTGACGTCAGTTGATATTATTTTACGTTCGATATTATTTACATCTAGCTGTTATTTATTTGATAAAATTTCAGCTCTAATACATGCAGACATATTCTGTGTTTTGAACGATTAAGCCCCTTTTTATAAGACAGTACATCTATAAAAATATAAGTTTTCTTCCCGTACTCATACGCTGCAAAAATTTTAACAAGCTATACCAAACCATTATTGTGCAAGATACATTATATATGTATATACGGGGTGTATATAAATGAATATCAGGGTTTTAACTTTTTATAATGGTTATTACATTCAACTTACAGTTATAAATGATACGTCAAATGAAAAAACAACTCAAACAGTTTTACCAAGAACCTCATAAATCTTCAATGTGACTACCCTTTGTCACGGCACACATCAAGTCTATGGCCGAGTTTTTTGTTGTTGCAATTTACGTTCTCCAACCTTCAGCCATATGGGACGGTGAATGAAATGGGTGAAATGATGCTCAAATGAGCCCGGGGTCCATGGAGCTTAGAGTTACCTGACATTTGTCTTCCAGGATAAGGGAAAACCCCGGAAAAAACCTTTTCCAGGTAACTTACCCTGACCGAGATTCGAACTCGGGACCTCTTGAACGTGAGACAGACACGCTACCATTCACGCTACCGAGGAGGGCTACCGAGTTCTTCCCAAACGTTGGTAAGCGTGTATTAAGTAACTGTAGCAGCAGCTGCTTCAATCCGGTTTCTTAATTCAGGGAGGTCAGCTGGTAGCGAAGGCACGTACACACGATCCTTGATGAAACCCCATGGCGTTAGGTGAGGAGAACGTGGAGGCCATGCATAAGAAGCCCTGTCATTGGGGCGTTGCGGTCTATCCAGCGCTCGGGTACAGTGACATTCAACCAATCGCGTACTTCGTTATGCCAGTGAGATGACGCACCATCTTGCTGGAAAATGAAGTTCTCTGGCTCATTTTCTTCCAACTGAGGCAAGAGCCATTGCTCTAGTGTATCAAGGTAAGAAGTGCCAGTTACGGTAGGTTCACCAAAAAAGAAAGGCCCATAAGCTTTTCGCCGGGATACGGCACAAGAAAACATTCACTTTAGGGGAATCTCGTTGCATTTGTACCATCTCGAGAGGATTTTCTGAGCCCAAAATTACCCACATACGAGCGTGGGTCAAAAAGTAATGCCTCCTATTTTTTTCTCTCTCTCTTTTTTGCCAAGAAAACTGAATCCAATTTACACAGCTTGAAAAATACAACATTGACGATTAATTTGTCACTATACAATATAATCTCCGTCCTTTTCTACAGTTATGGTCCACCTTTCAACTAGGGCATGTACTCCAGTGTGGTAAAACACACGCTCTTACTTCCTAAGCCATTGACGCACGGGCGTTTTCACAGCCTCCTCGTCTTCAAAATGAATCCCACGATGAGCTTCCTTTAGTGGCCCGAACAGATGGAAGTTTGATGTTGCCAGGTCAGGGCTCTATGGAGGTGAGGTAAGACTTACCATCCCAATTTCTACAGTGGTGTAACGGCAGGTGTGTGGTCCTGCATTGTCATGCAAAAGAACATCCGCCATAGGTTTTATTGGGCAAACTTGGCGAAGACGTGCTTTCAGCTTTTTGAGAGTTTTGACATATTGGACAGAATTTATTGTGCATCCCTGCTCCAAAAATCAATCATAAGCACACCCTCTGCATCCCAAAACACTGTCGCCATATCTTTCCCTGCCAACCGCTGAGTTTTGAATTCTTTTTCTTCAGTGACGTGTGATGCCATTCCATTGGCTGCCTCTTTGATTCAGGTTCAAAAAAATGAAACCACGTTTCGACTCCAGTAACAATTTTTTTCCAGAAACTCCTCTCCCTCCAAAGTGAAGCGCTGCAAGTGTTCGGAGGATATTGTTTTCCTTGTTTCTTTGTTTTGGGCGGTTAACATTCTTGGTACCCAACGTGAACAAACTTTTGAGTAACCCAGTTGTTGAATAATCGTCATCACACTGCCTTTACTGAGGGGCATAATGCGACACAATTCACCTGTTGGTACCCGGCGATCACCACGAATGATGTCATCGACTCGCTGAATGTTGCATGGAGTCACTGCAGTCACCGGCCTGCCGCTTCGCTTTTCATCTGCGAATGGTGTTTGCCCTTCAGCTTCGTTACAGCAACGAACCCATCGTCTAACAGTGCTGACATCCACCGTTGCATCACCATACACATTTTTTAGCCTTTCGTGAATGCGAATTGGCGTTTCACCTTCCGCAGTCAAAAATACAAACACAGAACGCTGTCTAATACGAATGATGATATCAGCCATTTTGCAAGAGGATGCAGTGCTGCCACCTGTAGACTTAGGAAGTAACTACTGCAGAGGATTGGAGAAGAAGGTTTGAGGAATTGCGCCAAGTTCAAAGTTTTCACATAACTTATTTAAGGAAAAGAAGGAGACATTACTTTTTGACCCACCCCTGTATTATGTAAGTAGTATCATTCCGTGACCTACCCAATTTCACATTTTTTATTCTGTACAAATTACTTTTTTTCAGAACAATTGAGAACAAATTCTTAAATATTTGAAAAATATGAAATAACCGTCAGAAGCCTCGTAAGAGATGTAGGTTTGGTTCATAAAAGCTGGAAAGCAGAATCTTGCACAGAAAGTAACAAGAAAAAGAACAACAAATAATAATAATAATAATAATAATAATAATAATAATAATAATAATAATAATAATAATAATAATAATAATAATAATAATAATAATAATAATAATAATAATAATAATAATAATAATAATAATAATAATAATAATAATAATAATAATAATAATAATAATAATAATAATAATAATAATAATAATAATAATAATAATAATAATAATAATAATAATAATAATAATAATAATAATAATAATAATAATAATAATAATAATAATAATAATAATAATAATAATAATAATAATAATAATAATAATAATAATAATAATAATAATAATAATAATAATAATAATAATAATAACAACAAAGGGTTGGAATGTGTGGAGGCAGATATGAATCGCGCCGTGCGGACAGCATAACTACACTTTATAAATAATGGATAAGGTCCGACCAGTATCAGGTTTCCATTAATGTGAGCAATACATCGGACGAATAATGTATACACAAGCAGGAGGTCCTGGCTGAGACAAATGTGTCCCTGGGAAGGACTCCCACTTCCCGACGAGAAAATGAAACAGAGAAATGTGCTAACTCTCCTGCCGTTAAATAGATAAATATCCTTGTTAGAGGCTGGACCATACACAAACGAGCATTTGCTTCCTAGTTATCACGTGTCACAGTTTACTTTCTTACAAGGAATATCAGAGGTTTAGACAAATGGTATTATGTGTAGCACTCACGCTATTTCCTCTATACGTTATACAAAATCATGAGTGTTTCTTGGTTGTTATTCAACAGAGAGTCTCTGTACATAAACTGACTTGAAAATAGTCTGGAAATTAGAAGCCTGAGGAAGGGACCTCCAATGACTGAAGCACAGCATCAACGTAATTGGCCCGCTGCACTTCCAATATATCCCCTGGATGAAGGTGTTAAATACTTGAAGGGCGACGATGTGCCTAGCAAGGACGGGGTCAATAACGTTGTCTAGTCACCGCAAGCTGCTGGTTCTGGGAATACCTTCAGGAGGAACGGCGGCCCTAGAAGTCCCTCTAAGTGCCAGGGAGATAAAGAAGTTAGACACCATCGTCGTTTGTTTCTATAACCCTGAAACAGATGTGGTGAAACAGAGTTCATTATTTAGCCGACCAATCATTATTGATGTGGACTTTTGGCTTCTTGAACGGGTTGGTACGCCAAATACAAGTTCTCCATTTTCATTTATTCATTACGTAGCTACTAAAACCACTTAGAAGAAGTTTTGTATTGCACCTAAATATTTTATAAGATTTTATCGGAAATGCATGTTTTAAGACTTCTTAAACAGAAAAACAAGCTTTATTACGTATGTTATTTTTAAATAGTTTGTGCAATAATGCCTCATAGGTTTACCACATTTAACATTAGTGTCATAGTAAGACATACTATACTGATGAGTAAAAACTATAAAAATAATGCAATGTAATCCCGCTGTTGCAACTCTTTCAAGTGATATCTTTTTAGTAAACCTATAAGATATCACATGCACTCACATTAATATAATTACAAATAAAAGGCTGCAATTTTTTGGTTTGCAACATTTTTTTTGTGCACTCCTCCAGTTCTCAAGTCTCAAATTTAAATTTATTAGGATCTTACTGTATGTATATTGAGCAAAGGAAAATGCATTATTACTTCAAATTGACTAGGTTTTGAATTAATACAGTAGGCTACTTCAGTAGGCTTTGGATTGAACAAATACAGTCCAAACCTAAGGAAATAAGGGCAACAAATAATACATACACATACATACACTTAGGAACATTACCATTGGCCCTTCTGATCTTATTGTCAGCTTCGACGTGGTTTCCCTATTTACAAGACTACCACTTCAAGAAGCCATCCAACTTCTGAAGGAGCATTTTCCGGATGATATCATGGAGCTCTTCCGACATACCCTGACGCCCACTTTCTTCTTGTTTGGTGGTACTTTCTTTGAACAAGTAGACGGAGTAGCAATGGGCTCCCCTTTGTCACCAGCTATAGCCAATTTCTATATGGAACACCTAGAACATGAAATACTTGCCACAGCTCCATATCATTTAAACCATCTCATTTCTATAGATAAATGGATGACAGTTTTGTAATTTGGTCACATGGATCAGACACTTTGCCTAGCTTTCTTGCGCATCTCAACAGCCTTCGACCTCAAATACAGTTTACCATGGAAGTGGAGAAGGATGGAACTCTTCCATTCCTAGACATTCTTGTTTCATAAAACAGCAACGGTACATTGGGCCATGCTGTATATCGCAAACCTACACACACCGATCTCTATCTGAACGCACATGGTTTCCATCATAAGTCTCAACGACTGAGAGTTCTCAATACACTGGCCCACAGAGCTTTGTCTATCTCTGATCCCAGCCACTTAAAACAAGAATTACAGCACCTGAGACTCACTTTCCGTCAAAACGGCTTCTCCGAATATGACGTTGAAGCCTCGATCACCAAAGCTAGGAAAAGGAAACCTGTAATACAGCAAGCGTCAGATAAGCCTACCGCTACAGCCTGCATCCCGTTTACCGGCAATTTATCGGACAGAATCAGCAGAATTCTCGCTAAATACATCAGGACCATCCACAAGCCACCTCCGAAGATTAAAGATCTGTTGAGACAAGTGAAAGACAAACTGGACTTCTAAGTTTCGGGAGTGTACCGCATTCCCTGTGAATGAAGGACACCGTATATAGAACAAACCGGAAGGACAGTCGCTACCAGAATAGACGAACATGAACGGAGCATTGGTTTAATGCAACCGGAGAAGTCTGGGCTGGCAGAGCATTGTTTTGATAGCGACCATAGAGCCAATTTTCGAGAGACGACCATCTTGGCAAATTGCAACAGTTACTGGGAGTGGAGAATTAAGGAGGCTTTGGCGGTTTCCTCCGAAAGGAGCATGTTTAATCGTGATGCTGGATTTCAGTTCAGCTTCTCACCGGCCTTAAAATGGAAATCCGTGGAATTAAGAAGCAAAGATCAATACAGCTTGATAATCAAGTTAAGTAGTTACGTTTCTTTGACACAATTTTCTATACTCACGCCATCTCCTGACCTGGCATTTAATTTACTGAAAACAGTCTTTTGTTCAGTAATGCGAATTTTGATAGTGTTTTGTCTTTCAACAACGCGTACTTCATTTCAAAATCTTGCTGAAAGTAATTGAATGGGAATATTGAGAAACCTAAAATGTCAATTTTTTTGTGGAAAATTCAGTTCTGATCATAATGTAGAGAAACCCATGATGTTCTGACATCTTGTCACCGAAATTGAAGAGAAACCCCAATTTTATGTAAGATGGTCATGGGTTTTCTCAGAATTTAAATTTACCAGCTCTGTTTCAAACAGAGAGAATAACATTCGGCCTCTTACTCTTTGATTTAATCGATTGTTATTGTTGATAAAATGTCAGACAGTGGTGATGTTAGTGCAGAATGTGAGGAAGAGCACACATTCCAACTGGCTGAAATATTTGTAATTCCACCAAACCCTGTGAGTCAGGCTAATCAAGATAATGTGTCTATAAATGAGAAGAAAATGCAAGACCTAAGACGATTTGTGACATTCTTAACAAAAGATAAAATCATTCAAAGCTTCTGCGATTGGCCAACATGTGTCAAAGAATGAACCTTGTGTAGAATATAATGCCAAAGAGAAATAAAAAGTGTAAAGTTAATGCTTTTCTTATTATTTATGGAATTAAAGGTTTGTGAAATATACGGGAGATTAAGGAAATAATTTAAATAATATTAATTTTATAAATGATAAAATATACTCATCAAAATTTTGAACCTATAATTATGGTAGTTAATATTCAACGGAAAATCATAAAATTTTACGTGAGGAAATCTGATTAACACCTCCAATTGCTCCAATAATTGCTGAAGAAATAATAATTATTTGAATGCATAAATTATTAGATAATAAGTATGAAATTAATATAAGAGGAGCAATTTTTTTGAATTGATAAAACAGTAAAGCAGTTTATTCATGAAAGACTTTCTACTACTGAAGGTAAATCATCAATGAAATGAAGCACAAGCAATTTTTATTAATAAAGGGGTTATAATTCAACTGTTTCAAGTTCTTGTTTTTAGTTATCTTTGGCACAATTTGTTTCACTTTTGTCTTTCAGCTATGTAGTGTGGGTTAAGTAATTTATTAAAAAATATTGAAGAAGCCCACATGTTCACTAAATAAATGTTTGCATAATTTCAAGAAAATGGATCAAGAATGTCTGCAGTGCATTTATATGCTTCCCCCTACATTCATTTCAACAAAAAATGAGGACAAAACTGACTTTAAGCCTAATTTTAAGACCTGGAATGTTTTTGTATCACCTGAAAAATTTAGGTTTTTGTATATGTGGGGTTTCTCAATAATCTAATTCAATTAGTCATGGCATAACTTACAGAAAGACAAAGAATGAAATACTAATGATGATTGGATATGGTGATAGGAGAAGGAACCAAGAAGACGTTTGTGTCTTGTTTAATGAAATGCATCCAGAACGAAGGGTTTCGTATTCTACGGTAAGGAAAATTTAGAAAAAAATTAATGGAAGTGGAAGTGCAAAAAACAAGATAAAAAGCATTAAAATTACAGTTCAAAAAAACATGTACCAGTACTTTCCAAGATCTGAGGACCAAAAACAAAATGAAGAAAAACAAATTCCTCATTTAAAAAAGGTCACGCCTTATTCACAATCATAGTAATATGAAAACGTGTTGATATCGTACAGCTTTTCTAAAAAAAATATTGCTTCACGAATCTATAACAACAAAGTTACAGATATTGTTCCATGCTTTCTACTCATCCCAGGTACATATAATGCAAGTTATATTAAAACACAACCGGCAGAAATAACGAAGAAATGTGTGCAGTGTAAAAAATTATATACAGATACTCCGAAAAGTATTGGTCTAATCATAACACAGAATATAACAAGCACAATCAGAAAAATATAGATAAGAAACGAACAATAACTATTTCCTTTCGTCGGTTGATATCTAGATTAAAAAAACATAACTTGAGTTCATATACTGCTTAATTACTGAACAGCTCTACGTTATTTAAAATCATGTCCCATTTGATGTCAAACAAGCATTCGTCGAGTACACAAGATCGCAGGTATCGTGCCTCACTGACACACAGCCCTTCCCGTTTGTTATGCAGTTGTTTTTCATCCATTGTCGTTGACAGTTCCAAATCTGTTTTCAAAGCCATTGACTGCTGTTTAAGTAATATGGGTGGAACACGTCGTGAAATTATAAAAAGAGAGAGAAATTTGCATCAGGTCATTTAAAAAAGGAAAATCTATTTAAGAAATTGGAGAAACCATTGGAAGACCTACCAGTACAGTGAAGACTATTATATACAGGTTTGATTAGAGCAAAGCTTACTAAAATAAATCAGGAAGGGGTCGTCCTGCAGTTCTATCCAAGATGGAGAAACGCCAGTTACTTAGAGAGGTCGAGAAAAACCCTAAACTAAGTGCTTCAAAACTTGCTATTGCAGTTCATTCACACACAGGAAAGTCCATTTCAGTACAAACTATAAGAAACGTGCTTTATCAAGCTGAGTATGGAGACCGAACAAACCGTAGAAAACCATACATCAGTAAAATCAACAGAAAGAAGCGAGTTGCTTATGCAAAATAACATAAATACGATGGATTTGATTTCTGGAAGAAGATTGTATTTACTGACGAGAGTCAATTTGAGCTCTTTAAGCCAAAATGACGAGCAATAGTGTGGAGAAAAAAGAATTGTGAGCTTGAGGAGAAAAATATAACAGCTTCAGTTAAACATGGAGGTGGTTCAGTACTTGTCTGAGGCTGCATGGGTGCAAATGGTATGGGGGATTTGTTTTTTATTGATGGAATTATGAACCATATGATTAATATAAACATCCTAAAACACATCTGTCCAGACGTGTGAATAATTTGGGTCTTTCTGAGGATTATATTTTCACACAAGATAATGATCCAAAACACACAGCTCTAGATGCAAGGCTATGGTTGTTGTATAATACTCCACGATGAATGCCGACATCACCTCAATCCCCAGACATAAATCCAATAGAGAATTTGTGGAGTATACTGGACAAAAATGTTAGTAATCATCAGATATCTAATATAAAGGATCTAAAAAACGATTTACCAGAGTAATGACGTAAAACCACAGTAGAAACAGCATAATCTTTGGTGTAATCCATGCCAAGGAGAATGTAAGAGATTATAAAGAGGAATGGAGGGCCTACTAAGTACTAACCGTAACAGCTACACTATTTTCAGTATGCAGACGAGTACCTATTTTGCATCCTATATTGCATATCTTTACTTTTGAATGTTTAACTATGTTTATGTGAATAGATACAATATGTTCTTTTATTGTATTCTGTTTTTCACTAATCAATAAATAAGACAGTTTCCCTGCTGTACTTTATTGTAATGATTTTCCACTATCCATACATCCTTAAACATAAATCCCAGCATAAGACGAATACTTTTGGAGTATCTGTGTATATATAGTTGTGATGCTACTTTGTTCAGAACACTAGCAGCACTACACGGTGCCACTTGTTAAGTGTCAAATGTCATGCTATGTTTTATGGCATCTAAAGAAGATGCTCTCTGCTTTTGTTTCGGTAGTCCTTATTAATTTTGTTTGAGGTGATAAATACCTGGCATTAGAAAACAATAAAGCGTTCTTGGTGTTTGGACTCTAGCACTTTAAATCTCTCAAGAGATTCAAAATATGCGACCTGGATAGGGCACATATCGGGCGCTAACCACGCTCTTCCGCCAATGTGTACTTAATTTTCCTGTTTCGTGAGTCCAAGATAGGGTAAGGCACACAGTAATGTGCTGGGCTATGACGCGAAACAAAGTTAATGTATAGTTAACCATAGTGAACGAATATTTTCTCTTATCATTTCTTTATATTATTTTAGTGTTATTTTTGTTGGCCTAGGTTACAAAGAACATGAAATAGAGGGAGATAGCTGTCGTAATAGTTTCTTTACTATAATTGGTTAAATGTTTAGAGAGAATGTGTAAGGGACGTTAAAAAAGCAACTAGCTAGAGTTTGGTATGCGCAAACTGGTGACAGGATGGTAATATCTTGAGATGTGTAACGGTGTTGTTCCGACCAGGACGTGGATCCCGTTGCTAAGGGGCACGCGTGCGCGTCACGTGATCATACAAAGCTAGCAGCAGCATGCATCAATCGTCCAACGCTGCCAGTCGCATTGCAAACAGTGAAATGGAGGCGTCAAAAGAAGAGCAAAGAGGTGTTATTGTTTTCTGACAGCGGAAGAAGTAGGGGGGGCCGACATTCAGCGACGAATGTCACAAGTGTACGGCGAACACTGCATGTCCCTTGCAAGGGTCAAGGCATGGCACAAGCGCTTCAGGGTAGGACGGGTGTCGTTAGCCGACGATGCACGGTCTGAAGCACTATACTGCATTACCGATGACATCATCCAGCTGGTTGATGCATTCCTAACCCAGGACTGCCGAGTGACAGTGAAAGCCATAGCCGTCGAGATCGGATTGAGCGTCGGAACTATTCACACCATCATGAAGGAACGACTGCTCTTGCGCAAAATATGTGCCAATGGGTGTCCCACAGCCTTCAATTACAGTTAAGTGTTAAGTGCAGAGGTTAATTAGTTCAAAGACCCTTAGGTCCCAGGATCCTGGCCTCCTTCAACCCGGGAGTGATGGATAACTCCGCGGGTCTTTCCATGGGGCAATACCTGATTTCTTAAAATGAACCCCCCCTCCAGTTGACCACAACATCAAGACGGGATGGAAGTGGATACGTCACTTACGCGCGTCAACCATGCAGGGAAGACTACCGGATAACCTCGATGGGGCCGCCAGGTGATCTAGCACACCTTCTACTAGCTCTGCAGGATAGTACCCGGGACTTATGCGACAACCCTTTGTCCCCTCAGGGCGGCCGTAGCCTGGCTGGAGGTACCCAATTCCCCGTGGGTTTCGGGAACACACTGCCTCCTCGAGTCCAACCCAATCCGAACAGCTCTCCCACGGGAGGGGCTCGGCAGTTCTGCCCGAGGTTCCTCTAGTAACGTCAGAGGTACCACGAGTGCTAAGATTCAGCAGCGCTCGCGCCACAGCAGCTGAAGGGGGTGGATCCCCTCCCCTGCGGGAAGCATCCCCTCCCACACCAGGAAGCATGACGAATTGCCCACTGTCTTGGTCATCTGCAGCGCTATGCTAGATGAGGAGATGTGTTCCTGGTATGAGTGGTGGCTGGAGATGAGTCATGGTGTCATCACGTCGAACCAGAAGCAAAACGAAAAAGTCTCCAGGGTTATCACCACCAGAAAAAAGCCAAGGCCATCCACACAAGTACAGAAAACGTTATGCTGACGTTCTTCTTTGACCAAGATGGCCTCCTTCTGATACACTTCCTGCAGTATGGGACAACAGTGAATGTCCAGCGTTACCCGCAATCCTTGACCAACCTTCACCAAGCGATCAAATCAAAATGAACAGGCAATCTCAACCGCGGGGTTAATCTGCTCCACGACAGTGTAAAGCCTCCTACGGCCAACAGAAATTCAAATGGGAGGTTGACGGCCACCCCCCATAGAGTTCAGACATCTGTCCCTGTGATTACGCCATTTTTGGTCTCCTTAAAAAGGCTCTGAGGGGCAAACGATTCACCTTGGACGATGACGGCCAGCTGTACGTGCGGAACTGGCTCACATCGCAGCCCCGGGACTTTTATGATGTAGTGTTTAACGCTCGCTTTTACTATATACGGCAACGCAGGCGATGACACTGATGATACATGAGATGAAGATGGAGCACCGGTGGAATGAGATGGCGGGGGAAACCGGAGGACCCGGAGAAAATCCGCTCCAGCGTCGTGTTGTCCACCACAAATCTCACTTTGCGGTCGCCTGGGATCGAATCTGGGCCGCCTTGGTGAGAGTCAAGCGGTCTAACCACTGAGCCACGGCGCGGCCGACTTTTATGAGACAGTCTTGTGTCACAGTGGGACAAGTGTCTCAACAGCCAGGGCTAATACTTCTAACAATTGGTTTCTGTAATTATATCTTCGGTTCCTTTCTTTTTTAACGCAACTTAAATAAAACACTCGTAAGAGTCAAAGATGTTGTATACTGTATAAACATGGGACTATAAAAATTAGCAATAAAAATAAAATAATAAAATAATAAATAATAAAATAGAACCAGATATACAATTATATTTGCTAAGAGATGTTGGATTGCCTAGATCAGCTACAGGAGAAGTAGCCTTAGAAGAATTAGGAAAAACTAAGAGAAAATGTATAAAGGTATAAATGTAGAGAATTTTGAAATTTACGTATAAATGTTTGAGATAAGACGATGATGAAATCTTAAAAGGTATGCATGAATCAACAAAAGAACATAGGAAACCGAAAGTGTTGGTGATCCGAGGCAGTAAATTAGCTGTTAACCTAATGAGTTAACCCTGGCCGCAGAAGAAGGACCAGTACTGGGATAGCTACCCTAAAGTCCCACCAAACTTCTTGTTGCTGCTAAGCCAGCGGGAGCCAGTGCTACAAGAATGCATTTGAAAGTATAATAGAGGAAGCAACGTGTAATACACAGCGTGAATGGCGATTCTTTATCACCGTATGGACCATAGCTTACGTAAAGACAAATAAAATGAATGTCTCCTCCGGAACAGTTTGAATTGAATGTCTAGAAAAGTAGGGAGATAAATAAGCGAAACGTGATGCACTTTGTACATGTCGGGAAGAATGGCGGGTGAAACATGCGCCACTTCGTGTGCGCATTCGTCCTACGTCGCTTTTGTTTGGAGTTCTACGCACATTTAATTTTCCGAAGTTAAATGGTTAAGTATACAATGTTTACTAGCACTAACATAGCGGAAATCTAAAATTTTCACTACATCAATGTCTCCCTAACTGTTCTACAAACCATTAATTAAATATTGTTCTGGCTAGAATCCATATACGAGCCATGTTTTTTAAGTGTACACCGTTTTGGAATTAAAAAAAGACGTGCATAGATATCGCAATAATTTTATTTTTACATGAAAGCCTGTACTTTAATCTACTTTTCTACATATTTCCATGAATATTGAGGCACTTGTCATAACGTGGCACCAGTTTTTTGGCCTCCTGACGTGTTAACCACTGTATCACAACTGTTTTGAATTCGTTATCGTCTGGAAGACGCTGACCGCCCAGATGTTTCTTCAAGTGCAGGAAAAAATGGTAGTCGCTGGGCGCCAGATCAGGGCTGTATGGAGGATGATCTAGAGTTTCGCATTGAAAAGATTTGATGAGATCTTTGGTCCAATTAGCCACATGTGGACGGGCATTGTCATGCAGCAAAACGATGCCCTTACTCAACTTTCCACATCTTTTGTTCTGGATTGCACGGCGCAGATCGTTCAATGTCTCACAATAAGACGCTGCATTGATTGTCTCATTACGAGGCAGAAACTCCACTAGCAATACTCCTTTTCTGTTCCCCCCCCCCCAAAAAAAAACAGTGCACATGATTTTCCGGGCAGAAATTGTTTGCTTAAACTTCACTTTTGTGGGTGATGATGAATGTCGCCATTCCATGGATTGTTGTTTCGATTCTGGTGTGACGTAGGCCACCCATGTTTCGCCACCAGTAACAATTTGGTATAAAAGATCTTCACCTTCACTGTGCTACCGCTCAAGGAAAGTCAATGCACTGCCTAAACGTTGGGTTTTGTGAAAATCCGTCAACATTTTCGGAACCCAACGTGAACACAATTTCCGGTACTTCAAGTTCTCGGTCACAATGCGATACAAAACACTACGAGAATATTGAGGAAAATAGTCGCACAATGATGAAATTGTAAAGCGTCTGTTTTCTCTCACCTTTTCGTCTACTTTCTGCACCAAATCTTCAGTAACGACCGAAGGAAGCCCACTTCGTTCTTCATCATGCACATTTGTGCGGCCATCTTTAAATGCTCTCACCCAATTCTTTACCATTCCATCACTCGATATGTTTTGTCCGTAAACTTCACAGATCTCACGATGAATATCGATCGGTTTTACGCCTTTAGCACTAAGAAATCGTATAACAGCCCGTACTTCACAATCGGTGGGACTCATGATTGTCGGAGGCATCTTAAACACTCAGTAACCAACGTATTCAATGAAGAATAAGACTGTAATGGCGTCAGTGCATAGACAAGAGATGTAGGTAACCAGCGCGCATGTGCGGAACGCCAACCGTAGCGCTGCGCCGGGGGAATCGCAAAACGGCACTGACTTAAAAAACATGCCTCCTATTTTGGAGGTTAGGACAAACAGTATCCACAAGAAATAAATATAAGATTTTTGTTTTTTAAGAATACTTCGTTAAAGAATTGTCAATAAAATTACGTGTGTGTAAAACATTAGATTTTTTTCATTATAATCAAATTAATGACTTTGATATAACAAGTACATTTACAATGAACAGTCTTATTTGCTATTCAGTGAATCTTAGACATTGTGACGGTTATTTCATATTTTTCGAATACTTAAAAATTTATTTTGAATTGTTCTGGAAAGAGGTAGTTTGTACAAAATAGGAAATGTGCAATTGGGTAGGTCACGGAATGATACAAGCAAATTAAATGTTATATAATATTGTTGCTATTGCTAATTTAAATAATGCAATTACGAAATGTGGTGACATGGACCAATAAAAGAGAAGTAATTTAGTTCTTCTACAAACATCGTGTGCAGAGAACTCAAAATATTCAGAGAGCTTGACGTCACTCTTGATAGTAAGACGTGTTTTTATGTCGCGCTGAGATTGTGCAGAAGACGTTTAGTTGTGAGTGCATTTGTTTTGCACTAATGGCGTGTGAAAGAGTTATAAAGTTCAACAATGCGAAAGTAATTATTTGTAAAAGGACAGCATCTACATTATTTAAAATTGTAGGAGAATTTACTAACTGTTTTGTGGAATAAATCCCACAATATTTAAAAGAGAAGAATTGTTTATTTTCCAGCAATTGCAGTATCAAATACATTTCCTCCAAGACTGCGACCAGAGGTAAGACTCATTGCTCTAGAGATAGAAAGCATCTACAAGATTTCTACTAGATCGTCACCAAAGGTGAGAATCTACAAACCATTTTCCATCCACCATTCCCATTCGCAATTATCCGTTGCAAAAACATCGCAACAATGCGGGGCTTCTAGATCGTCGACTTCAGTCGTCATGCCTTTTGAAATTTTCTGTTGTAACATTTTGTTTAGCTGAAAACCATAAGATAAAATCATAAGGTATTTTTGGAGAAATACTCAGCTTATTAAAATACGAGATCTTTTCAAAACAGCTTTTGTTCTTGCGTCAACCACTTTCGAAATGTTTCATGTTACATATTTACTTACATTTTGCCAAGTTTAAGGCACTAATTTATAAGTATTCATATATAGGTGTGTAGGAATAATTTATTTCATTAAACTTGAAATTATTTCTAGCCAAACGTTTAATTAAAGAAGACTGGTGTGATAAATTACATTTTATATTGCCATCTGTGATATTGTAATTGATAGAGAAGGCAATGCAAGTACACAGATTATATTTTTACTATACAATGTTGTTTAACTATAAAATATACTGTGAAAATTTCTAGTTTTATATCTGACAGTTAAAAATGTTAAAAGTTGTTCCCGGATATAACTTTAGTGCCTTCAATTAGCAATGGTCATTAGTAAAATACTGGGAGAATGTTGTGACGCCCACATCACCAGAGAACTGAATGGAGTGGTAGACCTGGAGATAAGCCAAAGAACACAGTGACATCACATTAGCAGGTATTGAACCTCTGGAATATGTGTGTACTTGAGTCAAACCATTTCCTTAAAGTACACAATGGATAGCATAACGGATGGCAGTGGCATGGTCTAAATTCTGGCTACCAAATTTGCTCCTGGGCAAATCTCATATTATAAATTTAAAAGGTGGAATAATGAACATGTGTCACCTCAATTGTATGACTTAGAACGTGAAGTTTTAACTTCCATCTCCCCAAAAACAAGAGGCAAGTGAGATACCTGCCAAAGAAATGTATTTGTTATAGCACCGAGAGATGCAGTGCAGAACCAAAAAAATAGAAGAGAATATGACGAAGTAAACTACCTAAATGGAGATAGAAAAGAAACGTAATGAGACTGCATCCTTATGGATGGACTGACTGTTTGGACCCCAGTATTAGAGGAACGTCGGCAGGCAGAGAAGTTGCTGGGAAAATCCTTCGGCGGCACCTTGAACAGCAGTTTCCTCCGGAATCGCACTTTCAGGGTGTGGGTTGAGGGGAAGTTATCCCCAGTCAGACTCATAGAGGCTGGAGTCCCGGTGTGCACCGCTACTCTTCACTCCTACACATCTGAATTCCTTGTGGAGCTCCGTACTGTTCTGCGTCAATATGTCGATGAAGACGTCCTCATCCTAGAACAGAACAAAAACGCCCGACAGTGCCTCTTCCAATGAAGTGACAACTTCAGGCCATAGCAGATGGAGTGAGAGGTGGAGGATGGCTATCAGTCAGCAGATGTCCATAGCTGGTGTCAGGAGGCCTGTGGTTGCGGCGGAGAAGAATCCTAAGGGTTGGCTACGTCAAATACCTGGGGATCCAACCTTCACTGCGCATGTCAGGACAAATTTGGCCTAGATCACGCCGCGCTCAGAGAGTTGTATCCAATATTCCGTTCCCGGATGCCCACTCACCTCAACCTAGGTATAGTGCAATCATCCCGCATCTGATCTTGTACGCATGCTAGGTCTGCGGCTCCGTAGTTCGTTCTTCTCTCCGCAGACTGCAAACCGTGCAGAGCAGGGCATTTAGTATGGTCTACGATACCGACTACAGGTTACTTTCATACATCCTTGATTCCCAATACGGGAAACCTATGTTGAGGACATTGTGCATGAATGAACAGGCATAATATATGCTAAAATGACTACTCACATAAATCAACTGGTAAACACTTTGGATAAGTACGACCATCGGCTTTGCAGGAGACGGACGAACTACCGTCTGTCCAAGGATGCCTGGGTAGGTGGTAACTGCCTGTCCATTCATGCCCGACTCACCTCCCGGTTAAGTTGGATATGCCTTGGACATGGCTGGATGGGTGACTGTGCCGTCGTGTCCAAAACCATGCGTCAGAAACTTGGCCATGCCATCATCCTATCAGACCTGTCACTTTTGGCACCCCTTACTTGACGGAATCGCAAGCGGCCGTTCTAAGTGAAGCGGGATACGGCATGGGCACCCTTTATTTGGGTGTACACCCTGACCCCAGAAGTACATGCAAATGTGTAGCAACATTAACACAGCAGCTTGTGAAATACCAACCACATCAGTCTGTTATATCGCACGGCAAAGCAGATAAGGTACTATGGTGACCTACCCGCCGCCAGGGAATACCCGGGAAATTGTACTCACTCTTGGCTCTTGACAGCAGGTGGACCACGATATCTAGAGAAATAGAGAACTGGAAAAAATGTAGTGGACACGGTCAGTGGCAGAATAAATTAAGTTGATCTTTCCCTAAATAAATAAATGTGTAGTGTTTAACGCCCGCTTTTACTACATACGGCACCGCAGGCGATGACACTGATGATACATGAGATCAAGATGGAGCACCGCTGGAATGAGATGGCGGGGGAAACCGGAGATCCCGGAGAAAACCCGCCCCAGCGCCATGTTGTCCACCACAAATCTCACTTTGCGGTCGCCTGGGATCGAACCCGGGCCGCCTTGGTGAGAGCCAAGTGCTCTAACCACTGAGCCCCGGCGCGGCCTGATCTTTCCCTAAAGGGATATATATGGGATATTTATGAATTGAAAATAGGAACCCGGTCCTCACGTGAGAGACGAGAGCAGAAATCATTGCACTACACGCGTTTGTAGTTCAGTCCTAATGGATTATTTGTTGTCGAACAGTTACGCCATACTTCAATGTAATAGTTACTTTAACTGCCTTTTATTTAAGAAAAAAAATATGACAACTTCGCCAAATCCATGTATACAAAAGCTGAATTCTATACCTGCGTTGGCTGGCGTGCAGGAAGATGATGAAGGAGCTCTGTGCATACAAAAATGCAACTTCTGTGACAAATGAGATGTCTGTAAATAGAAACTGAAATGCGAAGACATTTTATTTCACGTGGAATGAGCCAGGTTCCTGCGAACCAAGAGAAAGCTGTATTTTCCTTTAAGAACCCAATCACGAACCGGGGCAGTACATTGCAGACGTGTTGACGGCAACGAACTGATGGGCCTCCTGGGTAAACTTTAGCCACGTGTACTGCAGCCCAAGCTAAATGAAAGCAACATCGAACAAGGGTCGAGATTTTGATTGGCGTGGAACAGGATCGAGATGCCAGCTAAATCGATATTTTAATTGGACGGAACGAGGTCACTTTAATGCTACAGTCCCAGCGGATAATGACCGATGTAATGATCTCAACTAGGGCTCTTTTCATGCCAGGTTTGGACGATGGACCCTGTTCAATACTTCCGCAATATTGTCTTCTTTGACTTCCTTTTCCGATATATAACATTCAGTTATAATCTTCTTTTCATTTGGGCTGCAGAAATAGCAAGTATGTTTGACTTGTGATGTCATTTTGGAGCTAAAGTGAATACATATGGTTGATCACGAGACTAGCTATGGAAAAGAAAAATCACGTGATACTTCTTTCAGTCGAACTGAAGTCTACGTCATCAACGGCCTATAATCTGTTGGAGTTAAGTCATTTACTTTGCTTCCTCAGCTTCCTTCCGAACGTATTTAGTAATATAAATTTAGTAAGCTCAAACAGTAATATTCCCGATTGGATATAAAAGTACCTGAAAGCAGCCGAAGAAATTGCAGTAATAAAAGGGAAATAATGCATTACGAAAGAATAAGAAAATAAATATAACATGCAAAATATTCAGTTATAAAAACGAATTATTAAAGAGTAATCATTAAATTCTATATGAGCTAAGATTATGTAAATGAGTTATTCATAGCGTAGTAGACATTTATTCGGATATGTATATTTTGAACAAAATGAAGTACTATAATAATTACCTAAAATATAAAGCCATTAACATTGAAGCAAAGGGCTGTTCAATAAAGAACGATCATAATTTTTACGGTCATATTTTGTCGCACTAAAATTCAATCTTATTATATTCTGTTAGTTTAATGTGAAACAAACACGCCGTAGTAGTTTCATTGTTGGTATCCTGGTTCCCGCCTGTGAGAACCAGACAAGTTCAGACATGTTCAGTATCGCCTACCGCTGCAATGGAGGTAACATGTAGTTAAAGTTGATGTTAGAAGAGGATCCGTAGTTTCTTTCTAACGTTATCATTGCTGATGAAACTTGGCTACATCATTTTGATCCTGAGAGCAAACAGCAAAACTCAGTATGGAAATCTCCTTCATTACCAATCCCCAAAATAGCAAAAGTGGTTGCTTCTGCTGGGAAAGTTATGGCCATCTCATTCTTTGATATTCATGGAATGGTTTATCAGCATGTTGTACCTACACACACACATCAGTAACTGGACAATACTACAGGGATGTCCTGAAAACATTGCAAGTCCATATCAGGCGCAAAAGACCACATTTCCGTTAAGCAGGCTGGATGCTGCACCACGATAATGCGTGGCTGCATATTGCCAATGTTGTTGCTGAATATCTTGCGAAAGTCAAATTGAAATGCATCCCTCACCCTCCCTACAATCCGGATTTAGCCCCATGTGACTCTTTCCTATTCCCTAACTTGAAGAAACGCCTTCGTGGTGGGCATTATCCATCATCAGAAGCAGTGGTGAAGGCTGCGGAGCCGATTTTGAAAGATCTCTCAAAAATTGTTCCCAGCATGTCTTTGAAGACTGGCAGAAACGCTGGGACAAGTGCATCGCATTCAGGGGAGACTATTTTGAGAAGGACAATCAAAATTATGAGGATGAGTAAAAGTACGTCGTCAAAAAAAAAAAAAAAAAAAAAAAAAAAAAAAAAATTGTGAACTTTCTTTATTAAACAGCCCTGGTAATAATTTGTAGCATACAACTTCACTAATAAGAAATGATGAAATTTTAATGAGTTTTTTCTAAATGCAAGTCACTAAACCATTCCCTTCAGTTTTTAAATTTTGGTATAGATATGTTGATGATATTTTTGCTATTGTTCCTGATAAATGATGCTTTAAAATTACTAAATTTGCAAATTAAGCTATAAAATTCACATTCGAGACTGAAATTAATGGATTTTTTCCTTTTCTAGATCTAAAGATAGTAAGAAATAATAATAAATTAAACTTTGGTATTTATAGGAATTCTACTCATATCGATACTTACATAAAAATAAAAGTTTTAACCCTTCTTCACCTAAATTTATTGTTTTCAATAGTTTGGTTTATATATTAATAAATATATACCTGAATAAAGAGGAATTTAATAAATAATATAAGCATATTATTAATACTTCTTTAATTAATGGTCCTAAAAAGACTTTATACATAAAAATTGAAAAGAAAAAAGCTTCAAAAACTATTAATGATATTTCTACCTTTAAAAAGTAAAAGACGATTATAATTTAAAAAAAAATTACTTACCACCTTTGGGTTAATACACAATTTGTTTTCAAAGAGTTTGGTATAACTTTAGTTCCTCAGAATAAATATAGTATTATAAATTTACTGCATTTCTCTAAATAAGATAAAATTTCTAATAATAAAAATTCTGGTATTTATCAATTTAACTGTTTTGATTGTGATAAAGTTTATATTGGAAACAAAGAATGTAATTTGGAAACCAGAACGAAAGAACATTTTCGTAACGTTAAATACAAACAGACTGATAAATCGGCCGTAGCAGATCATTTTTGGTCATTTAACCATGAAATAAATGCTGAAGTTAAATTATTAAAACAATTAAATGCTCCGATAGATTTAATGGTTTGGGAAAATATATTTATTTTAAAAAATAAACATCGCGTAATGAATTTTAAAATATCGTCAGTCGATTCTGTTTTTAAATTTGTTTTATTTTTAGATTTTGGTAGTACTGGGGAAAACATATGAACTGACCTTGACAACGAGGCTGTTTGAGGCTTTACCTGAAGATGTGAAGAACTGTTTCATTAAATCGAAATCCTCATCAATTAATAAGAAAACTTTCACAATTTCTTATAAGATAGGTGAAGTTTTATGTTACAAGTTATTATATTTGTATATACTTACTCTAATAATATTTAAGCTACTTTTCAGGCGATCATCCTGTAAAATTGGCAATTTCTGCGTTTCTTAAGCTTTCATTTGGACCTAATCATATGTTTTCAAACTAATTCCTTGGGTATTTCGTGACCACAAACAAATAATTTACCTGTGTTTTTAATATGTAGGAAAATATCCATATCAAGTAGTTTTCAAAATTATGGAACTAAATTTGCAGCTTGGGTCTAAACATAACTACATTTTTTTACAAAATTTTCCCACTATGAGCAAATAAAACATGACTTACTCAAGAAATGGGTTTAAAAGTTACTTTTTGTACTGTTATTCTTTTTAATTATTAAAAGTAATTTCTAAAAGCAGAAACTTCCTGAATTACACTTTTTTTGGATATTTTATGAAAATAAAATAGTTTATCATTCTTTTTTAAACTAACGGAATAATTACTAAAACATTATGACATTTCGTTACCAAGAATTCATATTTGTATATGCTGCAACTCGTTTTATTGTGAGTTGCAAAATGCAAGGATTGAAGATGACGTTCTAGTAGCCTCACGTGATGGCGATTATTTTGCAACAGTACGTTTGTCGCAAAGGGGGAATGATGGAGGGTGCTGATGACTTGTTTCTCACCTTTGGTGTAATCTAGTAGAAATCTTGTAGATGCCTCGGCGCTCAGAAGCAATGAGTCTTATCTCTGGCCGCAGAGGTATTTGATACTGCAATTTTTGGACAATAAACGACAATTCTTCTTTTCTAAATATTGTGGTTTTTATTCCACAAAACAATTAGTAAATTCTGCTACAATTTTAAATAACGTAGATGCTGTCCTTTCACAAATAATGGCTGTACATCGTTGAACTTCATATTTCTGGCACACGTCACTCGTGCAACACAAATGCATTCACAACTAAACGTTTTCTGCGCAATCTCAGAGTGACACAAAAACACGTTTTACTATCAACACCGTCGTTTGCAAAAAGACGCTAAGCTCTCTGATCATTTTGGGTTCTCTGCACTTTGTTTCCATGACAACTAAATTACTTCTCTTTTATTGATCCACGTCACCACTTTACGTAATTGCATTCTTGAAATTATCAATAACAACAATGTAGTGTAACGTTTAACCTACGTTGTATCATTCGGTGGTCTACACAATTTCACATTTCTATTTTTGTACAAGTTACTCTTTCCAGAAAAATTCAAAATAAATGGTTAAATTAAAAAAAGCATGGAATAACCGTCAAAATGCATATTGAGGGGTTTATGTAGTGCTGTCACCTTGTACTGGAGGTGTAAAGTAACCATTGCAGTATTCGCCTAATGTAAGCTAACTAACGACGGACTAAACCGCTAAAAGTTCTTTGCCGTGAACTACTAATTCAATATATCTCTGTACAAATTAGTTAGATCATTCAAGTCACCTATCATTCCGTTGCCACAGGTACAATTCCGGCATTATAAAAATATATATGATGGTTAAAATCACTCAGCAATTGAGTCCTTTGATACAGCGGACATAATGGTTGCTTAGCAACGAGGTCGTAATACGAGTAAATCTGTTGAAACGCACATATCCGTAATACTTTTTAATTCCCTCTTAGCCGCAATGTTCCAAAGCCTTGTGTAACATCGCCACTTTTATTCATTTGAGTTGGCAATGGAAAGGACACTATTTGTCTCTGCTAAACATTTGCCCTAAAATAATTGCTTATTATTGTATCTAATAGACAATGACTAATAGAAAAATAGCAAACTTGAAGTGTAAATAAAGAATAGAGGTTTGTTATAAAAGTTGTTGACTTTCTGTAAGTTCATGGTAATAATGACTTTACCTGGGTTGCTCTACTTTATGCAGCAAAATTTGTTATAATTCGTCGAATGTGACTTTAGATTGCTGGGGAACTTTTGTGCTTAAGCTTTCTCAACTTTCTTCAACAATTCTAAAGAAGTATCTTCCAATTCAGTGAAATTATTGTTAATATAATAATTATTAATAGTATTATTATTCCCTTCATTCATTTTAAAAGTTTAAAAAAAGTTAGGCACAAATAAGGCAACCGTCCCAATGAAAACGACACTTTTTTGGATACAAATAAAATAACATTAAATTTAATTACGTGATTTTGACATAGGACTCACAATACCTGCATCTGTTGTTATGTCATCTCTGTTTAGGCACCAGATGTCGCTTGGGTTTTCACGGAAAGGGTAACCTAAGGGAAGTACAAGGCATAGGTCAGGAAGTTACCTAAGATGTCTGGAAATGGTGAAGGATTTATCCTAAGAAGTAACATATACTTTAGTATAATCAGGGAATATCTGTTTTAGGCTACACTACACCACTACACCCACTACATCGTCATAACGCTCCCCTTTTAGCATTTTTTTCATTCGTGGAAATAGGAAAAGGTCGCTCCGGCGAATACGGAGCGTGGGGAACGATAGACCACCTCTGAGATGCCAAATAGTGGGTCACTCGTAAGGCCGTGTGTGATGGAGTGTTGTTGTGATGCAGAAACCAGTCACCCGATCGCCAAAGTTCCGGGCGTTTCCTCCTCACATCCTCTCGCAGACGCCTTAAAACATCCAAGTAAAAGTGCTGGTTAACAGTCTGACCAGGGGGTACGAATTCCCGATGCACAATTCCACGAACATCAAAAAAGACAATGATCATCATCTTCACATTTGATCTCACTTGCCTTGCTTTTCTTTGTCTGGGAGAGTTGGGAATCCTCCACTGGTTTGACGCTTGCTTGGTTTCTGCGTCATACCCGTAACACCAACTCTCATTCCATGTAACGACTTTGTTCAAGAAGTTTGGATCAAATGCAACCTCTGTTTTCAAGTCCTGACACACATTCTTGCGGATGGTTTTGTGCTCCAGTGTGAGAAGGCGCGGAACAAATTTAACAGCAACACGTCTCATGTGCAAATCCTCCCTCAAAATCCGCTGGCACGAGCTCCAACTGATTCCTGTCGCTGCTGAAATTTGGTCGATCGTTTGGCGGCGATCCTCGTTGATCTTTTAGCGGACCTCTTCAATGTTCTCCTCATTTCGTGATGTTGAAGGGCATCCAGAACGAGTTTGGTCTTCAACACACATCTCACCACGTTTAAAGCGCCCAAACCACTCGAAAACCTGTGTGCGGCTCATTGCGTCCTCCTGGAAGGCAACCTGAAGCATTTGGTGTGTCTCCGTTGCAGTTTTTTAAAGCAGGACACAAAATTTACCACACACTCTTTGTTCTTTTAAAGTTGCCATAACGACTTCGCAGAGGTAACCCGCCAACAGTCAGAGAAACCAATACCACACTTGCACGTTCAGTTCTACACTGACACCGTCTGTACAGCTGTTTCATGAAGGTCTCTACTAACACCATCTAGCGTGAGAACCCTGCACTACGTCTACGAGTGGGAGCGCCCTCGTAGTCTGGTTTCTTTTGGTCCCCCCCCCCCTCGTATAGTACTTAATTACATTGAAAGTAAATAAGCTAGAATTATAAGTCTAGCCGTATCGGCCGCTACATTTTCTGTTACAATATAGATTGTCAGTGAGACATTACACTGCCACATATAGAACAATAGTAGAATACAAAAGCATGGGCACTTATTGTCACTATTTCTGCTCAGTTCACAAATGTTTAGTTTACTGGTTTACAGATATGGCAGATATAGCGCTGCTATAGGCCTCAGAATATCTTCCGTGTACAAAGAGCTACACTAACCATCATCAAGCACTCAGAGCAGAGAAACAAATGAAGAGAGGAAGAAGATATCGGACTATAGCCCACGTAGATGTACAAGCTTGCTACTGCTTAGTGGAAACTTCTGTCACATGGAGGCGAAAATGAAAATCACAGTAGTGGCCGGTACTGCATGCCGGCCGATATTGCACAACTCTCCCTAATTACTCTCAACACAAAATCGTATCATATGAATGGATATTCCAGAGTTAGGCAGAAGAGTTAATTTAAACTAATCCTGCAATCACATCAAGCAAATTTTCGATGGCAATTTTTGAGCCTTGTCGATAATGAAAGCATTCGTTCTAATTTGGCAGTTAAGCACAAACTTTCAAAATTATAATAAAGTATTATTTTATAATTGTAATTAAGATGACTGGGGTAACGAATAGGCCACAAATGTTCAGAAAATGGACAAAGAACCCAGAATTTCAATATAGTGATGTCATTATCACCTGTAAAACAAATGCAAAGCAAAGGCAAAAAGTTTCAGATGAAAAGCATCATAACCAAACTAAATCATGTTTATAAATGTTTCCCAATGCAGTACAGTCAAAGTGGTTCACACTTTATGGCAGTGAAACCTTATCCTGAGAGCTGCTGTATATTTTTTAACTTTTATCTGCCAACGTTAAGTCATTTCGGACGACGAATGAAATAGATGAAGTGATGCTGAAATAAGCCCAGGTTATATAGAGATTAGAGTTATCCTGCATTCCTCCTTTCTGAATAAGGGAAAACCCCGGCAAAATCCTTGCTCAGGTAACTCGCCCTGACCGAAATTCGAACTCGGGACCTCGTAAATGTGAGGCAGACCCGCTACCATCTACGCTACCGACGCGGGCGAGACCGCTGTGATGAATTATATGAAATGTGATTTTGGAGAAGAATGTTTTCGCAATCCTTAAGGGACATTTTGTTCCAGTGAATTAACCCTCAGGAGCTGCCCATCAGCATCAAGACATCGATTATATGTCAGTTTAGAATTGTTTATTTGTTCGTTTACTCCATACAATATGGAAAAGAAAACTTTGAATAGTATAAATAAACAGTATAATATTGAAAAATATGGCTGTGAAAAAAGAACTTGGACAAAGATCTACTCTTTGGACAGACTTTTTTGTGTGTTTTGTAATTTAGTTCCTCCAACATTAAGTCATATCAAACGATGAATGAAATGGATGAAATGATGCTCAAATAAGTCCGGGGTCCATTGAGCTTAGAGTTACCTGACATTCCCCTATCAGGATGAGGTAAAACCCCGGAAAACCCCTTATCCAGATAACTCACCCTGACAGAGATTCGAACTCGGGACCTCTTGAACGTGAGGCAGATATGCTACCATCTACGCTACCGAGGTGGGCTTTAGGACATTCTGCACCAACCTTGCAAGCAAGACATCACTCGCACAAGCAGTTTGGTAAAAGATAACAAAGAATTGAAGTGGATACAAAGATCACGTTCCAGCTACTTTGTTCAGAAATACTCTTCTTTAAGTTCTCAGTTTCGAATGAAGGCTGTTGCACAGTGGCTAAGCTGTTGAAGGTCATAGCCACATGCTTCCAACTCAATCACTGATAGCACTGGGCAACAACAAAATAATTTTTGAAAGTTTAGAGCACTTCATGAGGCAATTCCTACAAATTTTGGGTTAAGAAAAACAAATATGACAATGAAAAATTGTTATTAGCGCCAGTTTCTATGATATACACAAGGTGGAAGTATTACATATTAACGGATTGATAGAAAAGGATACATTTTAATTACATACATGCTAACAACAATGAAAGAGTACTTGATTTTTTTAACTGGTAATTACTTGCTAAGAGTTCTAAATTGCTGGAAAAATACTTCGCAGATAGTCGGGTCTGAAGAGAATCATGTGGTGGCCTATTGACTTCGTCGTCTTTTAGCTTGCCTCTTGTGATGGAGTTCCGCAGAATCCCTATACAAAGACCAACAGTAATCCGCAAGCATCACTTCATTCCAACAGCCCTGATATCTTTGTTCCATAACAGAAATGTCCTGATGGAATCTCTCCCCATGTTCATCACTAACAGCTCCACTACTAGGAGGGGAAAGGTCTAGGTGGGAGTGGAGAAAATGGATCTTAAGGGAAATGTTGCATCCAAGGTTACGGTCACCAAATGCCTGTAGTTGTCATCTCTTTTGTTGCCTAAGAATCCATGAACAACACCCTTGAAGGCTTCCCAAGCTTCCTTTTCTTTCCCCTCCAAATTTTGGTCAAATGCAGGATCCTTTACAAGTTCTCTTGTTTGTGGTCCGAGAAAAATGCATTACTTAACTTTTGCATCACTTAATTTCCAACATTTCTCTCTGATTATGTTTTGTTATTTGACAGGTGTGCCAACTCTAAAAAAAATTCTCCCAAATTTAAAATCTTCACTCTAAAAAATGAAATGTTACTTTGTCTTCAAAACAAGAGCTAATCTATTATTTTTATGGTGATTTTTGAATTCAGCAGATGGAAATACATGTAAATTCACTATGTTTAAGCCAGGAACATTTTCATTGTTGCCCAGTGTAGTTAATTACCATCTGTCGAACAAGTATGTGTAGTCCGATAGGGTACTTGGAACTGTCTGCGCGGCAACTGTTATTTACCGCCTTCTTTCTTGAGGGACAGTATAAGTATTTTTAATATTACTTGGCCAAAGCAACAATACAGACGATAGACTTTCATGATATATGCAATGAAATAATAATTTGGAAAGGAAATGTTCTAGCCTAAGCTTAGGATACTTCTTCAGCATTTTCTAGCTATGAAAGTCGAGGTAGACTGGAAAACCTAGTGTGGTGGACTGTCCTTGTCTTAACGACCTCGGGTCCCATGTGAGCGAAGGGCGGCGTAAGTGCTGCAACGGCTCGAAGTATTCAAAGACGTGGTGCGCTGGGGTAGCGACATATTTTGGCTCGACATTGTAACAGGGTCAGCTCTTCCAACCACATAAAAGTTAGTTTCATTAAATTATTGTGGAGCTTGATGGATTCTCGTCTCTCCCTCGCGAATGTTACAGAGATCCACCACTGAAACCCACTACGCAACAATGTTACCTTTGACGTAACGTATGAGGTGCCATTCAGAACGTGTGTACGGCTCGTTGTTGCGCTATTCCCGAAGCCTTCTTTCCCAACAAGGCAGGCTTTTGTTTTCTGTGGTATTTTATTACGTCTCATTGTGCGCCCATCCCACTTCGTTTTGTTCCTGCTCTGGCGCTGCAATCGTAACAAAAGGCAGGCTAATTTGTTGGCTTCGGAAAACGTTGATTCATCCACGTCAGCAGTGCTGCACCCTGGCTCCTCGTTTGTTTCACTACGACCAATCAGAATAAGGCGACGGTCGGGACATATCTCGCATTCTTGTAGCGGGGCCGACCGATATATAAAAGAACCAAAATAATTAGTTTACTTTCGACCTTGATAAGCGAAAGACAATGTTAACGAACGTGATGTGGTGAAAGCGTTTATAACATTTGAAAAGTCATCTCTGCGGAATTCTCAGACGAGTGTGTCATTGCTGAACAGCTGAAAAAATAAAGTGTAATTTCAATGTTTAAACACCGGAGACACTCTGCAACAAACAAAAGAAATAACTGTTTCTAATAATTGAAAGGTTATGTAATGTAGCTGTTTCAAAACTACAGATAAAGTTTCAGTTGTTAGGGTGCCATGCCTGTGTGGGCAAGATCTAACCCATCGCTTTAAACTAGTATTTAAAAAGTAACTAGTACTAACGTCTAACATAAACAAAGTAGCAGTAACTAAAACTGGTAAGCGCCATTACCAATTACGTGGCAATTATTTCTTACAAAAGCTAATGCAGGGTAGGAGTGATAGGTACAAAGGTAACACAAAAATAATCTTATCCATACATTCTATTTACAAATGAGCATGGGTATAGGCTTAGATAAACCTTGATTCTGAATCCCCCGACAGGGAATAAGCTTACCCTCCTCACTGTAAACCGAGGGTTGCCTTTCATAGAAACCATTCATTCGGTATAAATGCAGGAGGTTAAAGAGGGGAAAGTGGCTACTCATCAGTAAAGTTTCCAAACGATCAAGTAAAAATAAAGAAAATAAAAACAGGTTCCAAAATAAAATATGGGTACATCTATTTCTGTAATGCTAAGGCCCCAAATAGGTATATAACGTTACGGTGTTGCATAACTTTGAAAGAGAAGCTTCCATTTTTTTTGTTCCGTTTATACCCCGCCTTTAACTCCAATGGTCACATCGGCATCCGTTCTCCTTTGGAACATAACTGGTGTTAACTCGTAATCGTTGGGTTGCATCATTAGATCACGCACACATTCACACTCTCATTCATACTTCCAGACTCTGGGGAAGATGAGGAATCATCTTGGTTGGAGAAAAATCCCCAGCCTAAGCAGGGAATCAACCCTGGACCCCTAGCACGGCAGGCAGGTGCTCTACCGACTGAGTTATGGGGCTAGCCTCTTCCAAAGCTTATTTCGTTTAACGCCTACACTGGTGATGTACGATATGAAATGTTAATGGATGAGATATTTATAAGAAAATATTCTAAAGCCAAATTTACGGCACCTCTCTGACGTTTACCTTAGAAAAACATGGAAAATTTGGAAAAGAAACAAGACGATAACTTTATCCGCTCCTAAGTCCCTACCTTAACGACATACGAGGGTGGTCTGAAAAGTATCCGACCTCAACATGAATATGGAGCACTCGTAAATAAAAGCTAGTGAATTTCGTTGTCGTCTGTTGACAGTTACTCACTAAAGTTTCAATCATTTTGGACGCTCAGTTCTTATGTAACAGTCGCTTGAGTGAGTTGATGTGAGTATTTTTACAAAAAATGGACAAAATCGAGTATCAAGCTGTCATGAAATATTTGTTTCTGAAAGGCAATACCTATGCAAATCAAAGATGAGTTGATTTCTGTGTATGGGGACCCTGCACCATAATTTACCACAGTGAAATTTTGGGTGGATGAATCTGAACGTGGCCTTAAGAGCTTGGGAGACGATGTACGTTCGGAACATAAAAAACAGCAACTACCTACGAAAACAACTCCAAAGTTCAGCAAATGGTGATAGACGATCGCCGCATTAAAGTAAGAGAGATAGCAGAGGCTATCAACATATCAAAAGAACGTGTTTGTCACATATTAAATCAACATTTAGACATGAGAAACTTGTCCGCGCGTTGGGTGCCGCGTTTGCTCACGTTAGACCAAAAACGTGTTCGAATGAACATTTCCAACGCTCTGTTGGCGCAGTTTAGGCGCAATAAATCCGAGGTTTTGCGCTGATTAATTACTGTAGATGAAACTTGGATACACCATTATACGCCCGAAACAAAGATACAGTCCAAACAGTGTACTGCAAAGGGGAAACCGACTCAAAGAAAAGCAACCCATTTTTTTCTTCGGCTGGGAAAGTGATGGTGACTATTTTGTTTGGGGGGGGGGGGGTGTTGTAATGGAGCTATTTTAACCGATTATCTTCAAAAAGGCGGAAAACCCCATCAGAAGAGCGTACTACGCATTATTACTTGACAAGATGAAGGCACAACTTGCGGAAAACGGCCACATTTTCAGAAAAAAAAATCCTGTTTCACCATCTCACACCTCAGTGGTTGCAATGGCGAAAATCCACGAATTACGGTTTGAACTGCTTGGCCATCCGCCTTACTCACCAGATCTAGTCCCAAGAGACCTCTTTTTGTTCCCTCATCTGAAAATTGCGCTCGGAGGACAGAGATTTTCGTCAAATGAAGAGTCAATCACCTTTGTGAACAATTATTTTGCAGAGAAAAACGCCGAGTACTATTTGGACGGGTTACAGAGATGGGAGTATCGCTGGGAGAACTGTGTAGAGTTACAAGGAGACTATGTTGTAAAACGCCGAGTACTATTTGGATGGGTTACAGAGATGGGAGCATCGCTGGGAGAAGTGTGTAGAGTTACAAGGAGACTATGTTGTAAAACGCCGAGTACTATTTGGATGGGTTACAGAGATGGGAGTATCGCTGGGAGAAGTGTGTAGAGTTACAAGGAGACTATGTTGTAAAACGCCGAGTACTATTTGGATGGGTTACAGAGATGGGAGCATCGCTGGGAGAAGTGTGTAGAGTTACAAGGAGACTATGTTGAAAAACGCCGAGTACTATTTGGATGGGTTACAGAGATGGGAGTATCGCTGGGAGAAGTGTGTAGAGTTACAAGGAGACTATGTTGAAAAACGCCGAGTACTATTTGGATGGGTTACAGAGATGGGAGCATCGCTGGGAGAAGTGTGTAGAGTTACAAGGAGACTATGTTGTAAAACGCCGAGTACTATTTGGATGGGTTACAGAGATGGGAGCATCGCTGGGAGAGGTGTGTAGAGTTACAAGGAGACTATGTTGAAAAACGCGGAGTACTATTTGGATGGGTTACAGAGATGAGAGCATTGCTAGGAGAAGTGTGTAGTGTTACAAGGAGACTATGTTGAAAAACGCCGAGTACTATTTGGATGGGTTACAGAGATGGGAGCATCGCTGGGAGAGGTGTGTAGAGTTAGAAGGAGACTATCTTGAAAAACGCCGAGTACTATTTGGATGGGTTACAGAGATGGGAGCATCGCTGGGAGAGGTGTGTAGAGTTACAAGGAGACTATGTTGAAAAACGCCGAGTACTATTTGGATGGGTTACAGAGATGAGAGCATTGCTAGGAGAAGTGTGTAGTGTTACAAGGAGACTATGTTGAAAAACGCCGAGTACTATTTGGACGGGTTACAGAGATGGGAGCATCGCTGGGAGAAGTGTGTAGAGTTACAAGGAGACTATGTTGAAAAACGCCGAGTACTATTTGGACGGGTTACAGAGATGGGAGCATCGCTGGGAGAAGTGTGTAGACTTACAAGGAGACTATGTTGAAAAACGCCGAGTACTATTTGGACGGGTTACAGAGATGGGAGCATTGCTGGGAGAGGTGTGTAGAGTTACAAGGAGACTATGTTGAAAAACGCCGAGTACTATTTGGACGGGTTACAGAGATGAGGGCATCGCTGGGAGAGGTGTGTAGAGTTAGAAGGAGACTATCTTGAAAAACGCCGAGTAATATTTGGACGGGTTACAGAGATGGGAGCATCGCTGGGAGAGGTGTGTAGAGGTAGAAGGAGACTATCTTGAAAAACGCCGAGTACTATTTGGACGGGTTACAGAGATGGGAGCATTGCTAGGAGAAGTGTGTAGAGTTACAAGGAGACTATCTTGAAAAACGCCGAGTACTATTTGGACGGGTTACAGAGATGGGAGTATCGCTGGGAGAAGTGTGTAGAGTTACAAGGAGACTATCTTGAAAAACGCCGAGTACTATTTGGATGGGTTACAGAGATGAGAGCATTGCTAGGAGAAGTGTGTAGAGTTACAAGGGGACTATGTTGAAAAACGCCGAGTACTATTTGGATGGGTTACAGAGATGGGAGCATCGCTGGGAGAAGTGTGTAGAGTTACAAGGAGACTATGTTGAAAAACGCCGAGTACTATTTGGATGGGTTATAGAGATGAGAGCATTGCTGGGAGAAGTGTGTAGAGTTACAAGGAGACCATGTTGAAAAACGCCGAGTACTATTTGGACGGGTTACAGAGATGGGAGCATCGCTGGGAGAAGTGTGTAGAGTTACAAGGAGACTATGTTGAAAAACGCCGAGTACTATTTGGATGGGTTACAGAGATGGGAGCATCGCTGGGAGAAGTGTGTAGAGTTACAAGGAGACTATGTTGAAAAACGCCGAGTACTATTTGTACGGGTTACAGGGATGGGAGCATCGCTGGGAGAAGTGTGTAGAGTTACAAGGAGACTATGTTGAAAAACGCCGAGTACTATTTGGATGGGTTACAGAGATGGGAGCATCGCTGGGAGAAGTGTGTAGAGTTACAAGGAGACTATGTTGAAAAACGCTGAGTACTATTTGGACGGGTTACAGAGATGGGAGCATCGCTGGGAGAAGTGTGTAGAGTTACAAGGAGACTATGTTGAAAAACGCCGAGTACTATTTGGATGGGTTACAGAGATGGGAGCATCGCTGGGAGAAGTGTGTAGAGTTACAAGGAGACTATGTTGAAAAACGCCGAGTACTATTTGTACGGGTTACAGAGATGGGAGCATCGCTGGGAGAAGTGTGTAGAGTTACAAGGAGACTATGTTGAAAAACGCCGAGTACTATTTGGATGGGTTACAGTGATGGGAACATCGCTGGGAGAAGTGTGTAGAGTTACAAGGAGACTATGTTGAAAAACGCCGAGTACTATTTGGATGGGTTACAGAGATGGGAGCATCGCTGGGAGAAGTGTGTAGAGTTACAAGGAGACCATGTTGAAAAACGCCGAGTACTATTTGGACGGGTTACAGAGATGGGAGCATCGCTGGGAGAAGTGTGTAGAGTTACAAGGAGACTATGTTGAAAAACGCCGAGTACTATTTGTACGGGTTACAGAGATGGGAGCATCGCTGGGAGAAGTGTGTAGAGTTACAAGGAGACTATGTTGAAAAACGTCGAGTACTATTTGGACGGGTTACAGAGATGAGAACATCGCTGGGAGAAGTGTGTAGAGTTACAAGGAGACTATGTTGAAAAACGCCGAGTACTATTTGGACGGGTTACAGAGATGTGAGCATCGCTGGGAGAAGTGTGTAGAGTTACAAGGAGACTATGTTGAAAAACGCCGAGTACTATTTGGACGGGTTACAGAGATGGGAGCATCGCTGGGAGAAGTGTGTAGAGTTACAAGGAGACTATGCTGAAAAACGCCGAGTACTATTTGGACGGGTTACAGAGATGGGAACATCACTGAGAGAAGTGTGTAGAGTTACAAGGAGACTATGTTGAAAAACGCCGAGTACTATTTGGACGGGTTACAGAGATGGGAGCATCGCTGGGAGAAGTGTGTAGAGTTACAAGGAGACTATGTTGAAAAACGCCGAGTACTATTTGTACGGGTTACAGAGATGGGAGCATCGCTGGGAGAAGTGTGTAGAGTTACAAGGAGACTATGTTGAAAAACGCCGAGTACTATTTGGACGTGTTACAGAGATGGGAGCATCGCTGGGAGAAGTGTGTAGAGTTACAAGGAGACTATGTTGAAAAACGCCGAGTACTATTTGGACGGGTTACAGAGATGGGAGCATCGCTGGGAGAAGTGTGTAGGTTACAAGGAGACTATGTTGAAGAAAAAAAAATCTGAAAAAATCTCTTGTATCTTTATTAGGTCGGAAACTTTCGGAGCACCCTTGTAGGCTACATGTGGCGGTCGTTCAAATGGTTATTATAAAAATACTTAAACAATAACGCTAGATCAAAGTTAGGGAGCTGGAATTTTGGAAGTTCTTGCTTTGGGACAGCTTTCCTTCCACTGCTGCGGGTGGCATTCTTCGCCCTGAAGGACTCCAGTTCCTGTAATGTCTGACACATAGTGTTTCTTTATTTTGTTTGCAGAAAAACGCCTAGAACATGACCACAAAATTAGTATTAATGCAAGCAGCAGGCATAGTTACATCGTCTTGACAATCAGAAAAAGAAAAGGCGCTACTTTATGCAAAAACAAACACTGACAACACGTGTTCTCGAGGCAGACTGGAATCCAACAAAAAGTGACAGCTGTTCAGAGAAAAAGATGTTTTGAACTGAAAGGTACTGTTCAAAATGCCATTTCCAAAGGCTATCAAATGCTATTATAAATAATGAAATGTATAGCGTGCTATTAACATAAATTATAATGTTGATTTATAGCTTCCGTTTGCTGCAGTGTTGGGAACTGCTTTGTTTCACAAGTTAGTGTTTTGGGTCCATATATCTTGTCACACGAACTCGCCCTGGATTGGTCAAGCAGAGTCACCTCGAAGTGCGCAGGCCCAGTTGAAAGATGAGACCCATTAATCTTTCCCCTTTGTGAAGCAGTTCCGTACCTTGTCGTGCAGCAAGTGCTTTTTTTCCGCTTTCTTTTTCTCTGTGATATCTCATCATTCTGATTTGTATAGGTTATGTTTTGAGATGTGGCACTTTCAAGCAGAGAACTACTGTGTCACATCACACGTTCAGTCATTATATCATGACAAATTTGTTATTGCTATTGTTTTAATTTATCGTATTGGAAATTCAATAACGAACCTGTTTACAGTGACGGCTCGTTTAATTTCGATTATGGAGCTCTAGACAAACACAAAGGGAAAGAACGTGGCAATGCTTCTTTGCTTTCTGTACTGCTTACCTGTGGGAAATACACGTTTGAAGGTTCCCTAAATCCAAAAATATTTTTGAAAATGTCTCTTAATGTGTGCAAATACACTTCACCTTTAAAGCATTTAAATTATAATAAATTTAAATTTAAATATATTTTGTGTTATTGTGTTTTGGATTAAAATGCCATATATTTAAGCTACTTTCTTGACAACAGAAATGCATATATTAAACTTTTGAAATCAGGCCCTGAAGTGCTTTTCATTCTCAAAGACTTGCACAACTGTAAAGCGGAAGTGATACACGAAATTCTACCACACAGAGAAAATGTGAGTTCATCTCGTTAAAACACAAAATTTACATAAAATACGTTTCTTCCTTGAGTTTACCCTTTTCGGGATATTCCTTGTCATTTTTTTTTATTTTATACCTCTTCCGACGTTGTCATATCCGACAGTGAAATGATGTTCAAATGAGACTAGGCTACATAGAGCTTAGAGTTACCAGATATTCATTTTCAGGATAAGGGAAAACCTCCAACGTTAAGTCATATCGGACGATGAATGAAATGATGTAGAAATGAGTACAGGGTACATAGGGCTTAGAGTTACCAGAAATGCATCTTTCAGGATAAGGGAAAACCTCCAACGTTAAGTCGTATCGGACGATGAATGAAATGATGTTCAAATGAGTACAGGGTACATAGAGCTTAGAGTTACCAGACATTCATCTTTCAGGATAAGGGAAAACCTCCAACGTTAAGTCATATCGGACGATGAATGAAATGATGTAGAAATGAGTACAGGGTGCATAGGGCTTAGAGTTACCAGACATTCATCTTTCAGGATGAGGGAAAACGTCCAACGTTAAGTCATATCAGACGATGAATGAAATGATGTTCAAATAAGGCTAGAGTACATAGAGCTTAGAGTTACCAGACATTCATCTTTCAGGTTAAGGAAAAACCTTCAACGTTAAGTCATATTGGACGATGAATGAAATGATGTGCAAATGAGTGCAGGATACATAGAGCTTAGAGTTATCAGACATTCATCTTTCAGGATAAGGGAAAACCTCCAACGTTAAGTCATATCGGACGATGAATGAAATGATGCTCAAATGAGTACAGGGTACATAGAGCTTAGAGTTATCAGATATTCATCTTTCAGGATAGGGGAAAACCTCCAACGTTAAGTCATATTGGACGATGAATGAAATGATGTTCAAATGAATGCAGGATACATAGAGCTTAGAGTTATCAGATATTCATCTTTCAGGATAAGGGAAAACCTCCAACGTTAAGTCATATTGGACGATGAATGAAATGATGTTGAAATGAGTACAGGATACATAGAGCTTAGAGTTAACAGACATTCATCTTTCAGGATAATGGAAAACCTCCAACGTTAATTCATATTGGACGATGAATGAAATGATGTTCAAATGAGTACAGGATACATAGAGCTTAGAGTTACCAGACATTCAATTTTCAGGATAAGGAAAAACTGCAACTTATACCCCCCACGCTTATACACGAATGCATATATCTAGGTATCTTCTGAGTGCATTGATTTGCTTTCATACAAGTTTGTTTGTTGAGGAAGGTGGGATTATTTCCCTAATTATGTAATCTTTACAATAACATGTATCAAAGGTTTTACATTCTTTAAAATAAGTAGTCATGTCATGAACATCCAAGTAGACCTACAACACCATTCAGTGATTATTTTTAGTTACTAAGAACTAATTTAGCTGTCTTTGATATTCTCTGAGAAAACGGGCATTTATGCAAAACATTCCATCCACAAAATAAAAACAAACGAACCGTTCAAAGCAAAAATGGAGAAAACGAACTCACCAAAGGAAGAAAGCTAAGAGCCTGTGTACACAAAAGCTGCTATACTTAACAGTAGTGCCAATTTCTGGAGTGTAAATACCCTAAACGAGGGTCTAAAGTTTACCTTCCTACTCCAAATGTGTAGGAGTTATACTTTTTTGTGAAGGGATGAGAAATCTATAGCACAAATTCGCAGATGCTGTGTTGTTTTTAAGCATTCATTCAAAATGTAGGCGTTTATCCCAAAATGATATGAAATTAAATAGAGAATTACTATTAGTAAGACTGCAGAAGGAACTAAAATATCAGTGTCTGCCAGTTTTATTCATTTTGTGTGCTTTTAAGTGATAAGGCCTATTTAAGAAGTGCGTTACTTGGAAATCAAGTTTATTGGTCCAAACGGTACTCAGTAACATATTGTAATATAACAATTTTAATAGTTTAATAGGATGTATCTAATACTGCTTATTTTGGAATTAAAAGTCAACAATCTGCTATGGCAATATAGAACCGATGGTAATCACTATAATATATATGAATGAGTATATTTTATGCAGTGACAGGAACAACTCGGCGTGCCACACGCTCTCGAAGGAATGAATCTCTGTTAGGTGACACACCGTGCCGCCTGTTGTAGCAGTTTCTAAAGATATCAGCATACTTCACGGAGAATTTATTTGGCTTATGAAACTACAATAAGGAAGCTATACTTTAGTTATCTGTTTATGGGTGTTTAACGGGTTCCGACATTCCGTTATAACAGTCGCTGACACAAATGAGCTGGTGGACACATGTAAGAGGGTGGGTCAAAAAGTAATGCCTCCTATTTTTTCCCTTAAATAAGTAAGTCATGTGAAATATTTGAATTTGGCGCAATTCATCAAACCTTCTTCTCCAATCCCCTGCAGTAGTAACTTCCGAAGTCAAAAGGAGGCAGCACTGCATCCTCTTGCAAAATGGCTGGCATCGACATTCGTATGAGACAGCGTTCTATGATTGAATTTTTGACTGCGGAAGGTGAAACGCCAATTCGCATTCACGAAAGGCTAAAAAATGTGTATGGTGATACAACAGTGGATGTCAGCACTGTTAGACGATGGGTTCGTCGCTGTAACGAAGCTGAAGGGCAAACACCATAGATAGTTGAAAAGCGAAGTGGCAGGCCAGTGACTGCAGTGACTCCACGCAACATTCAGCGAGTCAATGACATCATTCGTGGTGATCGCCGGGTAAGAACAGGTGAATTATGTTCCATTGCATCCCTCAGTAAAGGCAGTGTGATGACGATTATTCAACAACTGGGTTACTCAAAAGTTTGTTCACGTTGGGTACTAAGAAAGTTAACCGCCCAAAACAAAGAAACAAGGAAAACAATATCCTTCGAACACTTGCAGTGCTTCAATTTGGAGGGAGAGGAGTTTCTGGAAAAAAATTGTTACTGGAGATGAAACGTGGGTTCATTTTTTGAAGCTGAATCAAAGGGGCAGGCAATGGAATGGCATGACACAACGTCACCGAAAAAAATAAAATCAAAACTCAGCGGTCGGCAGGGAAAGTTATGGCGATAGTGTTTTGGGATGCAGAGCGTGAGCTTATGATTGATTTTTTTTTTTTTTTTTGGAGAAGGGATGCACAATAAATTCTTTCCTATACGCCAGAACTCTCAAAAAGCTGAAAAACTCTTTGCTGAGTTCGCCCAACAAAATCTATGGCGGATGTTTTTCTCTTTTTTTTTTTTTGCGTGATAATGGAAGTCCACACACCAGCCGTTACACCACTGCAGAAATTGGGAATTTGGGATGGCAAGTCTTACCTCACCCCCCATACAGCCGTGACCTGGCACCATCAGACTACCATCTGTTCGGACCACTAAAGGAAGCTCATCGTGGGATTCATTTTGAAGATGAGGAGGCTGTGAACACGTCCGTGCGACAATGGCTTAGGAAGCAAGACCGTTTGTTTTACCACACTGGAGTACATGCCCTAGTTAAAAGGTGGACCAAAACTGTGGAAAAGGACGGAAATTATATTGAGTAGTGACAAATTAATCGTCAATGTTGTAGTTTTCATGCTATGTAAATTGGATTCAATTTTCTTGGCAATTAAAAGAGAAAAAATAGGAGGCATTACTTTTTGACTCACCCTCGTAACTTAAACCTTTTAAGGGGGACTTAAAAGTAGTGAGATTGATGATGGAAGCATTAAGTGATAAAAAGAAGAGAGAACAATATTAAAGAATTACAGATAAAGTTAACCGAAACTAAATGCCTTATGGAATGAGGCAAGCATTACAATTTCACTGCGTTTAATAATACTAAATAAAGCATTTGTAATTAGAAAGAAAATTCTTGATTTTACAGTAATTGGTTGAAAGTACTGTACAATTAAGATCATTGTAAAATGAGTAATCTTGGAACTGTCCGAGTCAGTATCGACTTTTTCACAAATATCTGCCCTTTGCCCCATTACCTGAAAGCAAGGTTAGGTCACTGATAACGAGCAAAGGGCAATACTTTTGTTTTCATGACCGGTGCGTCCCAAAAATAACTTTTGAGGTTCGCACACGAGCCTGCCTCACGTTCAAGAGGTCCCGAGTTCGAATCTCGGTCAGGGTAGTTTACCTGGATAAGGTTCTTTCCGGGGTTTTCCCTTATCCTGAAAGACGGATGTCGGGTAACTCTAAGCTCCATGGACTGCTGACTCATTGGAGCATCATTTCATCCGTTTCATTCATCGTCCGATTAGACTAAATGTTGGAGGACGCACATTAAAAAAAGGACACTGAAATTACTAGTTAAGTTATATACTACGCAACGGCTATATTCGTTCCTGTCGTTTCAAAACAACCTCTGTATATTTAGTTTATATATTATATTACATATTATTATATATAGCCTACATATATTTAGTTTATATAAAAACAAATTAACCAGGCTGGTGGAATACATTGTTACTTGTTCCCTTGACGACGAGCGTGTCAATGTAGACTGATAGGCATAGGTAAACCAGTACGTATACCGTACTGCAGTCAACTTATTTTTCGGTCTCCTAGACTACTGTATAGCAAACGTAAGTGGTAAGTGATTTGACCTGTAGATGAGATTTCCAAGCCCAAAATAATAGCAGATATAAAGATTACACCGATATTTGCAGAAACATATGAAAGCTACTTTGATTCAAAATCTTCCTTTAATTAATTATTTGTCATAACGACATAACTTTGGATATAGAAATCATGGTTAGTAAAAATTTTGGAAATGTTCCCTGACATTCCCCATGTTGAAGCTGTGACACGCCTTACTCGTGCTTTTGTAGTTCTTTATCTATCTTTTGCCAGGCCATCGATTGCTAATGCATGGATTTGATTTACATTTCATACCTAAGCCTCTTACATTAAGCTGCCAAACTGATTTAAATTTCATGAAAAATCGTTGGGTTTGACAGGCGATTAATACACGCATGTATATCTGTTACGTGCAGTGGACAAAGTCGATTGTTGGACGTCACCTGCTCAGAAGCGGAGAATCCCTACATTTTGGTTATTTTTATTTTGCGTTATCCACAAGTGACCTAGATCCTTTTATAGCTTCCCCAGAAAGGCATAAATATTAATTCCTTTTATGTCGGAAGCTCAGTTAAGGGAAGGAATAACAGAAATCGAGGGAGATGCTTGAAAAATGATGTGCCTATATGGATATATGAACATCGTATTTTTAAATTCAGTTGTTTTATTTAAATTGTTAGAAATTTTTCCAAGGAAATGCCGCTCCCAAACTACCCCTTCCAACATTTTATCTGAGATGTAAATAGTGTAATGTAATCTCCCAATTGTGTATTATGTTCTCCCAAAGTTGCACGTGTGTCCTATTATTGGTTCAAATGTTATGGCCTAATGAAGTGGTTCAGATATATATGGATCACACTATATTTTATTGGGCATGAAAGACCACTTGGTTTTTTTTGTATGTGAGATGTGGGATCACCAGCTTTACTTACCTTCCGAAAGGAACAATTCTAAGGAATTTTAAGCCCTAAAAAGTCTGTCACCCTCCACCGAATTTGTATCAGCGACTTAGGGAAGCCCTAGACTACGAAGGGCGATTGAGGGTTAATATGACCTTTCATTCATTCATTCATTCATTCATTCATTCATTCATTCATTCATTCATTCATTCATTCATTCATTCATTCATTCATTCATTCATTCATTCATTCAAGCAACTGGAGGCTGACTGAGGGTCAGCACGATGTGTGTCATTCGTGTACCTGTCCTACACGGACTTAACCACTTAATGACAGGAAATGTGGGGTTTTGCAGGGTGGTGGTTTAAATTTAGGTAGATGAAAAGAAGGGAGGTAGCCGTAGCTCCTCATTGTAGCCAGCTCGGGTGCAACGCTATGTGTGCACCGCTGGTGTGATAATTTTAGGAAGAGTTTAATTTAGAAGGTCTATTAATTTCAAACAGTAATAATTTTGAGGTTGTAATAAGAACTTTATTGTCACCGGGTGTGCCCACATGCCATGCGGGGAAGCCGGTAGAGCTTGTAGCGTCTTTCGAAGGTTCTATAGTTCCCTATAGACCTAACCAGGGCGCTCTGATGTTGAGGCAAACTCGCGTAGAATTTTGTGGCCCGGCGCCTAATGACATCTTCCACATAGTGGAGAGATGAGGCTTCATGAAGGTATCTCACGGGAAACCTCCAGCAAACAGAATAGATGGCCCTAAGACATCTATTTTGTACACGCTGAAGTTGTCGCAGATTGGTTCCTGCGGCCATGCCTCAGATCTCACACGCATAAAGCATGATGGGAAGAATTAAAGCCTGAAAAATGCGCAACTTAAGGGGTGCCGGCATTCCTGAGCGCATCATGGGGTATAAGGAAGCCGAAGCACCGCACGCCCGATGAGCTGCCTCCTGGATGTGACCCCGAATAATATGACCTGATGCAGTTTTCGAATTTTTATATGAATTACTAATCGTACACATTCTTCAAAATACATTCTCTATTTTTTAAATGTGAAATATGTGTAAATATTAAAAGCACATTGTGATTTTTCCTTTGGTAGAGCGCTAATAAACCGCAGACTAATTATTTCTCATGAATTATGGGGGCAGTTGACCTCCCCTGATACACAGGCTCGTAAATCGCGTTTTGATCACTGCTGTTGCTGATCTAATCTAAATGACCAAATGACAAAGAAGTTACACCGTGTCCGTAATGAATGTGAATGTTTTGTGTGTACTACGAGAGCTCCATTGAGATGTGTGACTGTTGTGGTGTTAGTGTGAGTCCTGTGTGTAGATTGAATTAAGTTGTGTTGTCTATAGAGTACTAAAACGTAAGCGAAGATTTGTCATATCACTTAATGTTGCTACAGAGTGACAAAAGAGCAAAGACAATTTACTTTGTAGTTATGCTACACTCAAAAGATACGAAAACACAAGCACGAGGCGTGTCGTAAAATAAGGTCTACAATTTTATTTAATTTAGAAAACATATTTATTGTCAATGAATGTTACATTGATGGAAATGCAGAACTTACAGCTATATTACAACGTAATCACCATTGCGATCGATGAACTTTTGCATGTGCTGTGGCAGTTTTTGTATACCCTTGTCATAGCACTCTCCCACCAAGTTGCGCAGGTAGCGCTCAACCTCGTTTTTCAAATCATCGTCGGTCTGGAAATGTGTTCCCCCCAGGTGTGACTTCAACTCAGGAAACAGATGATAATCACTAGGTGCTAAGTCTGGACTGTAGGCGGGATGGATGAGGATGTCTCATCCGAACTGGGCCAGGAGATCTTCGGTGAGCATTTTGGGGACCCACCTTGCGATAATACAAATGTTCGGTCAAAATGTTGTCAATCGTAGTCTTACTGACTTCAGGGATAAGTTCGTACAGCTCTCGAACTGTCACACACCGATCTTTAAGCATTGCTTGCTCCACTTTTGCAATTGTTTCGGCTGAAACCGAAGGCCGACCAGAACGCTGTTCGTCATGGACGTCTGTACGTTCGTCTTTGAACTCACTGACCTACTTACGCACGTTTTTGACGTCCATACACTGTGACCCATAGACTTCGCATAGCTGACTATAAATGTCAGTGGTGCCTTTGTCACTCAAAAAACGGATCGGCTGCACGCAACTCGCATTTGGCGGCGGAAGTGATAGGAAGCTCCATCGCAAACGGCTGCCCAGTCAAGACTAATGGTTGCAACGGGATCGCTGTGGTGGAAATTTGAAGGAGTGAAACCAAGATACACGCCAGTGTTGCCGGATCTCGCGTAATAGCGTTTCTCACGGCTCCAGCGCCTCGGAGACCTTATTTTACGGACACGCCTCACAACAACAATGAAAGCACATGTGAAAATCATGAATGATTGAAAGATCTGCTTCATAACTACAGCAGATACAGATCGCTATTTGCACTTGTTTCTGTTGCCACAAGCAGAGCAAGAATATTGAATTCCAGCACGATGTACACCCTCTTACTGCACATGGAAGGCTCTAAAGGTAACTTACCACTATTATGGGTTTCAAATGGCATGCTATTTGTCCTTGAGCGCTACTAGGTGAGCAACCAATCGGAGTCTTGCGGTGTTGTCATATTTCATTCGCCCTAAGTGGTGTGAGATTTGCGCCAACCTAATCAATCTCTGATAAATACTGTCACCTGAACATCGGAACTCCCGATAGAACCGGCCGGCAGTAGGGCGACAGAAGGCATTCAGTCCACGCCTACTCATTTATCTTGTAGCGTTCACTGAAGGGGATGGTGAGGAAAGTGTCACCGATCGCTGGCCGCCTCTTTCCCTTCCCCCTGAGGTCTGGAACAGTCGAGATATCTGACCCGTAACCTTCTAGATAGGTTAGTTGGTCTTATATAAGCGACGCGCCGGGCTGAACTCCCAACCAAAAGACCTACACCACCTTCATCCTACAAATTTCAACTCAAATCCTACCTGCGGTTAAACCCTTAACGGGTTACAGCCAGCCAGCACGAGCGAGCGAGAGAGATCAGTTCTTGGCGAGCAGACGTGTGGAGCGCCCAGTGAGGGAACGGACTGGAAGACTGTGTACGTGCATCGGAGGAGTGTACGTAACTGCGAGTGCAGAATGGAACTGTGGCGGACGAACTGGTGAATTGTAATTGTGTGCACTACGTAATTCTGTGTAATCGGCAACTGTTCCAACTGTAATTCGGTGGAAATAAAGAACATTTTGAGTCTGTGCGATTGGACTTTTGATTTCGCGAACCCACAAAGTTACAATACTATTCGCACTAAGACAAAAATTCCATTTTGCAAAAACTCATGCACGAGAAAGGTAGAAAGTGATGTATCTAACATAACCACAAAACTCATTAACTGAATATCATTATTGGTTTGCATATATACGTGTAGCACTCAGAACTGTAACGTAAACGTTTGACATGACGTGATAAAAGAATTACTTTAAATAAGCCAAGGTATTAGTTAAATTCGAGCGAGTACTCACAACACAATTCCTGCTGACTTGTATAATGCTGCATTGGCAGAACGTGACTTGCCACACTATATGTTTGTTTATGAATCGTACATAATCTCTTTACTCTAGAGAGTTCAAAGCAATATTAGCCCGCCTAGGTTGCGTAGATGGTAGCGTGCCTGCCTCACGTTCAAGAGGTCTCGAGTTCGAATCTCGGTCAGGGTGAGTTACCTGGATAAGGTTTTTTCTGGGGTTTCCCTTATCCTGAAAACGAATGTCGGGTAACTCTAAGCTCCATGGACCCCGGACTCATTTGAGCATCATTTCACCCATTTCATGACTTAACGTTGGAGGACGTAAATTAAAAAAATACAAAAAGCAGTATTTTTCAGTTGTTCTTCTGTTTAAAAACAAGGGAAAGTGGATCAGCTTGTAATTGAAATGAGACACGAGGTATTATAAACCACCTTCCCCGTTAACACCGCCAGAACAATCCAACTGAGCTACTGCAGGCTCAAATTATGTTGCAAACAGAAATAATACTTTTAAACTGACTGACACTGAACGACTTATTCACCAACAAATTGACAAGGTTGCACAAGACTTGGAAAACTGCATGGGACATGCAGAATTTTTGAAAGAAATAGCACGTGACGAGATTTTGGAGCCTATCAGCTTAAACTTGCAACACTCAGATGATGCAGACAGTGACAATGACGAACTGTTTCTTAACGGAAGTGATATTCATAGCTATATGGCAGTTTCGTTGGATTAGATAGAAAAATAGTTAATTCATAAACTATAATTATTTTTAAAACTATATATTTAAAATACGTGCGTAATATACGAATATCCATGTTGAATAACTGCGTTATTATAAAGCTTTGGAAAATTCAGTTTGTGTTCCCTTACGTCTACCGCCAAGAAGGCTCGCAAGTGTGCGAGAGAGAGAGGGAAATATCAAAAGTGTGGGGGTAACGAGGTGGCAACGCCGGAGGCTCTTACGCATCCGATTCGCTACAAGCCAGAAATCCACCCATTTGAAACACATAGTAGTATGTAGTATTGGCATGGTCTATTCTAGAGGAAGACAGTTTCGAGACTTGTGACGTATTTCAGACAACAGCGAGGCCAGCAGTGCGTATGACGTCAGGCAAGAGCCGTGTAGTACCAAGTTGCCTATATAAATGGCACTGTGAGTACAGAATCCGAGGGTTCAGTCAGGTGTACCACACTCGATGACAACAATGTAGCTGTCAAGTACCAAATGGAACTGTTAAATTTACAATGTGACGATTTATTGAGAGACAAATACACACACAAGATATACTTGGCTGATTTTAACAAGAATGTCCCCCAAACCAGATTTACGAGGTTGTATTCACTTGTCGCACGGACATTGTGTGTGATTGGCTCGACATATGTCTGCGAACAACTTTTTTTCTGTTATGAAATTAGCTAAGTCCAAACTCCGAAGTACCTTGTCGTATCACAATCTAACATGCAGACCTTGATTACAAATTTCCCAGACATTACGTCCTGACATTGATAAACTAGTTAAAGAAAAACGAAACAGAAAGTGTCGGAAAATGACCACGTAATTATGTTCTGAGTGGGTCTCCTCTAATTTGCAGAGAAAATTACTTTGTTTTATTTTATTTACTTCATAACATGCCTGACCTTCAGATAAACTACGAGTTGAAGTTTTATATATTTTCTCATAGCTCAGCGCCAAAATGTAATTGTTTATAAACTGTGACCAATTATGTAATTAAAGCAGTCAGCATTAATATTACAACACACAAGATGTAAGTTGTAGATATTATTGATATCCGATTTGTTTCCTGTATTTCCTACGCTGTCGGTAGCCCAACACATCAAATTATTTACTTCCTCTTGGGCAGCAGAAATCAGCGCAGTGACGTCACACGCTAACCTCCTTTCGTTCGGAGGCATATTTGGTGGTTAGAGCTGACAGACCTCACGTCACACCGCCACTACCTGTCTTCTGGTCTACTAATTGTTTGGTCCCTGAACTGCCTAGAACACTCCTGATGTTTTCGTGTGTCAGTTTGATAAACAAACTCGCTATGCACAGAAACCCAGGAACGTAGCTTTTGTAAGATTAAGAATTAATCAAGCTTTTTAAAACTCACCTCTTTGTTATAATGAACCTTGACTGAAATACAGGAGCATTATGAAATACGAGCAATCTTTCATCTTTCAGTGATGTATACATAAGTTCTCAACATATGGAATTAAGCAGTAAATGTTTTATAGTATTTTGATCTTATCCATGCTCAAACTGATGTACATAAAATAACTTTTTATTAAAATAGAAGCTTACTGCTGTCGTACAACAGAAATTTATCCACTGCTTCAAGCAGAATTCCTGGTAGCTCTTCATGGTTTGATTTATTCTCTCTAGTACTCAGTACATTCCATGCAGTTATTCTTGTCTTCAGCTATCTCTATCTATTCCTGACTTTTATTAACCTCAGTGTAGGCATTCCAGTAATTATTTCTTATTCGCTAACACTTTTTTATGATTTCTAGTGAGGTTAAAAACTCCCAAATGCCCTAAACTTCCTGGAGAAAGGTAAACATAACTAAACACAACACACGACAGTTTATACACCTGGTTAAATGCTTTCCGTTTAGCTTTTTCTACCTTCAGTTTTTGTTACATTGTTGCAGAGAACAAACAGGTGTCTTTGCCCAACTCGTTTACTACGTGGCTTCTCTTTGTTAGTTCAATCATTTTTATTGGGACATACGCCACTGTAGAGCACTTTATTAGCACAGCTTTGTCCGTTGGTATGCATGACACAAATTGTCAACTGTTTCACATAGAGGACTGAAATTCTTATAAAGGAAAACAAACCTAAAATGAGACAAGATCGTTCCGGTATATACGAGGCATGTTATTTAAGTCAGTACCGTTTTGGAATTAAAAAAAAGACGTGCATAGATATCGCAATAATTTTATTTCTTCATGAAAACCTGTACCTTAATCTACTTTTCTACATAATTTCCGTGAATATTGAGGCACATCTCATAACGTGGCACCAGTTTTTGTATACCCTCCTCATAAAATTCTGCCGCCTGACGTGTTAACCACTGTATCACAACTGTTTTGACTTCGTTATCGTCTTGAAGATGCTGACCGCCCAGATGCTTCTTCAAGTGCAGGAACAAATGGTAGTCGCTGGGCGCCAGATCAGGGCTGTATGGAGGATGATTTAGACTTTCCCATTGAAAAGATTTGATGAGATCTTTGGTCCGATTAGCCACATGTGGACGGGCATTGTCATGCAAAAAACCGATACCCTTACTCAACTTGCCACGCCTTTCGTTCTGGATTGCACGGCGCAGATTGTTCAATGTCTCACAATAAGACGCTGCATTGATTGTCACATTACGAGGCAGAAACTCCACTAGCAATACTCCTTTTCTGCCCCAAAATACTGTGCACATGATTTTCCGGGCAGAAATTGTTTCCTTAATCTTCACTTTTGTGGGTGATGATGAATGTCGCCATTCCATGGATTGTTGTTTCGATTCTGGTGTGACGTAGGCCACCCATGTTTCGTCACCAGTAACAATTTGGTCTAAAAATCTTCACCTTCATTGTGGTACCGCTCAAGGAAGGTCAATGCACTGCCTAAACGTTGGGTTTTGTGCAAATCCGTCAACATTTTCGGAACCCAACGTGAACACAATTTCTGGTACTTCAAGTTCTCGGTCACAATGCGATACAAAACACTACGAGAATATTGAGGAAAATAGTCGCACAATGATGAAATTGCAAAACGTCTGTTTTCTCTCGCCTTTTCGTCCACTTTCTGCACCAAATCTTCAGTAACGACTGAAGGACGCTCACTCCGTTCTTCATCATGCACATTTGTGCGGCCAACTTTAAATGCTCTCACCCATTTCGTTACCATTCCATCACTCATAAAGTTTTGACCGTAAACTTCACAGATATCACGATGAATATCGATCGGTTTTACGCCTTTAGCACTAAGAAATCGTATAACAGACCGTACTTCACAATCGGCGGGACTCACGATTTTCGGAGGCATCTTAAACGCTCAGTAACCAACGTATACAATAAAGAATCAGACTGTAATGGCGTCAGTGCGTAGACAAGAGATGTAGGTAACCAGCGAGCATGCACGGAACGCCGACCATAGCGCTGCGGCGGCGGAATCGCAAAACGGTACTGACTTAAAAAACATGCCTCGTATATATACGAGACGAGCTAACCATGGATTGTACAGGATAGGTAAGGAACACATGGCCAGATTGTACACGGAGCAATTGTTCAGAGGTACGGAAGTCATGCTCTGAGAGAGGTTGGGGTTTTCTATCTAGTTCATTCCTACAAAAGGTATGGTAATACTAATTAAAGGTAAATTCACTTAATAAGAATATTTACTACAAATAAGCAGATTACATTGGTGGCCACAGCGGCCGGTTACTTGCCTCAAGAGGTTGCGGACAAATCCATCTATCCAGGCCGAAGAATTTTATCACCCGAACGTCGGAACTCCCGATAGAACCGGCCGGTAGTAGGGCCAGACGGGAAGCATCTAAACCACGCGTACCCATTTGTCTCGTGTCACTAACTGAAGGGGTGATTAGGAGAGCGGCACGAGCCCTGTACCGTCACTTTCCCCTCCCCCCAGACGTCTGGAAACCTCGGGATAATTGTGCGCACCGCGAACCTTCCAGAAACGGCGATCTTCCCTATATAAGACCTGCAGTTGGCGAGTCAGTTCAGTTCTTAGCGAGCAGCCGTGAGGAGCGCCGAGTGAGTGAACGGACCGGAAGACTGTGTAAGTGCATCGGAGGAGTTGTACGTAATTGCGAGTGCAGAGTGAACCTGTGACAGACGAACTAGTGAATTGTAATTGTGTGCGCTACGTAATTCTATGTAATCGGCAAGTGTTCCAACTGTAAGTCGGTGGAAATAAACAACATTTTGAGTTTGTGCAATTGGACTTTTAATTTCACAATATTCCAAGAGAGAGCGAGCAACTGGCTTACACAAACTTTTATCCAATAAGTGATGGAGTGTGAGGAGTGACGTCACACGTGAACTATTATGTTAATTAAAACAGTCATTTGTGACATCATATACTTCCTCTACTGTGCAGAGTAAGTAAGGGAAGTCTTGTATTCCGCTAATAATTTGGTTTATTAATAAAGAAAAAGTGGTGGCATAGAATTATAATGAAGATATAAATTAAAATAAAGGTCTATAAACAGATAACATGTACCATTGTATGCTTTTCTGCACCCTCAACTTACGAGATTGCAGTTTCTGTGCTGGTTTCTCTGCCTGGGCACATCCACTTTTTCACAAAAAAAAAAAAAAAAAAAAAAAAAAAAAAAAGCTCTATGATCTTTATATCTTAAACCAATGTACACGGTTCCTGAAAATTCGCTTGGCATATATTAAGCATAAATGCGGCATCTTAGTCAAAATGTTTATCCAATCATTTACGAAAAATTATTCCTCTTCCTCCTTAGGCAGTTTTCCAGTATATATTATTATTAACATAGTGAATTGCTCTGTTCCAGGTTTACTTTCCATTTTTCCGGGTTTTAGTACGTATACCACGTGGCCTCACTGCCCCGTCTTCCACGTAAGCAGATATAACTTATCAAGGCTTCTCGGGTGATCAGTCGTGTCAAGTTAATAAACGTCGAGCTTTCGGCCATTGCAGACTCCATAGCCTTCTTCAGGATGCTCGACCTTTATTAATTTGACACGGCTGATCACCCGCGAAGCCTTAATTAGTAATGCTTGCCGTGAAGCCATCAGGTCTTTCATATATAACTTCTTGCGTTAAAACAATCGCAGAAAGAAACGGCGCAATTCCACGGAGTGAGCGAATTTGGTTCTGCTCCTAGCGATCAGACAGCTAGCGTGTGTACTCCGTGATGGAATGAAATAAAATGTGTAGCGTTTAACGCCCGGTTTTACTACGAGGCATGTTTTTTAAGTCAGTACCGTTTTGCGATTCCGCCGCCGCAGCGCTGCGATCGGCGTTCCGCGCATGCGCGCTGGTTCCCTTCATCTCTTGTCTCCGCACTGACGCCATTACAGTCTGATTCTTCATTGTCTACGTTGGTTACTGAGTGTTTAAGATGCCTCCGATAATCGTGAGTCCCGCCGATTGTGAAGTACGGGCTGTTATACGATTTCTTAGTGCTAAAGGCGTAAAACCGATCGATATTCATCGTGAGATCTGTGAAGTTTACTGTCAAAACATTATGAGTGGTGGAATGGTAAGGAAATGGGTGAGAGAATTTAAAGATGGCCGCACAAATGTGCATGATGAAGAACGGAGTGACCGTCCTTCGGTCGTTACTGAAGATTTGGTGCAGAAAGTGGACGAAAAGGTGAGAGAAAACAGACGCTTTACAATTTCATCATTGTGCGACTATTTTCCTCAATATTGTTGTAGTGTTTTGTATCGCATTGTGACCGAGAACTTGAAGTACCGGAAATTGTGTTCACGTTGGGTTCCGAAAATGTTGACGGATTTGCACAAAACCCAACGTTTAGGCAGTGCATTGACTTTCCTTGAGCGGTACCACAATGAAGGTGAAGCTTTTTAGACCAAGTTGTTATTGGTGATGAAACATGGGTGGCCTACGTCACACCAGAATCGAAACAACAATCCATGGAATGGCGACATTCATCATCACCCACAAAAGTGAAGTTTAAGCAAACAATTTCTGCCCGGAAAATCATGTGCACAGTTTTTTGGGACAGAAAAGGAGTATTGCTAGTGGAGTTTCTGCTTCGTAATGAGATAATGCAGCGTCTTAATGTGAGACATTGAACAATCTGCGCCGTGCAATCCAGAACAAAAGACGTGGCAAGTTGAGTAAGGGTATCGTTTTGCTGCATTACAATGTCCGTCCATATGTGGCTAATCGGACCAAATATCTCATCAAATCTTTAAAATGGGAAACTCTAGATCAACCTCCATACAGCCCTGATCTGGCACCCAGCGACTACCATTTGTTCCTGCACTTGAAGAAACATCTGGGCGGTCAGCGTCTTTAAGACGATAACGAAGTCAAAACAGTTGTGATACAGTGGTTAACACGTCAGGCGGCAGAATTTTATGAGGAGGGTATTCAAAAACTGGTGCCACGTTATGAAAAGTGCCTCAATATTCACGGAAATTACGTAGAAAAAGTAGATTAAGGTACAGGATTTCATGTAAAAATAAAATGATTGCGATATCTATGCAGGTGCTTTTTTAATTCCAAAACGGCACTGACATAAAAAATATGCCTCGTACATACGGCACCGCAGGCGGTGACACTGATGATACACGAGATGAAGATGGTGCAACGGTGGAATGAGATGACTGGGGAAACCTTAGATCCCGGAGAAAACCCGCCCGAGCACCGTGTTGTCCTCCACAAATCTCAATTTGCGGTCGCCTGGGATCGAACTCTGGTGACACTCCGTGATAGCAGATAAGAACAATATAAACAACAGAGAAAATTTTGGAACGTTATACAGTGCGCGGTTTTTGTCTAACATTACATATTACACGTTGTAATATGTGTATCAGAACTCATACAAACATGTTATTGGTGTATTTTCTTGTAATTAGCTGTTGTATTCATTTTTATATGTAGTTATGATTACCATTATTATCATTTCTGTCCTCATTATTATTTTTATTAGTTCTATTATTATTATTATTATTATTTATATTTTTAATTAATTTCTCCAGAGTTGTCATATCGGGAGATGAATGAACTGCGTGAAATTATGCTCAAATGAGCCCAGGGTTCATAGAGCTTAGAGTTACTAGGCATTTATCTTTCAGTATAAGGAAAAACGTAGTAAAAACTGTATCCGGTTAACTCACCTTGACCGAGTTTGGAGCTCGAGGCTTCTTGAACATGAGGCAGAAGTGCTACCATCTATGCTACCGAGGCGTGCATTAACTTTTTTGTAGTTATTATTGTCATTATCATTAGTATCATTGCTATTTTTAGTTTCATTAACTTTATTTATATTATTAATAATATATTAATCTTTTTATGTAAAATATTTATTGGAAGATTGGAGGTGCTCCATCTAAGTCAATTTTTCGTTCTTAGATGAATTGCTGTGTATACAGAGCCGAAATTTTATGCACAAGTATGGACAAAATTAATTGAAACAACGTAGTAATTACAAAGAGTCTAATGAATGAAGTTTGTCATATTTTCTAACCAAAGATACATTTTAAAACTTGATTTTGTCGTAATGCCTTAATGCTCGTTACGCTTTTGTCACTTTGAAATGTTTCCCATTACAGAATTTTTATACATATTGTTTAAGATACATTCTAAGAAGGTGAGTGCAGAGATTTATTGTTATAAAGTCTATTTTTGAACTCAGGTTCTTAATAATTTAATGTAACTGAGTTTAAGAAAACTGAAAGTGTAGTATGTTTCATTATTTTTTCAGGTAAAGATTAAATGATGCATAGCATTCAATTTTGATTGTAAAAATCGATATCAGTGAAATAAGATGCAAAATTTGAAATTTTGGGGGAAATATTTTCTTAGAAATTTATGCTCATGAAAATTAATATTTTGCTGTAATTAAACCTCTAATAAAAGTTTCTGCTAAATTAAGCCAAGAGTTCGTAATGGATTAAGTTTGTATTCAGACCTATTGTTTAAAGTATGATTGCTCATTTACATTAACGAAAGTGGGTCGCTAAAGGGGAAGCCTGTGTAGGTTTAGCCTGTGTACCAGTTTTGCTTGCCAGAGACTGTACCTCACGAGCGAGCTCTGTTATGTCTTCATCAGGACAAAGTGCACACATCTTCAGCCGCAAGATGATGATGGAGCGACCCTGGTAAGGATTCGACCTCACATCTCCTTATTACGGGGCTATCATTACCAGGCCCACCACTGCTATGTAGATGAGGGAGATAGCCTTCTGCCAACAATCGCAATAAACTGCAGCATGTGCACTGTTGCCATCTTTAATATAAAGTGTGCACGCCAACCATAGCAAATAACTGAGGTAAGGAACACGAAAAGAGCTATTGCCATTTGGCTAGAATATTCTAGATGTTTTACTTTCTAGAACGTTCTCGAATGTTTCGGAACTGTATGGACATTTCCTATGTATATAAGTAAGCATTCTCGTAAATTGAACCCGTGAGTCTGGCCAAGTGAGTGAGCGAATGAGTGCTTTAGTGAACCCTTCGGAAGAGAGGCTGTGTCGGACTGATTTCGTTACGCCACTACGTCGCAAAACAAAGTGAAGTGTCAGTGAACAGTAAACTGGTAGAATCAGCCAAGTAAAGTCTCAATGAAAATTAAAATAGATTATAAATACATATTTTATTTAATATTATTATCAATTGTCAAGATCGTATCAGGGCCGCCGGTAATCGAATGTTCGTCCTACAAGAGTTCTTTTTCTCGACTGAGATAGGGTTATCGGTCCGGGCCAGTTTTGGAGCCGCGACCTCGTTCGAAGGATGAATGAAACGGATGAAATGATGCTCAAATGAGTCCAGGATCTATGGAACTTAAAGTTACCTAACATTGATCTTTCAGGATAAGGAAACACCACAGAAAAACCTTATCCAGGTAAGTCATTCTTAACTAGATTCGAGCTCCTGACGTCTTGATCGTGAGGCAGACATTCTTTTAATTTGCTTAACCTCATTTGAAATACACACTTATAGAAGTTTTTTTTACAAACTTTTTCTTGTCATTGGCACAATGGGAATATGTGGATATAGTAACACTAAGTGATAGCACCCGCCTCGGTAGCGTGGTGGTAGCATGTCTGCCTCACGTTCAAGAGGTCCCGAGTTCAAATCTCGGTCAGGGTGAGTTACCTGGATAAGGTTTTTTCCGGAGTTTTCCCTTATCCTGTAACACGAATGTTGGGTAACTCTAAGCTCCATGGACCTCGCACTCATTTGAGCATCATTTCATCCATTGCATTCATCGTCCGATATTACTTAACGTTGGAGGACGTAAATGACAAAAAAAAAAAAAAAGCGAGTGACAGTCAAATATTTTGGGATCGGGTGTGAATGACCAAGAAAGAAAAAAAAAAGAATAACGACTTCTCTCTTGAGAAAAGTATAAGCATTTGAAAACTCAAACCACTAACTTTTGTTTACCAGTTAAGGAAACATCATTCAGAATGGAAAGCACTTTTAAAAATACCCCCCAAAAATTCAGGACATACATTTCATTTGCCTGAAAATACGTCAAGCATATGCTAAGTTATTGAAAATCTTTTGAAGAAGTTTTGGGGAAATAAAATGATCACAACATTATCCACGTAAAGGGCAGTTCGGGATGGGAGATTTCTTTTGAAAATCCTCGTGCCACATCCTTTGTAGATGCAGAACTTAATTTATAGCTTAGTTTATAAAGCCATCACACTTGGTTTAACCTCCTTCTGTTCAAATTCATCACATTCACTCACACACATACTTAGCTTTTTTCAAAGAATTCTTTTGTTTCTGTATTCAGGAAAGCTCAGAAGATAAACTTTGAGTGGAGTCTCGAATATAATAGGCACTTCTTCCATTTATTATAACTATGTAAAATCTTTTTCTGTGATCCGAGAGCCCTCTTACGTTCACCAAGTGTAAACAACCAGAGCGAGATCTCTAGGCACTACTGACCTCCAGTGATCGCTCACACTTCTATTACACTGTAAAACATTAAGGTAAAAAGAAGAAGTTTTAGGAATACATTCTCTTTTTTCTCACTTCTACCACAGCACTTACATCACGTTTCCACATATAACGCAAACCTGAAACTGGACTATCATTCTCTGACTAGCCAAATTCTAAGATTTCTTTTTGACTTTTCAGTTTTCAGAACTGTGCTACGCGTATTCCTAAACGGCCTACGATAAATGAACGTCCTGAAATTCCACCAATGTCTTTTATGAATTTATTTACTAGCATAGTTACACTGACTTATACTTGTCTTTTCCTTAAGAGGGAAGCTGGCTAACGTCTTCTCCATGACCCAAATTTTGGAATCTGTCTAGATTAGGCATTGATTTTATTATAAGGAAATTATTATCTATTAAAATTACTTAACCATCTACTGAACAATTGTTTATAACATTATTAACTTAGCTGAGCTGGAAGTTTAAGTCAAAATATGTTTAGCGGCATTAGCCAGTGCCAAATATACTGTACATTTGAATGAAGCTTGTTGAACAAGGATATCCTGGAATGGATAGTCTCAATTTCACGCCTTGGCTGCATTTCATCACCTCGAGGAAATTGGACTGAATTGGCACCAGGTTATTGGAACAGCTGGCCTATTTCGGAGCTTCAAACTACTCCTGCAAGAAGAAAATACTCTTCTGTTTCGAACAATGCATTCAACAAAATAGAGCCGAGTCGATTTCATTAACAGCATTATAAAATAAGATCCGCTGTATCATATTTTGTGCTTCACTGAGTAACGTTAAGGAAAACGCTTTCCTAAATTATCGTCGAGAATAAACATTTTTAATGTTAAGACTTTGTCTATATCTTATAGTTTACCAGTCACGCAGTTTATCCGGGATGAAGACGTATTTAGATTCTACTCCCAAATAATTAATTGAAGATATACATTTCTTTATTATGAAAATATCATTATATATTATTCGACCCTACTTTGATTATTTTGTACATTTTCTCCCCCCTTCATCACCATGCTGATAGGGGTCAAACTAGATTAAAAGAACTAGAAACAAAAACTATATGAAAAAGGAAATGATTTAGAACTCGAGTGTTTCAGAGGCGTTCCAGAGTTCTGCTTGAACAAACATAGCTATACACATAACACATGCACGCATACAGGTGTATATATGTGTACATGCCTGCATCTGCAGCATAGATGTTAGCGTGACTGCCTTACGTTGCAAGAGGACTCGAATTCGAATATAATGCTTTTCCCAGGGTTTTCCCTTATCCTGAAAGAGTCTCATGGTTAATCTCACGATTAACTCTAAGATGCATTGTCTCTGGGCTTATTTGAGGATCATTTCACCTATTTCATGTATCGTTCGATATGACTTAACTCACAAAATTAAAAAAAAATTACATATATATGCACGTATATACTGTGACTGCGAGGGTTACATAGAATCAAAACTATGGTTTGCAGAAATTTAGAACACTCTTTATTTCAGTAAAAAGACGTAAAATTGACAATCAGCAGTCTTCAAGGTCGACTCGGTGCTCCGCTGCACGTAAACAAGCGTCCAGCTCTGGCTGGCAACAGCTCAACTATGCCATACGGTTACCATACATTTTTATACTGTCAATTGCAGAGCCTACATTACACACTAATTCCTAACTAGTTAAGGGGGGAAGTTTTAAATTAATACCACATCTAATAGTTAAACATAATCTTTGCATTAAACATTTAAAATGTGCTTTATCAGGTACTGCTTAAAATTTTGACTTATAGAGTATATCATCTAAAATACCCTTGGATGTATTAAAAGAACATACATTTCTCAACATCAATCTAACTAGTTCTTTATTTATCTAGAGAAAATCTAAACTTGAGTGAGAGTTAACTAATTATTTACTAATTATCTCACAATTAAAGGAAAGTATATCGATATGAAAAATAAATATAACACTAACTTATCAAATAAATTGATCGAACTGCTTCATGTACAGTACGCGCATGTTTTCTTGATCGCTGGATTTATGGTGTGGTGCGGGCAGAGGGGAAGAAGCGAGAGCTAATGCTCTTTTGTTTCTGGAGTGTGGTCAACCTTGAAAAACACAGTTAAGCAAAATAGCGTGCAAGATAAGCGAACATATCACAAGTAACGTTACATCCTCTGAAAACATTTCTTAGTTTTACCCACGTCAGCTCAATTGCATTCAGATTGAAGTTATACGGAGTTAGACGAATAATGTGTTCCCTTTCGAGAGCCATAACATCCACAAATGTTCATACAAATATAAATAATTTTCAAGTAAATGCTGGTGTACATCACCACCTCACTCGTAACAAGGATAAACTGGCAATTCGAGCGCACCGAACGAGACTTTATGAAGGAAGCTTTAACTACAAAGGGATAATGTTATATAATAAACTTCCAAATTCATTTAAACAAGCTGCATCATTAAAACACTTTAAGAATAAGGTTAAGAAATTTTTGCATGCACACTGTATTTATACGGTTAATGAATTTTCAGAACTATAACCATGTAAATGAGCACTGGAAGCATAGTACATTCACAAACCTGTAATATTTATATTATGACATTTCTTGTAGTAAATTAGTCTATGCAAATACCACATGAAACCATAGAAAAGCTGCTTACTGCGTATATTGTCTGTAATCAATTTGACTTTATGTATATACTGTATTTATACATTTTTACGTGTCTAATAAGATGTATATGTTGCCAAGGACGTACTAAAATTCTAATTCTAACATACGATTGTTGTAAAATGGTTAGCTAATTAACCTCGAAAAATTGAACAAAACGAAATATGGCGGACATGATAAAGCTTAGCGTATGTAGATGTCAGTGTATAGCGCAATTTAAAATTCAAAGTTGTCATCTATGTTCACGGAGTTAAACGAAACCTGCCGAATGAGGACTTGGAATCCGATCGCTATTCTTATCGCGGGCATATTGTATTTTTTTCTGTTTTTCCTTGTGTTGTTTACTGCCTTGTTTTGGTGAAGCTAACTGTGAATGTCTATGTGGAAAACAAATGACGTACTGAAACAAAATAACAATTGCCAAGTTGATAAAAATAGACAAATGAGTGAATTGATACTGTCACCCTATTAGCGTAAGATACGACTGGGGACAGCTGGAAGGGTCCGAGGCAGCCGAGCCACGCCCCCCGCCCATTAATCTGTCACTAACTGAGGGGTGATTTAGGGAAATGTCACTTGTCCCTCGGCGTTTCTCTCCCCTTCTCCTGTCCTCTGGAACGTTCGGGTGATTCGCGGGAAACCAGAGACTTCTAGAAAAACAGTGACATTCCTATAAAAGGGTTTCAGAGAGACAGTCAGTCAGTCAGTCAGTCAGTCAGTCAGTCAGTCAGTCAGTCAGTCAGTCAGTCAGTCAGTCAGTCAGTCAGTCAGTCAGTCAGTCAGTCAGTCAGTCAGTCAGTCAGTCAGTCAGTCAGTCAGTCAGTCAGTCAGTCAGTCAGTCAGTCAGTCAGTCAGTCAGTCAGTCAGTCAGTCAGTCAGTCAGTCAGTCAGTCAGTCAGTCAGTCAGTCAGTCAGTCAGTCAGAGTTCGTGGCAATCAGCGTAAGAGTACAGTGCTAGTGTAAGGACGAGAAGACTGTGTATGTGCAACGGAAGAATTTACGTAATTATGACCGTACAGTGAAATTGTAACGGACGAACTGGTGAATCGTAATTGTGTGCATTACGTAATTCTGTGTAATTGGCAAGTGTTTAACTGTAAGTTGGTGGAAATAAAGAACATTTTTGAGTGGAGTAATTGGACGTTTCATTTCACGAACCCACAAAGTCACAATACAAAGAAATGAGAGGCAATAAAATTAATCTGTGCTGCAGTGATAAAACTATGTCAGTAGAATTTTTATCTCAACATGAAGCAAATAAAAGCTTGAAGTTCCATAAAAATAGTGTTTACAAATTATATTAAACCGTATGTAGAGAAATGAAACACATGAAAAAATCTGTACGTATTACGTCCACGCGATTAGACAATACAAAAGACTTAAATTCTTTATTTGCCATATCTCAGGAGAAATGTTTTGTCCACGTGCAGTCACTCTTGACATAAAGTGAGGCGGCTGTAAACTAAGGCTGCGTGGGCTCTGAGCAGTCTAGTAACAGGTTTCATGTGTGTGGTTGTATTTATAACCCGGCACAGAGCAAATTATTTCTCCTCACGAATTACAATGACAATGACGGTTAGGAAATAATTCATCCTATTTTATTTCCAGGATATAAAATATGTATAATAACGCCCCTTGGTAATGTCTTTATAACGTTCTTGTTGAAAGGACGGAACAATAAAAATCCAGCTCTGGGTAAGAATACCGACCGGCATTGGTTCCTGTATATAAGTTCATAATTTAACAGCGGCGACAAACTGAATGCCCAGCAATTTGTTATAGGGTGCTGTTAAAACACAATATATTGCTTAGAGCCTCGAAAATATTTAAGGACTCCTTCAATTGTACAAAATTCTTGGCGTAGTCATGAGTCGTCAAAGCCACCTACCCTTTGAGAACGGAGCGAGACGGTTACGCGTAAGGCTTGTATTCGGTGGACCAAAGCTCGATTCTCTGAGACGGTCCTTCTACCATCGAATTTTTCCTGGTTTCCCGAGCACTGTAGACAAATATTAGATTCTTCTTCTTCTTCTTCTTCTTCTTTCTTCTTCTTCTTCTTCTTCTTCTTCTTCTTCTTCTCTTCTTCTCTTCTTCTTCTCTTCTTCTTTCTTCTTCTTCTTCTTCTTCTTCTTCTTCTTCTTCTTCTTCTTCTTCTTCTTCTTCTTCTTCTTCTTCTTCTTCTTCTTCTTCTTCTTCTCTCTTCTTCTTCTTCTTCTTCTTCTTCTTCTTCTTCTTCTTCTTCTTCTTCTTCTTCTTCTTCTTCTTCTTCTTCTTCTTCTTCTTCTTCTTCTTCTTCTTCTTCTCTTCTTCTTCTTCTTCTTCTTCTTTCTTCTTCTTCTTCTTCTTCTTCTTCTTCTTCTTCTTCTTCTTCTTCTTCTTCTTCTTCTTCTTCTTCTTCTTCTTCTTCTTCTTCTTCTTCTTCTTCTTCTTCTTCTTCTTCTTCTTCTTCTTCTTCTTCTTCTTCTTCTTCTCTTCTTCTTCTTCTTCTTCTTCTTCTTCTTCTTCTTCTTCTTCTTCTTCTTCTTCTTCTTCTTCTTCTTCTTCTGCTTCTTCTTCTTCTTCTTCTTCTTCTTCTTCTTCTTCTTCTTCTTCTTCTTCTTCTTCTTCTTCTTCTTCTTCTTCTTCTTCTTCTTCTTCTTCTTCTTCTTCTTCTTCTTCTTCTTCTTCTTCTTCTTCTTCTTCTGCTTCTTCTTCTTCTTCTTCTTCTTCTTCTTCACTTCATGGCATAGGCAATCAAGTGCTTGTTCCACCTTCGAGGTCCTCCAGCCATTGTTTCCTGGGTCTGCCCACCGATCTCCTACCTTTAGGATGATACTGTAATATTTGTTTTATAAGCCTATTATCTGGCATTTTTTCAACATGTTCCTTCCATTTTTGTTTGAGATCTTTTAACCTATCATTCATACTAAAAATGTCCAGCTCTTCTCTTATATTTTCATTTCTTATTAAGTCCCTCTTCGTACATCCTTTCACACTTCTCAAGAATTTCATTTCTGAAGCCTGTATTTTACTCTGTTGCTTTTTAGTTAACGTCCAAGTCTCACTTCCGTAAATGTGTAGTGTTTAACGCCCGCTTTTACTACATACGGCACCGCAGGCAATGTGTTTTAAAACTGCCTCTCCTTCAGATTCGTACAAAACTTCCTGTATTCATAGCCAGATGATTTAAGAACGGGTTACTATGTAATGTCTTAAAACTATTATCTTTGCATGGCCAGAAAAAAATAGAATGACGATCTTGTACTTCAGAAAAGGTATAAATCCTAGAAATTTCAAATCTCAGAACTCATTAATTCAAAGCAAGAAAGAGTACTTGACATTGGTGTGCTTGAATAAAATATAATACTTTTTTCTTAAAGATTTGATGTCCTTTTAACGGTTACATCGTATCGGACGATGAATGAAATGATGCTCAAATGATTCCAGGGCCCAAAGAGTAGACATTCATCTTTCAGGATAAGGGGAAACCCCGAAAAAACGTTATCCAGATAACTCACCCTGATCGGAATTCGAACTCGAGACCTCTTGAACCTGAGGCAGATACGCTACTATCTACGCTACAGCGGAAGGGTAAAGGCTAGATTGGCTGTGATGAGTTCGTCTACCTCTTTACTGGTTACACAAAGTCATCCAAAAGGATGAGGTCTTGAGAGGCTATCCCAGAAAATTCATGATATACATTTTATTTGTCATAAAAATATACTAAATTTATGGTATTTTAATAGAATTCGCGGGAGCTACTTTTGATAAAATAAAAACTTTTGAAAAAAAGTTTCGTAGTATCTGAAACTCGATACGTTTGGAGTTATGCCGCTCTTGCACACACATATACACCTTTGCTGTGTTTCTTTTTAATTGAAGTTAAAACGCATATTTTCGGTATTTGGCGGAAAAAAGTAGAACTACCCGGTAGCAGTTATTTCCAGCCTTTCACCTTTAATCAGTTTTGAAACAGCCTGTGTATATTGATTGATACATTCGAGATGCGCGGCTAAGGGTGACGTAATAATGGCAGTGAACGGTCCTTAACGTCATGTGCTACATGAAAGCGGTAAAACGTGCCTGCATTATGAATTACTCCCATGAGAACGGACTTCAAATGAGATTCCGAATTTGTTTCATTGTCATATAAGAGGAAGTTTGGTTCAGCAACCATTGTATCTAGATTCTCTATTGGTATTGTCTTAGGAAAAAAATACTTAAATACCTACAAAGATTATAAAGAATAGATATTTAGAATTATATACGGTGTTCATTTTTATTCATTTCCAGCCCTCCGATTGAGCAAGAATGACGTCATAGTTGACTGGTGAGTCTATCTGAAGTCAAAGTGCCCTGTACGGAGAAAAAGTGGTAATTTGTGCAGACAGTAAGCAAATTCCAGCGCTCTAAGTGTGGTTGCACTGGTAACTAATACAACCAGCTTCCCCTGGATATGAACACAGACCACAGTGTCTTCGTGTTTGAATGCCGACATTAATTGGTACGACCATATAAATATAATTTAAACCGCTGCATACAGGAGTTTATGCAACGCTATCCAGCATTCAGACAAGTCCCTCGGAGCGTAATGCTGTCAGGTGTCCAGGTACCGTCAAATTGACATACTTTTGTTTCCAACATAAATGACTTACGTTTTATCAGTATGCGATATAAATTTTTTTCACTCTCACGCTTAATTAAAATGTATATTAATGTTGGTACCCCTTATGTCTTTTGTAACAAATAGGGGCATAATGTATGCCTCAAGCATACCTTGTCGCAATACAGATGGTGTTTAAGGGGAAGAGAGAAAGAAAATATAAGAAAATGGACAAATATGACTGTCTACTAGAGATATTTTTCTTGTTTAGACTGATAAAGCTTTATACATATTGTAACACTATTCAATAAAGAATGATCATAAATTTTTTACGGTCATAATTTTTCGCACTAAAATTCAAGCTTATTATATTCTGTTAGCTTAATATCAAACAAACACGCCGTAGTAGTTTCATTGTTGGGACTCCTGGTTCCCGCCTGTGAGAACCAGGCAACTTTCCACATGTTCAGTATCGCCTACCGCTGCAATGGAGGTAACATGCAGTTAAAGTTGATGTTAGAGGAAGATACGGAGTCTGTTTCAAACGTAATCCTGCTGATGAAACTTGCTACATCATTTTGATCCTGAGAGCAAACAGCAAATCTCAGTGTAGAAATCTCCTTCATCAGCAACTCCTAAAAAAGCAAAAGTGGTTGCTTCTCCTGGGAAAGTTATGTTCATCTCATTGTTTGATATTCATGGAATGGTTTATCAGCATGTTGTACCTGCACACACATCAGTAACTGAGCAATACTACAGGATATCCTGGAAACATTGCAAGTCCATATCAGGTGCAAAAGAGCACTTCTCCATGAAGCTGGCTGGATGCTTCACCACGATAATGCGCGGCCGCATATTGTCAATGTTGTTGTTGCATACCTTGCAAAAATCAACGTGAAGTACACCCCTCACCCTCCATATAGCCCGGATTTAGCCCCATGTGACTTTTTTCTATTCCCTAATTTGAAGAAACGCCTTCGTGGGAGGCATTATCCATCATCAGAAGCAGTGGTGAAGGGCTGCGGAGGAGATTTTGAAGGATCTCTCAAAAATGGTTCCCAGCATGTCTTGAAGACTGACAGAAACGCTGGGACAGGTGCATCGCATTCAGGGGAGACTATTTTGAGAAGGACCATCAAAATTATGAGCATGAGAAAAGGTACGTTGTCCAAAAAAATTGTGATCATTCTTTATTGAACAGCCCTGGTATCATTTCGTATATTCTTCATGGTATACTTTTGTCGGCTGCATAATTAGCTTTGCAGTGTACTGCATTGCAGTATATAGCTTTTTTTTTTTAAAAAAAAATGGTTATCGTATCTTCGTACCAGGGCGAAATTACGCGTCGTTATATTACGCAGGCAGACCCACCTCTCAAATAGTGTATTTACTTGCCGGTGAGGGAGGCCTCAAGCTGTTTTCAGTACATCAAATAAGATCACAAGCAGCTAGGGGAATCGTATATAAACTCGTTCCAGTACAGATGCTATTGATGACGTCAAATTTTGCGCGGTAAAATCACACTATAGTTTTATCAGTGTTGCTGTCAAAGATTTGCATTTTACTCGTTCATTTCAAGTGATACGTGAGACGAGCTCGTTTTCTTGGAGCCCAAGTCATTCGAAAAAAAAGCAAGGAATATAATGTGAAAGAAAAAAAAGTGACAACGCAAGTTTGCACCAAGTCATTTCGTCAGCAGCGTGGTGGACTGGCCTGGAGTACGCAACAGAGAGAATTCGACAAGCAGGTCCAAACTTGGTCTATTGTACTTGTCTCCAATGTGGGACACCCCCAGGGGGACAAGGCGATAGAAGAGAGAGGGTGGCGCTGCCAAGAAGCCACGACAGTTTAGAGGGTAGGGTCCCTACACTTTACTAGTTGTAAACTCCCCGGCAGGCCAGTACAAACAGCATCACAGCCTATAGGGTTCTGGAAAGGGCTTCAACAGGCCGGTTTCAGAGACTAGAGAGCTTCTTATGGAAGAGGACGTTTTATAGTATACCACAGGAAAGAAAGTCTCCGGGGGATGAGACGCAGGGGGGTTGTAAGAGGTTCCTACACCCTCCCACGGTAGTTTATGACACTCCATGTCCACTCAGTTACAGACCATTCAAAAACATTCTGACGGCTTCTACTTTTGTGAATGAATCTTCTAGGTTTTGTGTACAGAGGGAAAAGGGCGCATGTTTTCTAACAGTTCTGCTCTTTGTGTAGCATGCGTTCTCTGTCACACACATTTGCTGTCCTTGTCACACTGTGTAAGGGGGCGCATTCCTTTCAGGGACTTACTTTGCGTTTTTTTTTGTAATTTACGTTCTCCAACGTTAAGTCATATCACACGATGAATGGAATGGATGAAATGATGCTCAAATGAGTCCGGGGTTAATGGAGCTTAGAGGATAAGGTGAAACCCCGGAAAAGAACCTTATCCAGGTAACTCACCCTGACCGAGATTCGAACTCGGGACCTGTTGAACTTGAGGCAGACATGCTACCACCACGCTACCGAGGCGGGCTTTACTTTGCGTTGGTGGACAGTACCTAGAGCCATGCACCGTCGAGACGCCTACCGACACTCCTACCCTGAAAGAGACCATCAGAAGGGATATGATGAGAAATAATAATGGGGGTGAAAAGGAGGGACAGGAAATTCGGGGGATACAATTATCCTACTGAACATTCGCCTAGCGATCCGGGAAAACCCCCGAAAGAACGCAAGGGTTAGGCAGGTAAGCCACGGGAATCGAACCCGGAACTCCCGAATGAGGGACTGAACCATTCCGCTTGATAGTTTGATGTTAGTGTGTCTACCTCACGTTCAAAAAGGTACCAATTCATATCTCGGTCAGGGTGACTTATCTGTATAAGGGCTTCTTTCTCCCAGATTTTCCCTTAACCTGAAAGATGAATGTCGGATGACTCTTATATCTATGGTCCCTAGACTTTTAGGCCCACTGGCCAAGAAAAAAAAAAAAAAACATTACTACTTGCTTTATGCAGCATTAAATATTACATGCTTTTGTGATTAGGCAGTGCAGGAACCTCTGGTGTGCGAATCTCAAAACTTGTTATTGGGAAGCACCGGCCACAAAAACAAAAACATTACTACTTGCTTTATGCAGCATTAAATATTACATTCTTTTGTGATTAGGCAGTGCAGGAACCTCTGGTGTGCGAATCTCAAAATTTGTTATTGGGACACACCGGCCACGGAAACAAATGCATTACTACTTGCTATATGCAGCATTAAATACTACATGCTTTTGTGATTAGGCAGTGCAGGAACTACTGGTGTGCGAACCTCAAAACTTGTTATTGGGACGCACCGGCCACGAAAACAAATGCATTACTACTTGCTATATGCAGCATTAAATATTACATGCTTTTGTGATTAGGCAGTGCAGGAACTACTGGTGTGCGAACCTCAAAACTTGTTATTGGGACGCACCGGCCACGAAAACAAAAACATTACTACTTGCTTTATGCAGCATTAAATATTACATGCTTTTATGATTAGGCAGTGCAGGAACTACTGGTGTGAGAACCTCAAAACTTGTTATTGGGACGCACTGGTCACGAAAACATAAACATCACTACTTGCTTTTTCCAGCATTAAATATTACACGCTTTTATGATTAGGCAGTGCAGGAACTACTGGTGTGCGAACCTCAAAACTTGTTATTGGGACACACCGGCCACGAAAACAAAAACATTACTACTTGCTTTATGCAGCATTAAATATTACATGCTTTTATGATTAGGCAGTGCAGGAACCGTTAGTGTGCGAATCTCAAAACTTATTATTGGGACGCACCGGCCACGAAAACAAAAACATTACTACTTGCTTTATGCAGCATTAAATATTACATGCTTTTGTGATTAGGCAGTGCAAGAACCACTAGTGTGTGAACCTCAAAACTTGTTATTGGGACGCACTGGTCACGAAAACAAAAACATTACTACTTTCTTTATGCAGCATTAAATATTACATGCTTTTATGATTAGGCAGTTCAGGAACTACTGGTGTGCGAACCTCAAAACTTGTTATTGGGACGCACTGGTCACGAAAACAAACATCACTACTTGCTTTTTCCAGCATTAAATATTACACGCTTTTATGATTAGGCAGTGCAGGAACTACTGGTGTGCGAACCTCAAAACTTGTTATTGGGACGCACCGGCCCCGAAAACAAAAACATTACTACTTGCTTTATGCAGCATTAAATATTACATGCTTTTGTGATTAGGCAGTGCAAGAACCACTAGTGTGTGAACCTCAAAACTTGTTATTGGGACGCACTGGTCACGAAAACAAAAACATTACTACTTTCTTTATGCAGCATTAAATATTACATGCTTTTATGATTAGGCAGTTCAGGAACTACTGGTGTGCGAACCTCAAAACTTGTTATTGGGACGCACTGGTCACGAAAACAAACATCACTACTTGCTTTTTCCAGCATTAAATATTACACGCTTTTATGATTAGGCAGTGCAGGAACTACTGGTGTGCGAACCTCAAAACTTGTTATTGGGACGCACCGGCCCCGAAAACAAAAACATTACTACTTGCTTTATGCAGCATTAAATATTACATGCTTTTGCGATTAGGCAGTGCAGGAATCACTGGTGTGCGAATCTCAAAACTTGTTATTGGGACGCACTGGTCACGAAAACAAAAACATTACTACTTTCTTTATGCAGCATTAAATATTACATGCTTTTATGATTAGGCAGTGCAGGAACTACTGGTGTGAGAACCTCAAAACTTGTTATTGGGACGCACTGGTCACGAAAACATAAACATCACTACTTGCTTTTTCCAGCATTAAATATTACACGCTTTTATGATTAGGCAGTGCAGGAACTACTGGTGTGCGAACCTCAAAACTTGTTATTGGGACGCACCGGCCCCGAAAACAAAAACATTACTACTTGCTTTATGCAGCATTAAATATTACACGCTTTTATGATTAGGCAGTGCAGGAACTACTGGTGTGCGAACCTCAAAACTTGTTATTGGGACGCACCGGCCCCGAAAACAAAAACATTACTACTTGCTTTATGCAGCATTAAATATTACACGCTTTTATGATTAGGCAGTGCAGGAACTACTGGTGTGCGAACCTCAAAACTTGTTATTGGGACGCACCGGCCCCGAAAACAAAAACATTACTACTTGCTTTATGCAGCATTAAATATTACATGCTTTTATGATTAGGCAGTGCAGGAACCGTTAGTGTGCGAATCTCAAAACTTGTTATTGGGACGCACCGGCCACGAAAACAAAAACATTACTACTTGCTTTATGCAGCATTAAATATTACATGCTTTTGTGATTAGGCAGTGCAAGAACCACTGGTGTGCGAATCTCAAAACTTGTTATTGGGATGCACCGGCCACGAAAACAAAAGCATTACTACTTGCTTTATGCAGCAATAAATACTACATGCTTTTGTGATTAGGCAGTGCAGGAATCACTGGTGTGCGAATCTCAAAACTTGTTATTGGGATGCACCGGCCACGAAAACAAAAGCATTACTACTTGCTTTATGCAGCAATAAATACTACATGCTTTTGTGATTAGGCAGTGCAGGAATCACTGGTGTGCGAATCTCAAAACTTGTTATTGGGACGCACTGGCCACGAAAACAAAAACGTTACTACTTGTTCTTTATCAATTACTCAAGCCTACCTTTCAGGTAATGGAGCAAAGGGCAGTTATTTGTGCAAAAGTCGATTAGTAACTCGGACAGTTTGCTCTTCGGTGTAAAACTACACATTCCGTCCTAACAGTGAAAATTTTTTGCGTACTTAGATGTTTTTATTATTTGCAATTTGCGACCTCCAACTTTAAGTCAAATGGGTGAAATGATGCTCATATGAGTCCGGGGTCAATTGCGCTTAGAGTTACCCGACATTCGTCTATCAGGATAAGGAAAACCCTGGAAAAAACCTAATCCAGATAACTCATACTGGCCGAGATTCGAACTCGATACCTTTTGCACGCGAGGCAGACACGCTACCATCTACGCTACCAAGGCGAGCACGTACTTAGCAAATCCAAGCAATATGGAGCGTTATACGAACGCCGAAATGATTGATATGGTTTTGACGGATGGAAGAGCTGTAGAGGGTTCAACGAACTCTCGATTAATTTAGTTCCATTAAAAATATGAATTGTAAAATAAGTTATATCAATGATAACTTTGATTTGTTTAACCTCAGAGCATTTTGTTATGATCTTAATTGTACAATACTTTCAGCCACTTACTGTAAATATTATGACTTTGTGGGTTCGTGAAATTAAAAGTCCAATTGCACAAACTCAAAATGTTCTTTATTTCCACCGACTTACAGATGAAACACTTGCCGATTACACAGAATTACATAGCGTACACAATTACAATTCGCCAGTTCGTCTGTCACACGTCCACTCTACACTCACAATTACGTACAACTCCTCTGATACACGTACACAGTCTTCCGGTCCGTCCATTCACTCGGCGCTCCTCACGGCTGCTCGCCAAGTACTGAACTCACTCGTCCACTGCAGCCCTTATATAGGAATATCGCTGTTTCTGGAAGTCTCGCGGTTCAGTGAATCATCCCGAAGGTTCCAGGCGTCAGCGAAGGGGTAAGAGACGGTACAGGGCTCGTGCCGCTCTTCTAATCATCCCCTTTGTTAGCGCTACAAGATAAATAGGTAGGCGTGGCCTGAATGCTTCCCGTCTGGCCCCTACCTGCCAGCTGCTGGTTCTATCGGGAATTCCGATGTTCGGGTGACAATATCAACAGCTTCCTTTTCAGCTACAAATGCTTTATTTAGTATTATCAAACACGTGAATTAAAATGCTCGTCTCACTGTGTGAGGCATTTAGTTTTGGTTAATTTGTCTACAATTATTTTATTTTGTTTTCTGTTGAGTTTATCATTTAATGCTTCCATCCTCAACCTCACTAACATTAACTTCCCTCTAAAAGGTACAAGTTGCATATGTCCACCAGCTTATTTGCCGTCATGGACTGCTATAACGGAATTTTGGAACACGTTAAACACTCATAAGCAATAATTAAGCAATGGCTTCTTTACTGCGGTTTCATATGCCAAAGAAATATTTAATAGCAGCAAGCTACTGCGGAGTATGCCGGTATGTCTACAGTTACAGCATGCGGCACGGCGAGTGACCTATACCTGCGAACTCCGACAGCGTGAGGTACGCGTCGTTGTTCCTGTCACTGCCTAATCCACACTCATTCTAGAGCATTTTTCTTCTTCTTCTTTCTCTAACTCCTTTGTGCTGTTAAGCGTGAAGTACAAGCCTCTTCTACCCATTTCCTCCACTTTTCTCGGTCCATCATCATTCTCTTCATTTCTATCATGGTTTTCCCTCTATCCTTCCCCAACTTCTCAATGTATTCCTGATACAACATGCGTGACCTTCCCCTAATTCTTTTACCTTCTGGTCTTGCTTCTAAATATTGTTTGGGTTTTCTTTCTTCTGACATGCGGAGTACATGTCCATACCATTTAAGTTGTCTTTTTTCCAATATTTCTTTAACGGAGTGTGTACCCAACTCTTCCCTTATTGTTACATTTCTAATCATATCTCTTCTTGTCTTCCCCACAGCTCGTCTTAAATATCTCATTTCCATAGCTGTTATTTTGCTTTCTTGTTTCTGTAGGAGAGTCCAGCTCTCTGCTCCATATAATAGAATTGGTAGTGTTATTGTTTTAAATACTATAATTTTTGTATCTTTTGTTATTTCCTTTTTTCCCACAATAGTATTATTAATCTGATAGTAGACCAAATTCGCCTTTCTTATTCTGTTTAAAATTTCCTGCTCTATTTTTCCATCCTTATTTATAATTGTATCCAGGTATTCATAACTGTCTACCTGTTCTAAGATTTCATCATTACATTTAATTTTAACTTCTTCTTCTTTCCTTCCTATATACATGGTTTTACTTTTGGGTATGTTTAATTCTAAACCTTTTCTAGTTAATTCTTTCTATTCATTTAGCGCTAATTGTAAATTATTATTACTATTTGCTATCAATATGATGTGTTCAGCATATATCAACGATTGTGCCCAAACTGGTCTTAAATTTCTATATCCTATCATAGTTCTTGCTGTTCTTGTTTTGCAAATTTTCCATATTTCATCCATCACAATAATAAATAAGAGTGGGCTGAGACTATCTCCTTGTTTAACTCCTCTATTCATCAGAAATGGTTCTGGTTCTTGTCCATCTAATCTTATTCTGGAGCATTTTATGCGAGGTGAAAACTATATATATATATATATATATATATATATATATATATATATATATGTCACAAAGAAACTGAGCAACTACTAAAGTTGCTAAACTAATCGAACTATTTCTGTATACAGTTTTTGTTTCTCTTTGTGCTTGGTGTTGCAACTTTGAGTGGATAAAAATGACGATCGCAAATTAACATGTGCTAGGGAGGTGGCAACAACAGACAAATGCTATGCGGTTGATAAAGTTAGACAAACGCAAGGGAGGTAATACTAATTTGGCATCCATGATTGTTTGAAACGTATCTTTTCACAGCGTCTTTTTCAAGAAATATAACTTAGTGTGGAATAGTCACAGTATATCTTTTACATCCACACAGAACTAAAAGTATTCTTAAAACCCAGAAGGATATTAGCAATTATATAACATAACATTATTTGTAATGCTATAATGCTGCATTAGTACAAGTGGCTGGTTGAAGCCTCAGTAGCGTAGGTTGATGTCTCGCCTCAACCATTTTGCATGTGGCAGACGTTCCCACACTCCTGAGATATGACAGCTTAATTTGCTAGCTGCGCCACGTCGTTATTTCCTCTTGTGGAAAAACATGGGAATCCTAACGCTTCCTACAAAATAACGCCAATTGAGACGTACAATCGCATTTAATGAACCCTTCGTGATGACAGAAGTACTGTTAACGAGCCCTTTTGATAAAGAATACCTAATGTCAGAAATATACACCTTTCTCTTCCTATTTCCGTACGCACTTTCCTCTAGAATTATCTTGTGTGTTGTATTCAGGTGCCTTTCTCTGCTTTCTCTCAATATACTATTCTTTAAGTTGTTATTCTTCGATATATCTCTTGATAAGTCGTTACATATTTCATGTACATAGATAATAAGACGATAGATTAAAAAAAAGAGAAATGTTAAGTGATAGCTTTGAAATTACATGTTCTTTAACCACGAGGGGAAAAATAATGTGGAATTTGAAAATTTAAATAAATAAAAAGATATATTTCAGAAACGGTTAATGCAAATAAAATATATTTGAATAAATGTGTGCTTTAATACAAGGGGCGTCCAGAAAGTAAGTTCTGTTTAAATTTATCTCCGCTGCAGCGCTGCGATCGCAGTTCCGCACATGCGCGGTAGACGCTCTGTATCAAGGAGAAGAAACGTGCGCCATTGTGACATTGCTGTCAGCCACGTACGCTTTGTTGTGCTTATTTACAATGTCGGTGTTGATTGAGAATCCCGCCGCTTGTGAAATCAGATCTGTGATTCGTTTTCTTAATGCTAGGAAAGTGAAACCAATTGAAATTTATCGGCTGCCGGTTTAAGTTCTTTTTTTTAATTTTTATTTAAATTCCCGCCTTTATGACGTAGGTGGTAGTGTGTCTATCTCACATTCAAGAGGTTCGGAGTTTGAATCTCGATCAGGGTGAGTTATCTGGATGAGATTTTTCTGGGATTTTCTTTATCCTGAAAGATGAATGTCCGGTATCTCTAAGGACTCTGGGTTCATTTGAGCATCATTTCATTCATGTTCAATATGACTTAACGTTGGAGGATGTAAATGTTTTTGAAGTTCTAGGAATTATAGTTTTTATTAATAGTGTTTTATATAAAAGTATAAAGATATCTGAAATTATATAAAACATTGAAAAGTGATTGCAGCAGAGAAAAAAATATATTGACATCTGTGATAAAGTAGGAACAGGTGTAATATACTTAAGGGGTATAAGGAATGGATATATTAAGGCAAGATGTCAAATGTGCAAAAAAGTAGAGAGTACTTGGCATATTTTTGACTGTCAAGAAACAAAATACTGGAGAGACGAATTTCTTTTGTATAAGTGGTAAAATATACAAATGAAATAAGAGGCAAAAGAATCTTGAATCTAAGACCAGAAGAAAACAATAAAACTGGGAAAATTTATCGGCAAGGTAAGAGAAAAATGACTTTGAAAAACAGGGAAGAGTAATGAGAACAACTAGGGAAAATAGTATACGGTATAAAGCGAAAAAAGATCTAGATCCCGAGATTTAAAATGGTCCTTTATATACACAACCTGGTTTAATTATAATGGGGCATGCAAAAATGCAATTCCAAAACGAGGAGTATGTGAGATTTTGTATTTATTGTATACCTACTAATTACGAGGACTGTTCAATAAACAATGATCATATTTTTACGGTCATAATTTTTCGCAATAAAATTCAATGTTATTATATTCTGTTAGCTTAATGTAAAGCAAACACGCCGTAGTAGTTTCATTGTAGGTACTCCTGGTTTCCGCCTGTGAGAACCAGGCTAGTTCAGACATGTTCAGTATCGCCTATCGCTGCAATGGAGGTAACACGCGAGGAACAATATGCGGCTTTGAAATTCTACTTTTGTCTCAACAAATCTTCAGTTGAGGTCTATACAATGTTACAGGAGACCTATGGAGAGTCTGTTCTTCCCTACAGGACAGCTCAAAGGTGGTTTAAAATGTTTAAAGAGGGGAGACAATCAATTTCAAAGTAAAGTGGACCCGGTGCTCCAGTTACTGCTCTTATGGAAGAAAACATAAACACTGCTGCTGCCATTGTGAGAGAGGATCGACGAATTACCTTAAGATCACTTTCTGAAATACTAAACATTTCATTGAGGCCACCCACACGTTGGTGACAGAAACATTACACACGAGACGTTTTGTGCGCGATGGATTCCAAGACTGTTGACTCCCGAACAAAAGGACATCGCATGCAGATCTGCATGCAGTTAAAGTTGATATTAGAGGATAATCCGGAGTTTGTTCCAAACGTAATCACTCCTGATGAGACTTGGCTACATAAGCTTGATCCTGAGAGCAAACAGCAAAGCTGAGTGTGGAAATCTCCTCCATCACCAACCCCCAAAAAGCAAAAGTGGTTGCTTCTGCTTGGAAAGTTATGGTCATCTCATTCTTTGATATTCATGGAATGGTTTATCAACATGTTGTACCTGCACACACATCAGTAACTGAACAATACTACAGGGATGTCCTGAAAACATTGCAAGTCCATATCAGGCGCAAAAGACCATATTTCCGTGAAGAAGGCTGGATGCTGTACCACGATAATGCGCGGCCGCATATTGCCAATGTTGTTGCTGAATATCTTGCAAAAATCAACGTAAAGTGCATCCCTCACCATCCCTATAGTCCGGATTTAGCCTCATGTGACTTTTTTCTATTCCCTAACTTAAAGAAACACCTTCATGGGAAGCATTATCCATCATCAGAAGCAGTGGTGAAGGCTGCGGAGACGATTTTGAAGTATCTCTCAAAAATGGTTTCCAGCATGTCTTTGAAGACTGGCAAAAACGCTGGGACAAGTGCATCGCATTCAGGGGAGACTATTTTGAGAAGGGCCATCAAAATTATGAGGATGAGTAAAGGTGCGTTGTCAAAAAAAAAATTGTGATCATTCTTTATTGAACAGCCCTCGTAAAAGTGTTTCACCAATATTTACGAACAGCAAAACCAGCGCCAGAGTTCTATTATGTTCGTGCTGCGAGTGTACTCGATGCCAGAGACTTCACGTTTCGTTGGAGCCATCTTGAGAAACAAAAGAGAAACAACATAGCGAAACTAAAACGGCGAATGATGATGATGACGGTACGGTGGTGAATGTTTTATTATTTTATGGGCTTGTCGTGATTTGTTTTCTTTCAATTTAAACTGCAGTTCGATAGCGGTGGACCCCCTACCACGAACCTAATCAATGTTTATATAGATTACAGTGCGACCCTCCTGTGCTGGGGGAAACCTATTATAATTGTTGCCTTTTAACCTCCTTCCCTCCGTATATCACGTCGAGCCTCGAACCACGGCTATCCAGTCACTCAATTCAGTAAGACTCGGCTCTCGCAGATTTATTACTACATTAGTGTTAGTAACCGCAGGCAGTAAGTAGTCTATGGACCTGGGTGTATTTATATGGTTTTCTCTGCCCATTCTTCAGAAAAGTACGTTTATAAAAGTTCATTCTTCTATCTAATGGGAATGCAGTATACTTAAGCGGCACTCAATTGTTTCAGAGCTGGTTGCTATGAGACGAGCTTGAAATTCCGTTGTCTTTGCCTGACAGAGAGGTGGAGAAAACATTAACGATTTATCATTTGAAAAATGTGCAAGTATTGGCAATCAAAAATCAAAAACAAGATATCTCTTGGAAGTGTTTAATTTCAGAAAACGAAAAGACGTGTTTCACGCAAATTGTGTAAGGTAAGCGCGGGTAAATCGGATCAATATTTTGAAACGCCTATTTGTCACGTAAATATGAAAAATGCTTATATTGTACTGAAGCCTGGATATTCTGGATTATGTTAAATGCAATGCTTTTGAATAAAGGAAGCCGGATTGTTGTCATAAAAGCTTTATTGATGAACCCTTTTACAAAATTACTTCAGTCACCTTCAAAATACTCTCCATTACATTCGATGCACTTGTCAAGTCTCTTTTCCAACTGTTGGAAGCATGTTTGGAACTCCTCAAGTTTGATACTGTCCAGTACCCTTTGCGAAGCTGTTTTTACCGCCTCCACATCATCATAACGCTCCCCTTTTAGCGTTTTTTTTTTCATTCGTGGAAATAGGAAAAGATCGCTCCGGCGAATACGGAGCGTGGGGAACGACAGACCACCTCTGAGACGCCAAATAGTGGGTCACTCGTAAGGCCGTGTGTGCTGGAGCGTTGTCGTGATGCAGAAACGAGTCACCTGATCGCCAAAGTTCCGGGCGTTTCCTCCTCACATCCTCTCGCAGATGCCTTAAAACATCCAAGTAAAAGTGCTGGTTAACAGTCTGGCCCGGGGGTACGAATTCCCGATCCACAATTCCACGAACATCAACAAAGACAATGATCATCGTCTTCACATTTGACCTCACTTGCCTTGCTTTTTTGGTCTGTTAGAGTTGAGAGTCCTCCACTGGCCTGCCGCTTTCTTGGTTTCTGGGTCATACCCGTAACACTAACTCTCATCCCCTGTAATGACTTTGTTCAAGAAGTCTAGATCACGTGCAATCTCTGTTTTCAAGTCCTGACACACATTCATGCGGATGGTTCTGTGCTCCTGGAGAAGGCGCGGTACAAATTTAGCAGCAACACGTGTCATGTGCAAATCCTCCCTCAAAATCCGCTGGCACGAGCTCCAACTGATTCCTGTCGCTGCTGAAACTTGGTCGATCGTTTGGCGACGATCCTCGTTGATCTTTTGGCGGAACTTTTCAATGTTCTCCTCATTTCGCGATGTTGAAGGGCGTCCAGAACGAGCTTGGTCTTCAACACACATCTCACCACGTTTAAAGTGCCCAAACCACTCGAAAACCTGTGTGCGGCTCATAGCGTCCTCCTGGAAAGCTTCCTGAAGCATTTGGTGTGTCTCCGTTGCAGTTTTTTTAAGCAGGAAACAAAATTTCCCACACACTCTTTGTTCTTTTAAAGTTGCCATAACGATTACGCAGAGGTAACCCTCCAAAAGTCAGAGAAACCAATATCACACTTGCACGCTCAGCTCTACACTGACGCCATCTGCACAGCTGTTTCATGAAGGTCTCTACTAACACCATCTAGCGAGAGAACCCTGCACTACGCCTAAGAGTGGTAGCGCCCTCGGAGTCCGGTTTCTTTTGGGTCCCCCGTCGTACTTCTAGAACCTTGATTTTAACTTAAAACAAACCTTTTTAATAAATTTGGCAAGAGAGCTTGTAAACATTGCAAACGCTTTACTGATTTTTTATACTAAAAGATCATTTTCTTCAATGAAACAACTGAGCGTTAAAATTCCATATTGAAGTATTCTGTGTTCTAATAACGATAACAGAAGAAATGCCTCTATGGTAAATTATTTCTAAAAAGGTACGTTGGAGTTTTTTTTTTAAATACACATTTGGAAAACATGGTTTAAAGGAAACATTACCTTTCCTGAATCATATTTCAGAATCTGCAACTTAAGGCTTCTCATAAAATATTAGTTTCTGAAATGTTTAGAAATTGTTTCACCTCGTCACTATTAAAACAGCGTTTTAGAAGAACAATTTTCTTTTTGTCCACACGTTCAGCCTGCTGTTTCTGCAGGTTATCACATAAAGAATGACAAATTTCTCTCTCAGGAATAATCATAACCTTTCTGTTAACAACTTCTGTTTTTTTTTTAAAGAAATCTTCCTAATCTTCTGCCCATCTTATGCAAAATTCACGTGAACACACAAGAGACTTGATAAAGGAACAACAACTCAAAAGTACGCCATAAACATAAAATAAGTTTGGCGATTCTGTTTACGCAGGATAAAGGGGCAATATATGGACAAATACCTTAAATACAAAAGTCCTTATGTACTGTTCTCCAACTTGCAAATTGAAAAGCAAACATATTTTTAATTTAGTTGTTAAGCGCAGTTGTAACCAAGGGGACCATGCTTACGAAATCATTTATATGTTCAGTTTATTTTTGATATTTCTTATACATTAATTATTAAAGTCAACCAGCAAAGTTAAAATGTTTTAGAAAAAAAAAGGAGTCATATGTTGCGTGAACATTTTAAAGGATAAAATATTGGAACATTTAAACCAACTGTAACCACAGTATCAGGCAGCGATTAGGAGGCGGCGAATTAATTCAAATCAGATAATTAAAAAGAAGATAAATTAATTGGAATGCTTTACTAAACTAATATAACAATCTTGTTATAATGATATGAAATTAGAATGGATAGAGTAATGATTAAAATAGCAGTTGACTTAAAGAATAAGAAGGAAAGAATATAATTTAATATAGCATTAAATACTAGCATTCAGGCAAAAGAGAAAATATTCTTGTAAAAATCTGTACACTTCGGAGAGACAGGAAGGGAGGTCCGTTACCCTCTTTGTGCTAGGAAAAGTTCAATGTCTGAGAACTATTGTATATATTTAGCCAGGAATGTTTTGGGACAAAGGGCTTCCAAAAATGCGGTTGAGTATGAACGCTAAAGGGATTTACTTCGCTGATTTGTTACCGATGTATACCATGACAAACAACTCAGGGTAGGCGTTCCCCAACTCAGGGTGGGCTGAACGTCAATGAGTTAAATGAGTTTTGCAAACCGATGCGAAAATTCGAAACAAATGAGAAACCAATAATAATGTAACATTTGAGAAGGGTGAACTACTTTGGTCATGTGATAAAGTTAGAGAGGGAATCAGAATAAGGTTCGAACTGAATCGTGAAGTAGGGAAAGCTTACTTAAAAGGTTATACTATGACAGGAAGGACGTGTTCATGCATGTTAAGAAGAAAAGCGAAGAGTTATAAGTCCGAACTGTAGGGAAGTTAAGAATAGCGCAATCAGCGTAAGTGGAAGCAGCATTAGAAGTTTATTAGAGCAAAGTAGTCGCCATATAAAGAAGAAATAGAAACCGCGCGGAAGTAACTTTAAACAAGTAATCCAGGGTTTCAAGTAAAACTGAATTTATGTTAGCAATTTTACTAACAGGTGGTCACCGATCCAAGTCGATAAGCAAATTTAGTAGGAATTAAACCAAATAATTCTGCAACAAACAAAGTGTTAGTAATACGACTGAGTAGCCAACAACCACCAAAATCCATTTCCTACAATCATTCACTTGAGAATAAGAGAACTCACAGCTCCAATTAGAACCCAAATCACATATGAAACCAATCATTTTAACTCTGGTATGCGGGTTTACCGTAATTAATTGTCAAATGCAACCAGCAAAGTTAATCTGTTTTAGAAAAAACGGAGTCATATGTTGCGTGAACATTTAAAAAGTTTAAAATATTGAAGCATTTAAACCAACAAGGAAATCATAACAAATTATAAAAGCCAATGTTATTTGTAGGTGCACATATAAATACATCATACATTTTTAGAAATATTCAAAATTTTAAGGACACATAAAGAGGTTGATGATGAACATGATGAAATAATTAGTCTTTTTACCCGTAGAAACATATGCTCTAAAACGTTGTGGGTAGAAACAAAATTAATCTTCCTAAAATGTATAATTTTCAATTTTTGAAATTCCATTGACCTTGAACTTTACTAGAAAATGTTCACGAATGTTGGCTATGGGTACCATTAAATCATATTTCAATCGTGATTATGCACAAAAATACTTAGATGAACAATCGATTATATTAGAAGAATTATCAGCCTTGACACACAGATGCTATTACAAATGAATCTGTTAGATTTTCTCTTAAAAACACAATTCCATCCTTTATTTTAATACGCTTCAATTAGCTCAATAAATCAATGAAGCTCTCAGAGTGGTACATAAAAGCTTGCAATTAATTCCAGTGATGTTTATTGTTGATTACATTCGATACGTTTTTAAAACCAGTGAAAGCAAGGAAATTAAATAAACTTTACTAATGTAGAGAAGGTGGAAAACAGTAATATAATACTTTTACAATATTACAAATGATGTCATCAACTTTGTGCAACTTTAAGTTAGAAAATTCGAAATAAGTTCCAATAATGTAAATAAATTAGGAGTTCACTGACAAGAATAAACAACATTACAGTGAATCAAGACACAAGTCGAGTAGCGTGTTAATTTTCACGAGGTTATATATAAGTCATGAGAAAAATATTTTAGTAATATGTTTAAGGAAGAAGGAACAACAGAACTTAATGAAATAACATACGGAAATGACGATGGGGAATTACAATCTCTAGATCTAAATGATATAATGTACGAGGGTGGGTAAAAAAGTAACGCCTCCTACTTTTTTTCCTTAAATAAGTAAATTATGTGAAAACTTTTAATTTGGCGCAATTCCTCAAACCTTGTTCTCCAATCCCCTGGAGTAGTAACTTCCTAAGTCAACAGGTGGCAGCACTGCATCCTCTTGCAAAATATCTGACATCGACATTCGTATTAGACAGCGTTCTGTGATTTAATTTTTGACTGCGGAAGGTGAAACGCCAATTCGCATTCACGAAAGGCTAAAAAATGTGTATGGTGATGCAGCGGTGGATGTCAGCACTGTTAGACGATGGGTTCGTCGCTGTAACGAAGCTGAAGGTTAAACACCATTAACAGATGAAAAGCGAAGCGGCAGCCATGCAACATTCAGCTTGTCGATGACATCATTCGTGGTGATCGCCGGGTAACAACAGGTAGATTGTGTCGCATTACCTCCCTCAGTAAAGGCAGTGTGATGAAGATTATTCAACTACTGGGTTACTCAAAAGTTTGTTCACGTTGGATACCAAGAATGTTAACCGCCCAAAACAAAGAAACAATAGCATCCGAACACTTTCAGCGCTTCAATGTGGAGGGAGAGGAGCTTCTGGGAAAAATTGTTACCGGAGACGAAACGTGGGTTCATCTTTTTCAACCTGAATCAAAGAGGCAGTCAATGGAATGGCATCACACGTCGTCGAAGGAAAAAAAAAAAAAATCAAAACTCAGCGGACGGCAGAGAAAGTTATGGCGACAGTGTTTTGGGATGCAGAGTGTGTGCTTATGATTGATTTTTTGGAGCAGCGATGCTCAATAAATTCTGTCCAATACGTCAGAACTCTCAAAAAGCTGAAAGCACGTCTTCGCCGAGTTCACCCAACAAAAACTATGGTGGATGTTCTTCTTTTGGATGGCAATGCAAGACCACACACCAGCCGTTACACCACTGCAGAAATTGAGAAATTGGGATGGCAAGTCTTACCTCACTGATCTGGCACCATCAGACTTCCATCTGTTCGGGCCACTAAAGGAAGCTCATCGTGGTATTCATTTTGAAGATGAGGAGGCTGTGAAAACGTCCGTGCGTCAATGACTTAGGAAGCAAGACCGTGTGTTTTACCACACTGGAATACATGCCCTAGTTAAAATGTGGACCAAAACTGTGGAAAAGGACGGAGATTATATTGAATAGTGACAAATTACTCGTCAATGTTGTAGTTTTTAAGCTATGTAAATTGGATTCAATTTTCTTGGCAAATAAAAGAGAAAAAATAGGAGGCATTACTTTTTGATCAACCCTCGTAAATAATCAGTAATATGAAAACACACAAAGCAGCGGGATCAGATAATATACCCCCTGAATTAATACAAATGGAGGTAGAAATTTAAAAAAGGGTTGACATAAACTATTGGTAAAATATGGGAAAATGAACAAATACCAAGTAAATGGAGTGAAGGAATAATGTATGCAATATATAAAAAGGTAATAGATTAGAGTGTTCTAACTACAGACTTATAACTCTATTGAATATAGGATATAAAATCTTTGCAACTATCTAGAGCAATAGATTAACAGAAATTGTTGAAAACAAACTAAATGACTGTCAAGCATTTAGACAAGGTCGATAAACAATTGATAATACGAGGGCTGATGAACAAGGACCAAGACTAATTTTTTTCCAAGATGTTTATAACTGCAATTCAATGTTTACATGATCTTCTTCAAAGTAGTGTCCACCTATTTCAATGCAGTTTTTATAGCGTCTCTGCCAGTCCTTGAACACGTACTGCAGACCATTCTTTGTCAGGTCCTTGAGAACTGCCTCACTTTTCTTGAGCACTGCTTCAGAGTTCTCAATTCAAATACCCCTTAGCTTTACCTTTAGTGACGGGAATAAAAAAGTCACAGGGTGCAAGATCGGGGTTATAAGGTGGATGTGGTACACAGGTAATGTTGAATCGAGCCAGAAACTGCATGACTTGATTTGCGACGTTGCATGCATTGTCGTGATGAAGTCGTCACCCAGTCCGAGAAAGCTCTGGTCGTTACTTTGCAATGTGCTTCCTCAGTGTAGCCTATACTGATGTGTAGTATGCTGCTGTAACAGTAGTGTGAGGGAGAACTGCATGCTGGTAAATCATTCCGTTACAGTAAAAAAATGTGATCACCATCACTTTCCCTGCAGATGGAAATACTTTTGGCTGTTTTTGGTGTTGGAGAACCTGGCGATTTCCACACTGTGCACTGATGCACCGGTGATAATGTATTTAAAAAATGCATCTCCTCCATCAGCAAAGAGACGCAGCACCTCACGGCATTTCTCCATTAACACAACCTTTTATTTTGGAGTCAACAGACGTGGCACCCAACGAGCACAAACTCGGGTCATATGGAGATGGTCGTGCATAATTGTAAACTCACTGCCATATGAAATTCTCAACACCTTACTGAGGTTACGTAATGTTGCAGACATCGCCTTCAAAATTGTAAATTTCTGTAGATCTTTGCACACGTTCCAGCATGAAAATCTGAAATTGCTCAATCGGCGATCCTCCAGAACAACGTTCTCCACTCACTGGAGCACGTCGCCAGATCGGCTGGTGCGAGGCCGTGACTGTCTTGGTTTGTTGTCACACGATGTTCTCTCTTCATTGAACTGTCACATCCAGGAACACACATTAGACACATTCATGGTACTATCACCACATGCCTCACTCAACTGGCGATGAATTTCAATGTGTCACACCACGAAAATGAAGAAAACGAATGATTACACGCTGTTCTTGCAATATAAACTTCCCTATTTTAAGTATCAGAAACAGTCGTAACTCTCGTTGCTGCCTTAGAGTTCTATGCACTGTACAGTACTGCCATCTCTGTTATGCGTTCACAAAGAGTCCACGTATATTTTAAAAGAAACAGATGTTCCTATCTGGTCCCGTCCTGAAAAAAATAGGAGGTGTTATAAATTGAACGCAACTCGTAGAAGGAGAGGCAGACCTAATAGAGATGGAGCTATGATACACATCAAGATTTAAAAAGCTTGAAGATTAAGAATTGGGTAAACTTGACAATAGTTAGCATCGAATGAAAAAAATAGTAGAGAAGGCTAAAACATTCAGCCAAAGAAGTTGTTGTGCCTCTTAAGAAGATATATATGTCTTGGTTCATTAGTACCATACAATGTTTTATCCCACACTTATCCTAATAAATAAAAGGGCGTACTAAATTTTAATTAAACTATAATAAAATAAAAACATTATTTGTAATGTTATGTTCTGAAATATAGAATTATTTAGACCAAGGCCGGCTGGAAGTGTTACAAACATCGTTGGCCAATACCAAATATGAGAGAATTGATGTTGGTTAGTCGATTGTTTTAATTATTGGTATAACAACTTACGGCAATAGATTCAGTGATTTATTCATACTAATTAAGAAATATAATTAATATCTGTTATAATTAATATAATTAATCTGTGATATTCCAGTGACGAAATATAAGGTAAAAGGCCAATTATAAAGGTTTCAGCTATTAAAGAAAACAGAATTACTAGTCCAACTATTTACGAGGGCTGTTCAATAAAGAATGATCATAACTTCCTTACGGTCATAATTTTTCACAATAAAATTCAATCTTATATTCTGTTAGCTTAATGTGAAACAAACACGCCGTAGTAGTTTCATTGTTGGTACTCCAGGTTCCCGCCTGTGAGAACCAGGTAAGTTCAGACATGTTCAATATCGCCTACCGCTGCAATGGAGCTAACATGCAGTTAAAAGTTGATGTTAGAGGAAGATCCGGAGTTTCTTTCAAGCGTAATTACTGCTGATGAAACTTGGTTACATCATTTTGATCCTGAGAGCAAACAGCAAAGCTCAGTGTGGAAATCTCCTTCATCACCAACCCCCCAAAAAGCAAAAGTGATTGCTTCTGCTGGGAAAGTTATGGTCATCTCATTCTTTGATATTCATGGAATGGTTTATCGGCATATTGTACCTGCACACACATCAGTAACTGGACAATACTACAGGGATGTCCTGAAAACATTGCAAGTCCATATCAGGCGCAAAAGACCACATTTCTGTGAAGCAGGCTGGATGCTGCACCACGATAATGTGCGGCCGCATATTGCCAATGTAGTTGCTGAATATCTTGCAAAAATCAACGTGAAGTGTATCCCTCACCCTCTCAATTGTCCGGGTTGAGCCCCACGTGACTTTTTTCTATTCCCTAACTTGAAGAAACACCTTCGTAGGAGACATTATCCATCATCAGATGCAGTGGTGAAGGCTGCGGAGATGATTTTGAAGCATATCTCAAGAAATGGTTTCCAGCATGTCTTTGAAGACTGGCAGAAACGCTGGGACAAGTCCATCGCATTCAGGGGAGACTATTTTGAGAAGGACCATCAAAATTATGAGGATGAGTAAAGGTACGTTGCAGGTGCTCTATCGATTGAGCTACGGGGCCAACCTTGCTGCATTTGTTTCCACCAAGACAGCTGAACAAATAGTAGCTAATTACAATCAAATTATTTTTATTACCTGCACGTTATGAAAACAGCCGCTCTTTGGACTGTTAACACGTCGAGAAGTAGCACTTCAGTAGCAGTGACCAGTCATACCAACTTTTGTACGTTTTGAACAAAATACTTAATCACAAAACAAGAGATATACACCAGGGGGGAGACATATAGTGGCGGTGTGACGTCAGCTGCATGAGCTCTAACTGCCAAATATTCCCCCGAAAGACAGACAGGTTAGCGCGTGACGTCATCGCGCTGATTTCTGCTGCCCAAGAGGAAGGAAATAGTTTGATGTGTTGGGGTTCCGACAACGTAGCAAAGACAGGAAACGTATCGGGTATTAATAATATGTACAACTTACATTTTGGATTTGTAATATTAATGCTGACTGCTTTAATTACACAATTGCTCACAGTTTGAGACTGTGCTATGAGAAAATATATAATACTCCAATTCGTAGTTTATCTGAAGGTCAGGTAGGTATGTTATAAAGTAAATAACATAAAACATAAAGTTATTTTCTCTGCAAATTAGCGGGGACCCATTCAGAACAAAATACGTGGATATTTTCCGACGTTTTCTGTTTCGACTTTCTTTAACTAGTTTATCAGTGACAGGACGTAATGTCTGGGAAATGAAATGAAATGCAATGTGTACTGTTTAACGCCCGCTTTTACTACATACGGCACCGCAGACGATGACACTGATGATACATGAGATGAAGATGGAGCACCGGTGGAATGAGATGGCGGGGAAACCGGAGATCCCGGAGAAAACCCGCCTCAGCGCCGTGTTGTCCACCTTGCGTTCGCCTGGGATCGAATCCGGGCCGCCTTGGTGAGAGACAAGCGGTCTAAGCACTGAGCCACGGCGCGGCCAGGATAATGTCTGGGAAATTTGTAATCGAAGGCTGAATGTTAGATTGTAAACCAACAAGTACTTAGGGGAAAAAAAATTGTTCGCACACATATGTTGAGTCAAACATACACAATATCCGTTCGACAAATGAATACCACCTCGGAAATCTGGTTTGGGGGACATTCTTGTAAAAATCAGCCAGCTCTTTCTTGTGTATATATTTGTCCTTCAATAAATCGTCACATTTTAAATTTAACAGTTCCATTTGGTACGTGGTAGCTACATTGTTATTATCGAGTGAGCTACACCTGGATGAAACCCCAGATTCTGTACTCACAGCGTCAGTTATATAGGCAACTTGGTACTACACGGCTCTTGCCTGACGTCACACGCACTGCAGGCCTCACTCTCGGCTGAAATACGCCACAACTCCCGAAGCTGTCTTCCTCTGATATACACCAACACTGATTTTTAGGTTAGTAGTAAACTTCAGCAGCATTTTTCATGTCAAATCATCATTTTAAAAGAAATACAGTTAAGTTCATTTAACTACCAGAAAACCTTCGCAAAACAAAGAATTTATTTCGTAAAATGGAAATGAAAATAACGAACTACTAGAAAAGTTTTAACCACAAGTGCTTCATACCCAAATAGCTATTAAGATTTTCATTTATACTGGAATTATTTATCGTGTGATTCTATGCAATATACGAGGGCTGTTCAGAAAGTAACCTCCGATCGGTCACAGTGCGGGTAGTGGGGGGAGTAGCGACGCCGTCTGTGCATTCACGCACTCAGCAGGTCAGTCGGCATCAAGCCGTGGTCGAGTGAACGTCGTATTTGCGCTAGTTTAGTGTTTGTGGCCGTTTGAAATATGTGCTGCAATAGAAAACCCCGCCAAATGTCAAGTGCGTGCTGCTATAAGGTTTTTTACAGCCAAAGGATATTCCGCAGCAGCTATTCATCGTGAGCTTTGTGCCGTGCACGGACCAAGAGTTATGAGTGAAGGAGTGGTCCGTGAATGGATACGTTTATTTAAAAGTGGACGAGAAAACGTTCATGATGAAGAGAGGAGTGGTAGACCATCATTGGTGACGGACGAACTCGTTCAGACAGTTGATGCAAAAGTTCGTGAAAACCGACGTTTCACAATCGGGTCCCAGCGGTTTGATGACGACGAAGAGCTCAAAGATGCGGTCACAGGCTGGCTCCAGGCACAAGCGGGTGATTTTTATGCAGAAGGAATTTCAAAGCTTGTGAACAGATACGATAAGTGCCTCAATCGTTATGGAGACTATGTAGAAAAATAGTGCAAAGATGTAGTTGTAAGATGTATATATTAAAATATTTTTATTTAACTTGGTGAATTTTTTGCAATCAACCGGAGGTTACTTTCTGAACGGCCCTCGTAGATTAATAAAACTGTTTTCATTTAATTTAATTTTCTTTACTATGTACGTAGTCGGCAGAAAAAGTATTGCTTTCCACCCATAAATACAATAACCGAGATTACACCGGAAGTACATATCGTACTTTTAATGTCCACGAATTGGAAAAAGAGGCATTTTAAAGGTATGCCTGTGTGTTTGTGAGTGTATGTTGGTGCATGCTCCTTAGCGTAAGTGACTACGTGTCTGCCTGACATTCAAGAGGTCTCGAGTTGAATCTCGGTCAGGGTGGCTTATCTGTATAAGGGTTTTTGCGGAGCTTGTCTGGTATGAATGTCTGTTAATTTGATACCGAAATTAAGGTTTGCCATAAGTAAAGAATCATGATGAATGACAAAGGAATGTTGGTTCTTTGTTACAAAACGTGCAAGGGCAGTTGAGTCGAATAGCATTTGGGGGGAAAGTTGTTATAACAAAAGCAATGTAAGAAACAGTGTCCTTGGCAGATTTCTAAAGGGGCTCACTTAACTTGTTGAATAGGGTATTCTTTGGATCATTCATAATGGCGACAAAACAGCCACAAAGGGATCTTTGTTTGAAAAGGAGTTTTCAGAAAGTGAAAGTGATACACCCACGCGCATCTCTGTGGTCATTCAAACAGTCTTCGGCGTGGAGTCGACTAGAGCTCTTCGTGGCTAGCAAGCCATTGAAACAGTCTGAGGCGTGAGGGCGATAAGGGCAGTCCTCTTGTTCTGTCTTGGACATTTGTCAGTTCATATATACGTGAGGAACGAATAAAGTTTACCGAGTAATAAACATTCTGCCGTCAGTAACTCTAAACAGGGATATTGGTAGCCCTTGGTCGGCAACTTCAATTTCGATGTTCTAAAAAAAAAAAAAAAAAAAAAAAAAAAAAAAAAAAAAAAAAAAAAAAAAAAAAAAAAAACAGTAAATAAATAAGTTGGAAACGGGCATTCCAGTGTCATTAAAATCTCCTTCTCACACACTTCCACGCATACCCTGTGAGAAACCTCATTGTTTTACCCTGAGCCACACATAATAGCTTCAAATTAGCATCAACGTGGAACCCTTGCCAATCATCTTAGTTACAAATTGTCGCGACAACGTGGAACTTTGTTTGATACAAAACATTAATGTATCAAATTGGCGTCCCAACGTGGAGCTGTGTGTCACCCATAAACATTATTGCTTCAAATTCTAAGCTCTATGGACCCTGAGCTCACTTGAACATCATTTCATTCATCGTCCAATATGAATTAACGTTGAAGGACATACATTTAAGAAGAAAAAGAAGAGTAGGTATTTCTTTCAGTTTCCATTACTTTTATAACAATTACACTACCATCCTTATTTCTTTGATTGAAGCATTTGAATCAGTAACACATATTCAACTCGGATTTCAAGTCACTTTGGAATTGATCTGCAAATACTTCTTCCATGGAGGGAAATATTTTGGCACGTGGTATTATAAACAAAACATCGGCGCTAAAGATGGCCGCTCAAGAGGAATGTGGGCGCCGTAGTTAAAAGTTTTCCCTCCTCCACATGCCGCATTATCACGTAATATAAAGCGGAGGGCACGCAATCATTTTGTTTTTGTTTTCATTTTTGTCTACAGTTTAGTACATCTATTTCCCCTCTCCCCCACTTGCTTCCCCACTTACTAATTCTTCTATTTCCATTTTGTACCACCCGCAGCTCGTGCGTGTCTTGTTGTTTCAGCGTGTCGCCCAACTTCGTGCCAACTACAGACTTCACCAAGTACACTTCCTCGGACACGACACAAAGAAAACCACCACGTAACTGCTGAAGGAGGGCTGAAATCAGAAATGAACTTCCTATAAAGCCTAGGAATTTAATGGAACATGGGAGTGAATGCTTTAATTTGTTTAATATTAAACCACTTGCACTTTTGATATGATTAAATAAAGAAATTTCTGTGACGAAGGTCAGAAATTAGCTAAGAAAAGTGAATTTTCTAAAACTGCCCTGCATACTAATGTTTGCCAGAGAAGTGGGGTAGTGTCACTTTCTATTACTTTATTACAGTGATAATAAATCAAGATGTGATTGAAGTTAATGCAATTTTCTGTAGAGAAGTTTGCAGTCAGTTGGAGAATTTAATGTCGTGCTGGCACGTTGGCCATAGTGGCTCAATGATTAATAGCGGCTGGACGGAGACCAGAAGGTCCGTGGTTCAAATACCGGCTATGGCATTGAATTTTTCAGTCTGACTACCTTTCTTAGTGCTTCCTACACACGGTTAGTGTGAAAGAACAATTAATTTCCATTTTAGAATGGATATGGAAGAGTGATTATGATGTCATAATTTATTTGGGGGTATTTTGTTTACGCAATATGAAAGTGTAGAGCCACACTGAAAAGTTCAATGTTGTCTCTTGTTATGTTAGTTAATTGATGGAAATTAATCATTTCTCCACACTAGCCGTTTATAGGCTAAGATTTTTGATGGACAGAGTCAACATGAAAAATTCAATGCCATGGCCGGGATTTGAACCACGGATCTCCTGGTTTCCGTCCAGTCGCACTAACCCATTGAACTACCATGGCCAACGTGCCGTCCTGACATTAAATTCTCCATTTGACTCGTAGGTTTCCCCAGTAAACCACTAGGGGCTCTCGCATCCGAGATACACCGTTTGTGGCGACTTACTATCGTAAGTACTTGAGTCCTAGGCTTCATCATTTAACTTTTTTTTTCCTTGTTCCATTTATACCCCGCCTTTAACTGCTATGGTCATATCGGCGGTCGTTCTCCTTTGGAACATATTGAAGGTGTTAACTCGTTATCTTTTGATTTTAATCATTACATCACGCACACATTCACACTCTCATTCATACTTCCAGACTCTTGGGAAGATGGGGAATTATGTTGGTCGGAGAAAAATCCCCACCGCAGGGAATCGAACCCGGGACCCCTAGCACGGCAGGCAGGTGCTCTACCGACTGAGCTACGGGGCCAGCCGATTTAACTCTTATTATTTTAGTTAATTTATGGAAATAAATCATTTCTGCACACTAGCCGTATATAGGCTAAGATTTTTTATGGATAGAGTTAAATGATGAAGCCTGGGACTCAAGTACTTACGATAGTAAGTCGCCACAAACGGCGTGTCTTGGATGCGAGAGCCCCTAGTGGTTTACCGGGAAAATATACGAGTCAAATGGAGAATTTAATGTCAGGACGGCACGTTGGTCATGGTAGCTCAATGAGTTAGAGCGACTGGACGGAAACCAGGAGTTCCGTGGTTCAAATCCCGGCCAGGGCATTTAATTTTTCATGTTGGCTATCCATTGTCTCATGTGTTTATGAGAACTCCTAGTGGTTTACCGGGAGAAACACGAGTCAGTTGGAGAATTTAATGTCATGTCGGCACGTTGGCCATAGTAGCTCAAATGATTAGAGCGCCTGGACGGAAACCAGAAGATCCGTGGTTCAAATCCCGGCTATGACATTAAATTTTTCTGTGTGGCCCTACACTTTCATAGTGCGTCCTACACACAATTAATTTCCATTTTGCTTACGATTATTGGTTTATGTAAACCAATGATTTACATAGCCTTTAGCTTAATCTATTTTTATGCATAATACTCAATTCTTCAAGAGATCCGGGTAAGAGAGAGGGTATCCTTCGTGGAAGCCCGGAAACTCTTGCGTATTCGTCAGCCTTTTGTAACTAGGACCGTTACTTATAGTGCAGTTGCAGCTAAGCCAGTACCTAGACGTGAAATCGCAACACAAACTAGCGACATAAACGGGGCAGTAATATCCGAAAGAACAATTACACCAAGGTCACAGCCAAAGTAACAGACGTCAGCACGAACAACAGTGAGCACACCTACTGAGTCTGCCCGCCTTGGTAGCGTAGATGGTAGCATGTCTGCCTCACGTTCAAGAGGTCCCTAGTTCGAATCTCGGTCAGGGTGATTTACCTGGATAAGGTTTTCCCGGGGTTTTCCCTTATCCTGTAAGACGAATGTCGGGTAACTGTAACCTGCATAGACCCCGAACTCATTTGAGCATCATTTCACCCATTCCATTCATCGTCCGATATGACTTATTCGTTGGAGGACGTAAATTACAAAAAAGAAGAAGAAGAAGAAGAACTACTTAGTCCAGTTCTATGAAGAAGGTTGCAGACAAGTCACCGCAGAAAGCATCTACCTCAAGAATATGTGTAACAGTAATATATAATGCATCGCCCAGAAAGTTCAAGGCCTCATATGAGAGAACTGACTTTCTCAGGGAAAATAAGAAGGCTAGTACCAAGCAAAAGGAACGCAAAATTCCACAACTATCTCCTCCGAGAATATCTTCTAAAGAATTATCTGGGGAGGACTCAGATTGGCGGCACACATCTTCGCCGATCACAGTTTCCGATATTTTCGAGCGAATGGAAACGAAATTATCAGTAGGAAAGCGGTCCTCCTCCACCGAGGTTGTGGGGCAGGAAAATTCTGTCCTCACTGCTAAAACTACAGTGAGAAAAAGGCAGGATAAACCTGATGAAAATACTAGCCCAGCCCCTAAGAAGAGAAACATTTGATTCGACCACCATTGGACAGGTAGTTTGTTTTGACATGTGAATAATGAAAACGACTTTTTATGCCCTTCGATATTTTATGGTTAATTATAGTTTTATTTGTTCATTTCCATTTGGACGTATTTATTTTATTGTCATTTTGTTTTGATTATTTTTTTTTTTGAGTATTTATCTCTGCCCATTGGCATGATTTAGTTTTGTAAGGGCGCTGAAGACCCAGCAGTTGAGCGCCCTTATATACAAATTATCATTACATATGTACTATTTTATCTTGACAGGAATCCTGCGCGGTAGGGATGAGTAGCAACTGTGGTGGGGATAGTGCACCTATCGCCACAATGCGTCACACGCGTAAGATTACGAGAGGGGAGGGCGCTGCATAAGGTGTCTAAAAACAAATTTCATTCTCGAAGCCAGTTTTGCAGCTCTTATAAACTAAGTTGTAATTCTTACTATGGTAGTAATCTCCACGCTTTTGTTGGATCTTAAATAGTACATAGGCATTTGGAACAAAACCCTGTTCTCCTCCAGCAGGCATGATAAACAACTGTCGGCCTTACGACATCGCTGCAGAGTCCCTGTAACGTATTTCACTCCAGGCATATGGTCCAGTATGTGCTGTATTTATATAAGCTTCATCCACATAAAATTCACTTCGATATCTCCGAATATTTCGTAAATACTTAAGCCTTTTTGCACGTATGGTGCGATGTTCGATTAAAATTTCTCTGTCCCGCTTAGTGTTTTTTTTTTCCAAATAATCCTAGCTTCAAAAGAACTCTTCTTAAAGTTCAGACACTGCCTTGGAAGTCAGTAGAATTCTTAAGCTTCATAAGCACTTTCTTCAAAGTTGGTCTTTGTTTTTCTGTGTTTTAAAAAATTATTCATAGTTCGCCTACTTCTGAATTAAAACATCCAAATTAGATTTTGTGCATGTCCTTAATCTTTGTTTACCGGGCATAGAGAAGGACGTTGTTGCACTAGCACCAATGGCTTTTCTTTTCTTAATAACTCTCCTAAACTGCTTTCAGACACAACTGTTGCCTCAGATACCCTTTCCCAGATTTTTATAGCGACCCAGACCATTGTCCCTTTGTTATAAATCTATGGATATTGGTTACTACTTCTCGTGTTTTTAAATGTAGCACTTTATTTCCTAATATGCTGCTAGGAGGCGTTATTTATAAATGCTCTCTTGGGACCAGGAGACAAGCACATTTTGAAACAAGCTGTAGTGTTACCGAGTAGCTCTGCACGTGTTTAGTTGCTCGCAACTGGTACGCAACTGACCTGCCCTCCCCTCCAGTTGCAACCGTTCTGAAGTGGACTCGTCCAGATACCACTGCGCATCGCTCTGCACTTTTCAAGATAAAAAATACATCATTACTAGTGTTCTTATATAGTAACATTTTTCTCTATGTGAAGATGCTGGTTGTCCATTCTGCCTCGGATTCGGTGTAAAACGGATCACGGTGCATGCTTAATAAAATCACAGTGATTTTAAAAACCATTTTAAGAAAAAATGTATGTTGTCAGCTAATAAAAAAAGCACTTGCTCATTTTCCTGTCCCTTTTAACTGCTTTGCAGAGAAGCAGACGTAATTTTTACTCTTCTACCCGGTTTTCCTGCCAGGGGAAAGTCACTCTTTCCAAAAACTACCCCTACGCTATGTTTCAATGCCTTTCTTGCAGAAGGTAATATTGCAATGGTGGATAAATAGTATACATCGACTGTTTTGAGGACATTTGAATGCTGCCTAGGCTTAAAATGATATCTTTGACCCTACAAGCTTCTAAGGAGGCATTTGACACCTAGATCTATGGAAGATCTTTCCTGTCTGTGCCCCTGGCAAGAACTGAATCCACTAACTCCTGAATTCTACACTAACTCTAGAGCCATCTCACTCCATTTCATATTACTTAACTAAAACCATTTCTTTGAAGATGAAGTGAATTGAACAATGTTGCATAGGAATGACATGTTATGAGAAAGTAACGGCTAGAAAAACTATATTTATTAATATGTTTATCTATTTGTACTTCCCCTATCATGTATCTACTAGAAAGAGAAGATAATTTATACTCTAGTCTACAATGTCATGTTGAGACTGCCTCGACGTGCAACTTTTTTGTCGTTGTTTTAATTTACGTCCTCCAACATTAGTCATATCGGACGGTGAATGAATTGGGTGAAATGATGCTCAAATGAGTCCAGGGTCCATGGAGCTTAGAGTTACCCGACATTCGTCTTGAAGGATAAGGAAAAACCCTGGAAAAACCTTATCCAGGTAACTCACCCTCGGGACCCCTTGAACATGAGGCAGACATGCTACCATCTACGCTACCGGGGATGGCACGTGCAACTTAGGGAGAATATAATACACAATTGGGAGATTACATTACACTATTTACATCTCAGAGAAAATGTTGGAAGTGTCCTCCACCAGCACCTATACATGTTTGTACTCGTCTCGTCATATTCTCTGAAGTTTTACGGAGAGTATCCTCACCAATGTTACTTATTTCGGTTCGAATGGATTCCTTGAGAACATCAGTTGTCCGTGGCCTATTCTTGTACACTCTAGTTTTAGATACCCTCACAAGAAAAAATCCGGTGAGGTTAGGTCAGGGGATCTGGGGGACCTTTTGAGATTATTCGATTACACTGGGCAACAATGAAAATGTTTCGGGCCTAAAAATAGTAAATTTACATTTATTTCCATCTGCTGAATTAAAAAATCGCCATAAAATGATAGATTGGCTCTTATTTTGAAGATAAATGGCATTTCATTTTTTAGAGTGAAGATTTTAAATTTGGGGGAATTTTTGGGGGGAGTTGGCACTCATGTCAAATAACAAAACACAATCAGAGAAAATTTTGGAAATTAAGTGATGAAAAGGTTAAGGAAGGCATTTTTGTCGGACCACAAATAAGAGAACTTGTAAAGGATGCTGCATTTGACCAAGTTTTGCTGGGGAAAGAAAAGAAAGTTTAGGAAGCATTCAAGGATGTTGTTCATGGATGTTTAGGCAACAAAAGAGATGACAACTACAAGCATTTGGTGACAGTGCTCCTGCAAAAATACCGTAAACTTGGATGCAACATGTCCCTTAAGATCCATTTTCTCCACTCCCACCTAGACTTTTTCCCTCCTAGTTGTGGAGTTGTTAGTGATGAACATGGGGAGAGATTCCATCAGGACATTTCTGATATGGAACAAAGATATCAGGGCCGTTGGAATGAAGTAATGCTTGCGGATTACTGTTGGTCTTTGTATAGGGATTCTGCGGAACTCCATCACAAGAGGCAAGCTAAAAGACGACGAAGTCAATAGGCCACCACATGATTCTCTTCAGACACGACTATCTGCGAAGTATTTTTCCAGCAATTTAGAACTCTTAGCATGTAATTACCAGTTAAAAAATCAAATGCACTTTAAGTGTTGTTAGCATGTATGAAATTAAATCTATCATTTTCTCTCAATCCGTTAATATGTAATACTTCCACCTTGTGTATATCATAGAAACTATAAATAATAAAAAAAATTCATAGTCATATTTGTTTTTCTCAGCCCAAAATTAGTAGGAATTGCCTCATGAAGTGATTGAAACATTTAAAAATTATTTTTTGTCGCCCAGTGTAATCAAAGAAACTGGTTACAAGTTCCATGGTGTCATTAGATGTGTGCCACGTTGGAAATAACCTTTCCTCAATTCGATATCATCCAGCTGCTCCACAAATGTCTTGAAAATACCCATATAAACTTTATTATTTACAATCATATTAAAGAAAATGGGGCATTTGAGACGGTCAACTGTCAACTCTCAACAATTATCAGTGTTTTTTTTTCTATTCTTGTTCGATCTATAACCCGCCTTTAACTCCAATGGTCATATCGGCGGCCGTTCTCCTTTGGAACATATCGAAGGTGTTAACTCGTATTCGTTGGGTTTTAATCATTACATCACGCACACATTTACACTCTCATTCATACTTCCAGGCTCTGGGGAAGATGAGGAATTATCTTTGTCTTAGAAAACTCCTCACCCCCACCGCCGGGAATCGAACCTAGGACCCCTAGCCCGGCAGGTAGGTGCTCTTCTGACTGAGCCAGTTGTCCGTCAATTCTCCCAGAGCCACTGAGATCATTAAAACAAATTTCTACATTCTACGAGCTTTCAAAGGGAAATTATGACATATTGAACTGGTTCAGGTTTATATGGATCGCACTGTACCTTAATCCGAAAATAACTCTTTTAGAAAGAACAACGTAGTCTAAAACAAATGACGATAAATTTAAAATTTATTATTTAGTTTCAGCAACCTCCATGCGAGTGATAACAAGATTTTCCAGTAAACACCAAATCCACCACATAAAATTACATTTTTCATAGGAAAGATTTTGTTATATTTTATTTTATCAAAATCCTTAAACCCTATATTTGGGATAAAATGTACATTTTGAATTTTCTGGGAATAGCTGCGAAGTGCCCTTCATTATAAAAGATTTTTATGCAATTTATATAGGTAACTCGTAAAAAATAAGAAATAGAGAAAAGAATACTAGATAAAAAAGTGTATTTAAATCGTATTTTTAATTTTTTTTTGTGTCAAGTAGACATTTTCTGTAGCATATTCGCTGTTATTAGTTTAAAATATTTAATACTCTTGTAACTTTTAAAAATGCTTTGCCTTACTTTGGGCAAAGTTGTGATAAGAGAATGGGATTTAAAGAAGTATATAGCAATTGTTTTTTCTTAAACATTTGAAAATCTGTATTCTTTTTGCACAAATATTTATACAAACAAGTGAACGTGAAGTAGATGTGGCATAAAAGTAAAAAGTAAAGTGGGATACGAACGTGCCTTAATGCAGTCACTCTGTGTAATTGGGTTGGCGCAGCCCACGTGTGTCCAACAAGACTTGTTTCTGTCCCCAAACAGCTAGCGCAATTTTTCCAGAGAGATTTATTAGACTAGGAATTGAAAAATTAGCGCAGTGCTTCTTTTCACCTCTAGGGAAATTTGCTGATGGTGCTGCAAACCAAGTCAATCTCTGTGTTGGTCAGCTCGTGCGTGGGAGCTTTGCAAATTTCATATGACTTTTCCGCTTCGGTTAGGACCAGCCAGTGAAATGCATTCCGTTTCACACATTAGTGGAATGGCTCCAGGTTGCATTAATGAGTTTGTTTATGAGGGAATTGTGGCGTTCTGGAAAGGAGAGAGGTAGACGATGGCAGATATAAATAGATTAGGTATAGCCTCAGGTGGGATTTCCATTCTGGATCCGATTTCCAGAAGACCCTGCTTCAGTTCTTTTCACCATCATTCAACACAGTTTCCCCCAGTTTTTAGAGCTAAATTGCCATTCTTTTTGTTTCTCAAGATGCATATGTTGTTGTTGTTGTTTTCAAATTGTAGGCTCTGGCAATGAAGCCATTAGCTCTCTTGCTCCCCAATATTTCTCTGTAGTGTGTCCGGAATGTAGGAATTCACAGGTTAGATGTTCTTCAGTCATTTCCTCTTCTTGGTTGTCAAATGCTAGGCTCTGGCAATGAAGCCATTAGCTCTCTGGCTCTCCAATATTTCTGTGTGGTGGGTCCGGCAGGTAGCACTTCACAGGTTAGAAGATGTTCTTCTGTCATTTCCTCTTCTTGGTTGTCAAATGCTAGGATTTGGCAATGAAGCCATTAGCTCTCTTGCTCTCCAATATTTCTCTGTAGTGTGTCCGGAATGTAGGAATTCACAGGTTAGAAGATGTTCTTCAGTCATTTCCTCTTCTTGGTTGTCAAATGCTAGGCTTTGGCAATGAAGCAATTAGCTCTCTTGCTCTCCAATATTTCTGTGTAGTGGATATGGCAGGTAAGACTCACAGGTTAGAAGATGTTCTTCAGTCATTTCCTCTTCTTGATTTTCAAATGCTAGGCTTAGGCAATGAAGCCATTAGCTCTCTTGCTCTCCAATATTTCTGTGTAGTGGGTCCGGCAGGTAGGGCTTCACAGGTTAGAAGATGTTCTTCAGTCATTTCCTCTTCTTGGTTGTCAAATGTTAGGCTTTGGCACTGAAGCCATTAGCTCTCTTGCTCTCCAATATTTCTGTGTAGTGGGTCCGGCAGGTAGGACTTCACAGGTTAGAAGATGTTCTTCAGTCATTTCCTCTTCTTTGTTGCACAGAGGACAGTTTAAACGTGTGTGAATTCCTATTCTGTGTAAGTATTTGGCCAAATAATCATGTTCATATAATCTAAATTGTGCTACTGCAGCTTTACGTGGGATATCTGCAGTAATTTCTGGGGTTTATTTAAGACGTTCCATTTGTTATCTTTGGCTTTGTAGATATTGATTAGTGTGAACACGTGCTGCAGACCATTCTGTGACAGCACTACTTCAATATGATGTATCCAACAAAATTTTAAATAAGTGTTTCTAAATATTGCGTTTCATATGTTTCTCTCAGGTTTACTTTCTTGAACTGCAGATTTAGTTTAGGGAATTTCTTTTATAAGCTAAATGTTTGCAATGTTGTTTTGTCAGTATTTATTTTCATCAAATTGTTGTCATTATTCCACTTTTCCAATATTATCAGAGTCTTTCCTGTTGAAGCTTTGGATTTGTCTATTTGTGGGGAAGATGTCTACATGATCATGTCATCTGCAAAAAGGGCTGTCTTTATTTCTGTGTTTGATACAGCCAAGGGAAATTTATGTAGTAAATATAAATAATATTCTTTTATAAGACTACTTTTTGAAACAGATACAAAAATAAATGAAAGTTGCTAAAGAAACACAGCAGAGGTTATGCTACCGAAGACTTCCCAACAAGGTCTCTTGTACTGATATGAAGTTTGAAGGCATGTGTTGCGACATAATGGGAGGGCTGGGTTTCAATTAATCAACGTAAGTTGTGGATTTTATCGCGGGCTTCGCCCACCCCAGGCCAACTCTCAACCACAAGATATTTTGTATGCATACATTTGATTACAGCTTTACGCAGACTCAAATCCTCCTTGGGTCAAACTTCCTGGTTTAGGGTTTTCCCGGATGTACGATGCCTAAGCTCCTCTGGTCTTGCAGTTTATATACCTGCAATTATCTTGTTCTGAAGATAAGGGGCCATGCATGGGACGTTAACTTATGAATAAGTTATTTCCGTTTGGATTTGCTCGCAAGGGAGGGTTGCGAAGTTGGTATGAATGCTAGTGAAACTTAGTGTACACTAACAACATGCAGACATCCTTAGTCCTTAGGAGAAAAAGGATAGAACGGAGAGAGTTTGCTCTAGTGGCATATAACGGAATTATTGAATTGTAAGATTATTAAATCTCTAGGAATGTCAAGTTGTAATTGTATACCTCGCTGATAACCTCAACACTGATAAATGGCCTTAGCTGCGTAATCAACTTCCTGTATGCTCTATTTTCATTCCTAATTATTTTGTTTTTATATCTTTGGAAATTGTTCTAGCAATGAGTTTTCAAGGAAATACTTATCTGGCAACAGAAGAAATCTGCAAAACTCCAATCAGAAAGAACAGAATAGGGAATTTCTAAAAAAAGTTTCTAGAAAAACGTGTTTTGGTCTGTTTCCCGTAGGGATCCGTCCCCTAAGGCTGTCGTGGTGCGGGCGCTGCGGACCCTTAGCACTCGTGGTACCTCTGACGTTACTAGAGGAACCTCGGGCCGAACTGCCGAGCCCCTCCCTGAATGGGAGCTGTTCGGATTGGGTTTGACCCGAGGGGGCAGCGTGTTCCCGACACCCATGGGAAATTGGGTACCTTCGGCCAGGCTACGGCCGCCCGGAGGGGGTAGAGGGTTGGCTAATAAGTCCCGGGTGCTAGCCTGCAGAGCTACTAGCTGGTGTGCTAGATCCCCGGCGGCCTTACCAAGGTTATTTGGTAGCCGGTCCATTTTGGATTGGCGCGTAAGTGGCGTTTCCACTTCCGTCCTGTCTGCCGTGTGCAGCGGGGGGGGGGGGGGGCAGTTTATAAAATAGGTACTGTCCTACTGTCCTACTTTCCCGAAAGGCCCTGGTTCTGTGCCTACGATCCAGGACTAATGGGAGTAGAACCTCAGACTCAATTTAATGTTTCCCGTAGGGGAGGGGACCAGTCCCCTTCAGCTGCTTTATTGCGAGCGCTGCGGACCATTAGCACTCGTGGTACCTCTGACGTTACCAGAGGAACCTCGAGCCCAAAATTCGAGCCCCTCCCGAATGGGAGTTGTTCGGATTGGGTTGGACTCGAGGGGGCAGTGTGTTCCCGAAACCCACGGGAAATCGTGTACCTCCGGCCAGGCCTCCACCGCCCGGAGGGGGCAGAGAGTTGCCTAAAAGTCCCGGGTACTAGCCTATAGAGCTAGTAGAAGGTGTGCTAGATCACGAGGCGGCCCCACCAAGGTTTTCGGTAGTCTTCCCTGCGGGGTTGACGCGCGTACGTGGCGTATCCACCCGTCTTGACGTTGTTGTCGATGGGGCGCTTTTTATACTCAAGGAATTGCCCCACGGAAAGACCTACGGAGTTTTCCATCGCTCCCGGATAACAGAGGCCGGGGTCTTCCTCAGTTGACATGTGAGCCGCTTGATTTGATATAAATACATGGTATATTTCCAGACATTAAAGAGAGGCTAAAACTGTAACATATAAAACAAAGAAAAGGATTTTTTCACTTTGTTACAGGACATGGCCCTGTAATGTATATTTAAAAAGAATAAGGAAGAAGAACTCAGATTTATGTGAACAATGTAACTGTTTAGATTCACCTGGACATGTTATTTTTGAGTGCAGTAAATGTAGTAAACTAATAGAAGACGATCGAAGGAAACTTCAAGGAAAATGTTTATGTAACATCTTAATCAGAGGGAAATAGGATCAAGAGAAACTGAAGATACAGATTACCAGACTTGGAGACATAATTTAAGACACACAACCGATAAGTAGAAGACACCAGCTATGGATATCGGAAAGAAGAGCAGAAATCACAGAAAGAAAGAGAATCTCAGGAGAGCTAGAGGAGATATATGCAGAGTATCAGAGCGAACAGACACAACTGATTATGCAGAAGAGGAAAGATGACTACCCGAATATCTGGAACTGACGAACCAGCTCCATCTACTGATGCCAGTCCCTTTAGGAGATGGATACCAGTAGGAGGAAGCTTTGGATACCAGTTACAGAAGAGGAAACTTTAAAAATGGTGGGAAACAGTCTTTCGTAGCTTGTAATAAGAATTAAAGATGAAGTAGAAATGTAGATTTGATTTATATTGTTGAAGAAAATAGAAGAAAGACTTTTAGATAGATTAGATGAGTAGATTTGTAAGGTTACTGGAATCTAGTAGTCTGTAGGTTTAGTTAGTTCGTTAAGATAGCAAGTAGATTATATCTGCAAAATTTGTAAATTGTTTTATGTAATTTCATTTAAATTTACTTTAATTTTATCAAAAACTGACTTTAGTAATTTTGATTAATATACCTTATGTTTAAGATATTTACACAAACAAAACGCATATCTTGAATTTTCTGGTTATGTACTCTTCATTCTGAGTGACTTCCCATAACTGCTAAGTTGTAAGAGACAGACAAATTTTTGCTGCATAAAAATGTAGACAGATTTCTTTGTTTTGGTAATCATTTGCGGGATATTTCTTACTAAGATGCGATCCACATAAACCTGAACAATTTGAACCACGTGTAACTTTGGTAGAATATAATACACAATTGGGAGATTACATTACACTATTTACATCTCAGATAAAATGTTGGAAGTGTCCTGCACTAGCATCTATGGATCGTTGGTCCCATTTTCTTTGATACGACTGTAGATACTGAAGTTTATATGGGTATCTTCAAGATATTTGTGGAGCAGCTGGATGATATCGAACTGAGAGGTTATTTCTAGCAATATGGAGCAACGTGCCATACATCTAATGACACCATGGAACTAGTAACCAGTTTATTTGATAATCCAATAATCTCTAAAGGTCTGTGACCCCGCACATCCCATGACCTAACCTCACCGGATTTTTTCTTGTGAGGGTATCTAAAAATAGAGTGTACAAGAATAGACCACGGACAACTGATGTTCTCAAGGAATCCATTCTAACCGAAATAAGTAACATTGGCGAGGATACTCTCCGTAAAACTTCAGAGAATATGGTGAGACGAGTGCAAACATGTATAGATGCTGGTGGAGGACACTTCCAACATTTTCTCTGAGATGTAAATAGTGAAATGTAATCTCGGTCAGGGTGGGTTGCCTGGATAAGGTTTTTTCTGGGATTTGCCCTTATCCTGAAGGACGAATGTCTGGTGGCTCTGGGCTCCATGGACCCCGGACTCATTTCACCCATTCCATTCATCCTCCGATATGACTTAACGTTGGAGGACGTAACTTAAAAAACAAAAACAAAAAAAAAAAATGTAATTTTCCAATTGTGTATTATATTCTCCCAAAATTGCACGTGTATCCTATTATTGCTTTAAAAGTTATGAATCGCACTATATTTGTTTGGGTTTTTCAATAATATACTTCTGTCAAATAGGACGAAATGCACCTATGAGAAAATCTGTAATAAACTATTTCTACAGAGTCAACCTCAATTAAGGTAAAAGTTGAAGAACACACTGCAAACATTAGCTGCTTAAGCTAGATCAATATTAGCAGTGCTTCCCAAATAATCTCTTACAACTTTAGCGACGTTACTTGCGAGGTATTCGTGACGTTACGTCACTTTAAAGAACTTTTGGCTTCAAAGAACCTTACAAAGTGACATTTATAAAAATGCCTGTGAAAGTTTGAGACCTTGATATCCCTAAAGCACGCAATAAGGAGGAGGAGGCGGGATCGAAGTCGGGACTCTTTGAGCCGGCCCGATACACGTGGAGAGGGAAGCGGGAATTTGGGTGGTCCAGCTGACCTCCGCTTGGCGTCATCACGTGGAGGGGGCCCGGGCAAGGGGTACACAGGCGTGCTCATCTGTTCAGCTTTCTCAATTCACCTCAGCCTTGTTAGGCGCAGGAAATAACATCGGACGGTGCGCTTTCTTAACAAATCTTCCCTCTTTATATCCATTTGGTTCGTTTTTTTCTTTCACACCGTTCAAAAATACAATTAATACTACAAAAGATAACAGAAGAACAATTAATATGTTACATTACGACTCCACTGTGTTTATGCTCTTTAACTTTTATAAACTGTGGCAAAGAACGTTTATTTTCTATTTCTTGTTAAGAGAGTTATGCCCGATTTCAACAACAGAGTTAAAATCGACGTTAACACATGTAACGTAACAATTGTCACAGCGCTAACACTAATGTTAAATTTCTTGCATTTCACCAACCTGTTTTCTTAAAACGTTAACAAACCTGTGTCAACGCCAAGAAACTTGTAAATATCGCAGCTATAGAAGGCTATGGATGATTTTCTGAACGTACTCCGATGCGCATTTGTTTTCATTTTCGTCTGCACAAATGGCGGATGAACAAAATCATAAATAAAGCCGTGAGACAAATTTCTCATCGACGGAGAAAGAATTGTTAATTGAAATGGTGACGAAGTGTAAGGATATCGTGGAAAATAAGAGGACGGATGCAGTGAATCTAAAACAGAAAGATGTCACGGGGAAAATATTGGAAACGAATTTAATTCAAATGCATGTGTCACTACTACAAGCACCAAAAACTTGTCAGTATTACGTAAATTTAAAACGAGGTGCGAAGAACAAGTGACTTAAACGTTTCAAGACGGGAGGTGAACAATGTATTATCCACATAATTCAGTGAATTATAAAATCGCAAAGTTATTAATACTTGAAGCAAAGACGAGATCGACATATTCCTGTCGATGTATGTTCTAACTCATTATTACATAAATTTAAAACGAGGAGCGAAGAAGGACAAGTGACTTGAACGTTTCAAGACGGGAGGTGGACAGTATATTCTCCACAAAATTCAGTGAATTATAAAATCGCAAGGTTATTGATACTTGAAGCTAAGGCGAGATAGTCATATTCCTTTCGATGTATGTTCTAACCTCTTTTGTACTTCCGCAGTAACCTTCATAGGAACATGTGTCGACAGTCTATACCTCTATAGAAAATTTTCTTCGGATATTTCCTGTAAATCATTTCTCCTCATAGGCTGTACTCTATTATGAATGCCATTTAGACGGTCTTAAATATAGCAAATCGACATCAACAGCTGAGTTCATGCTCGCCATCTTGACTATTTACAATTGTTAAGGACTTAACATTAGAAATTCGGCTTGTTAGTTTAACATGAGATTTAACACGAGTGTAACACTTGTTGGTGAAATGCAATTTTTGTTTTAACTATTGCTAAACTCGTGTTAAGTCATAACATTTGTTAGTGAAATCGGGCATTAGAGAGTTAGAGTTTTCCAGAAATAATTTCCTCGATACGTTACCTGTATGATATCGACATAGAACGATACCTCAGAAAATTCGATTCTTCAGTGGTGATTCTGAAATTTTTATTTTACTTCAAAATTACAAAATGTTACTTGCCGCAAGTAGAACATTGCCAAGCCCGAGAAATTGCCAGGTGGTACCTACACAGTTTACATGATGTAAGAAAATAATCGTGTGTCAAATTCATTGTCAGTTAACAATTCCTAAGAGGAAATCATTGCATATCTCATCGACGATTTGTTTCCTCCTTTTTCCAGTTCAATATATTGATGGAAAACAAATTTAAAATTTCCAAAGCTAAAATAATAATTGCCGCTAAATATTCTACCTTTCTCTTAAAGACTATTTAGCACAGCAGGACTCATATATGACAGAAAAAGAAGTAGACTTGACTCCAAAAGAGTGAAAATGCTAATATTTTTGAACAAACATTTATAAAAGCGGGCGGTTTCAAACTTTCAAATGTCTAATATAAAGTTTAAAAATAAGTACACTAACATTTTGTCTCAGTAAATATTTGCGGTTCTGCCAACATTCTATTTGCTACTGAAACTATAGTGCGATCCATATCAACCTGAACCATTTCAATAGGCCATCACGCCCGTCTCGGTAGCGTGGTGGTAGCGTGCCTGCCTCACGTTTAAGAGGTCCCGAGTTCGAAGCTCGGTCAAGGTGAGTTACCTGTTTAAGGTTTTTCCAAGGGTTTTCCCTTATCCTGAACGACGAATGTCGGGTAACTCTAAGTTTTATGGACCCTGGGCTCATATGAGCATCATGTCATTCATTCCATTCATTGTCTGATATGACTTAACGTTGGAGGACGTAAATTACAAAAAATAGGCCATAACCTTTGAACTAATAATAGGACACACGTACAACTTTGGAAGAATATAATACACATTTGGGAGATTACATTACACTATTTACATCTCAGAGAAAATGTTGGAAGTGGCCTCCACCAGCATCTATACATGTTTACACTCCTCTCACCATATTCTCTGAAGTTTTACGGAGATGATATCGAATTGAGAGAAGGTTATTTCCAACAAGATGGAACAATGTGCGATACATCTAATGACACCATGGAACTTGCAACCAGTTTCTTTGATAACACTGGGCAACAATGAAAATGTTTCGAGATTAAAAATAGTGAACTTTCATGTATTTCCATCTGCTGAATTACAAACTCACCATAAAAAGGATAGATTAGCTCTTGTTTTGAAGATAAAGTGGCATTTCAATTTTTAGAGTGAAGATTTTAGATTTGGGGAATTTTTTTTTGGGGGGGGGGGGACTTGGCACACCTGTGAAATAACATCAGAGAGAAATTTTGGAAATTAAGTGATGCAAAAGTTGAGTAAGGTAGTTTTGTCGGACACAAATAAGAGAACTTGTAAAGGATCTTGCATTTGACGAAGTTATGGAGGGGGGGAAAAAGGGAAGCGTGGGAAGCCTTCAAGGGTGTTGTTAATTGATTTTTAGCCAACAAAAGAGATGACAACTACAAGAACTTGGTGACAGTGCTCCTGCAAAAATACCGTAACCTTGGATGCAGCATGTCCCTTAAGATCCATTTTCTCCACTCCCACCTAGACTTTTTCCCTCCTAGTTGTGGAGCTGTTAGTGATGAACATGGGGAGAGATTCCATCAGGACATTTCTGTTATGGAACAAAGATATCAGGACCGTTGGAATGAAGTAATGCTTGCGGATTACTGTTGGTCTTTGTATAGAGATTCTGCGGAACTCCATCACAAGAGGCAAGCTAAAAGACGACGAAGTCAATAGGCCACCACATGATTCTCCTCAGACACGACTATCTGCGAAATATTTTTCCAGCAATTTAGAACTCTTATCATGTAATTACCAGTTTAAAAAATGAAATGCACTTTCATTGTTGTTAGCATTTATGTAATTAAAATGTATCCTTTTCTCTCAATCCGTTAATATGTAATACCTCCACCTTGCGTGTATCATAGAAACTAGAGCCAATGAAAATTTTTGATTGTCATATTTGTTTTTGTGAGCCCAAAATTAGTAGGAATTGCCCGAAACATTAAAAAATTATTTTGTTGTAAAATGTAATCGAATAATCTTAAAAGGTCCATGGCCCCAGATCCCCTGACCTAGCATCATCGGATTGTTTCTTGTTGAGGTATCTAAAAATAGAGTGTTCAAGAACAGGTCCGGGACAATTGATGTTCTCAAGGAATCCATTCGAACCGGAAAAAGTAACATTGGCGACGATACTCTCCGTAAAATATCACAGAATATGGTGAGACGAGTACAAACATTTGTAGATGCTGATGGAGGACTCTTCCAACATTTTCTCTGAGATGTAAATAGTGTAATGTCATCTCCCAATTGTGTATTATATTCTCTTAAAGTTATACGTGTGTCCTATTATTGGTTCAAAAGTTGATGTGGTTCAGGTTTATATGGGTCGCACTGTATTTATGTGAATATCCGAAGCTTATGTTATTTTAATAAGAAATCCAAATGTTCTTTAGAAAATCTAAGATAAACTATAAAAAAAGCTTTTGTTAGAGTGATTTTCAAAAGAGTGGCTAGAGAATGCCATTTGAATGTACAAATATTTTACCTAATACCACGAAGTCATAAAGAGCTAATTACGCACATGTGTGCATGCTTATACGATTGCATAAATTAAAGGTAATAGGGTACAATCAGCTCGTAAAATTTTTCATTGATTTATCGCCAAATTATTCCTATTTTCCAATATAAATATCCTCTCATTCACTGCATTATCTAACGGAATTACTGCTAATGGCAAATGAATTACCTTTGAACTGTTAATTGGCAACTGGAATTTCCAGATAAAGCTACGTTACGAAGTAAATAGTTTTAATTTCATTACTAGTGTTAAAATCTTGTGCAATTTTAAATTTAATCTTCTGTCACGCTCATTAGAGGTGAAGCAATCTAGTGCTGGTGCCACATTGTGAATAAATAAGCAAAGATAATGACATCTGAAGCGCGGTATTCACGCAGTTACTGTATTAATCCGCACAACGCACGCGTATAAATTAGCGACTAAATATCAACAGTGGCAACAATAGGCGACTCTATTCATACTGGATTGTTGTGGTATGTAATAAAGGGATTAACTAATGAAGTTACAGCCTTGACGATTTGTGACGTCACGTACGACTATGTAGACCAGTTAGGTTTATTTATGACGCTGGTTTCGTCTGGAATTTACACGATGTTGCACACAAATTCTTCTCGTTGCGATCACAGTTTTAGCTTCAGTAACTACCTCTTCTGTAAACTAACACAATCCTATTCAGTTCTTGACGACACAACTTCAAAAACTACAGAAAAAAGTTATATTACAGTGGATACCTGCACATTGTGGAATTGCTTGATTTTCTTGCCAAAAAAGGTGCAAATTTAATTCAGAACAAAAGTAAAAATTTATCCTTTACATCCATAAAAAGGTTAATCAAAAACAAATATAAAACCAAACAAAACCAATAAATATCGAACAAAACCAAACATAAAAAATGGAGCATTTTAATTAAAAATCCAGAAATTATTCCAGAAGTCCCACGTAATGCTGCAGTAGCAAATTTTAGATTATTTATGGAACATGATTATTTGGCCAAACACTTACACAGAATAGGAAATGACACAAGTTTGTCCTCTGTGCAACCAAGAAGAGGAAATGACTGAAGCACATCTTGTAACCTGTGAAGCCCTACCTGCCGGATACACTACACAGAAATATTGGAGAGCAAGAGAGCTAATGGCTTGCCTAGCATTTGACAACCAAGAAGAGGAAATGACTGAAGTACATCTTTTAACCTGTGAAGCCCTACCTGCCGGATCCACTACACAGAAATATTGGAGAGCAAGAGAGCTAATGGCTTCATTGCCATAGCCTAGCATTTGACAACAAAGAAGAGGAAATGACTGAAGAAGATCTTTTAACCTGTGAAGCCCTACCTGCCGGACCCACTACACAGAAATATTGGAGAGCAAGACAGCTAATTGTTTCATTGCCAAAGCCTAGCATTTGATAACCAAGAAGAGGAAATGACTGAAGAACATCTTCTAACCTGTGACGCCCTACCTGCCGGATCCACTACACAGAAATATTGGAGAGCAAGAGAGCTAATGGCTTCATTGCCAAAGCCTAGCATTTGACAACAAAGAAGAGGAAATGACTGAAGAACATCTTCTAACCTGTGAAGACCTACCTGCCAGACCCACTACACAGAAAGATTGGAGTGCTAGAGAGCTAATGGCTTCATTGCCAAAGCCTAGCATTTGACAACCAAGAAGAGGAAATGACTGAAGAACATCTTCTAACTTATGAAGCCCTACCTGACGGATCCACTACACAGATATATTGGAGAGCAAGAGAGCCAATGGCTTCATTGCCAAAGCCTAGCATTTGACAACCAAGAAGAGGAAATGATTGAAGAACGTCCTCTAACCTGTGAAGCCCTACCTGCCGGACACACTACACAGAAATATTGGAGAGCAAGAGAGCTAATGGCTTCATTACCAAAGCCTAGCATTTGCAACAAAGAAGAGGAAATGAGTGAAGAACATCTTTTAACCTGTGAAGTCCTACCTGCCGGACCCACTACACAGAAATATTGGAGAGCAAGAGAGCTAATGGCTTCATTGACAAAGCCTAGCATTTGACAACAAAGAAGAGGAAATGACTGAAGAATATCTTCTAACCTGTGAAGCCCTACATGTCGGACCCACTACACAGAAATATTGGAGAGCAAGAGAGCTAATGGCTTCATTGCCAAAGCCTAGCATTTGACAACAAAGAAGAGGAAATGACTGAAGAATATCTTCTAACCTGTGAAGCCCTACCTGCCGGACACACTACACAGAAATATTGGAGAGCAAGAGAGCTAATGGCTTCATTGCCAAAGCCTAGCATTTGACAACAAAGAAGAGGAAATGACTGAAGAACATCTTCTAACCTGTGAAGCCCTACCCGCCGGATCCACTACACAGAAATATTGGAGAGCAAGAGAGCTAATGGCTTCATTGCCAAAGCCTAGCATTTGACAACAAAGAAGAGAAAATGGCTGAAGAACATATTCTAACTTATGAAGCCCTACCTGCCGGATCCACTACACAGATATATTGGAGAGCAAGAGAGCAAATGGCTTCATTGCCAAAGCCTAGCATTTGACAACCAAGAAGAGGAAATGATTGAAGAACATCCTCTAACCTGTGAAGCCCTACCTGCCGGACATACTACACAGAAATATTGGAGAGCAAGAGAGCTAATGGCTTCATTACCAAAGCCTAGCATTTGCAACAAAGAAGAGGAAATGATTGAAGAACATCTTTTAACCTGTGAAGCCCTATCTGCCGGACCCACTACACAGAAATATTGGAGAGCTAGAGAGCTAATGGCTTCATTGACAAAGCCTAGCATTTGACAACAAAGAAGAGGAAATGACTGAAGAATGTCTTCTAACCTGTGAAGCCCTACCTGCCGGACCCACTACACAGAAATATTGGAGAGCAAGAGAGCTAATGGCTTCATTGACAAAGCCTAGCATTTGACAACAAAGAAGAAGAAATGACTGAAGAATATCTTCTAACCTGTGAAGTCCTACCTGCCGGACCCACTACACAGAAATATTGGAGAGCTAGAGAGCTAATGGCTTCAATGCCAAAGCCTAGCATTTGACAACAAAGAAGAGGAAATCACTGAAGAACATCTTCTAACCTGTGAAGCCTGCCGGACCCACTACACAGAAATATTGGAGAGCAAGAGAGCAAATGGCCATATTGCCATAGCCTAGCATTTGAAAACAACAACATTCAGTTCTTGACACAAAACCTGAGTCCCTTTTCAAGAACTTATATCATGTTAGGTAGTTCTTTTATTTGACGTCATTTTATTTGACTTTTATTTATCATATTTAGGTAACATAAATATAAAAAAGACAAAACACTGCCAAAATTCACATTACTGAACAAAAGACTGTTTTCAGTAAATTAAATGACAGATCAGGAGATGGCGTGAGTGTAGAAAATTATTGGGTCATAGAAACGTTTCTACCTAACTTCATTATCTGTGCTTCTTACGTCGACAGATATCCATTTTAAGGCCGGTTTCCAAGAGGAGCTGAACTGAAATCCAGCATCACGAGTAAGTGTGCTCCTTATATACCCTCTACGTTCAGCTTGTTGAAGTGTCAGTTCACGAGGTACAGATAAACAGCTTCCGTATGATTTTCCACTTTTTTTTTTAATGTGGCGACGTTCCGAGCGTCCGAAGACGAAGGTATACCTCGTAAGTATTATATAAATTGTATAGCATTATAGACGTGCAAAAATTACTAGAGAATCAAATACGTTTATTTATATGAAGTATATCATCTGATATAAAATTTTGGAAATTTGGTGCCTCTGATTTTTTTTCCTCGTCCTTCTTCTTCTCCACAAATGCTCATAACTAGCCAAAGCCAATTATTTGTGACATAACCAACTGAATTTATGTTTACATGACAAGGAGAATATGTTAGTTTGACACAATTTCTAACGAAATATATTCTAAAATAACAGATAACTACTTTTCATCGTAAATATATGTTTCAAACTCCCTGAATCTATGAAAAAAATATTTAAAATAGAAACGTGAAACTATGTAAATAAATTTGTTGTGAAGTTAATCATTTTAAAAATATTATTTGATATTTGTATGAATTTTTAAATACGTATACTTTTCGCAAACATAGTCTTTTTCGTTTTTCTATGTCCCGGTGGAGAGAATGGAATTTTAAAGACGTCACTTAAGGACTAGTTCCTAAAAATTTGATTAAACTTACTGGGTATCCCTATTACTATTTTACCTGCAAGGAGCTATGAATCAAAACAACTTCTAGAAATATTTATCTCAATTAAAATGTAATAGAAGAGAAATGAGTAGAGAAAGTCAAATGACTACGCACATCATAGTTTTTTAAAATAGTGTTAGTGTGTCTGCCTCACGTTCAAGAGGTCTCGAGGTCGAACCTCAGTCAGGACGAACTGAATAATGTTTTATCCGGGCTTTCCCCTTATCCTGAAAGATGAATGTGGGATAACTATAAGCTCTCTGGACCCTGGGTTCATTTGAGCATCGTTTCACCGATTTCATTCAGCGTCCGATGTTTTGGTGTTGGAAGACGTAAATAAAAAATAAAAAACAACGATCACGCGCATGTCTATCTCTGCTATAACGATAAACTTCCTTTGAGTTAGTTTACAGATAGGCAAACTATTTTATAGTTTCTAAAAAGTAAGATTTATGAAAGAACATGGGCTGTCCTTCTCCAACTATACTTCAGTTTGTGTATGTTTAGTGCCAACTGCCTGTAGTGCCATCTACAAGTCTTAAACGCCAATAAAATATCTGAGATGTTACATTCGAATGATTTTGTCAACTCATCTTTTGTACACAATCCAATTCTTCTATAAGTACACCAATTGTTAGTGGAGGTAATTCTTACACCTGCACGTTCGATAGTCACATCTTTTATAAAATACAGATGACTTTGAAATTCCATGTCCCCTGTTTGATAGGAGAAAAATGAATAACGGCGTAAGGAAGGTACGTATATGTTAAAATATACAATAGGAACCCAAAATTAAAAAAAAAAGAACAAAGAACATATCAAAAACTAAAAGTTTACCATCCCCACTTGATCTAACATTTTGTATAGTAAGTTTCTCTCTTTAACAGCTTACAAATTAACAAGTATTCAGAATGAAGTTCATTTCAGAGGCTACTTTCACGATATACATTTCATTTAATATTCATGGAGATGTTTCTTGAAAATATTTCAAGCTTATAGTATTTTAATCCAATCATCAGAACCATCAATGTTAAAATAAATTCCCAACTACTTTTTATGTAATGGTTATATTGGAATGTGGAATTAAATTGAAAATGTTCGTGTCCCATTCATGAAGGACTGTATACTTAAACACAAAGTCTGGTACGTATTCGGCCGATCTGTATTTCTTGAGTAATTTTGTTCAATGTTTCATAGGTATCGACATTTTGGAACACGCAGTAAGGTGAGAGATAAAATAAAGATAACCTGTTTTGAAAGAACAAAGATAAAAATTTTAAGTTTAACGCAACTGATATTCATTTGTTATGCTTACTCTAGTAATACATTTAGTTTGGCCAACTTTACAAGTTAAATAACTTGGAAAAATCAAGTGGTCATGAAATGCGCTCTAGAATTGTGTAAATATTAAGAGGCCATAGGAATTACGAAGCCACAAAAAAGGAAAATTAGACTGAATTGTTGCTGCATTTTACACAGTGACGTTGCAGATAACAAATCACCACCAGATCTTATTATTTTTATAAATTTACGTCCTCAAATGTTAAGTCATATCGATCAATGAATGAAATGGGTGAAATGATGCTCCAATGAGTCCGGGGCTCATGGCGTTTATAATTACCTGACATTAGTCTTTTAGGATAAGGTAAAAGCCAGGAAAACCCTTATTTAGGTAACTCACCTTGACCGAGATTTGAACTCGAGACCTCTTGCACGTGCCACCAGTTCTCGTACAGTCTTTTATCGTGTGAATACTTGTGTTCTACCTGTGTTTGGTGACGCTGTATTTGTACGTAGTTTCTATAGCAACTGCTTGAGAATTCCTGTGACATGAGATATTTTAATCTATCTACCACTGAATTAAGTTTCGAATTGCATGAATATTTGCGGAGATAACAGTGTATATGAGGGACATAAGCCCATTTATAAATGCCAAAGAAGATTACATGTGTTTTTGCTATGTTCCTCTGAAAATTCCGCTGCTGTATTGCCAGAGGACCAGTAAACCTGCAAGAGCCGTCATCCTGATTTGAAGACACATTTCATTACCCTGCGTGAGATCACGTATCTTCAGGAACACAGAGCTACAATCACTTGGTTCTGCGCCCGAGGCTGCTTCATTCCTTTTGAGGTTTTCCGAAGTGTATTTCCGAGAAATGTGGATGAAATGGTTTCAGGAGCTTCGGCAGGCGTGTCAATCGGTGTTAAAGCGTTTAGGAAATTCCTGAGGTCATGAATCACGTTGTCGATGATGTCTCTATTAGCACAGCGGTTACTGACTCACCATTCTCCCGTGGCCGATACAGGAAGATTCTGTAGCAATTTAGTAAGATTTGAAATATTCTTCTGTGTACATTATAATTTTACGACAGAATTTACTTTCGCGTTTAAACACCCAAAGAAACCGAAGACTTAGAAAAAGGACTATTGGAAACAAAACCCGATAACAAGGAAATTTCAGTCTTGAATCAGATATTATTATTTAAAGGCACAAGTGCACAATTTTTTAGAAAAATCTTTCTAAACAATCTTTAAAAAAATGAGATTTTTATTTCCCTCCAACTTAAAGGCCTTCATGCTTTTATTAACTCTGCTATCTAGAGAACTCTGCTATCTACCCAGGTTTTTATTCAATTCATTAAATACAAACTTTTAGTTAACAATTAATATTTTTTCCAATATATCACCTAAATATTTAAAGAGAAAGCCCGCCTCTGTAGCGTAGATAATAGCGTGTGAGCCTCACGTTTAAGGGGTCCCGTGTTCTGTTCTTGGTCAAGACTTCTTTTTTTTTGTAGTTTACGTCCTCCAACGTTAAGTCATATCGGACGATGAATGGAATGGGTGAAATGATACTCAGTTGAGACCAGGGTCCATAGAGTTACCCGACATTCGTCTTTCAGGATAAGGGAAACCCCCGAGAAAAACCTTATCCAGGTAACTCAACCTGGCCGAGATTCGAATTCGGGACCTCTTGAACGTGCGGCAGACACAGGATGAATAATCTAGATAAGGTTTTTCCTTATATTGCAAGATGATGTGTTACTCTCATCCCTATGGACTCTGAACTCATTTGATCATTATTTTACTCATTTCATTCATCATCCGATGTGACAAAGTTGGAGAACATTAATTAAATAAAAATTAAATAAAAACAATCCACTATCGCACGCTACCTTTTAAGTGAAAGCTATTTTGAAAACTTTATACCAAAAATGACTAACAATTAAATTACCAAGTGTTTAAGATATTTTAGGACAAATTATATTTATATCTTGAATATTTTTGAAGATAATCACTGAAGCCCTGTTAAGTTATTACTTTTGCACAACTGATAAACCGTAAGAGATAAACAAAGTCTTATTCTATAAAAGTTTAGATGCCCTTAAACCTTACAGTCTTAGCTTTCTTTGATACGACTGTAGACACTGAAGTTTATATGAGTATCTTCAAGACATTTGTGGAACAGCTGGATGATATCGAATTGAGAGATTATTTCCAGCAAGATGGAGCAACGTGCCATACATCTAATGACACCATGGAACTTGTAAGCAGTTTCTTTGATAATCGAATAAGGTCTGTGTCCCCCCAGATCCCCTAACCTAACCTCACCGGATTTTTTCTTGTGGGGGTATCTAAAAATAGAGTGTACAAGAATAGACCACGGACAATTGATGTTCTCAAGGTATCTATTCGAACCGAAATAAGTAACATTGGCGAGGATACGCTCCGTAAAACTTCAGAGAATATGGTGAGACGAGTACAAACATGTATAGATGATGGTGGAGGACACTTCTAACATTTTCTCTGAGATGTAAATAGTGTAATGTAATCTCCCAATTGTGTATTATATTCTCCCAAAGTTACACGTGTGTTCTATTATTGGTTCAAACCTATTGAAATGGTTCAGGTTTATATGATAGCGATATATGAACAAAATTAATTTTTATTTTTCCCTCAAAATTCAGAGATGCATTACTTGAAGACAGATATGAGTAACCTCCATGTTGGCATATTCCACAGATGACGCAGCTGATAACAAGAGAATTTTTCCGCAATTTGCGAGCTGAGTCAGGGGTGGTCAGGTATGATGGCCGCCTGCAGGCTCGCAGACAAAGAGAGAATGCTTTGCAGCTTTTTTATTATCATGGTCGTGTTTTTTATGTTGGCTGTACGTTATAAGACAGTAGATAATAAGTGAGCGTGCAGAGGAGGGGGAAATTGTAGTGCGGCGCTTGAAAACCAATTACAGTGCCACTCCCCCCACTCTACCTCCTCTTTGGATTAAGACATTATACAGGACGACTTGACTCCTCGTGACCGACCGGTTCCCCTGCTTCACCTTCCTTACTTACCTACCTACCTACCTACCTACCTACCTGCTTGTATTGAATCTTTCAACTGTAAAACTCCTCTTGGTGGGGGTTGGTTACTCCATCAAATTTAGTTATTATGTCATCAGGGAAGTTCTAATTCTTATTTTGGCTTTCGGTTGGTTTTACTCCTCCATTTACCCAAGGCAGTTACAAAATGTATTTTGTTCCAACCAAAGATTCAAACTAAAATGTACAGTTCTATATAACTGGTATACAAGAGAGAAAAAAAGAAGGTTCTGTTTTAGATGCAACAAAACGGAATGATAAACAATTACATTTGGACAATTGTTATAACTTAGTTGCCATAGTGATTACCAGTAACGATTAGCTATCTGTTTCTTTTAATTTACGTTCTCCAAAGTTAAGTCATATCGGTCGATGAATGAAATGATGCTCAAATGAACTCGGGGTCCATAGAGCTTAGAGTTGTCCGACATTCATCTCACAGGATAATAGAAAAGCCAAGAAAAACCTTTAAGTTACGTCCTCCAAAGATAATTCGTATCGGTTGATAATGAAATGATGCTCAAATGAGCTCAGGGTCCATAGAGCTTAGAGTTACTAGACATTCATCTTACAGGATAAGAGAAAACGCCTGAGGAACCTTTAAGCTACGTCCTCCAACGTTAAGGCTTTTCGGTTGATGAATGAAATGATGCATAAATGAGCTTAGGATCCATAGAGCTTAGAGTTGCCCGACATTCATCCTTCAGGATAAGAGAAAATCCAAGAAAAACCTTTTAGTTACGTCCTCCAACGTTAAGTTTTATCGGTTGACGAATGAAATTATGCTCAAATGAGCTCAGGGTCCATAGGGCTTAGAGTTATTAGACAATCATCTTACAGGATAAGAGAAAACGCCAGAGAAACCTTTAAGTTACGTCCTCCAAGGATAAGTCATATCGGTTGAGAATGAAATGATGCTCAAATGAGCTCAAGGTCCATAGAGCTTAGAGTTGTCCAACATTCATCTTACAGGATAAGAAAAACCCCTAGAGAAACCCTTTAGTTACGTCCTCCAACGTTAAGTTTTATCAGTTGATGAATGAAAGATGCACAAATGAGCTCAGGGTCCATAGAGCTTAGAGTTGTCCAACATTCATCTTACAGGATAAGAGAAAACCCCAGAAAAACCTTTAAGTTACGTCCGCCAACGTTAAGTCTTATCGGTTGATGAATGAAAGATGCACAAATGAGCTCAGGGTCCATAGAGCTTAGAGTTGTCCAACATTCATCTTAAAGGATAAGAGAAAACCCCAGAAAAACCTTTAAGTTACGTCCGCCAACGTTAAGTCTTATCGGTTGATGAATGAAATGATGCACAAATGAGCTCAGGGTCCATAGAGCTTAGAGTTGCCCGATATTCATCTTAAAGGATAAGGAAAACACCCAGAGAAACTTTTAAGCTACGTCCTCCAAAGTTAAGTCTTATCGGTTGATAATGAAATGATGCTCAAGTGAGCTTAGGGTCCATACAGCTTAGAGTTGCTCGGCATTCATCTTACAGGATAAGAAAAACCCCTAGAGAAACCCTTTAGTTACGTCCTCCAACGTTAAGTTTTATCACTTGATGAATGAAATGATGCTGAAATGAGCTCAGGGTCCATAAAACTTAGAGTTGTCGAACATTCATCTTACAGAATAAGAGAAAACCCCAGAAAAGCACTTAAACTACGTCCTCCAACGTTAAGTCTTATCGGTTGATGAATGAAATGATGCACAAATGAGCTCAGGGTCCATAGAGCTTAGAGTTGCCCGACATTCATCTTAAAGGATAAGAGAAAACCCCATAAAAACCTTTAAGTTACGTCCGCCAACGTTAAATCATATCGGACGATGAATGTAATAATGCTCAAATGAGTTCAGAGTCCATAAAACTTAGAGTTGTCGAACATTCATCTTACAGAATAAGAGAAAACCCCAGAAAAGCACTTAAACTACGTCCTCCAACGTTAAGTCTTATCGGTTGATGAATGAAATGATGCACAAATGAGCTCAGGGTCCATAGAGCTTAGAGTTGCCCGACATTCATCTTAAAGGATAAGAGAAAACCCCATAAAAACCTTTAAGTTACGTCCGCCAACGTTAAATCATATCGGACGATGAATGTAATAATGCTCAAATGAGTTCAGAGTCCATAAAACTTAGAGTTGTCGAACATTCATCTTACAGAATAAGAGAAAACCCCAGAAAAGCACTTAAACTACGTCCTCCAACGTTAAGTCTTATCGGTTGATGAATGAAATGATGCACAAATGAGCTCAGGGTCCATAGAGCTTAGAGTTGCCCGACATTCATTTTTGAGAATAAGAGAAAACCCCAGAAAAGCCTTTAAGTTACATTCTCCAACGTCATAGCGGACGATGAATGAAATGATGCACAAATGAGCTCAGGGTCCATAGAGCTTTCACGGCCACGTTTAAAATCGGCCGCCCCTTTCTTCACAGTGGAAACTGAAATTGAAGAGTCACCATACACATTTACAGTCCGCAAATGAAGATCTGTGGGTGTTAAACCTTCGTTTACGAGACGAATTTTATCACAGCACTCGAATTTCTCTGTTTTCATGCACCCATTTACTGCTTGAAACAAATGCCTACAGTCAACCATTGCGTGGAATGACTTGTAATTTTACGAAGGCTGTTCAATAAAGAATGATTTTTTTTACAACGTACCTTTACTCGTCCTCATAATTTTGATGGTGCTTCTCAAAATAGTCTCCCCCCAATGCGATACACTTGTCCCAGCGTTTCTGCCAGTCTTCAAAGACATGCTGGAAACCATTTTTAGCAGATCCTTCAAAATCGCCTCCGCAGCCTTCACCACTCTTCTGATGATGGATAATGCCTCCCTCGAAAGCGTTTCTTCAACTTAGGGAATAGAAAAAAGTCACAAGAGGCTAAATCTGGACTATAGGGAGGCTGAGGGATACACTTCACGTTGATTTTTGCAAGATATTCAGCAACAACATTGGCAATATGCGGCCGCGCATTATCGTGGTGCAGCATCCAGCCTGATTCATGGAAATGTGGTCTTTTGCGCCTGATATAGACTTGCAATATTTTCAGGACATCACTGTAGTATTGTCCAGTTACTGATGTGTGTGCAGGTACAACATGCTGATAAGCCATTCCATGAATATCAAAGAATAACTTACCCAGCAGAAGCAACCACTTTTGCTTATTTGGTGGTTGGTGATGAAGGAGATTTCCACACTGAGCTTTGCTGTTTGCTCTCAGGATCAAAATGATGTAGCCAAGTTTCATCAGCAGTTTGAAAGAAACTCCGGATCTTCCTCTAACATCAACTTAAACTGCATGCAGACCTCCATGCGAATGCCCTTTTGTTCGGGAATCAACAGGCTTGGAACCCATCGCGCACAAACACGTCTCATGTGTAATGTTTCTGTCACCAGCGTGTGGGTGCCACCCAATGAAATGTTAAGTATTTCAGAAAGTGATCTTAAAGTAATTCGTTGGTCCTTTCTCACAATGGCGGCAGTAGTGTTGATGTTTTCTTCTGTAAGAGCAGTAACTGAAGCACCGGTTCCACGTTCCTTTGAAATTGATAGTCTCCCCCCTTCAAACATTTTAAACCACCTTCGAGCTGTGCTGTAGAGGAGAATAGACTCTCCATAGGCCTCCTGTAACATTGTATAAGCCTCAACTGAAGATTTGTTGAGACGAAAGCAGAATTTCAAAGCCGCACATTGTTCCTCGCGTGTTACCTCCATTGCAGCGGTAGGCGATACTTAACTTGTCTGAACTTGTCTGGTTCTCACTGGTGGGAACCAGGAGTACCAGCAATGAAACTACTAAGATGTGTTTGTTTCACTTAAAGCTAACAGAATATAATAAAATTGAAGTTTAGTGTGAAAATTTATGACCGTAAAAAATATGATGTTTTTTTATTGAACAGACCTCGTGCATAGGCTCTATTAACATATATATCAACGTAAGGAAAGAAATCAAGCACGTCGTGCCGTGAGGTGAGGCTGGGAACTTCTCAGACTACCCTCGTATGTTAATAACGCATAGCGGCTATGGTATCTCAGAGAAAAGAGCACCACAAAATGGTTTCTTGTACTGTATAAGGCAAGGCAATTTGGAATACGTGTTGCATCATTACTATTTATTAGCGAACAGTCAGCCAGTTCTGTACTATATTAAACGGAGCAACAACGTACTTGTAATGGTAGGATAGCATTAATGGTATAATATACCGATGAAGTTTTCACGTTATGAATATTGGTTATTAAATACATACTTCAGAAAACAGTTCTAGCTCTAGACAACTGTCATTAAGGGTAAACACAGTCGTGATAAAGATACTGTAATGTTTTTGACAGACATTTCTGTTTGGTGCACTAGGACCGAACGTCTAGTGTTTGAACAACATAATAAGAGTTGTGTTTGATAATTGCCACTACCGTAACCACTCCTCTCGTGACAACCATAAATTTGGGAAGTAATGAGAAACAAGGGAAGGAACCCTTTGGGGATTAGGGCCCCAAGGCAGTTAGCATAGGGTGGACGTATCTTAACAGCAGGTGTTCAAAATGACTTCCGTTGCTGACCACGCAACCGTTGCAGGGTCTCATCATTGACGCACGACATCTGCCACTGAGATTATGGTGGGTAATGTTTTCACACGCTTCCAACAATGGCCTTCATCCAACTTGGTTTTGCACATCGCCTTCCTCTTTATACACTCGTCCACCACCTGCACTTCTTCGTTTTACTGTGTACTTGCGGCAAGTAGAAAAAGAATTGCATTCCCAAAAATGCACACCGAGGTTTCACTAAAAGAGTACTTTTTTATTAGATTTGTAAATACAAAAACATTTGGTTGCTATTTATTGTGTTTAACATTTATACAAAAGTAAGATAAATGCCTAGTTTATATTTAAATTCTACTTCTTCTATAGATGTAATAGCAAAATAGCCTAACGATCTGGAAAAAATATAAAAAAATCCATGATTGAAGTGACCGGCCCAGTAAAAAATTGAAACCAGGACATCCGAATCAGAACTTCGCATCACGGAGAGCTGAAGACAAAAATCCGTAATTCAAATCCCATTATTGATAATGTCTGGCCTCATTCAACTCACAAGATCTTGATACATTAATGCACCTGTTTCGTATTAATGAAGTCCACATTTACAAAAGTAATTTTATCGAATACTTCATTACAAGAGGAATGCACAGACTGGAGACTGAAGCGAGTAGTAATTCTCTGAAAGGTGATTCACTTTGACTGCGGAAAAACCCACAAGTAGCAACACTTATGCCCGATTTCACCAACAGATGTTAAATTCGACGTTAACAAATGTAACGTAACAATTGTCACAGCGCTAAAACTAATGTTAAATTTCTTGCATTTCACCAACCTGTTTTCTTAAAATGTTAACAAACCTGTGTTAACGCCAAGAAACTTGTAAATATCACAGATATGGAAGGCTATGGGTGATTTTCTGAACGTACTCCGATGCCTTTTTGTTTTCATTTTCGTCTGCACAAATGGCGGATGAACAAAATCATAAATAAAGCTGAGACAAATTTTTCATCGACGGAGAAAGAATTGTTAATTGAAGTGGTGACGAAGTGTAAGGATATCGTGGAAAATAAGAGGACGGATGCAGTGAATCTAAAAGAGAAAGATGTCACGGGGAAAATATTGGAAACGAATTTAATTCAAATGCATGTGTCACTATTACAAGCACCAAAAACTTGTCAGTATTACGTAAATTTAAAACGAGGTGCGAAGCACAAGTGACTTAAACGTTTCAAGACGCGAGGTGAACAATGTATTATCCACATAATTCAGTGAATTATAAAATCGCAAGGTTATTAATACTTGAAGCTAAGGCGAGATCGGCATATTCCTTTCGATGTATATTCTGACTTATTATTACGTAAATTTAAAACGAGGTGCGAAGCACAAGTGACTTAAACGTTTCAAGACGCGAGGTGAACAATGTATTATCCACATAATTCAGTGAATTATAAAATCGCAAAGTTATTAATACTTGAAGCAAAGGCGAGATCGGCATATTCCTTTCGATGTATGTTCTAACTCAGTATTACGTAAATTTAAAACGAGGAGCAAAGAAGGGCAAGTGACTTGAACGTTTCAAAACGGGAGGTAGACAATATATTATCCACATAATTCAGTGAATTATAAAATCGCAAGGTTATTGATACTTGAAGCAAAGGCGAGATCGCCATATTCCTTTCGATGCCTCTTCTAACCTCTCTTGTACTTCCGCAGTAAACTTCATAACAACATGTTTCGACAGTCTATACCTCCGTAAAACCATTTTCTTCGGATAGTTCCTCAAAATCATTTCTCCTCATAGGCCGTACTCTATTATGAATGTCATTTAGACGGTCTTAAATATAGCAAATCGACTTCAACAGCTGAGTTCATGCTCGCCATCTTGACTATTTACAGTTGTTAAGGACTTAACATTAGAGATTCGGCTTGTTAGTTTAACAAGAGATTTAACACTTGTGTTATGCTAACACTTGTTGGTGAAATGCAATTTATGTTTTAGCTATTGCTAAACTTGTGTTAAGTCTTAAAATTTGTTGGTGAAATCGGGCATTAACAAAAGAGGTGTAAAGTATTTCGAAGTTCAAACAAATAATAGGAGATAATTCAGAAATGTTTAATAACCAAAGAACCACACACATACACACACAAAGAAGGTTTGTTTGCTGTAATTTGCATTTTAACGATATAAATGTACATCTTTTTTGCAGGGAGTAAGATTTTGCCAAACTCGTAACCTCTTAGTAGTTGTATGAAGCTATAAAAAGGTTAGATGATAAGCACATGGCTATAAGCAGAATTTTCTTCTTCTTCTCTTGCAATGCGACACAGTCCTGTTCATTTATAGTCATCTACCCCTTATGCCATTTTAGGTGTCGGGTGAAGGAGTCACAGCTATGGATCAAAGAGGGAAACCCAGGAATGGGTGATCAGAACGGTCTCCGCAATGAAAGTGAGGAAACTAGAGAAAAGAAAAGATGATAACAGTGCAATTAGTGGAATGGTGGCGGGGAAAACCGGAGATCAGGAGAAAACCCGCCCCTGCGCCATGTTGTCCACTACAAGTCTCACTTTGCATGCCCTGGGATCGAACTCGGGCAGCCAAGGCCAAAGCGCGGCCCAGGATGTTCAAATATATTTTATTAATGATAATAATCTAAATATTTTGACAGATAAGAGGATACTGGCGATGAAACTGATGCAGTGGACTCAGAAATCGAAGAATCACAAAAGCGAATGAGTATTTATGGCTGTCATGTTTGTTTACTGCTTTTATGTGTTTCATAAATAGTAAGTATATAAATATACAGCTTATCAGATCGAGTTCAATTTAATGTTTGTCCACAGATCTCACGCTTGCGGCGCATATCTTCGCTTATCTTACACACTATTTTGCTGAACTGTGTTTTTCAACGTTGACCACACTGCAGAAACAAAAGAACGTTAGCTCTCGCAACTTCCCCTCTACCCGCACTACACCGTAAATCCAGCGCTCTTCTTATCTTGCGCGTACTGCATAGTGTATATGTGTGAAACTATAGAAAACAGAGAGTGAAATAAAGGAAAACAATAAAAAAGTGGTTAAAAAGAAAACGAAAAAAATGTATACATAGATATATATATTTTTTAAGAAAAAAAATGCTGCTTCACAGATAACTAAGCTTTATGGATCCTGGGCTCATTTTAGTATCATTTCATTCATTGTCCGATATGACTTAATGTTGAAGGACGTAAGTTGCGAGAAAGAAAAAAGATAAAAGATCCATGAAAGCTGATATTAAATGGTCATTTGTAAATTTGGGAACGCAATGACTAAGAGATAACATTAGATTAAAGTCTGTTTAGTTAACTCGTATGCTCGTCGGCCGACTTCTTTTACGAACCCTTATAATCGTTTTACAACCCCCGACCCTCCTTCTCCCAGACCTTCCTGCAAGGTTGCCACCTTTCTCGATACGTCATGGGTATCGTACGAGGTTTCGTCTAAATAAATTATCTTATGTCCATTACTGCGAAACTTCCTTAGATACAATTCTTCTGTATTCCATAACAACCCTTAACTTATTCAAAGTGCGGTATTTGAAACCCAGTTCCTTTAGGAGACCGCGCAAAGTACAGCGCCCATAAAGAAAATCGCAAAGTTCTTGCAAATGTGCAACCAATTCGTCTAAGGTGGGCACTCTCCCTTTTGCATAGAAACTATAAATTACTCAACGAATTAAATCGCATGTGAAATTATCTACTTTAGAGAAACGTTTCCAGGCCGCGCCGTGGCTCAGTAGTTAGACCGCTTGGCTCTCACCAAGGCGGCCCGGTTTCGATCCCAGGCGACCGCAAAGTGAGATTTGTGGTGGACAACACGGCACTGGGCGGGTTTTCTCCGGGACCTCCGGTTTCCCCCGCCATCTCATTCCACCGGTGCTCCATCTTCATCTCATGTATCAACAGTGTCACCACCTGCGGTGCCGTATGGAGTAAAAGCGGGCGTTAAACAGTACACATTTCATTTCATTAGAAACGTTTCCTTTTGTTTTCACACTTGATCGGCGTCTTTGTTATTCCTTTCGTTACAATATTTCTTATTGCATTTCTCTGAACACCCAGAATTTATCAAGTTCATTGCACGACCCTTTACCAAGATTATTTTTCATCATATATTTATATGTGTTCAAAACAACCGCTATAACTTTGTTTTTTGAGGCTTCTCCAGTAACACAACTCGCCCCAGCAACACTTTCCAATTTATTCACACTATTCTTATCACTTTGATTATTTTCACTTGACTGAAAGTTATCTACTATTTCATTTGCATTTATCACTGCATTTCCTTCCCACAGTCTACACATCGTGACACACAACGAATTTCTGCACGTAATGAAACAGATCAACTGGAAGTTGGAACTTTGACAACTGAGACTCCACGTGGAGTAAACATGAGACTGTCACTTCGAGAAAATCATTGGTCCTCAACGTCAGTGTTCCATTTCTGAATTGTGGAGATAGATTTATGATGGTCATTAGTGGGCGGGAGGCTCGGGTTCCTTTGACTCCGAACTGCACACTCATTGACTAAACAGACTTTGCGTCTTTGGCTCGAGGATGAAGACACCCAAGCTCAGGCAATGAAGAAGGCTCTGGAAAGTCGGCCACTCTCTGTCTCCTCTCGCGTCATCCTTCCTCTCAAGAATGCCCTACTTGGGAGCATAAGTACAGTAGATCGAGAACGGTCGCAGTGCCGAATGTCTTCCTAAACTTCTAAAATGCTGTTTTTGGATTCAGAAGATTTCAGAACATATACATAATATCGAATAAATGGTTGAAAGACAATAATTCCTTTAACTAGTGTAGTAAGTGTTAGAGGATATAAAATCATGCATTCAGAGGCTGAAACACCAATCTTACATGTGTTGTTGAGAACGATTGCAATTTGACCAGTACGTGGAGGATACTGCGATAATCGCCGAGCTGTATCGGCTAACTTTGTAACCTTTTATCTAGCTCTCAAGCAATTCTGTTCTCCTCTACTGTTGTTCTTCATTAAGAATGCTAATTGGATCTGAAACAATGCGCTTGCCCTCCGAATACCTGGCAACTTTGCGATCTGTTACTTTGTTTGCTATGGTTTTTCGCTGAGGAATTTTAATTGGATCGGAAAAGCCAGCTCACATCTGTCTCGGATTCTTGTGTTCCTCTTTAGGAAACACAGGTCGACAATTATTTCATGAATTTATCGATTGAGAAGGAAGAATTTGACGCGAATCATTCCATTCTTGTCTTTCGCTATTTTATTTCTGGTCCGCCGCTGTTCCATATTTGCAGGAAAAAAGACGTACAGCGGTAGAACTGAGCTTCAAATTCCGTACAGGTGGACAAAAACGTTTAACACGGAAAGCCGAGTCTTTAATTTTATATGACGTTACGTGTTTGATGAAAATTCTGCCTTAAAAACTTGTCATCGCAGGGCAACAGTTATTTCAGCTGCTAAGACTAGAATATCTTATGAGTAGACCAAGGATTTATATGCAGTGAACATTGCCAAAACATGCACACAACTATGCACTGAGAATTTTTAAAAACGTCTTATATATAGTTTTATATATAGCGCTAGCTTAGTGTATAAGCAGAAAACAAAAGTTGCCAAACACAGAACAATCTATTAAGAATACCTCTGTTACCATGTTTGCTCTTATTAAGACATACCACTATTGACCAATACTATGTCTCTATGGCGTAGATGATAGCGTACCTGCCTAACGTTCAAGAGATCCCAAGTTCGAATCTCGATAAGGGTGATTTATCTAGATAAGGATTTCTTCTGAGACCTTCCCTTATCCTGGAAGGTGAATATCGGGCAACTCTAAGCTCTACCGAGCGGGAGGGTTGAAATAAATAAATAAAAAAAATCTGCATATACGATGGCTGTTCAATTAAGAAAGATCATAATTTTTATGCTCATAATTTTTCGCACTAAAATTCAGTCTTATTATATTCTGTTAGCTTAATGTGAAACATACACGCCGTAGTAGTTTCATTGTTGGCACTCCTGGTTCCCACCTGTGAGAAACAGGCAAGTGCAGACATGTTCAGTATCGCCTACCGCTGCAGCAAAGGTAACACGCGAGGAACAATATGCGGCTTTGAAATTCTGCTTTCGTATCAACAAATCTTCAGTTGAGGCCTATACAATGTTAAAGTCTGTCTAGTCAACGCGTGTGCAGTTCGGAGTCAAAGGAAACCGACTCTCCCGCCCACTAATGACCGTCATAAATCTATCTCCACTCTTCAGAAATGGACAATGTCGTTGAGGACCAATAGCAACCCTGATTTTGTCGAAGTGACAGTCGCATGTCTACTCCATGTGGAGTCTCAGTTGCCAAAGTTCCAACTTCCAGTTGATCTGTTTTATTACGTGCAGAAATTCGTTGTGTGTCACGATGTGGAGACCGTGGGAGGGAAATGCAGTGGTAAATGGAAATGAAGTAGTAGATAACTTTCAGTCAAGTGAAAATAATCAAAGTGAAGACAGTGTGAATAACTGGGCCGAGTTATTTTACCGGAAAAGCCTCAAAAAACAAAGTTTTAACGGGAACTGTTTCTAAGCAAATTCAAGCACTTGTTTTCAACACATATAAATATGCGCTGAAAAATAATCTTGGTAAGGGGTCATGCAATGATGATAAATTCTGGGTATTCGTAGAAGTACAGTAAGAAATATTGTGACGAAAGGAATACCAAAGACGCCGATCAAGTGTGAAAACAAAAGGAAACATTTCTCTAAAGTAGATAACTTCACATGCGATTTAATTCGCCGAGAAATTTATGGATTCTATGTAAAAGGGAGAGCGCCCACCTTAGGCGAATTGGTTGCACATTTGCAAGAAATTTGTCATTTTCTTTATGGGCCCTGCACTTTGCGCGGTCTCCTAAAGGAGCTGGGTTTCAAATACCACACTTTGAATAAGATGAGGGATAAGATAAAATTAGATAAGATAAGACTAAGATAAGATGTATATATATATATATACACTCCTGGAAATTGAAATAAGAACACCGTGAATTCATTGTCCCAGGAAGAGGAAACTTTATTGTCACATTCCTGGGGTCAGATACATCACATGATCACACTGACAGAACCATAGGCAAATAGACACAGGCAACAGAGCATGCACAATGTCGGCACTAGTACCGTGTATATCCACCTTTCGCAGCAATGCAGGTTGCTATTCTCCCATGGAGACGATCGTAGAGATGCTGGATGTAGTCCTGTGGAACGGCTTGCCATGCCATTTCCAGCTGGCGCCTCAGTTGGACCATCGTTCGTGCTGGACGTGCAGACCGCATGAGACGACGTTTCATCCAGTCCCAAACATGCTCAATGGGGGACAGATCCGGAGATATTGCTGGCCAGGGTAGTTGACTTACACCTTCTAGAGCACGTTGGGCGGCACGGGATACACGCGGACGTGCATTGTCCTGTTGGAACAGCAAGTTCCCTTGCCGGTCTAGGAATGGTAGAACGATGGTTTCGATGACGGTTTGGATGTACCGTGCACTATTCAGTGTGCCCTCGACGATCACCAGAGGTGTACGGCCAGTGTAGGAGATCGCTCCCCATACCATGATGCCAGGTGTTGGCCCTGTGTGCCTCGGTGGTATGCAGTCCTTATTGTGGCGCTCACCTGCACGGCGCCAAACACGCATACGACCATCATTGGCATCAAGGCAGAAGTGACTCTCCTCGCTGAAGACGACACGTCTCCATTCGTCCCTCCATTCACGCCTGTCGCGACACCACTGGAGGCGGGCTGCACGATGTTGGGGCGTGAGCGGAAGACGGCCTAATGGTGCGCGGGACCGTAGCCCAGGTTCATGGAGACGGTTGCGAATGGTCCTCACCGATACCCCAGGAGCAACAGTGTCCTTAATTTGATGGGAATTGGCGGTAGCGGTCCCCTACGGCACTGCGTAGGATCCGACGGTCTTGGCGTGCATCCAAGCGTCGGTGCGGTCCGGTCCCAGGTCGACGGGCACGTGCACCTTCCGCCGACCACTGGCGACAACATCAATGTACAGTGGAGACCTCACGCCCCACGTGTTGAGCAATTCAGCGGTGCGTCCACCCGGCCTCCCGCATGTCCACTATACGCCCTCGCTCAAAGTCCGTCAACTGCACATACGGTTCACATTCATGCTGTCGCGGCATGCTAAAAGTGTTAAAGACTGCGATGGAGCTCCGTATGTCACGGCAAACTGGCTGACACTGACGGTTGTGGTGCCCAAACGCTGCGCAGCTAGCGCCATTCGACGGCCAACACCGCGGTTCCTGCTGTGTTCGCTGTGCCGTGCGTGTGATCATTGCTTGTACAGCCCTCTCGCAATGTCCGGAGCAAGTATGGTGGTTCTGACACACCGGCGTCAATGTGTTCTTATTTCCATTTCCAGGAGTGTATATATATATATATATATATATATATATATATATATATATATATATATATTTGTCAAAACTAAGGCAGTTTCGCAGTAATGGACATAAGATGATTTATTTAGACGAAAGCTCGTACTATAGCCATGACGTATCGAGAAAGGTGGCAACCTTGCCGAAACGTCTGCTAGATGGAGGGTCTTGTGTTGTAAAACGATTATAAGGGTTCGTCAAAAAAGTCGGTCGACGTGCACACGAGTTAACTAAACAGACTTTAGATGAGGCCTATGGAGAGTCTGTTCTTCCCTACAGCACAGCTCGAAGGTGGTTTAAAATATTTAAAGAGGGCAGACAATCAATTTCAAAGGAAGGTGGACCCGGTGCTCCAGTTACTGCTCTTACGGAAGAAAACAACAACACTGCTGCTACCATTGTGAGAGAGGATCGACGAATTACCTTAAGATCACTTTCTGAAATACTGAACATTTCATTGGGTGCCACCCACACGTTGGTGACAGAAACATTACACATGAGACGTGTTTGTGCGCGATGGGTTCCAAGATTGTTGATTCCCGAACAAAAGGACATTCACATGCAGGTCTGCCCGTCTCGGTGGCGTAGATGGTAGCATGTCTGCCTCACGTTCAAGAGGTCCCGTGTTCGAATCTCGGTCAGGGTGAGCTACCTAGATAAGGTTTTTTCCGGGGTTTTCCCTTATCTTTCAATACGAATGTCGGGTAAGTCTAAGCTCCATGGATCCTGGACTCACTTCAGCATCATTTCACCCAATTCATTCACCGTCCGATATAACTTAACGTTGGGGCGGACGTAAATTAAAAAAAAAGAAAAACAATCCAGGTCTGCGTGCAGTTAAAATTGATCTTAGAGGAAGATCCGGAGTATCCTTCAAACGTAATCATTGCTGATGAAACTTGGCTACATCATTTTGATCATGAGAGCAAACAGAAAAGCTCAGTGTAGAAATCTCCTTCATCAGCAACCCCTCAAAAAGCAAAAGTAGTTGCTTCTGCTGGGAAAGTTATGGTCATCTCATTCTTTAATATTCATGGAATGGCTTATCAGTATGTTGTACCTGCACACACATTAGTAACTCGACAATACTACACGGATGTCCTGAAAATAATTGCAAGTCCATATCAGGCGCCAAAGATCACATTTCCGTGAAGTAGGCTGGATGCTGCACCACGATAATGCGAGGCCGCATATTGCCACAATGTTGCTGAATATCTTGTAAATATCAACGTGAAGTGCACTCCATACCCTCCCTATAGTTCGGATTTAGCCCCATGTGAATTTTTTCTATTCTCTAACTTGAAGAAACGCCTTCGTGGCAGGCATTATCCATCATCAGAAGCAGTGGTGAAGGCTGCGGAGGCGATTTTGAAGGATCTTTCCAGCATGTCTTTGAATATTGGCAGAAACGCTGGGAAAAGTGCATCTCATTGCGAACTTCATTTTTAATTTTATTAATTTTTAAATTATATTACACAAAAGAACTTACAAATTTTGCAGATATAATCTACATGCTACCTTAAGGAACTGACTTAACCTAAGATTACTGGATTCCAGTAACCTTACAAATCTACTCATCTAATCTATCTAAAACAGTATTTCTTCCACTTTAGTTCTACACCAACAATATAAATCAAATTTACATTTCTACTACAGCTTTAATTTCTGTAACAAACTACGAAAGACTGCTTCCTACAGTTTTAAAACTTCCTCTTCTTCAACTGGTATCCAAAGTTTCCTCCTACTGGTATCCATCTCCTAATAGGCCTGGCATCAGTAGATGGAGCTGGTTTGCAAGTTCCAGATATCCGGGTTGTCATGTTTCCTCTTCTGCATAATCAGTTGTATCCGTTCGCTCTGATACTCTCCATATATCTCCTCTGGCTGTCCTGGGATTCGCCTTTCTATGGTTTCTGCTCTTCTTTCCGATATCCATAACTGGCGTCTTCTATTTATTGGCTGTACGTCTTAAATTAGGTCTTCAAATCTGGTAATATGTATTTTCAGTTTCTCTTGGTCCTATTTCCCTCCGACGATCTCTTAAGTAATATTCTTTTCTCGTAGATTGAAATGTTCCTACATTTCTTTCTTGAAGTCTTTTTGTCGCGGGTCATATATTCCTCTAACGCCTTAGCGGATATTTTCTGAGATATATTATCTGAGAACGTTGAGGCGGTTTCTTCTGTGGCCCGCATTCGGAAGATCTAGATTCGATTTCCGTGGCCAGCCTAGATGCTCCATGGTTTTATTAGAGTCGCCAGGCGAATGCCTGTTTGGTTAACATGTCAAATAATTTCTAAACTGGTACTTTCTTTCAGGGTAGAAATGTCTTCGGGAGTGTCAGCGTTGCATTCGCGTAGGGGAGGAGATCCGTCCCCCTTCAGCTGCCGTGGTACCCTTAGCACTCGTGGTATCTCTGACGTTACTAGAGGAACTTCGGACCGAACTGCCGAGCCCCTCCCGTCGGGGAGCTGTTCGGATTGGATTGGACTCGAGGGACAGTGGTTCTCGATACCCGTGGGAGATCGGGTACGTCTCCGGACGGGGTTGTGGGAAGCCATAATATTCCCGTGTACTAGCCAGCATAGCTTGTAGAAGGTGTGCTAGATCACCAGGCGGCCCCACTGTGTTCCCGACACAGTCACTTAGAATTGGGTACCTCCGGCCAGGCTACTGCCGCCCGGAGGGGGCAGAGGGTTACCTTATAACTCCCGGTACTAGCCTGCAGACCTAGTAGAAGGTGTGCTAGATCACCAGGCGGCCCCACCGAGGTTTCCGGTAGTCTTCCCTGCGGGGTTGTCGCGCATAAGTGGTGTATCCACTTCCATCCCGTCTTGACGTTGTGCTCAGCGGGGGGAGGGGAGCTTTTTAGTCTCCAGGTATTGCCTTATGGAAAGACCCCCGGAGTATCCATCGCTCCCGGGTAGAAGGAGGCCCGGGTCCTTGGTCTTACGGGTCCAGGACTAATGGGAGTGCACTTAACTGTCAGCGTTGCATGGCAGGATGATATGCTTCTGGTAAACATCTTTTCTGGTAGGATGGTGTTCGGTCTCGGCCCACCGTGGACCGTTTCAGGATCACTGTGGGTAATATACCGGTTCTATTGGCCTGCCGAGGAGTTTCCAACTGTTCAATTGTATGGACCCTGCCCTGTGCACTGTCGTGACTCCTTAGTGCCCACCCTATGTCTAACCTCACCTCATCCTTCCTTCCGCGGATGCCCCACTTTTGAGATAGGCATTATAGATCAAGTCTGGTCGCATTGCCGAATCCCCTCCGTAGCATATCCAACCCAATCCAAATCTCTAAGCTCCATGGAGCCTGGGCTCATTTGAACATCATTTCGTCCATTTCATTCATCGTCAGGTATGATTTAACATTGGCACCTTGCGAGTGGACACTTAAAAGTCCCGAAGCCAGACTTTCAGTCTCTGGCCAGATCAGGCCTAAGCCTTCTACTGGCAGTGGAATGTTTTGTGAGGTAGGGGAAATTACGGTAGACGTTTAGTTTTGGAGTATTTTTTATTATTATCATAACGTTTGAGGAGTAAATTCAATGTGCCTGTATAGCGTAGAAAGGTCGCGAGTTCAATTTTTGGTAAGGATGACTTATGTGTATAAGGCTTTTATCCAAGGTTTTCCCTTATCCTAAAAGATGAATGTGGGAAACTCTAAGCTCTATGGACTCTGGGCTCATTTGAGTATCATTTATACAACTTCATTCTTGCACGACTTAACGTTGGAGCAAGTAAATTAAAACTACATAAATCAATTAATTAATAAACACTTTAGAGTAGATGGTAGCGTGTCTGCCTCATGTTCAAGAGGTCCTGAGTTCGAATATCGCTCACGGCGAGTTATCTGTATAAAGTATTTCCCTTATTCTGACATATTGTCGCCGATCGGATTGTTGGATTGGAACCCCACAAAGCCAGAGCTGTACGCGTGGTCAGGAAAGAAAGAGACGGCTAGTGGCGCGCAGCGCTGAACGCTTGCCGAGAAAGAGAGAGCTGTCTGGATATTTCCATATTTTTCTCACCGCCGTGATCTTTCTCGGAGGTTTACTGTAATCTAGAACAATGCCTGGGAGACTTAAATAAGTGCCAAAGTGTGAGGAGAGTGAGTTGCAGTTGTGTGAGTTCTGTGAGGGTTATTGAACTGTGTCGCAGTGAGTTATTTTATTTGTTTACGTGTGACGGGTGAATGAGACGACCTTGAAGACTGCTGTTTATAAATGTCGCGTCATTTTGTTGCTGCCAGGGTTGCACAAAGCTTCTGTTTACTGCAATAAAGAGAGTTTTAGATTTGTGCAAACAAGACTTTTGTTTCTACCAACCCACGAAGTCACAATATGAATGTCTGGTAGCTCGCAGCTCTTTGAACCCTGGTCTTATTTAAGCATATTTCTACTGTTTCATTCAACGTCAGATATTACTTAAAACAAAAGAGAGGGAGAGAGGAAGTGAGGGGGAGAGAAGGAGGGAGGGAGAGAGAGAGAGGGGAGAGGGAGCTAGAGAGCGAAAGAGAGAGAGATATGAGGCATGTCTTTTAAGTGAGTACCGTTTTGCGATTCCGCCGCCGCAGCGCTACGGTCGGCGTTCCGCGCATGCGTGCTGGTTACCTACATCTCCTGTCTACGCACTGACGCCATTACAGTCTGATTCTTCATTGTATACGTTGGTTACTGAGTGTTTAAGATGCCTCCGACAATCGCGAGTCCCACCGATTATTAAGTACGGGCTGTTATACGATTTCTTAGTGCTAAAGGCGTAAAACCGATCGATATTCATCGTGAGATCTGTGAGGTTTACGGTCAAAACATTATGTGTGATGGAATAATAAGGAAATGGGTGAGAGCATTGAAAGATGGCCGCACAAATGTGCATGATGAAGAACGGAGTGGGCGTCCTTCAGTCATTACTGAAGATTTGGTGCAGAAAGTGGACGAAAAGGTGAGAGAAAACAGACGCTTTACAATTTCGTCATTGTGAAAACGCAGAGTCAGACTGAAAAATTCTATGCCATAGCCGGGATTTGAACCACGGATCCTCTGGTTTCCGACCAGCCGCTCTACCATTGAGCTACTATGGTCAACGTGCCGATTTACGTTTCCACAATTTTGCCTACATACGGCCAGTGTGAAAGAACAATTAATTTCCATTAACTGACGTAATAGTGGTTAACTATAAAGCCCGGGCTTTAAAGTACTTACAATATGTAAGTCGCCATTAAGGTAGTTGTCTCATGTGTTAATGAGGACTCCTAAGTGGTTTACCGGAAAAAATACGAGTCAGTTGGAGAATTTAATGTCATATCGGCACGTTGACCATAGTAGCTCAGCGGTAGAGCGGCTAGACGGAAACCAGAAGATCTGTGGTTCAAATCCCGGCTATGGCATTGAATTTTTCAGTCTGACTCTACGTTTCCGCAATTTAGCCTACACAATTAATTTCCAATTTCATCATTGTGCGACTATTTTCCTCAATATTTTCATAATGTTTTGCAGCGCATTGTGACCGAGAACTTGAAGTACCGGATATTGTGTTCACTTTGCGTTGCGAAAATGTTGACGGATTTGCACAAAACCCAACGTTTAGGTAGTGCATTGACTTTCCTTGAGCGGTACCACAATGAAGGTGAAGATCTTTTAGACCAAATTGTTACTGGTGACGAAACATGGGTGGCCTACATCACACCAGAATCGAAACAACAATCCATGGAATGGTGACATTCATCATCACCGACAAAAGTGAAGTTTAAGCAAACAATTTTTGCCCGGAAAATCATGTGCACAGCTTTTTGGGACAGAAAGGAGTATTGCTAGTGAGTTTCTGCCTCGTAATGAGACAATCAATGCAGCGTCTTATTGTGAGACATTGAACAATCTGCGCCGTGCAATCCAGAACAAAGAACGTGGCAAGTTGAGTAAGGGTATCGTTTTGCTGCATGACAATGCCCGTCCACATGTGGCTAATCGGACCAAAGATCTCATCAAATCTTTTCAATGGGAAACTCTAGATCATCCTCCATACAGCCCTGATCTGGCGCCCAACGACTACCATTTGTTCCTGCACTTGAAGGAACATCTGGGCGGTCAGCGTCTTCAAGACGATAACGAAGTCAAAACAGTTGTGATACAGTGGTTAACACGTCAGGCGGCAGAATTTTGTGAGGAGGGTATTCAAAAACTGGTGCCACATTATGACAAGTGCCTCAGTATTCACGGAAATTATGTAGAAAAGTAGATTAAGGTAAAGGCTTTCATGTAAAAACAAAATTATTGCGATATCTATGCACGTTCCAAAACGGTAATGACTTAAAAGACATGCCTCGTACTTCAATCAATCGCCTTGCCTATTCCAAATTTGTATAACCTCCCGAAGATTTGTGTTGTGTGTGAGGATGTGATATCTATATCTTCCCACTAATAGAACCGTAAAAGATGAGGAGGCACATTCGCCTACCTGCCAGGTAAATTCAGGAAAATCCAAGGTTGATGGGAGTTAATCCCAGGAGTTCCCAAACGTGAGTCTCACACGTTCGGTTAGCTAAGATTATGAAGACTTGGCTCACCTTGGGAACAATTTCGCCAGCAGCACACGTGTTCAGTTTTAAGATATTCCATTCCCGTATTTTGTGAGATAAATTGCATACATTTGCATATAAATATAGGTAATTAACTCGGTGGTTTTAAAACAGCGGGATACAGTCGCAGCGTGACTGTCACCAGCCAACAGATGTTAAGGTATTTCTAGCGGTGTATGAATCATCATGCACTATTGTGTCCTTCCTTCATGCTAATGGCTTTATCGCATTTACATATTACAGTATAAGTCAATCTTCTAACAACATGATCTTCAACCATAATTATCTAAATTATTAGAGCTCGGCTTTCTCTGTAATACATCTTCAGAAAATAACACATTGCTATCGTTGCACTAATTTAATTAGACCACTGTGAAAGTTGAAAACAAGTGACTAACCACCGACTTTACCCAGTTCCGTATGTTAAGCCTGCTTATACATAAAATGTACAAAATATGGGCGAGATAACTCCGCGTCAAAGGTATTGAAGGACCAGGTGACTGCACGTTGTGGCTGGGAAGTGGTGGTGGATTTTCTGAAGGATTCTCCATGCATTTGTCGTGCCAGAGCAAAGTGTTCCAATGCATTAAAAAATACCATGGTGAGATTTCACAAACGTAAGGTAGTGGGCCCAAATATCACCGATCTAAGGAAATGCTTATAAAAATATCATTAAACCCATTATCCGGAAATTAGCACCAGATTTACATTATATATTTGGCTGCTACATCGCACTGGAATCACCTAATTATTGAGGAGTTTAATCACTATACCAAATGTTAAAAAAGGTTTACAAAATTCCCAAAGAAAATTTAATTTTATTTTTTTCTCTTACCATAAAACATTGCAAATATGAAAATTGCGAGAAAAATTGTAATATAGTCAAGATTTTAAATTTGTAAAACTAAGAGTTGTTCTACATTTAAAAAAAAACAATTGCAACTTCAACAATAAAACTCAAGAGCATGCTTCTGATGCTACTTAATTTCCCAATCTACGAGGGTGGTCTGAAAAGTTTCCGACCTCAACATGAAGAGGGCAGCACTAGTAAATGAAAGCTAGTGAATTTCACTGTTCATCTGTTGACAGTTACTCACCAAAGTTTCAGCCATTTTGGACGCTCAGTTGTTATGTAACAGTCGTTTGAGTGAGTTGATGTGAGTGTTTTTATGAAAATGGACAAAATCGAGTATCGAGCTGTCATTATATATTTGTTTTTAAAAGGCAATTGGTCTACGCAAATCAAATATGAGTTTCAGTCGGTATAGCACCTGCTTGCCCTGCTAGGGATCCCGGGTTCGATTCCCGACTGTGGGGGTGGGGATTTTTCTCCGACCAAAATAATTCCCCATCTTCCCCAGAGTCTGGAAGTATGAATGAGAGTGCAAATGCGTGCGTGATCTAATGATTAAAACCCAACGAATACGAGTTAACACTTTCGTTATGTTCCAAAGGAGATCGGCCGCCGATATGACCATTGCAGTTAAAGGCGGGGTATAAATGGAATAAATATATAAAAAGATGAGTTGGGTTCTGTGTATGGGAACTCTGCACCATCATTTACCACAGTGAAATTTTGGGATGCTGAATTTAAACGTGGCCGTAAGAGCTTGGGAGACAATGAACGTTCGGGACGACTGAAAACTGCAACTACCGACGAAAACATCGCCAAAGTTCACCACATGGTGCTTGACGACAGCCGAATTACAGTGAAAGAGATAGCAGAGGCTATGAACATGTCAAAAGAACGTGTTTGTCACATATTAAATCAACATTTAGACATGAGAAAGCTGTCCACGCGTTGGGTGTGCGTTTGCTCACGTCAGACCAAAAACGTATTCAAATGAACATTTCCTACGCTATGTTGGCGCAGTTTAGGCGCAATAAATCCGAGTTTTTGCGCCGATTAATTACTGTACAGTGGACTGAAAAGTGAGAACCGGCTTAAAAAGAGCAAAAACTGTTTTTATTTTTTTTTTTTTTGCTGGGAAAGTGATGGCGACTGTTTTTGGGATAGTCATGCAGTTATTTTAATCGATTTTCTTCAAAAAGGAAAAACCATTACAGGAGCATACTGTGCATCATTACTTGACAAGCTGAAGGCAGAACTTGCGGGAAAACGACCACATTTGTAGAAAAAGAAAATCCTGTTACACTAAGACAACGCACCGTCTCACACCTCAGCGGTTGCAATGGCGAAAATCAACGAATTACGGTTTAAGCTGCTTGACCATCCGCCTTACTCTCCAGATCTAGCTCCAAATTAGTAAATTACATAAGCTGCTTTTCTTTTAAAACTTTCTTTGATGTGACACAATGTAGATACATTTGGATAAGTTTATGTTTAATATTTGCTTGATATGATGCGTACGCCATGACAGATTATTGTGCAGCATTTATTTAATGTCGAAAACATTCTGGAAATATTTTGAGTAAACAAAAAGTAACAGAAAGTTTCGAAGTAAATATTTATTAAACTGCATAAGTCACTTGAAAAAAAAGTAAGCCTTTCTAGGGCACACTGCAGTTTATGCTTTTTCTCATTTTTATTACAAAAATTATTTTAAAATGCGAATTTATCAATACTTAAGAATTTATCAGAGAAGTTACTTTAATAGGTAGAGTTTCTGGTGTTAAGATTCACAAACGTAGCATTCTGCAACCTCAAACACCTCTTCCGCTTGCAGATAGAAAGGCTATCAACATGAAAAAAGAGAGAGAGAATGCGTCTATGCAAAGCATAGTTCGGTTTGGGATATTTGTTTTCAAATGTTATTGTTTGAATTAACTGAACCACTGTCAAGGTTGGTACGAGAGCTTTTCAATAAAGAATGATCACAATGTATTTACGGTCATAATTTTTTGCACTAAAATTCAATCTTATTATATTCTGTTAGCTTAATGTGAAACAAACACGCCGTAGTAGTTTCATTGTTGGTACTTCTGGTTCCCGCCTGTGAGAACCAGGCAAGTTCAGACATGTTCAGTATCGCCTACCGCTGCAATGGAGGTCTGCATGCAGTTAAAGTTGATGTTAAAGGAAGATACGGAGTTTCTTTCAAACTGCTGATGAAACTTGGCTACATCATTTTGATCCTGAGAGCAAACAGCAAAGCTCAGTGTGGAAATTTCCTTCATCACCAACCTCCCGAAAAAGTAAAAGTGGTTGCTTCTGCTGGGAAAATTATGGTCATCTCATTCTTTGATATTCATGGAATGGTTTATCAGCACGTTCTACCTGCACACATATCAGTAAGTGGACAATACTACAGGGATGTCCTGAAAACATTGCAAGTCCATATCAGGCGCCAAAGACCACATTTTCATGAAGCAGGCTGGATGCTGCACCATGATAATGCACGGCCGCATATTGCCAATGTTGTTGCTGAATATCTTGCAAAAATCAACGTGAAGTGCATCCCTCACCCTCCCTATAGACCGAATTTAGCCCCATGTGACATTTTTCTATTCCCTAACTTGAAGAAACGTCTTCGTGGGAGGCATTATCCATCATCAGAAGCAGTGGTGAAGGCTGTAGAAGCGATTTTGAAGGATGTCTGAAAAAATGGTTTCCAGCATGTCTTTGAAGACTGGCAGAAATGCTGGGACAAGTGCATCGCATTTAGGGGAGACTATTTTGGGGAGCCTCAAGATTATGAGGATGAGTAAAGCTACGTTGTCAGAAAAGAATTGTGATCATTCTATTTAACAGCTCTCGTACTTAAAAAGTTTGTTTTATTTGGCGATATCTCGGCATAGACTTTGTGGGTGAATGTGATATCTATTTTACTAACGAAGACAAAAAAGAGGTTGTTGAGTAGCCAATCGGTTGTCCTCGAAGAAAGGCCACTTGGCGGTTGCTCACAATGAGCCTGGCACTTAGAGTTTTCTGCAACATCTTAATTTCCTGACATTTACGCGTGCTCACATGAATTACGATCACCACGACCAAATCTGGGTGTTCACCGCAGGCAGCCGTGCTGAAGACAGAATGAGACAATAAATAAGGGATGCGATGTAGAAGAATAAAACCTCGAGCAATTTATCAGGGAAATCTGACGGCCAGATTGCATTTTATTATAAGGACTCCTGGTGGAACAGGTCTTTATAAAGTGTGGTGCTAAATCAAAACTGCGGAAAGGCGCCTTACCTTCCTGCGCATTTACATTTCAATTTATAATAAAGATATGGACGTTTGTTTCGTTGCAAGAATGGGACTTAACAAAAGAAGACATTAACTGTGATACGGCAATATCATTATCAGACGGTGAGCGTGTAATACTGTGACATGCTTGCGTTTACACAATCGAGGAGACATTACAA